>JBCNJP010000007.1:87651752-87784050 GCA_039602395.1 Deinandra increscens subsp. villosa | reverse complement strand
AGAATCATTTGGATGAACCTCGGATACATTGGCTTTTCTTTTGCTTCACCAGGATGTTTTCCTTCATATACGCAAACAACCAACCAGAAAAGTTGAAATTTCTGTTCATAACCAAAGCTTTAAAGAAAGATAAAATCTTCATATCGAACTCTTCATGCCCTCTCAGCATGTTTCTAAAACATCGAATGATTACATGCAGCAAATACTTGTATGGTGGACATAAGTTGGACTTTATAAACCATTTCACCGTCAGATTTTCATCATACTTAATTCGTCTCAATAACCCGATAAGGTCTACATCTTCAAATTCCATTGGATAATCAGCACTATCATTAAATTGAAGAACCCGACGAACATCGTCTTCAGAAATCATAATATCAGTCTCATTAATTCTTGATCTGATAACTGGTGGAGCCACGGTATAATCTACTTGAGCTGCATTCCAGAACGTATTCAGAATGTCCTCATACGGGTTGTACTCGTGTGTGGCTGCATAATAAATCCTTGATCGTCGCATGAACTCAAAAATATCTCCAAATTGAGATCTCTACTTAGCAGACACTCCGAGATATGCACAAATGTTATGATCATCATTAGAAGGTAACATCACAACCATTTCTGAAAATTCACAAAAGCAAGTAGCGTTAAATTTGTTTTGAATAATAAAAAAAGCTAATGATTGACTCAAATTTGACTCGAAACGCTTGAACTTTTAACTTTGTGAAAAACCTAGTCAGCGTACCAATGACCGGACCAAATGGTCATCCGTACCATGGTGGTACGGGCGTACCATTCGAATGAAAACCGTTGATCGTACCAAGCTTGGTCAAACATACCAAACTCGTACGTGTCATCCGCCGTACCACAATGGGCATGCGTACCATGTTTGTACGGGCCAGCGTACCAACTGGTACGGTGGTAGAACAGTCACTGAGGTTTAATTCTACACTAAAAACCAAGTCTATCGGTGTATACAAACCACATTTTCTTGTCCTAAAACCTAGTGAACCAGAAAGTGTTATGTTTCGTGAAAAAACCGCGACTTTAATCCTAAAAATCATGAGATTTCGGGAACCACAAAGTAAATCAAGACCGTCATTGTGTGCGCAATTAGATTTCCTACCTATAGCAACAAGAATCAAGAGCAAAGATTCAGTAATGACTGAGAAATGGAGTAATAACGAACGAAGGGCTTAGGGTTCCGCTCTAGTGAGTTTTGAAGTGGTACGGTGATAATGAGAGAAGCGTACCAACTGTTCCCTATTATACACACGATGGTTCGGCCCGGCATACCACTTAGTATGAGCGTACCATTAGAAATTTCATTTTCAACCCTAAACTTTTCTGTTTTGTGAATTTTCACCCAAAAATCATAATTTTCAAATTTTAAGCCTTTTAATGATGCTGAGCTGATTCACACTTCGATTGTGGTTTAGAAAAACAGAAATTTTCCATTTTTCGTATTCAGTTGATCTAAAATAACGCAGAAACAAAATCTTTTTAAATTTTGGCAATTTTATATCAAAACACACCAAAAAAATTTTGATTTTCAAATTTATGCTAAAACACACCTAAAATCTTTTTGAGATTTTCTAAAAAAAATACCAAATCAACAGAACAAAATTAAATGCGATAAATTATATTTTTGTGAGAAAGATCGCAACGTGAGATCATATCAGACATATGTACCATACTCATTTCAATTTCAGAATAACTAGCATGCAAGCCAAGTTGTGCACGGATACAACATTTTCATGTTTATTTCAGCCAAATCGAATCAATTTCTATAGCGTTCTGATATGCATTAGGTATTTATTTATCAAGCACTGAAATCATGGAACCCACATATTCAAGTAATTGATAACCTGACTTATTATGTTTTTGATTTTTCTCTTATTCATCACATAATTTATATACAGAGACTAGCAGTTCATAGTGTGTCATGCAAAAAGAAATCAGAAAGTTAAATCGTCTACCTTAGGGTAAATCTTTCGATACAGAGATAAGGCCTTGGATTTAATAAAATAAGAAAGAGAAAACAAGTTGAAATTGTATAATTCAACAACAATCAGGTCGATACTCTCGTATACGCAGAGAAAACCCGATGAATTATATGAAACACCATGAAAAATAAAGCAGAACGTCAAACGAACAACGATTAGGTCGATCTTTCGATACGCAGAGAAAGTCAAATCGTTTGACAAAATAAAGAAAATCAAACAAGTTTAAATCTTTCAAAAGAAAGCATGCATACACTAGAACATTCTCTTATTCTATTTTTGTATTTTCAGGTAAGATCAGAGTTACACAAAAACAAGAATCATGTTTTACCACATATTTCAGGCTAGCTTTATCTTTATATCATACTTGCATATATCAGATTTGATTAACACATTCAGTAACATAGACAAGTGCCTACAGCCTTTCTTCCTACTTTATCCATGGTCAGTATCATATTCTGATGTACTATCATTTCTCACAGGGGTTGGATCACATTTCTCATTTTTTGAATTTTTCATTTTTTTAATGCTTTTTCATTTTGAATACAAGAAATCACAATCTTTTTGTATTTTCCATAATTCTCCCCTAAAACGCAAAAACAAAATTGAAATAAAAACAAAAAACAAAAAAGATCAACCGAAACATATTACTTGGCTTTTAAACAAGTAACACCATTGATTTGCAAGAGAAATTGAAAGCCTGTTTTATCAAACGCTTTGGTAAACAAATCAGCCATTTGAAAATCAGTGTGGATTTTCTGCAAATCAATTAGCTTCTTTTCAAAGCAATCACGAATAAAATGGTATCGAATGTCAATGTGCTTAGTTTTTTAATGTTAAACGGGGTTTTTCGTGATGCATATCGTAGCCGAGTTATCAATAAAGATAAGAGTGGTCAGAAAGTTTAAACCATAATCCCGCAACTGCTGTTGAATCCATAAAACCTATGAACAGCAATTAGAAGCAGCAACATACTCCGCCTCCGCAGTAGACGTCGCGACTGAGGTCTGTTTCTTTCATTGCCACGATACAAGCCTCTCCCCCAGAAATTGGCAACCGGTAGTAGTGGATTTGAAATTAATATTACACCCGTCGTAATCCGAATCTGAGTAGGCTGATAACTCAAACTTATTATCATTAGGATACCAGATGCCAAGATCCGGATAACCCTTCAAATAAGCCATGATCCTCTTCACTACCGTCAAATGAGAAACCTTGGGATCCGCTTGATACCTAGCACACATACAAACGGCAAACGTTATATCAGGTCTAGAAGCAGTAAGGAACATTAAGTACCCAACCATGGCTCGATACAGTGTTGAGTCAACACTGTCACCAGACTCGTCTGGCGCAAGACCATGATTAACATGTATGGGAGTATTGGGAATTTGGACATCTCCAATCTTGAATCTGGCCAGGACATCATGAACATATTTAGTCTGATGCAAGAAAATTCCTTTCGCTGACTGATTCACTTGAAGACCCAAAAAGAAATCCATCTCTCCCATTGAACTCATTTCAAATTTCGTTTGCATCACAAGCTCAAATTCTTTGTAGAGCTTATCGTTTGTACTTCCAAAAAATGATGTCATCGACAAAAACTTGTACTAGAAGCAGATCGTTCCCCGTTTTTTCGAAAACAAGCGTGGAGTCAACTTTCCCACGTTTGAAACCATTCTCAAGCAGGTGAGTAGATAACGTCTCATACCAAGCCCGTGGAGCTTGATGAAGACCATACAAAGCCTTATCCAACTTATAAACGCACTATGGGAAGTCAGGATCATAAAAACCAGGTGGCTGCTTGACATACACTTCTTTACACTTCTTCACGAATCTTCCCGTTCAAAAAAGCACTTTTAACATCCATCTGATACACCTTAAATCCTTTGTAAGATGCGAAAGCCTAAGAAAATGCGAATCGCTTCAATCTCAGCTACCGGAGCAAACTTCATTGAAGTCGATTCCTTCGATCTGCGAGAAGCCTTGAACCACCAATCGAGCTTTGTTTCTTACGATGATGCCTCGATCGTCTTTTTTACATTTAAACACCCAGCGTGTTACGCAAGGTTCTTTTGAATTCTTGGGTAGATCAACAAGGTGCCAGACGCCCAATTTTTTAAATTGTTGCAATTCCTCCTGCATCGCCTCCACCCAAGAAGAGTCTTGTAATGCTTGATCAACAGTTTCAAGCTCAACTTGAGATAAAAAGCAAGAATGAAAAACCTCATCTTGAATCCCGGAATCATCGAATTTCAGCAATGAGTGCATTGACTGAACTAGATAATTGATTTCGTGTGCGAACACCAGAAGTAAGATCTCCAATAATATTGTCTGGGATGTATGTTATGAATCCTAAGAGTAGTAGTATCAGGAACCACCACATTGTCTTCAATATTAGTAAAATTCTCGTCTGCAACCTCCGAACTAGAAGGATCATCAATTGATAATGTATTCAGAATAAAAGAACTAATGTAATCGGATCATCAATTGGTCCCGATTCAGCCTCATGAAAATCACTTTCATCATCATCAGACGAACTAACATTTTCCAAATTAGAAACATTCTGATTAGATGAAACAGCAACAGGAACAATAGGAAGCTTCGGAATATTCGATCCATGCTGAGACATTGTATGATGAATAGCAACAACTAAATCGTCTTGTGAAGTTTCATCATAAAAAACAGTGCTTGCTGTAGAGAAAGAATTATAAAAAGCATCATTATGAAAACCACGAGTTAAAACCGGTTTGGCTGGTGTAAATGAATGTCGTTGACAATTAACATGCAAATAATTTTCAACCGTCTTGGAAGCATGATTATAAACTCTTTTCATTGGATGTTTGTATCCGACAAAAATGCCTTCAAAAACTTTGTCATCAAACTTGCCAGATTCTTTGAGAACGGTACACTTACACCCAAACAGTTCCAAATAGCTCAAATTTGGTTTATGACCTTTAAGCAGATGATAACTTGTCTTATTCAACCGTTTGACAATAAGAACACGATTGAGCACATAACAAGCCATAGCAAAAGCCTCAGACCAAAAGTTAATTGGTAACTGTGCATCGGCTAACATTGTTCATGCTATTTCTATTATCGTTCAGTTCTTTCTCTCAGCCACTCCATTTTGTTGAGGAGTACACGGAACACTAAACTCTTGAATAATACCCTTCGACTCACAAAACTCTGTCATGCGTGCATTTTTTAATTCGGTTTCATTATCACTCCGAATGTGACAGATCATTTTCTTGTATGTAGATTCAAACGTTGACAACAAATTTTGAAGTATACAAGGAGTTTCATCTTTCGTAGCCATAAACGCCACCCATGAGAAACGAGAGAAATCATCCGTGATCACCAAACAATAGTATTTACCATTAAAGCTACGAACATTCACAGGACCGAATAAATCCATGTGAAGTAGCTCCAATGGTGTAAGAATCGTATTTATACGTTTGGCAGGAGGCAATTTCTTCTTTTGCTTTCCCATTTTGCAGGAAACGCACACATCATGAAATGTAAATAGATTCTTTGAAACGCCTTCAACCAGATTATGATTCACCATACGGCGATACCACAACACAAACTCTTTTTCAGTGGCTATTGAAATGAAACACGTTGCAGGAACCGCAGACGAAGACTTAGAATTCTTATTCAGAACATATGTATCTCTAAACCGTGGTGCACGTATCACTATCCATTCATCCAGAATTTTCATTCCAGGCCTCAAGATCAAGCACTCAGAACTTGTGAACGCAGTTATAAAATGTTTGTCACAAATCTGAGACACGCTTAGCAGGTTGTGTTGCAACTCTTCCACAAATTGTACACGATCAAAAGTGACACTCTCATTTCCCATTTTACCCTCAACGGTAATTCTGTCGTCCTTATTTCCAGCGAAAGTAACATTCCCACCATTACTTGGTTTCACTTCAGATAGCAGGGAGATGTTACCCATCATGTGTCGGGAAGCTCCACTAACAACCACCCAAAAGTTGTTGACAGCCTTTTTCCGAGCTCCCTGCACAAATCAGCAGATATTTAGTATAAACTGGACCCAAGCTTTCAGCTTTGGGTCGACTTGTGTCCTCTGAAAAATCTTCAGTGGCTTTAGATGATAACTTTGGAAGCCACTTCTGTTTCAACGATGGAATAGATGAGTCGGATGTGGAAGCATAACTTGATGAATTACCAAAAGAACTTGGATTATGTTTGAAATTTTTTTTACGTTTAAAGTGATTTTTGGTAACCATCTTTTCATCTACCATCTTGTCTTTTGAAACAGACTTTGAATTAAAATCAGAATTTTTTAATTTTTCATTTTTCATAGCGAAAGCTCTCTTTTTAGCAAGAATAGGACACCTATTACGTAAGTGACCATGTTGATAACAATAATAACACCTTTGACGATAAAAAATGACCATATCAATGGAGTTTCCAAATTCATCAGTCGAACCAATATCATACAAGTGCTGAATGAATTCCTTAGGTTTATTGGTCTTAAACCTTCTTGAATGAATCTAAGGAAGTGGTTTAAACAATAGACTAATATACCCAAATTCATTATAAAACCCATAATCATCAAAACCACACTTTTCATAATAGCATTTTGGTTTAGTGGTTTTGATCTGTCCAAACTACCCATATGAAGAGCCTTCACCAAAGTCATCATAAAAGTTGTAATCATTACAAAAACCATATGACTCATAGTCGAATGAATTTGATTTTGAAGAAAACTAACCATCAGAGTTATAAAAACTCTTTGGTGAGTACTTTGGTGATTTTGATTTGGACTTAGATCTCTGATCATTTGGTGATTTTGATCTGGATTGAGATCTCTGATCATTTGGTCTGGATTGGGACTTGGCTTTAGAAACATTCTCAATATCATGTACTATTTTTATTCCAGATGCAACATAAAACACGTTTTGAATACGTGTAGGATCAACACTACCCATTGGAAACATTGCATCGGAGAAAATAGTATCACTTCTCTTCAAGCAATACATTTTCTAAGTGGTAGAAGATTCACCAACCTCAGACCTGCCTTTTAGTTTAACATCAATTGTCTCATATTTTGTAATAGATTTGACACTTTTGTTATCATTCTTCTGAGATTTCGTTTGATTGAGCTCAGAATTTTCAGCATTGGATCTAAAACCGAGTCCAACAAATTTAGCAGATTTAGGAATAGGAACTGGAATCGTGTTGATATCAGGACTGGTTTGATTGCTCCTATTTATATCATCTTTTTCATAAAACAAATCAGCACCTTTTGCAAAATTTCTTTTTTCAAATCCTTTCATTTTATTTTTAGTTTCCACAATCTTCATTGCTGCCTCTAAAGGTGTTGGCTTAACACCACCTTTAGAATTAATCTCAGTGACAGGTTTTTCAACCGCAAGCTAGGTCACTAGATTCCGATTGTTTGGAAACAACATGATTTGGTTTTGCTTCATGTTTTCTAGGCTTTTTTGGTCAGACGACCCAAGCAAGTTCTCAGTGAACTTAGAATAATCAAACACAATGGCTGGCTTGCTTTCAGTCTCATTTGGTCCCAAACCATGAGAAATTGGTGGTGGAGCTGAATTACATCCAGACTCTTTGAACACCTCTTTCAGTGTTTCATTTTTGCAAAGATAACTTGCAAAGGAAGCTGAATTCTTAAAATTCTCAATTTGTCTTTTAAGATATAAAATTTCAATGTTTAATTCTGAAATCTTAGTAGTAGCTTCCGCAAGTTTTTTCTCGGAAAAGATAAAATCTTTAGTTTTGTTATTTAATTCAACTTTAGTGTTAAGAGTCATAGCATGTTGCTTTTTTTTAGTTCCGCTTTAACAGCCTCCCACCTTTGTTTGAAAACTTTGGTATATTCTTCTGCTAACAAGTATTTGTAATGATACTTCACTTTCTCATCAGGATGTTATTTCAATTGGTTAGCAGTTGAAGCACAATGATCACAAAGTTTAGAATCAACCTGTATATCTACCATTAATGCTTGATGAGGATCTCCAAGAAAGTCATATCCAAGAAGTTCAGAATTGTCTTCAACTACCAAATTTTCAGGATCAGAACTGCACAAAAAGGCAGATTCATCAGGAAAATCAGCACTCCAATCATAACCTTCACAAGCTTGAGAAACTAAAGCTTTAGTTTTTGAGCTTGAAGCATTATCATTTGCATTAGAAGTAGAAGGACTAGAGTTACTCCCTGAATTCCTATCAGCATATTTCTGATACAACTTGGAAGTTTCTTGCTTTTTGTTGTTGCCGCACTTCTTCTAAAATGACCATAATTTTGACAATTGTAACATCGAACTTTGACTTTATCAAACCCAAGCTTCCCTACAGGATTCAAGTCTTTCCTTCCTGTTCTTTGCATGAATTTCTTCCCTCTTCGAACCAACATTGCCATAGACCAGTTAATATCCATCAATTCTAAATCATCGGCTATAATCAGTTCATAATCCTCATCGGTCAACTCATCACTTGTCAACTTCCCCGCAATCACACCATCATACAAAGACACCATAGCAGAATACAATGCCATAAAGTCATTTGTTGTTTTTGCAGAAAAAGGACTCTGATTTGAAATTAGTGCAGATTGGTTTGAATGAACAGGATATGTAACCGCAGCATTTTGAGTAAAAGTTCCCATGGATGGTCTAGATACATTTGAATACCTAGTTGAAGCGTTTTCCACATACAAGGCAGTAGGAGCTGGATTTGAACTTTTTGCCACCTTAGCATGTATGGTTGAAGCATTTTCCCCAAAATAAACATCCGGGTTTTGTATTTGTGCTGGTAAAGTCTTAACCCTCATCAAGTCTAGTTCTCTTGCTAGTAGATTCCTTGTCAATTCATCATAAGACATATCATCAAATCCTTTATCATGACTTAACAACAAGATGTAACCTTCCCACTTAGCGGGTAAAGCATCTAACAGTTTTTCCTTCAACTCATTGGCTTCTTTCTATACTCCAACAATCTCAAGCTCGCTTACCAAATGTGAAAGCCGTGAAATCAAGTCATTGATAGTTTCATTTAGTACATGACAAAAATTGTCATATTCTCTTACTAAGACTTTCTTCTTACTCTTTTTATATTGAGCATTTCCTTCACACATGTTACACTGTAGAACCACGATACGATCTTACTACTGCATGATTCGGTAAACGGATAGCAACAAGAAGGTAAATAAAGCTTTGCTTTATTGATTCACTTAGAGGTTACAAGCTAGAGAGAGATTACACCTTTTGTTACACACAGTTAAGAGATAGAGAACTGAAAGAACTACTTAACACTCTCTCTAACAAGCTATTTATAGTCACTTAGTAACAGGCCAGCGTACCACCTGCGGACCATCTGGTCCGGTGGGTCATATGGTACGGCCAGTGACTATATTACTCACACAGATGCTCTAGATTAGATACAATACATGAGACACACGCTAGCATAGGAATATGCTTCTACAGACTCCCTCTTAACGTGTAGTGTATCTAGCTATCTATCTTTCTAACAAAACTTCAGTCTTCAAGCTTCAGCATTTCTGCGTCTGATCTTCAACTTGAAATCTTGTCAGAATTGGAGCTTGCATGGCTGGATCATCCTTGAATAAATCTTTGAACTTCAAAATCCACTTATGAAAGATATAACATACTCCCCCTTTCACCATGCTTGAGTCTTGTCACACAGAAACCTGCAATTTCAGAAGACAGAAACGCGGCTTTCTTTTTCCTTTTGAAAAATTAAATTAATCTTGGCGCAAAACTTCTCTTCGAGAATCCAAGATGTAGATTTGAATTTTTGATTTCATATCTTGTATCGATCGGTCGAAAACAAATAAGAAATAAAATCTTTTTGACTTTTTGAAACTTTATAGCAAAACACACCGAAAATCTTTTTGGATTTTCATATATGAAATAGAAATGCAATACAGAAAAGAAATACTGAATCACACACTATTTTTATCTTTTGTGAGAAAGATCACAACTTGGGATCATATTGATCATGACATGCTGAACTACACTTCAATTTCAATTACTTCAGCACACAAGTCATGTCGATTACCGGTATAATTTGTCCATCTTAAACTCAGGCACAATCATACTCATACCATCTGGATATGTTATTGTATTGATTAGATTTGCATTGACCAGTGTACCCCACACTATCAGACATACTCAGATATGTTTTTGCTTTTTATATCACACTTTGTGATTTCATTTGTGATTTAATCACATAATGAATGTATTCATGATTCAGTCAACTGTGTTCCATGCAAAAAGAAATAAGAACGTTAAATCGTCTACCTTAAGGTCGATCTTTCGATACGCAGATAAGGCCTCGGATTTAACAAAAAAGAAAATAAAACAAGTTGAAATTGTATAACCCAACAACAATCAGGTCGGTACTCCCGTACACGCAGAGAAAGTCCGATGAGTTGTACAAAACACCAAAGAAAATAAAGCAGAACATCAAACGAACAACAACCAGGTCGATCTTTCGATACGCAAAGAAAGTCCGATCGTTTGACAAAATAAAGAAAATCAAACAAGTTTAAATCTTTGCAAAATGAACACATGTATACACAGTGACTTCTCATTTTATTTTTCACATATCTTTTCTTGATATCATGAGATATGCATCAAGATGTTGTCCACTTGGTCAAGCATTAGTATTTAGTGTTTATCACATCTGAATACTTTCTGATTTAATGCCGAGCCTACCAAACACATCGAACAATGATCTTATGGCTTTTTCATCTAGTTTATCCATGAGCCAGACACGTAAGCCAATATACCATCATTCCCAATCATGTCGGATCAATTTCTCATTTTTTGATGTTTTTGTATTTTTCCTTTTTCTCCCCCTTAAAATGAAAACTCTATTTTTGAATTTTCATTTTAACAAAAACACAAAGACACTATTGATGGTTTTTCGAATTTTTTCTCCCTAAACTACAAACAAAATGCAAGAAAGAAAGAAAATTGACCAATCAATACTGATACCTGTTCAGTTTAAGCGTTTAGAAAATCTTTCAATTTTAAAAAATGAATCATTCAATTTAAGTTAAGAACGCGGAATACTCCTCCATCAGCAACTTTGCAATCACCAACAGGTCTTCTAGAAATACCTGCACACTGGTTATAAAGATTAGTACTCAAATGACCCGAAGCACACAGCTTCTGGTCGACCAGTGTCTTCCACAAAATCAGTTGCAGCCTTGCTGACCACCGTAGGTCGCCACTGCATATTTGCGGGAACTGTTTTTACTGAACCATCATCTAAAGAAGAACCACCTACACTAGAATCACTTTTGAAAAATTGTTTCTTTTTAGATTGAGATTTGAAAGGTGTTGGTGCAGTAAAAATTCTGCCGGATTCATCAATTATTTTGGCAGTTTTTCCAGAAAAAATTCTTTTGACAGTTACAGGACAGTCTTGTGCCAAATGTCCCTTTCGGCGACATTGATAACATACACGATATGATCGTTTAGGCTGAGACTTGACCTGAACTGGATGATAGTCATCAGTTAATTCAGACTCATCAGACCTATCATCAAAAACCTTAAATCGGTTAGAATGTACCCATTTCGATGTTGGACTCTGAGGTGTAGCATTAGAACCAGATGAAGAAGATTCGTTCGGTGAACTTGCAGATGAAACTTTCTTCTTTTGCTTCCCTCCAAATCCATGAATACTTGAGCTAGATGATATATTTGATCCAAGTTTGTATCCTTCTTTTGCTTCTTAACCTTCTTTGGCATGTTCTGCTGCTTTGGAACCTTCTTGCCTTTACTACCCAACCCAGATTGTTTGTAATAAGGCAGTGTAAATACATCTATTGGAGACCCTGAAGAACCAGATTTAGCAGACTGTGTAAATTTAGCTTTAATGCCTTTCAAATTGTTTTCTTCAACCAACTTAGCATCCACTTCTGCTTCATTCTTCTCAACTTTTTCGCCATCAGACATTTCTTTGCCAAAAACACCACCTTCACTTGAAACAAATTTAACAAACATAGGTGTATCAGATGTTGCAGAGGTTACCTTTTGGTTGCAAATTTTTGAATTCTTCGCCTCCAGTTTCTCAGATACAAATTCAGAATAATCTTGTTTTACAACTGGAGCGCTCAAATCAACAACAGACTCTGTTTGAATCACTGGATGAGGAATTTGATTAAAATCATCACCTCCAAATACCTTCTTGAAGTTGTCGTCTTGACACAAATAACTTGTAAAAGAATGAGAATTCTTCAAGTTATGCAATTGACGATTGAGATCCAGAATTTCAACATTCAAATCAGCTATGATCTTGTGAGATTCTGCAACAACTTTCTCTGAACGTATCAATTTCTCAGATGTGTTGTTAACTAATGATTTTTCTCTTCT
Source organism: Deinandra increscens subsp. villosa (assembly GCA_039602395.1). Classification (NCBI taxonomy): domain Eukaryota; kingdom Viridiplantae; phylum Streptophyta; class Magnoliopsida; order Asterales; family Asteraceae; genus Deinandra; species Deinandra increscens. The sequence goes on along the minus strand of JBCNJP010000007.1, from coordinate 87,771,657 downwards.
CAAACCATCATGAGCAACATGCACTTCTTTGGTAATTTCATCCACTCTTTCCTTATAGATCTCAATATTCCTTGTTAATAAAGTTTTGTCTTTCTTCAAAGAAGTGATTGTGTCCTGCAATTCAGACTGAACAATCTGATATTGAGTTCTATCAGCAGTTACTTCATCCAATGCCTTCGAAGTTCATCATTCGATGTCTGAAGTACTTCAACCTTTTTGACAGATTATTGAAATAACTGTTCAAAATCTTCACTAACATCTTGAGCTTGAGACTTATATTCTGCAACCTCCTTGACCAGCTTTTCATTGATTGAAGTAAGCTTTACAATTCTTGACATGAACTCATCATTCTCGTGTTGAAGTTGTATCTTTTGTTGATCATTCTGAATACAGCTTTCTGACAATTGTTTCTGAACATTTGCTAATTCTGTCACCAACACACTCTTTTCTTTGAGTAACTCTGCATTTGTTTTGTAAACTTCATTAAATTCCTGACATTTCTTGATGAAACTCTCCAATTCTTCATCCTTTCTTTTGATTTCAACCGATTGACATTCTATTTCCTTTATCAAAGCTTGAATTCGACTATCCTTTTGTGAACAAAATTCACACACGGATTCATAACCACTCATTTCAGAATCAGAACGACTTGAGTCAGATCTACTGGTCTCAGATGTATACCCACTCGATTCAACCTCAATATTTGCCATCAATGCATAACTGTCTTGAGAATGAACTACGAATGCAGATTCATCTGGAAAATCTTTAGACCAATCATAATCTTCATCAGTTTGAGATATCATAGCTTTAACATCTTTATCTTGACCATTCTTATTGGAAATATCCTTGTCAGATGACTTGGTAGGACAATCGCGAGCAAAATGTCCATGTTTGGCACATTTAAAACATTTAAGCGTTTTTCTATCCAAGCCAAGCGTTTGTCCTTGAAAAATAGATGTCTTACCATGTTTCTTCATAAATCTCTTTCCTCTTTCCACGACCAAGCAAATTGCCATTCCAAATCGAGTTTATTCAATTGATCGTCATCCAGATGATTTAAATCCTCGCCATACAAAAAAGATTGACCAATTTGATTAAATATAGCTCCAGACGAAGAGGATATAAAAGCATATAGCAAAACAGCTAGATCTTCGGTTGCTTGATTCGAAGTTGACTTGCTTGATGATTTATCAGGAATAGTAAAACTGCAGCGTGAAGAATAACCAGCATTATCTGACTTTCCAGCAAGAAATGCTGTTACTGGTGGATTACTGCTTGAAATAGAATTTGATTTAGCTTTAGCATGGACAGTAGCAGAATTCTCTCCAAAATAGACTGCAGGATTCTGAACTGATGGAGTTGCTGACTTCTTCACAAGTAATTCCATATCTCGAGCTTGTAACTTTCTTAATAATTGATTGAACGTCCAACTTGAGTAGTTTGGATCATTAGCAAGCATCATAACAAAATTCTCCCATGTTTCTGGTAAAGCTTCCAAAAATTTTTCCTTTAAGTCATCTTTTTCCTTCTGGACTCCTACAACATCAAGTTCATTAATCAGATGAGAAAATCTAGAAATTAAATCTGCAATACTCTCTTTTTCACAGTGCTGAAAGTTATCAAACTCCTTTAACAAAACTTTCTTTCGACTCTTCTTATATTGCTCGTTTCCTGCACATCTATCTTTCAATGCATCCCATAAGGTTTTTGATGTTGTGCAATTTTTGAATTGATGCAAGAGTTCTCTTGGTAATGCCATTGTGAGATTTGCATAAATTTTCTTTTGTCTGGCATAAACTTTCCTTTGATCTTCATCAAGATCACTTCATGGAATTGGCTCTCCATTTTTCTTAGGATATGTATAATCTTGTTCAATAGAAATCCACAGATCAATGTCAAGAGCATTAACAAAAGATTCAAATCGTTGCTTCCAATTCTCATAATCCTCCAATCGAAGTAACTTAGGAACTTTCTGAGTTGTTCCTATCTCGTTATCATAGTTCAATATGGCTTGCATTGATGATTGAACAGCTGAAAAAGCGTGAAAATAGCTCATTTTGAAATTTCAATACCGAACGCGAAAACTTAAAACTGAAAAACGGGCGTCTTCCAAGCGGATTTTGGGGGTCAAATTGGGGGGTACAGACCTTTTAGGTTAGTACACGTCTAGATCTCGGAAAGACGAACGTTTTGGCTGGTATTGGGTTCCGTAACTCCAAACGGTTTGCAAGTTACGTCAGTTTTAGTGAAGATAACTTTTCTGCCAGCGGACCAATTCGGGATCAAATTAACCAGGCGGATCAGATTTGTACTAGCGGACCAGATTCCGGATCAGAGTTCGTACGGCGGACCAAATTTCGTCCGATGGACCAGATGATACTCTGAAATAACTGCCGCGGATCAAATGGTACGCTGAAACTGCCACGGATCAAAAATATGAAGATTGCCTACGCGGACCAGATTAGCGGACCAGAATACTGATGAAGATACACGAGCGGACCAACCAGCGGACCAGAAAATTCATCCGGCGGACCAACTGATTTCGAGGCTGATTTCACTGATTTTCGTGAAATTTGACGTTTGAAGCTGGAAATTGCTTTAGTATGATGCGAAAACACTCCAGAAACACTCAGAAATCATTTTCCATCATTGAAACACTCAGAATTGCGGAAATTTGATGAAAAATGAAGAAAAACCCAAACTTTCTCTCTCTAAAAATCCGAAAATTGTCAAAATCACAGCAGTAGAGCAACCAAATGCTCTGATACCACTTGTAGAACCACGATACGATCTTACTATTGCATGATTCGGTAAACGGATAGCAACAAGAAGGTAAATAAAGCTTTGCTTTATTGATTCACTCAGAGGTTACAAGCTAGAGAGAGATTACACCTTTTGTTACACACAGTTAAGAGATAGAGAACTGAAAGAACTACTTAACACTCTCTCTAACAAGCTATTTATAGTCACTTAGTAACAGGCCAGCGTACCACCTGCGGACCATCTGGTCCGCCCGGACCATCTGGTCCGGCGGGTCATATGGTACGGCCAGTGACTATATTACTCACACAAATGCTCTAGATTAGATACAATACACGAGACACACGCTAGCATAGGAATATGCTTCTACATACACAAAGCTTCCCACAAGGCTTTAGAAGTCGTATGCATTTTAAATTGATGAATAATGTCTTTTTTGGCAATGCCATGGACAATGTAGCATACGCCTTTCTTTCAAATTTGAAGCCTCTTTTTCCTCTTCATTCATTTTACTATACGTCTTATCTTCACCATTGATCTTTGGAATGACATATCCATCTAACATCGGCCCGCAAACACTTACATCGGTCACCTTAATGTACGATTCATATCACGTTTTTCAATTTGAAAATCTTCAAATTTCATTAACTTGGGAACCTTGCTCGTAGTCCCGATTTCATTATCATAATTGAGCAAAGCTTTAACAGATGTAGACATAGCAGCGAACACTTGAAACAGATCCATGTTGAAAGTTGTTAAAACTGACTTAGTGTACCAAACTATCAACCTCCGTACCAATCAATCGATCTCCGTACCACAACTTTAACCGGACCAACGGCGTACTAGTAAATTTCCATGTACCAACAAACGGACCAGACCACTCAGCGTACCAGGGAATGTAGCGTACCAACTTGGTACAGCGTAACCGCATTGCGTACCAAGACTCAGTGTACCAGACAAACTATGAAGATTGCCTTGCGTACCAAGATATTCAACCGGCGTACCAAGATATTTAACCGGCGTACCAGCAGCGTACCATGATGAAAGCGACAGATTTTTCGAACTTTGGACTTTTGAACTGGAATTTGACACAGGAATCACCTAACACACTCTAGGAACATTTTCGAATCATTTTTGATATCAGAAACACTTGGAATTGAGAAGAAATGAGGAAAAATGATCCAAAAACCTACTTTCTCTCACTAGAAAACACAAAACAACCAAATCACAGTAGGAGTGCTCTAATACCATTTAAAAAGACACGAGCGGATCTTACGACTGCATGATTCAACTGATATGGTAAACAAGAAGGTAAATAATGTTTTCTTTGATTGATTCAATAGGCTAAGTACAGAGAGAAACTAGAGAGAGAAACAACATAGATTTCACACACTCAAACTAAATGCTCCCACTCTTCTACTCTGATCAAACACTTAAACCTATTTATAGTTAAGTTGGCCAGCGTACCAATTAACTCAACGTACCAGCTGGTACAGTGCAGCGTACCATCTGGTCCTCCCCATGGTACGTCGGATCCATATATACAAAATTACAATACGAACAACACACACACCTAGACCTAACATTAGACACCAAAACTTGATCTAACACCCAAGTTAGTGAGGGGAATTCCAATGTTGAAACCGTTAACGCGATTGACGCAAGCATTCGGACAACTTGTGCGGTAACTATGTGTTGAACGGCCCAGTGGACTCATTGTATAACGTGTACTCGGTGTTTAAGACTTCCAATGAATTATGGGAGTCTCTAGACAAAAAGTACAAAACGGAGGATGCTAGAACAAAGAAATTCGTTGTGGCCCGTTTCTTGGACTTTAAGATGGTTGATACCAAATCGCTGATGAGCCGAGTCTAAGAGTTTCAAGTTATATTTCATGAGATTCACGCGGAGGGTATGTCCCTTAGTGAGTCGTTTGAAGTGGTGGCTTTGTTGAAAAGCTTCCGTCTTTGTAGCTTGAGTTTAAGAACTATCTTAAACACAAACGAAAGGAGATGACCATTAAGGATCTCATTGTTCGTCTTCGTATCGAGGAGAACAATAAGTTAGCTCAAAAGGCCACCACCACCCAAGCTACGGCAAAGGTGAATTTGGTGGAAGTTGGTCAATTTTCCAAAGGAAGCAAGCGCAATGGTGTGGCCAAATCTAAAGGCAAAGGCAAAGTAGTGGAGCACTTGGCAGAAAAGAAAGGGATTATGAAAAGGAAGCCTCAAAAGTTCCAAGGGAAGTGCTACAACTATGGGGGCCATGGTCATCGGGCGGAGCAGTGCCCGAAGCCACAACGTGAGCGCGCTCATATGGTGGAGGATGACATGCCACTAGTGGCCATGATCACGGAGGCTTCTGCCTTCATATCCGAAGTCAACATCGTGGGAGAGAACCCTGGCTGGTATGTTGACACCGGTGCCACCCGCCATGTGTGTGGAGACAAGAACCTCTTTAGTACGTTTAAAGAGGCAAAGGGGACCGAGAAGCTTTAAATAGGGCATAAAGCTACTGCCGACATCATGGGTGAAGGCAACGTGGTCTTGAAGTTCACTTATGAGAAGGAACTCACGTTGAGCAACGTTCTGTATGTGCCCGAAATCAGGAAGAATCTTGTTTCTGGATGGCTACTCAAAAAGTTTGGATTTCGTATCGTGATCGAGTCTGATAAGGTCGTGTTGACCAAAAACAGAATGTTTGTAGGCAAGGGCGATGCCCAAAACTCTATGTTTAAGTTGTCTACAATGGTTATTAATAAAATAGCAAAAGCCTCCTCTTCTACTTATATGATTGAGTTTTATGATTCAAATATGTGGCATGGTAGATTAGGACACGTCAATTTTAAATCAATACACCGTTTAATGAATTTAAAATGTTTGCCAACTTTTAAAAAAGACTCGAAATTTAAATGCGAAACGTGTGTTGAATCCAAACTTACAAGATCACCGTTTAAATCGGTTGAACTAAAAACCGAACTCCTAGACTTAATTCACACCGATGTGTGTGTTTGAAAGTCATCCCCACGCGTCGTGACTAGAAGTACTTCATCACATTTATTGATGATAGTACACGATATTGCTATGTATACTTACTTAAGAGTAAGGATGAAGCAATAAACAAGTTTATCTTGTTTAGGAACTTGGTTGAGAATAAATTCACCAAGAAAATTAAGGTATTGCGGAGTGATAGAGGAGGTGAATATGTTTCACCGTTTGCGGACTTATGTGCACAAAGTGGAATTTTCTATGAGACCACCACACCTTATTCTCCACAATCCATTTTCATTGCGGAAAAAAAGAACTGTACATTGAAAGAGATGATGAATGCCATGTTGAATAGTTCTGGGATGAGCCTAGACATATGGGGGGACGCCATTTTGACAGCTAACTATCTTTTAAATAAGATACCCGCAAAGATAAAGACAAAACTCCTTATGAATTATGGACGGGCATAACGACCATCCTACAAATACCTGAAAGTGTGGGGGTGCCTAGCTAAGGTATTAGCTCCTTTGTCTAAGGTGCAAAGGTTAGGGCCCAAAACTGTAGACTGTGTGTTCATTAGATACGCGGAATACAGTCGTGCATATCTGTTTCTTGTCCATGACTCGAAAAATCCCGATATACACGAAGGCACTATCATGGAATCAAGGAATGCTTCATTATTTGAAAACGTGTTCCCGTGTTTGTCACAAGAATGCGCGAGTTCATCGACACCATTAGTTGGTGATGAGACTCATGAAGATCCATTTGTTGGTGACGAGACTCATGAAGATCCATTTATTGGTGACGAGACTCATGAACAACCATGTTTTGGTAACAAGGTTCATAAACGACCTGCATCGAATGAGGGTGACCTTGGACGAAGTAAGCAAAAAAGGGTTGAAAAAACTTTTGGACCTGACTTCACAGCTTACATGGTTGAGGGTGATCCTAATACCTACCGCGAGGCGGTAACCTCTTCAGAAGGGTCTCAATGGAAAGAAGCCGTCAAGTGTGAGATAGAGTCTATCTTGCAGAACCACACTTGGGAGCTTGTCGACACTACGTCAAAATGTGGCTTTGGCCATGGTTTTTTTTAACGCATAGCCACTGTTTTGAAAAAAAACGTGGCCAAAGGTAAGAAACACTAGTTTTAGCCACACATATTTTGTACCCGTGGCCAAATATATAGCCTTTGGACCCTTTTAGTCACGTCTTGATTTGTTTATGTGACAACAACAATCAGGTGCAGTGGCTTTAGCCACTGTTTTACAAAAACATGTGGCACTTATTTGTCACTTAAACAAGAGTGGCGAAATGCACCAAACGACCATGGAATTTTTATGATTTTTTATTTGTGTGACCAAAAAGGAATGTATGACCACGCTTAATTAATGTTATGTGACGGAAGAGTAGATTTTATTACTTAGTAAATTAAGAAAAATAAAACTATTAAGTATATATTATGTGTGGCTAAATGTGAGCAATGGCCATGCTTTTTACTTAGTCATGTGGCTAAAAGCTAGTACATATGGCCACTGTTATTAGGTTGTGTGACTAAATAGTAGGTTGTGAGTGACAAAAATCTATTACCTATGGCCACATATATTAACCGTGACTAAATGGTAGGTTGTGAGTGACAAAACTATATTATGGTCACGGTAAAATATTAAACGCGTGGCGAAAAGCAACTATTTGTCACGGTAAAAATATTAAATGCATGGCAAAAAAGAGACTATTTGTTTCCCTCTAAAACGCGCTTTTTTTGTTTACACCAATTCGCGCATGTTTGTAGATACAAGATCTGTACGTCGTGTGAAGTATCAAGTCACGACAATATGAAGATCAAGATAAAGGATAGCTGCCAGCCGAACCTGGTCAGAACCTGAGGTTCAGATCAAACAAACTTCAGGTTCGCCTGAGGTTCGGCCAATCGCTATATATAGTAGTTTTGTGCTTTGTATTCGGTGGCTGAGCGGGTGAGATCAAGTGTTAAGTGTGTGTTTTCTACGGTGTTCTCGGAGTCTCTGTTTTCTTTGTGTTACTGATTGTATTTGTTTCGTTTGATCAATAAAACAATTGGTTAATTACTTGTTTCGTATCCGAATTAGCTAGATCGAGTAGACGATCCGATGCTCACGTACTTTCAAGTTGTATCAAAGCTATGTGGTTCATTCTACTGATCTGTGGTTGCTTTTTCGGAATTTTTGAAACAAAATGTGTTGTTCTTGAGTGTTTATACAAGTTTTGATCATTTCGATCGAGTATTTTGTGAAAACTGTGCTCCTAAATCGTTTTTCATAACTGTTTTCGATCAACTGTTGCAAATCTCGTCAAATTTTGTCCAAATTCAAAATTTTTGAGTCGAGTATGTTTCTATTCGGATCAACTGTTGTCCGAACCTAAGGTTCGTTTTAGTAACCGCTCCGAACTTTGAGTTTGTCTAACGTTCGGATTCTTTTTTGTTCGGCTGTCATTCGGATGAGGTTCGGAAAGGGTTCGGTTAAAGTTCGGATAATTTTTCTAGTTCGGTTGAGGTTCGTTTTAAGTTTCGGATATATTCGGGTTCGGAAATAGTTCGGAAACGGTTCGGATAGTGTTTGGCTAACGTTCGGCTAAGCTAGGTTCGGCAGAGGTTCGGATAGAGTTCGGACGTTCAGAATTTAAATTTTCAAGATGTCGGAATTTCAAGCGTTTGTGGCTATGCAAAATGTAATGCAAACAATGTTGAACTTTGATAACAAAATTGGAACAAGTCAGAAAGTTCCTAAGTTATTGAAGTTGGAAGACTACCAAAATTGGAAGCAATGATTTTCTACTTACATAAGCACAAATGATATCGATTTGTGGATTCCGATTAAGAAGCTTACCAACATCCAACTGATCAAGGAGATTTCAAAGAAGTTCATACCTTTAAATTGCTGAAAGAAAATCATATGAGCTTGAACAAAAAGCATTTGGTTATCTTACGATGGCTTTACCCACTGAGTTGTTACATCAATTTAGTACTTGCAAGAAATCAAAACAATTGTGGGATGCTTTATCAGCAAGGTGTGAAGGGAACGATCAATACAAGAAAAGTCGAAAGAAGGTGTTGAGTAAGGAGTTTGATAAATTCCAGCATTACGAGAATGAAAACATCACGGCTCTTGTATCAAGATTGTCACATCTTATAAGTGAATTGAAGATTGTGGGAATTGAGAAAACGGATGAAGAGTTATAAGAAAAGATTATGGAGGCTTTACCAGAAAAATGGAAAAATTATGTGTTGTTGCTAACACATGATAAGGAATTTTCCACATTGATATTTCATGATCTTACTGGTAAACTTCATGCTCGTGAGATGGAAATGATGAATTCTAACAAATCCAAAGCAAATCTGCAAATTTCAGAATTGTATCATGGTGAAAATGTTGCTAGTATGACGGCTAAGACTAAACCAAGTCTGAGTTCTGCACCACCTACTGCTTTTATTGGAAATATTTCTGGAAATTCTAAGAATAATTCATCACGGGGTTGTAGCTTTATAATTCCAGAATCATCAAATCAGAGTGCTTTTTCTGTTGATACAACGGATGATTGTGCTAAAATGATTGTTGCTTTAATATCTTCATCTTTTGGTTTGGTTATCAAAAATGTTGCTGATGCAAAAATAACAAGGGATGATCTTGATGAACTTGATGATGATCAATTAAATGAATTGGATTTATCTTGGCAGTATGTGATGCTGGGTCAAAGATCAAAAATGTTTTTCAAGAAAAATGGAAGAACTACTTCTGATTTAAATGGAAGATTGGGTTTTGACAAGTATAACTTGAAATGTTACAAACGTTCAAATCTTGGACATTTTGCTAAAGAATGTCAACAAACATATGTTAACAAACCTGGTTTTACATCTAATACTGGTTCTTAACCATCATCAAGTAATTCAAATAAAACAGCTTTAACGGTTCAGAATAATGGTGTTTATGATTAGGGAAAACATTTTGATACATCTTCTTTGATTGTCACTCATAAGCAAGATGAATATTATTCTGATTCTAGTTCTTATGAAGCTGCTGAAAATGAAAAATTTGAATAAAAAATTGAAAGTTTGATGAAAGAAAATGAATTTTTGGTGGATGAAGTCAAAAAGCTTAATGCTGAACTTCAATTGGTTAAAGAAGATTTGGAGGTTTACAAGAGAAATGAGAAGGAATTTGAATTGAAAAATGATTCTTTGATAAAGGAAGTGAATATGTTTAATGACGTTCTTTATTCAGTCAAAGAAGATGTACAGATGCTTGAAGTAAAGAATGCAACATTAGTGGAAGAAAAGGAGGAGTTGTTTAAAGAATTCAAGAAATTGAAAGATGAAGCAGAAGATCCTGGGAATGATTTTCAAAATTTGTTTGATAAATAAAAAATTAAGCTTAATTTGCTCACAAAGAATTCTGAGGAATATGTTGCTAAGAATGAGGCATATCAAGTTGATATGGGGAAGTTATTGGATGAGAAGAGAGAGTTGATTAGTGTTAACAAAGTGCACACTGCAAATCTGGAAATCCAAAAGCGAAATGAGGTTAAGTTGAAGAAAGAATTGTTTAATGGGCTTGATAATCTTAGATTACAAAAGTTTGAAACTCATAAGGTTGCTAAGAGATTGATAGCTACTGAGAAAGAGTTAGCTGATGCTCAACAGCAAATTTCTGATTTAAAGATTCAAGTCATTGATGCTACTCGATTGCTGAATAATGTTTCAAATTCGCAATTGTTCACAAGCTTCCTAGCGAATGATGCAAATTTTGAGAAGATGTTTGATAAAACCGCATCACCCCCAGCTAATATAAAAGAAGCTGTTAAAGAAGTATAAGAAAAGGTGGAAGACTATGATTATTCCAAGTTTACGTCATCCAATTCTGAAGAAGAGAAGATAGTGAAGAAGAAGAAAAACAAGAAACCTAGAATGAATAAGGGAAAGAAATCTGAAGTTCCTCCAGCTCCACAATTTGTTCATGGTTCATCTTCAACAGAGAATGAAAAATCAGCTACATCAAGTGAGAAAATTCGTTCTCAACCTGAGTTTGATGAGACGATTTTATATGGGAAGAAAAAGGTTAGTGATGTCAAAGCTGAGTTTTCAAGGTTGGCGAAGAATGGTCATAAGGCATCTACATCTAAGGAAAAAGTTTCTGGAAAGAATATTGGTTTGGCTTTTAAGTCATAGAATGTTAAAGCTGCGGAGGTTCCAGCATCAAAATCACAAGTCTGAAGAAAATCAAGCTGAAGCAAGTGAAAAAGGAGGTCTTCAAGGCTGAGAAGGTTCAACCCGAACGGTTTTACAAACTCAAGGGTTCAGAACAAATTTTCTCCGCTAAAGAGTTTCCACTTCACTACGTGGATGCTCAAAAGATTTCAGAAGTTTTTGTGAAAGCTGATGTTTCATCAAACATGAAGGTTCAAAATGCAAAATTTTCTTCTGATGATTCTTATTCTCGAAGCCCAAAATCAAAATGGGTTCATGATCACAGATTTTAGGTATATAATTATCTTTTGATCATGTTCGAGATATTCATGTTTGTACTCCTATGCAGGCACCTAAACGGTGGGACAAAACTCAACGAATATGTTATTTTTGCCGCCAAAAAGGGCATATGGAAAAAGAATGTCCACTTCCTGCTGATACAAATCAGAGATTTCAAAAGATACCAGTTTTTGGTAAACCCGCCCAAACAAAGTTCATTGATGAACAAGGCAGAGTTTTTGATGAATGTGAGCCTACATTCTTTCTGAAACAAAAATGTTTTGTTCCTATTTTACAAAAGGTTCAAAATGTAGGTTCATCATCACAGACACATGTGATTGATTCATCAAAAACTGAGTTACCAAAACCACAATCAATCTGGAAACCAAAGGTGGTTCTAAAACAAACCAGGACACTAGCCGACCAGAAGCAGTCGCTTCGGGTCAAGTTAAAAACTAATCAGTTTGACTAGTGTGCAGGTATTTCTAGAACACCTATCGATGATTGCAAGGTTGTTGATGGAGGAGTATTCTATCTAACTTAAATTTCATGATATATCTTTCTAACCTGCAAGTTTTCTGAAATTCTAAACTTAAAAGTATCCATGTAGGTTGATCAATTTTCTTTCTTTACATTTCATTTGTTTGAAAAAGAAATTTGAAAACGTTGAAAATAGAGTCTTGATTTGTAAAATGAAAAATCCAAAAATAGAGTTTTTCATTTTAAGGGGGAGAATTGCATGTAAGGAGGAGAAAAATAGAAAATGCATGTTAGGGGAAGAAGGTGAATACATGCAAAATATATAAAATTTTGAGAAATTAATCATTGGGAAATGATGGTACATTGGCTTACGTATCTGACTCATGTATAGAGTAAATGAAAGAGCCATAAGATCATTGTCTGATATGTTTGGTATACTCGGCAAATCAGAAAGTATTCAGATGTGATATACACTAAATACTAATGCTTGACCATGTGGATAACATCTTGATGCGTATTTCATGACAAAAAGAAAAATAAGTGTGAAAATCAAAATGAGAAGTCACTGTGCATACATGTGTTCATTTTGCAAAGATTTAAACTTGTTTGATTTTCTTTATTTTGTCAAACGATCGGACTTTCTCTACGTATCGAAAGATTGACCTCATTGTTGTTCATTTGACGTTCTGCTTTATTTTCTTTGGTGCTTCGTATAACTCATCGGACTTTCTTTTCGTGTACGAGAATACCGATCTGATTGTTGTTGGGTTATATAATTTCAACTTGTTTTATTTTTCTTATTTTGTTAAATTCGAGGCCTTATCTGTGTATCGAAAGATCGACCTTAAGGTAGACGATTTAATGTTCTTATTTCTTTTTGCATGGAACACAGTTGATAATATCATGAAAATATTATGCTTTGTGATAATCACAAGTGTAATCATACGAGAAAAAGAAGAAATCACACAAGAAAAAGAAAATGTCTAAATATGTCTGATAGTGTGGGATACACTGGTCAAAGCAAATCTAATCAATACTTTAACATATCCAGATGTTATGAGTATGATTCTGTCTGAGTTTAAGATGGACAAATTATACCGGCAATCAGCATGACTTATGTGCTTCATTTAATTGAAATTGAAGTGTAGTTCAGTGCGTCATGTTCAATATGATCCCGTATAGTGATCTTTCTAATACCAAAAATACAGTTTGATTCTGTATTACAATTTCATTTCATTTTGGAAAAAGTACAAAAAGATTTTTGGTGTGTTTTAGCATAAGTTTGAAAAATCAAAAAGATTTTAGGTTTGTTTTGATATAAACTTTTTAAAAGCCAAAAAGATTTTGTTTTTTCTTTATTTTCGATCTGATCAACACGTGATACGAATTAAATTTTCAAAATTTTATCTTGGATTCTCGAAGAGACGTTTTGCGCCAAGCTTATTTAAATTTAGAGCAGGTAAGTGAAAGAAATCACAACTTCAAGTGTTCTGAAGCTGCTGATAGAGACAGAGATACACCGAACATTGTCAAGTATTCAAGATTAAGTTACGATCAAGTTGAGGAAGAGTTTGTTCGAAGATGTTTTCATTGGACGAACGGATTCTGCACTTGAGGGGGAGCTTGATTGAAGATACAATTTTGATGATGTTGAATAGATACTGCACACGACGAGGGGGAGTTTGTAGATACAATATCTATGCGTTGTGTGACGCATCAAGTCAAGACAATATGAAGAACAAGACAAAGGATAGCTGCCAGCCAAACCTAGTCCGAACCTGAGGTTCGAATCAGACGAACTTCAGGTTCGCCTGAGGTTCGGCCAGTCGCTATATATAGTAGTTTTGTGCTTTGTATTCGGTGACTAAGCGGGTGAGATCAAGTATTAAGTGTGCGTTTTCTATGGTGTTCTCTGAGTCTCTGTTTTCTTTGTGTTACTGATTGTAATTGTTCGATTGATCAATTAAAAAATCGGTTAATTACTTGTTTCGTTTCCGAATTAGCTAGATCGAGTAGACGATCCGATGCTCACGTACTTTCAGTGTTCAAATCTGCTACCCTATATATACATCATCATTGTTATTTTCCTTTACCTCTATCCCTTTCTTGATCTCAAATTCTCTACACCAATTCGTTTACACCAATTCGCGCGCATCAAATGGCCGATAATCAACGCTCCCTTAATTACTGGTATGTGAAGAATAATCGTATTTTTTTTTATTTACAGTAACAAGAGAAGAAGATCCTTCAAGTGCCACAAATCTGTGATTAAAAACAACGATGAGAACATCCTAAGGCAACTCCATGCGCAGAAGATCCCTGATTGTTTTGCCTACTCTGTTGAGGCAACGAAATTATTCCGTGTCCTTGATACAAAATTTAATGAATTTGTATCCGAAGAAGATGAAGAAGATGAAGAAGATGAAATTGTCCAATCTTGGGAGTATTTAAGTTCTACTAACCAGATTAAGTGGAATACGTGAATACAGAAGAGAGTAAAAAAATTTCTGTGATTGAAACTGTGAGATCTCATAATATGAACTTTCTCAAAAATTTAAGTGAAATTCCCCTGATTAACAAAGAGGGAATGATTCCGGGAGTGACATTCAACAAAAGGTGAAGGATACGGTGGCCGATTGGGTTCAAGATCCTGCAAACGGTGGTCGGATTGAAGAAGGACGTGATGATGATGATGATGACGATGCAAGTTCAGGATACATATCCGAAGATTGTAGTGATCCGGATTATTAATTAATTGATGTATATGTTTATGAACAAATTAAGAACAATATTTTATATGTTTATTTTGTTATGTTTATCATGTTTGATTATCTTGTGATATGGCCACTCATATTAAACATTGTTTGCGTGACATATTATGACAAATGGTCACGGTATATTAATTTTGGGTGGCTAAAAGAAGACAAACAGTCGACGACGCTTGTAATCATTACTTTTTCATTTACTTTTCATTTACTTTATCGTTCAAATCTCCATCTACCACGCCCCTCTAGTATTGATATAGACTTATCTCTCTATCAGTTTTCATCATCATCATCTTCACCATGCGCCTTTTCTCCCAGTCTCTCTCTCTGTTTTTCGTCCATCATCGCCGGCAAAAAATGTGGAATTGGCGTCATCCGTATGTGGAATTGGCGTCATCCGTATGTGGGAAATGGTAAGTTATCATCTTCAATAAAATTCGATTGAAATTTGCGTCTAAAATTTGGTAATTTTTTCTTGTGCAGGGAAAGATTGCACTCTGTATCTCCTAGGAGTAGATTTTAAGTTATTATGGAAAACATGGAGACGATGAGTCTCTAATGGTTTATGGTTCATACAAATGCTTTACTGAGAGCAGATTTTAAGTTATTGTATAATTTTATAACAGTCAGCAGTAAGGGCACATGATGAGGTTTGACGCACTTCTATTCTTCAGGTGCTTCTCTCCCTTTTGGCCCCATTAACCCGATTTTTTCTTCAGCCACTTGTTTTCCTTTTTGATCAGAAGCAAGTGCTTGTGAGAAAGCAAAGAGGGATTAATTTGTCACATCTTTTGGCCCCATGAACCTGACTTTTCTTCAGCCGCTTCTTCTCCCTTTTGATCAGAAGCAAGTGCTTGTGAGAAGCAAAGAGGGATTAATTTGTCACATCTTTTGGCCCCACGAACCTGATTTTTCTTCAGCCGCTTCTTCTCCCCTTTTAAGTCAGTAGTTTTTAAGTTGTATTTATATAGATCAATGTATTAATGGAATCATACCTTTTGGATTATATATGTAATTGTGTTTGTTAAAGAAGCAGTTGATTTTGTTTGTTTATTTTTGACTTTTATTGACTTTGGTTTTGTCCAAGAGATGAGACCTGCATGCATAATCAAAATAGGAAACACTTGAGTCAAAATTAAGATCCATAATATTCCAGAATACATACAGAAAAAAACAAATATTGTTGAGACTGTAATTTGCCAAAATTCAAAAACATTACAATGATCAATTAATCGGTTTTACGTAATATCATTCCAGTACAGCTAGCTCTATGGTAAACATTATCACATGGATCTACGGGTAGCAATACATTATCATTGTGAGGAAAAACTACCATACTAAATTCCTCATTAGCATCGTCTTCATAATAATCTCTGTAATTTCTGGGAGGTGTCATAAAGACAATATGCAGCTTTTATCCAGCTGGTCTTTGACGTAAAACAATTATCGTGCGTGTGACGCAAAAATGAACGGGTCCTCCTTGTGACCTAGTCTTTTAAGGTTGACCAAAGTGTAACCAAGACTATCTTTTTTGACCCCATGTGTATTCTCAACCTAGTCGCACATAAACAGAGGGATGCTTTTAATATGGTATTCTAGTAGCCATATCTCTTTTAAAACCTCATAGTAAGGTTTTTGTCCATCGGTTAATACCTCGTTAGAGATGTGCATGTCATTTACCTCTACACCAACCCCGTTGTTCTGGTAAACCCTACCGTCTCGAGATTTTGTACGAAATGAATAGCCATTGATGTCATATACTTCATATGTCCTCACGCTTCTGTGCGGACCATGTGAAATCCACCTAACGGTCTCTGATATAGTTCCTGGGGACTCCGCCATCTCCTTTTCAACCTGAAATTCATAGTAGGTTCATCAGGAGAGTTCATTAGGAATAGGAAGGTTATAGTTCTTTCGAAAATCAAATAAAGTTGTTCTGGACAAGTCAGGTCGATCAGTTTTTTTAGGAAAGTTACAATTTATCCGGAATTAAAACAATAAGAAAATAGTTTCAGTTCACCAGGAAGGTTATAGTTCATCCGGATAGAAAATAGAGTTATTCCGGACAACTCAGGTCAGTTGTTCTTGAAAGTTACAGTTCATCCGGAATTCAAACAATAAGCAAATTAAGCTGACCTTGTTGCGTAACCATTTACCAATTGTTGTGCTCTGCTTCTTCTTCAGCTCATTTAGTCTACTACCAGGATGTTCCTTTTCCAAAAATTTCATGTGTTCTCTGCAATTACATGAATTGAAGTTATCTATAAAAGTTTATAATTAATTAAACGGATCAAAAAAGATTAATAATCTAAATTACTTACTCGATATAATGTTCAATTTCAGGTGTATTTAGCAACACAAATAAATGCGCCTTCGATAGTAGCTCTGGAGAGACTTCAACTGATCTACCAGCTAACCCAGGACTTCCATCCGCACTGCTATGCTTTTTTGTTGGAACACCAATAGTTGTGATGTTTTTTTGGTATTCGTTGAGAAACTCAATCGTTTCTTCTACAATGTTCTCCTCAGCAATGCACCCTTCTGGATAAGTTTTGTTTTCTACGGTGGCCCTTAATTACCTTCATACACCTTTCAAATGGGATACATCCATCGAAAGCATATTGGGCCACATAATTTTACCTCCCTAGTAAGGTGCACCGGCAAATGAAGCATAACATCAAAAAATGATGGCGGGAAATATTTCTCAAGCAGGAATAGTGTGAAACAAAGATCTGATTGCAATTTTTATAGTTCTTCGACATTGATCTCTTTGCTGCATATTGATTTGAAAAAAAACAGAGCCTGAAAATAGCATATCTTGTTGGTTCAGGCATGACTGACCGAATTGGAATTGGCAGAAACTGTTGCATAAACAATGATAGTCATGTGACTTGAGCCCCACAAGTTTCTTGTCCTTTAGACTAACCAAACTAGAAAAGTTAGAAAAATAGCCTTGTGGAACCTTCAAGTTATACAACGTGTCATAAAATGTTTCCTTTTCATCTTTTTTGTAACGTGTAACACGCTGCAGGAAGTAATATGTTGTTCTTGTTCTATTTAGGCTGCAACTCTGGTCTTAACTGTAAAAAGTTCAGATCCTTTCTAGCATTCAGTCCATCCTTTGTCTTTCCGAGAAGGTTGAGCAGAGTTCCAACAAGACTCTCAGCCACATTCTTTTCAATATGCATGAAATCTATGCAATGTTGGACACTATTATGCCTCCAATATCTAAATATTCGAAACAGTTTATTGAATTTATTCCAATATGGTGGCTTCTCTTTGTTCTTTCTTTTTCTCTTATCAATCTCCCCCCCCCCCCCATCCCTCTTCCTATTGAGGTCTCTGGGATTTTTGAATCAGTACACCTTAATCCCTTTCCCCATTTGTTCCTGATATGTCAAACTTCGTTGTATATTTGTTCCCCCGTCATAGGAAGTGCAGCGTCTTTCAACCCTTGTTTAACATCGAAGGCCTCTGTTTGCTTTCGGAAGGCATGTGTATGTGGTAGATATCTTCTGTGACCAGCATCATATGTTTCCACACCTGACTCAAATAACAACTCTAAGTCATCAATCAATAGTTCCAAAAACACGTCAATATCATTTCCAGGCGCTCCCGATATTAATAACGAAAGCATGGTGAACTTTCTTTTCTCACACAACCATGGTGGAAGGTTATAAATGACAGATAGAACCGGTCACACACTGTGACTTTTGTTGCCTCTATTCACGTCGACCCCATCAGTTAAAATTCTAAGACGAAGACTTCTAGGATAGTTAGTGATTTCGGGATATCTGTCATCTATGGCTTTCCATGCTGGTGAATCGGATGGGTGGCGTAACACACCGGGTATTTTAGAACTAGTGGCATGCCATCTTAGATCTTCCGCTGTGGTTTTCACTTGAAACATTCGTTTCAATCTTGGAATGATGGGGAAATACCACATTACCTTTGCAAGAGTATTGTCGTATAGTTTCTTAGTCCTCTCATCCACCTTCCACCTGTACTCACCATAAGTTAGCCATACAATTAGGTCCTTGTTATCCTTCCTATAAAGAGTAGAATCATTGATACACACATGTATCTTGGTGTACCCTACACCTATTGACTTTAAAATCTTCTTGTGGCCTCATATGTATTTTTCACAATTTCATTACCTTCAAGTAGCATCTGTTTCAGCAAAGCTAAAAGTTCATTAAAAACTTATATGATGCTCCATGCTTAGTCTTCAAGTTCAGTATTTGAACCAAGGCAGATAACTTTGTAAAGGTACGACTTCCTTCATACAGGGGCTTCTCAGCATCCAGGAGTCGTTCTTGAAACTTCTCGTGGTCCTCAGTGAAATCTTCAGTAGCTATTACCATTTCTATTGTTTCTGATGCATCGAATGGCATTCCAGAATCAAAAAATGATTTTGTGTGAAGCTCCTCTCATGTGGGCTCGTGTTTCTCTCCGTGTTTAGTCCACCTTGTATAAGTCAGATCGAATCCCTTTGAAAACAACTAATAATCTACCTCATCAACAGGATAAGAGTAATGGTTTAGACATTTAACACAGGTACATGGAATTTCCGTCTTTTTCAAATTTGTAACTGCAAACTTTAAGAATGATTTAACTCCATCGGTATATGATTTCGTGGTTCTACTGGTTATCACCCAAGACTTATCCATGTTTGTTTTGCTAACAGATACAACAACAAAGATTATTAAAAATGATTGTTTTGCTAATACTGAAAACCCTTTTCAATAATATTTACTGTGAAACTGTTTATTGGAGAAGTAATAGGACGGAGGGAAAATTCTATCGATTAATGAGCAATGGAGAAATGGGGAGCGAGGAATTGGGGAAATCGAGAGTGATATGTGAAATTTTCAAATGAATTCGCTCATAAAATTATCCCGCCTCTTTTAGAATTTAGCGGGCCCAGTTAGAATCATATTTAAATACATATAATGAAAAGTAGCTTCTAACTCAGGGTGCTGCTCAGGTGGTAGAAGCGCTTTAGATTAACATACCATGTTCCGTGTTCGAATCCTTATTGGGTTACTTTTTTACCGTTTATTTTTTGAAATTTTAAAAACCCAAACAGGTGATGCAACTAGTAACGGCTAATTTCACTTTTCTAGTTGTTTATTTTTAAATTTCAAAACCTTCAACAACGCTATATAAACAAGTTAATCAATTAATCATTAAATTAGACCACCACTTTCGCACACTCTTCTTTCTCCCCATCCAACTTATACTCTTCCAAGATGGCAGAAGAATGGACCCAGCAGGAAGAACTGGGGTTGTACCGTGCTTGGTTGGACGTAAAGTATAGGGACTATGTGTTGCCTACAAACCCTCCCTTACTTAGTACGTTTCTTTTTCATTATACCAATCATTTGATTATTTGATCAGTTATACATTTTTATATATATTAATCAATTAAGTCGATGTTTACCGTTCATTAGGTGATCCTAATAACGAAGACACGGTTCTATTTTGGTTGGATGTCAACATAAAGTTTCATATTGCTATGGAGCGTTGCGACAAGTACCGTGACACAAGCGTCGTAAGATCGAAATGGCTAGACATGGACCTGAAAATTAAAACATTCAACAGGATATGAAAAGAGAATGAAGATGAGAACCAAACCAAGGAAGACCTATTGTTCATTGCGTTCAAACACCACTTACATGAAACCGGTGTTAGAACATGTTATGATGTCTAGTGCTAGGTCTAGGTGTTGTGTCTATTGTATTGATCGTTTTGTATGTTATGTCCCTAGCGTACCAGGGGCGGACCAGGTGGTACGCAGCCACGGACCATCTGGTATGCTGGTTAATTGGTACGCCGGGCAGTCTAGTATAAATACTTTTAACTTGTGTGTTAGAGAGTAGTTGTGAGGGTTGGAATGCTTAACTGTGTGTTTTCAATAGTGTATTACTCTCTGTATTCTCTCTCTCTGTAATCGAGCTTGTGATTAATCAAAGAATCATTATTTACCTTGTCTGTTCCAAATCCAATTACGATCATGCATTAGTAAGGTCCGAGTATGTGATTTACAAGTGGTATCAGAGCTAGTTTGCTCTTTTGCTGTGATCTCTGATCGGTTTTGTGATTCTAGAGAGAGAAACAACACTTTTGGTCAAAATTTCGTCATTTCTTCTCAGTTTTACGTCCATTCTATACGAATTTTGCATCCAAATTGATCCGTGAGTGTTTCCTTTGAGTTCTGTATCAAATTCACGTCCGGAAAACCAAAAACATCGAATTTTAGTCGGTTTTTGGTTCGTACGCATCTGGTCCGTATCAAGAACACTTGGAACGCCGTTGGTCCGTACAGAAATCTTAATCGAGAGTTCGGTACGTGGCAAGTGGTCCGGAAGACAATCTTCTTAATTGGTCCGTGACAGTTACTAACTGGTCCGTTGGCAGTTACGTCGTACCAATTTGGTTCGCATCAAAATTTGGTACGGGAGACAGGTGGTCCGTTGGTGGTACGCATTTGTAATTCTGGTCCGAGTGTGGTACGGGAAACTATTTGGTACGCTGAGTTTGTTTTTGGTACGGGGATCGATATTCTGGTACGTCTGAGCAGTTTTTGAGAAAAACATTATGGATCCGTTCCAAGCTTTTGCCGCAATGTCTATGACCGTTCAATCTTTACTGAATTATGATAACGAGATAGGAACTACAAACAAAGTTCCTAAATTGATGAAATTTGAAGATTACCATAACTAGAAAACTCGTTATGAATCATATATCGGTGTGACGGATGTTACTGTTTGGACTCCAATGCTGGATGGTTATCAAGTTCCAAAGTTTACACTGGTGAATTTCCTGGTCAAGTAAAGCCATATAACAAGATGAATGATGCTGAGAAAGAATCCTTCAAGTTGGAAAAGAAAGCTTATTCAAACTTATCAATGGCTTTACCAAAGGATATCTTACATCAGTTTAAAATGCATACAACATCAAAAGAGTTATGGAATGCATTGTGCCACAGATGTGAAGGCGATGCTCAATACAAGAAAAGCAAGAAAAAGGTGTTGTTGAAGGAGTTTGATAATTTCTGTCACGTTCCAAATGAAACCATAAATGATCTTATTTCAAGACTATCACATTTGGTTAGTGAGCTTGAAATTGTTGGCGTGAAGAAGGAGGGTGGAGAATTGAAGGAGAAGCTGTTAGATGCTCTACCAGCAAAATGGGAAGGTTATATCCTGCTTTTAACTCATGATAAGAGTTTTGATGAGATTTCATATGATGATCTTACAATTACTAGCTCGGGAATTAGATATGATGCGTGTTAAAACTCTACCAGCTCAAGTTCAGAATCCCGATGTGTATTTTGGTGAGAATGCTTCAACCATGCATGCAAAAGCAAAAGCTAGCTCAAATCCACAGACTACTGCATTTTATGTGGAGAATACTTCGAGTGGTCATGCAAGTATGTCTCGGGGTTCTTCAAGTGAAAGTTACACTAATAAAGCTGCAGTGACATATCCAGTTTATTCGAATCAATCTTCTTCTGCTCCTCCATCCAATCATAGTGCATTTTCAGCTAAGACTACAAATGATTTTATGGAACTATTTTCGGCAATGGTTTCTTCATATGATGGAGTGGTAGCAAGAAAATTGACTAGTGTTGAGTTAACAGATGAAGATTATGAACAAATCGACCCTGATGACTTAGAACTCATGGATATCAACTGGTCAATGGCTATGCTCGTCAGAAGGGGCAAAAAGTTTATGCAAAGAACAGGTCGTAAAGATTTAAATCCTGAAGGAAAGCTTGGATTCGACAAATCCAAAGTTCATTGCTATAATTGTCAGAATTATGGTCACTTCGCAAAGGAATGGAATAATGCAAAGAAGCAAGAAACTTCAAAATTATTTCAGAAGTATGCAACTCAGAGTTCAAAAGCATCAGGAAGCAATTCTACTCCATCAAGTTCAAATGCAAATGCTTCGAATCAAGATTCTAAAGCTTTGGTTTCTCAAACTGGAGAAGGCTATGACTGGGGAGCAGATTATCCTGATGAGTCTTCATTCCTGTGTACTGAAGAAAGATATGTGAAAATTGAAGATGATCCTGAACTTCCAGGTGAAGACTTCTTTGCTGAAGGTCAGCAAGCCTTTATGGCTAACATTCAGGTTGACTCTAAACCTTGCGAACATTGCATGACCTCTGCTAATAAATCGAAAGAACTTTCTGATGAGAAAGTTATGTATTATGATAAATACATGTTGGCAGCGGAGAACACAAAAATATATAAACAAAGGTGGGAGGCCGTTAAGGCTGAACTGAAAAGCGAACATGCTTCGACTTTGAGCACCAAAATTGAATTAAACAACAAAACTGAAGATTACATCTTTTATGAAAAGAAGCTTGCAGAAGCTAATGCTAAGATTTCTGAATTGAACATTGAAATTCTAGATCTTAAAATACAACTTGAGAATTTTAAAAACTCAGCTTCCTTTGCAAGTTTTCTTTGCAAAGATGAAACTCTAAAAGAGGTGTTCAAAGGATCGAAATGCAATTCAGTTCCACCCCCGATTGTGCATGGTTTGGAACCGACAGACACTGAAACCAAACCATCAATTGTGTTTGATTATTCAAAGTTCACTGAGAACTTTGTGGGAAATTTTGACAAACACAAAGGCATTTATAAAAAGAATCCTGGCAAACATGTGTCTAAGGCAAATGCTGATGCTCACAAATCAAATGAGTCAAGTGATTCTGTAGGTGACAAACCAACTGGTTCTGTCAAATTGACACCTTTGGAGCAAGCCATTAAGATAAAAGAAACCGAGAAGAAAATGAAAACTTTTGAAAAAGAAAATTTTGCTAAAGGCTCAGATTTCTTTTATGAAAAAGATTTAGTAACAGCTAGCAACACAACTACACCGAATGTTAATGCAATTCCGGTTGCTCCTCCAAAGTCTGTCAAGTTTAGTGGTGTTGGTTTTGGATCAGTTTCTGAAAAATCTGAGGTCAATCAAAAGAAACCTCAGGTAGGTCAGAAAAATGATAAGAAATTAAAAGGTAAAATGGAATCTGGTGAATCATCTCAGAAAATCAGAATGTATTGTCTCAAAGGTAGTTACCACATTTTTTCTGATGAGATGTTTCTATTATGCTGTGTTGATCCAAAACGGGTTGCTAAGGTGTTTTATGTTGATTCCGAGGAGAATGGTGTGTCTGATCATAGTAGTGGGGAAAGTGGATCGTTGCTAAAACTTAGAACGAGTCCAAATGATCAGGATACTCAAAAGTCAAACACTCCAAAAGATCAGAAATCTGTTTCCAAAACAAAAACTTCCAAATACTCACCAAATAGTTCATACAACTCTGATGGTCGGTTTTCTGTTAAAACAAATGATTTTGATTACAAATCCTATGGTTTTTGTGATGATTATGATTTCTATGATGATTTTGGTAAATTTGAACAAAACAAAGCCCAAAGGGTATGCTAATCAATGTGGAGTTGATGACTATGGTTTTTATAACCAATTTGGGTATGTTACTCCTAGGCTTAAATCTCTTCCAAAGCATAAATCTCAAAGATTTAATGCTAAAGCACCAAGGAGAGTTTTTAAGCAAAAGTCTGATGATAACACCTCGACTGATTCAGGAAATAGTCTTCCTAGGGTCTTTGTTGATCGTAGGCGGTGTTATCATTGTTATCAACAAGGTCATCTCAGAAATAGATGTCTGATTTTGGCAAAGAAACGAGTTTCCGCTGTTAGTAAAGATCAATCTGATTCCGTTTCTAAGCCAAAGGAGATAAATGAAAAGGTGGTAACAAAACAGTTTTTCAAACGAGAAAAAGTTTTCAAACATCAAAAATCTTTTGGAAGTTCATCTTCGGGTGACTCTGCTACTGATTCATCTATCCCAGTTTTAAGGCAAAAGTGGCTGCCTAAATTGTCCTCAAAAGCCACTGAAGACTTTTCTGAAGATACCGCTCGACCCAAAGCTGAAAGCTTGGGTCCAGATTCTCACTAATTATTTGCTAACATGTGCAGGGTGCTCGCAAACCAGCTGTCAACAACTTCTGGGTAGTTGATAGTGGAGCATCCAGGTACATGACGGGTAATATTTCTCTGTTTTCAGACGTCAAACCAATTAATGGAGGAAATGTTACCTTTGCTGGCAATAAAGGTGGAAGAATCACTGGAGAAGGAAAAATGGGTAACGAGAAGGTCACGTTTGAAAAAGTGCAATTTCTGGAAGAACTGCAACACAACCTGCTGAGTGTATCACAGATTTTTGATAAGTAGTATACTGTTGCTTTCATGAGTTCTGAGTGCCTAATTCTGAAACCTGGAATTCAAATCCCTGATGATTGGATTGTGATGCGTGTGCCAAGATTTCGTGATCTGTATGTGTTAAACATGAATCAATCTTCGTTTGCTGTAGCTGCTACTTGTTTTATCTCAAAAGCTACTGAAAAAGATTCAATTATGTGGCATCGCCGTATGGGGCACATCAACTACCGCAAGATGAACTACTTAATTAATCATAATCTGGTAGAAGGAGTTTTGAAGAATCGGTTTTCAATCAATGATGTGTGTGTTTCCTCTAAGATAGGAAAACAACGGAAGAAGTCTCATATATCCAAACGAATTAATTCGATTGTAACTCCGTTAGAGTTGCTCCATATGGATCTCTTTGGTCCGATGAATGTTCGAAGTGTTGACGGTAGTTTCTATTTTTTGGTGATAACGGATGATTTTTCCCGTTTCTCATGGGTGGCGTCGTTGCATTCAAAGGATGAAACTCCAGAAACTATTCAGAAACTGTTGTCCAAGTTTGAATCGATGTATAAGTACAAACATCTGTCATATTCGTACTGACAATGGTACCGAATTCAAGAATGTTAAAATGACAGCTTTTTGTGATTCTCTTGGAATTGTACAAGAATTCTGTGCGTCATACACTCCTCAACAGAATGGGGTTGCTGAAAGAAAGAATCGAACATTTATTGAGACGGCACGGACTATGCTGTCTGATGCACATTTACCGGTCAAGTTTTGGTCTGAAACAATTCACACTGCATATCATGTGCTCAATCGTGTTTTGATTGTCAAGCGATTCAACAAGACAAGTTATCAATTGCTAAAGGGTCGTAAGCTGAATCTTCATTTCTTAGAGCCATTTTGGTGTTTATGCACGGTTCTCAAGGAAGGTGGGAAGTTTGAAGCCAAAGCTGTTGACGGCATCTTTGTTGGGTATCAGTATCCAATGAAACGGGTTTATTTTCCTTCTTCTAAGACAATTGAGAATCATTTGAATGTGGATTGTCAAAGACATGCTTTTCTGACACCATATCGGTTGATATTCCTGCTTTTGATTATAAGACCTTATTTGATTCTTTCTCGGCTGCACACAATGTTTCTGCTGATGAGCATGCTGAAGAACTTCTAGGTGTTCCTATGGTACATGCAATACTTAATCCTGGTTCATGGGTTCTAAAGCTTCCAAGTGTTTCTAATGCTGCTTCATCTTGTCAGAATGTTTCTAACTTAGAAACAATGAGTTCGTCTGATGATGATGAGAGTATGTTTCATGAAACTGAATCAACACCGGTTGATGATCCAATTACTCTACCAAGTACAAGTTCTTCAGTGTCGGTTTCTTTACCTATTGGTGATCTTTCAAGCTCAGAGGACACAGATGCAACTTTAAATAATCTTGCAGACAATATTCAAGTTCCTGATTCGACTACGCTTCGGATTCATAACATACATCCTCAAGAGAATATAATTGGAGATCCGAATTCTGGGGTGCGCACACGGCATCAATTCGCTGATTCTGTTGATGCATTAATTGCTGAAATTAGGGATTCCGGTGTTCAGAATGAAGTATTTCACTCATGTTTTATGTCTCAAGTTGAACCTACCAATGTTACTCATGCGTTGGAAGATGCTTCTTGGGTAGAAGCGATGCAGGAAGAATTGCAGCAATTTTAGAAATTAGGAGTTTGGCATCTCGTGGATTTACCCACTAATTCTAAAGAACCTTGTGGAACGAAATGGGTATTCAAATGCAAGAAGGACGATCGTGGTATCATCGTCAGAAACAAGGCTCGGTTAATGGTTCAGGGTTTCTCTCAGATTAAAGGCATTGATTTAAATGAAGTATATGCTCCTGTAGCAAGAATTGAGGCTGTTAGGATCTTTCTAGCTTTCGCGGCACATCATGGTTTCAAAGTATATCAGATGGATGTTAAAAGTGCGTTTTTGAATGGGAAAATTCGTGAAGAAGTATATGTGAAGCAACCGCCTGGTTTTTATGATCCAGAGTTTCCTAAGTGGGTGTATAAGCTATACAAGGCTTTATATGGTCTTCATCAGGCTCCAAGGGCTTGGTATGAGACTCTTTCTACACATCTTCTGGATAATGGATTTAAATGTGGCAAGGTGGATTGTACTCTGTTTTCAAAGAAGTTTGGGAAGGATTTGCTGCTGGTCCAAGTTTATGTAGATGATATTATTTTTGGAAGCACAAATGACAGCTTATGCAAGGAATTTGAGCGTGTCATGCAAACGAAGTTCGAGATGAGTTCGATGGGGGAGATGGGTTTCTTTCTAGATCTTCAAGTTCATCAATCTGCAAAAGGCATATTTTTGCATCAAACAAAATATGTGTCCGATATTTTGACTCGCTTTAAAATTAGAGATGTCCGGATCCCGAGTACACCTATCCAGGTTTCACATGGCCTTGAACCAGATGAGTCTGGCGACAATGTTGATCCGACATTGTTTCATGCAATGATAGGTTCTCTTATGTATTTAACTGCATCTTGTCCTGATATTATGTTTGCTGTGTGCTTGTGTGCTAGGTACCAGGCAGCTCCCAAGGCTTCTCATATGGTAGCAGTAAAACAGAGTTTTGCTTATTTGAAGGGCAATCCGGATCTTGGTATCTGGTACCCTAATGATGATAACTTCGAGTTATCAGCTAATTCTAACTCAGATTATGGCGGCTGTAAAATCAATTTCAAGTCAACTACCGCTGGATGTCAGTTTTTGGGGGAGAGATTAGTGTCCTGGCAATGTAAGAAACAAACTTCAGTTGCAACGTCTACTGCTGAGGCGGAGTATGTGGCTGCATCAAGTTGTTGTTCACAAGTTTTGTGGATTCAACAGCAGTTACGCGACTTTGGTTTGAATTTTCTCACTACTCCCATTTTCATTGATAACTCGGCTGCTATTATTATCACGAAAAATCTTATTCAACATTCAAAAACTAAACACATTGACATAAGATATCACTTTATCCGTGATTGCTATGAGAAGAAACTAATTGATTTGCAGAAAATTCACACGGATTTTCAAAGGGCTGATTTATTCACTAAAGCGTTTGATAAAACTCGTTTTCAATTTTTATTGCAAATCAATGGGGTTACTCGGTTGAATGCCAAGTAAACTGTTTCAGTTGATCATTTTACTTTCTTTTGATGTTTTCTTTTATTTCTGCTTTTTACGGGGAGAATTATGAAAAAAATACAAAAATAGTGTGATTTCTCGTATTCAAAATTAAAAAGCATAAAAAATGGAAAAATCAAAATTGAGAAATGTGATCCAACCTCGTGAGAAATGATAGTACATCGGTGAATGTTACTGACCATGGATAAACTAGATTGAAAGGCTGTAGGTTCTTGTTTGTTTCATTTAATGTGTTAATCAATATCTGATACTTGCTAGTATGATATAAACATAACGCTTGCCTGAAATCTGTGGTGTAACATGATTCTTGTGGTTGTGAAATCTTGATATAAGATGAAAAATACAAAAATAGAATAAATAAGTGTTCTAGTGTATGCATGCGTTCTTTTGAAAGATTGAAACTTGTTTGATTTTCTTTATTTTGTCAAACGCTCGGACTTTCTCTGTGTATCGAAAGATCGACCTGATCATTGTTTGTTTGACGTTCTGTTTTATTTTTCTTGGTGTTTCGTATAACTCATCGGACTTTCTCTGCGTGTACGGGAGTACCGACCTGATTGTTATTGAGTTATACAATTTCAACTTGTTTTGCTTTCTTATTTTCCTAAACAATCGGACTTTCTTTGCGTGCTCACAAGGCCGACCTGATTTTTGTTTGTTTAGGGTTCTGCTTTCATTTTGCATGAAACACTATGAACGACTTATATTTGTAAATATTCAGTGATGAATAAGAGAAAAACCAAAAATATCATAAGTCAGATTTTCAATTACTTGAATTTGTGGGTACCATGATTTCTGTGCTTGAAAAATATATCTAATTCATATCAAAAAACCTTAGAAATTGATTTGATTTGACTGAAATAAACATGAAAATGGACTGCTTGGATTGCATGCTTATTAGATTGAAATTGAAATGTGTTAAGTGCATCACCATTGTATGATCTCATGTTGCGATCTTTCTCACAAAAACATAAATTATTGCATTTATATTTCTGTTTTGCATTTTATTTCCTTTTTCAGAAAAATCAAAAAGATTTTAGGCGTGTTTTAGCATAAGTTCGAAATTAAAAAGATTTTAGTGTGTTTTGATATAAAGTTGCTAAAATTCAAAATGATTTTATTTCTGCTTTGTTTTTTATCAACTGAATATAGAAACGGCAAATTTTTATTGAAGGAACCACAATCGACGTTTACATCAGCTCATCTACATTAAAAAGTGAAAAATTGGAAAATTATTTTTTTTTGGGTTCAAATTGGTAAATCTGAAAAATTTGAGGGGTTAAAGTTGAAAATTGAATTTGGTATGCACTTACCAAATTGGTTCAGTGGGTGGTACGCCCCGTACCATATGGTACGCTGGGCCGAACCACCTGGGGTATAAAAAGGGAATTCTGGTACGTTTTCTGCATTTACCACGTACCACCTCCGAACCTCTCTGAAAAACCCTAAATCGCCTCAGATTGTTTTTTCTTGATTTCTCATCGGATAACGATACCTTTGCTCGAGATTTTTGTTGTTACAGGTAGGTACATCAGTTGCGCATCTTCTAGTGGTCTTGAATCTGATTATAATGGTTTCAATCGTTTGATTTTTGAGTTTAAAGTTTCGAGTTTTTCATGAAACTGGAACCAGGTTGGTTAAATGGGTTAACATCTATCTCAATTTGTTTTAAACACATGTTCTTGGTCGGTTTTTGATGTAAATCAAAACCTCGTTGGCCGATTTCAAAACCAATACGGATTTGAGTGTCAAAATCGCAAAAGACCTCTCGGCTGTCTGTTCTTCCGCCGTACCATGTGGTACGCGCGTACCAGATTTGGTATGTGCCGAATGTGGTCCGCATGTGGTACGTTGGACTATCTGGCACGCGGTCAACATTATTTGGTACGTCCGTACCAGATTGGTCCACATGACCAATGTGGTACGCTATTTGATACGTCGAATAGGTTTTGATCAAAGTTAAATGTTTGAGCGTTTCAGAATGGTCTGAATTACCGTCTAACGAGGGACATAATATTTGTGCACATCTTTGTGCTTCAAACAAGTGGATATCTCATTTTGAATGAATTTTTGAGTTTATGCAACGTTCAAGAATTCATTATGCAGCCACACATGAGTGCACGACTTATAAATGATACTCTAAATGCTTTCTGGGTTAATGCTCAAGTTGATTGTTCGGGTGTTCCACCGGTGATCAGGTCAAGGGTGCATGAGACAAACATTGTCATTTCAGAGGAAGACATTCGTAGAGTGTTACGCTTCAATGATGATCCTAATTTTCCTATTATCTTTAATGAAGCAGATTTGGTTGGTGTTCTTCGAAGGATTAAATATGATGGTAATATCTTTGCTTCATGGTTTGTCAAGGCAAATCTTTCACCGCCATACAAGTACTTAATGCATGTGATAATACGATGTTTTGGGAATAGGCTCAAAGGTCATGAAGAGTTCGACATGAAACTTTTGTAATTTTTCTCTGCTATAGTGTTGAACAGAAATTTTAATTTTTCTGGATGGTTATTTGCTTACATGAAGGAGAACAATTTTGGTAAAGCAAAAGAAGAGCCTGATGTATCCTAGATTCATTCATATGATTCTTGATGATTTGTGTCCTCTACTTCCAAAGAATCCAAATTCAGTTTTGGTTCTCAAACATATGAATCAGGTTGCAGCTGGTAAGTTACTTGTCTATCAGAAGCGCAAAGGAGCAAATACACCTCCACCGGTTAAACGCTTGATTGGTCATCTTGCAAGTTTAAATTATGTGGCTTCCGATAATGGTGCACCTCGGCACGATAATAGCTCAAACGATGAATTGGAATATGATCGAAATAATAATCAAATTGAAGACGATGGTGATCAAGATGAAGATGAACCTAAAAATCAAGAACCTGTGCAACAACAAAATCAAGAGCAAGTCGTTCAAGAGTCTGTTATTGAACCTGAGGCAGTTAATGTTCAAGATGATGAGATGATACATGATGTTGATCTTTCTGGAGATGATGATGATGAAAGTTTTCTGGTACAAGTTCTGACTCTGGTGATTATGTGGAGATTTTGCATAATACCAGAGGTGTCCAAGTAAAGAAAGGTTCTAAAGCTCATTTGGCATATTTGGCTTCACAAAAATAAAGATACTTCTAAGTATGAGCATTTATCAAAGAGGTCTGCTGATACAGAAGACATTGATGATCCATCCTATACTCCAACTGTGGAGGAATCATCTAGAGAGAAAAAGGCTGCTGATAAAGGAAAAGCTCCAATGGTCGTTACTGGCAAACGTGTAAAACATATGTCAAGACCAAAGATGATGGTTATACAAGGCTCATTCCTTGCTGATGCTTGAAAGGTTGGCAGCCGTCCGCCTAGCAAGAAGCAAAAAGTGGCTCCAATATCTTCGATTCCAAATCATCCAACCACCAAATCTGCTAATGTACATAGTTCAAGTCTGCCACCAGTTAGGAAGTTGATTGTCAGAAATTCATCAACTTCTGCTTCAACTGCTGCTTCTTCTACTCAATCAACAATATCATCGACTAATTTAAAGCTTGCTTTGCATCAAACAAGACTTGATGAGTTAGAATCTACCAATCATCAACAAGCAAATGAGATTCAAGGATTAAAGAATATGGTGCAAGAGTTGGTGTCTCGTGATCAGTCAAAAGATCATGAGATTGCTCGACTTCAACAAATCTCTCTGTCTCTGGGTGAGCAGCTAAATCAGTTGTTAAAAGCTTTACCTGCTCAGGGGGATGAGGAGACCGAATCCTGAAGAAATTTGTCGAGAGGAGGATGATATATCAAAATATTTGAATGATAATGATGGCCCTGAAGGAGGTGTTGGTGGAGATGGTTCTGGTACTGGTGCAGCTAGAATATCTGCTGCTGCTGGAACATCTACTGCATCTCAGGGGGAGTCGTCGGGAAATGATGTTTATGATGTGACTCCGATTACCAGGGTAGAGTTGGAAGAAAGGGAGTTTATTAATCCATATTCGAAAGAGCAACTTGCTGCCATTTTTGCTCTAAATGTGGATGATGTGGACAAAGTTCCTTCTGCTGAGCCATACGAGGAAGCAGATTCTGATGATGACATTGGTTTTGAAGAGGAACATGTAGATGTTGAAGACATGACTGCTGAAGAATATCCAGATGATCCGAAAGTTTATGGAAATTTTTCTGATAACGATCAATCTGGAGGATTCAATTTCTTTGGTAGAGATGATGAAGAAGAAGTAGAGAAGGAAATGAAGAAGAAAGAATCAGAGAAACCAATTGAAACAACTGAGTCTGATAATCTGTCAGAGGAACATGAAAAGAAAATGTTATTTGATGAATGGTTGAAGACTCAAAGAGCCAAGAAGATGCTGGTAGTGAAACCTATAAATGATGTTAATCAGAATAAATTCTTTGAAAGCAAAGATGAAGCTACTGGGAACATAATTAGTTGAATGTTTGATTCGGAATTCAAGTTTTATGCGATAAAGAAAGAGTTTGGAATTTTGTACTTGAAGAATGCGACAAGATTCAATACTTTGCCTGTTTGTCATGTTCGAGATTTATCGAGAACACAATTTCTGAACTATGAGGGTAATCAATTGGCAGAATTTTTCAAGAACAAGCTGTTAGAAGAATGTCAAGGAATAAAGTTTAGATTTATAACTCCTCAGAGGGAAAAGTATACAATGCATCCGACAGATGTTAATCCAAAACTGGGAAAGTTGTTGTGGTATTGAAATACAAGAAGCCTATTCAATTGAAAAAATACCATTGAAGAAGCTTGAGCAAGATTTTATCAAGACTTTGAGATGGTGGTACTATGAAGAATGTACTGGAGAAGCAGTGATTGTGGTTAAAGAAGAAAACAAGGTGGTTAGAATCTTTGATCCAATGTGGTTGATTAATCTGTCAAAAGCTGATATCGAAAAGCTCTATCACAACAACATTCTGTATAAGGCTGAGAATGCTGAGCAAGCCTTGCAGTTTCAAAGAGTGTGTTGATACATGAAATGTGCGTCGTGTGAAGTATCGAACGAAGACCAAGTTCATGCCAATATAGGGTTGGCCGAACCTGGTCCGAACCTGAAGTTCGGACCGGCCGAACCTGGGGTTCGGAGGACGTTCGGCCAGTCGGGTATATATAGTAGTTTGGTCTTTGTGTTTAGTAGTTCTGAGCATGTGAGCGAATCTTAAGTGTGTGTTTCTGAGTGTGTAATCTCTGTGTCAATTCTCTGTGTTTACACTGGTTGTAATTGTTCGTTTTGATCAATAAAACAATCGGTTAATTACGTTTCGATGTCCGGATAGCTAGATTGAGTAGACGATCCGATGCTCACGCATTTTCAAGTGGTATCAGAGCTTTCTGGTTCACTCTACTGATCTGTGGTTGCTATTCTCGGATTATTGAGCGTTTTTGAAGTTTTCTCAAGCTTCATTACGTGTTTTCTATCATTTCTGACGTGCATTTTGTGTCAAAACTGTTTCTAAACCATTTCCTATTGGTTTTTCTGATTCACCATATCAAGTTTCGTCAAAATCAGTCCATTTTCACGAGTTTTCGAAAAATGTCTTCGAGGTTCGGAGGTTACTGGGCAAGCTCGGAGTAACCGCTCCGAACTTGAGGTTCGGAGGTGTCTCGGTGTGTGTTCGGCGAGAGTTCGGTGGTAGATCGGTCAAGGTTCGGAGTTTTTGCGTTCGGTCACTAGTTCGGTCGAGGTTCGGACATTATATTTAGGTTCGGAGCTAGTTCGGTGTGAGTTCGGAGCTTGACATAGATTCGGACAAGGTTCGGTGCTAGTTCGGAGGCTGATTTAGGTTCGGACATAGTTCGGAGTAGGTTCGGACGGCAGACTAGGTTCGGAGCAAGTTCGGAGGACATAATTTTTCAACTTTGTAACAATGTCGGATTTTCAAGCTTTTGCCGCAATGCAAAGTGCGATGCAAACTATGTTAAATTTTGACAATGAAATTGGAACAAGTCAGAAAGTTCCCAAATTGTTAAAGCTTGAAGATTACCAAAATTGGAAGAAACGGTTTTCTGCTTATATTAGCACGAATGACATTGATTTATGGATTCCAATTCGAAAGTTGTATGAACGACCAATGGAAGATGGAGATCTTAAAGAAATTCAAGACTTCGATGGTGATGAAAGAAAAAGTTATGAGCTTGAAAAGAAAGTTTATGGTTATCTTACTATGGCTTTACCAACTGAATTGCTTCATCAATTTAGTACTTGCAAGAAATCTAAGCAATTATGGGATGCTCTATCCGCAAGATGTGAAGGGAATGCTGATTATAAGAAGAGTCGAAAGAAAGTTTTAAACAAAGAATTCGATAATTTTCAGAATTATGATAATGAAAACATTACTGCTTTAGTCTCAAGATTTTCACATCTGATTAGTGAATTGAAGGTTGTTGGAATTGAAAAGACTGATGCAGACTTAAAAGAAAAGATTTTGGAAGCTTTGCCAGAGAAATGGGAAAATTATGTTTTGCTACTCATACATGATAAGTATTATTCAGCAATGACATTTCACGAGCTTACTGGAAAACTTCATGCTCGAGAAATGGAAATGTTAAACAACAAAAAGTCAACTGCTACTTTGCAAAATCCTGAGTTATATCATGGTGAGAATAGTGCGAGCATGAGTGCAAAATCTAAATCAAGTCAGAACACAGCACCAAGTGTTGCTTTTCTAGCTGGAGTTTCAAGAAATTCTGATAATAATTCTTCAAGAGGTTGCAATTTCACAATTCCGAATATTTCAAATCAAAGTGCTTTCTCGACTGAATCAACGGAGGATTGTGCCAAAATGATTCTGCATTGATTTCATCATCTTTTGGTCTGATTCTCAAAAATGTTGCTGATGCAAAGTTAACCAGTGAGGATCTTGAAGAACTTGATGATGATCAATTAACTGAATTGGATGTTTCGTGGCAATATGCTATGTTATGTCAACGGTCAAATAGGTTTTTCAAGAAACATGGAAGACGTATTTCTGGTGACAAATTGGGATTTGACAAGTCAAAACTAAAGTGCTTTAAATGTCAACAACTTGGACATTTTGCCAAAGAATGTCAACAGAAATCTGACATTCCACAATCATCCAAGCCTGGTTTTACTCAACCATCCACAAGTAACACAAACAAGACAACAGCATTGACAGTTCAAAAAGATGGTGTTATGGATTGGGGTAAACATTTTGGGTATGATTCATCAGCTTTAATAGTCATGTTCAACAAGAAGATTATTGTTCAGATACAAGTTCAGATACTAGTTCAGATACTAGTTCAATACCAAGTTCGTATGCATCTGCTGAAAACTTGGAGAGTTTGATGAAGGAAAATGCTTTGTTGATGAATAAAGTTCAACAATTGACTGAAGAATTTGAGGTGATTAAATCTGAATTGAAGATTTCTAAAGAACGTGAAAAGGGTTTGGTTTTGAAGAATGAGGATTTGACTACTGAAATCAAAATGTTGAATGAAGTTTTAGAAGTATTGAAGCAAGATAAGAAGAATGCTGAAACTTCGAAAGCTGAAATTTGTGAAGAAAAGGGTGAGTTAGTCAAAGAAGTGAAGAAATGGAAGGAAGAGGCAGAAGATGCTGCAAATGATTTTCAGAATTTGTTTGATAAATCCAAGATTAAGCTTGATTTGCTTACTAAGCGTGTTGAAGAATCTGATGCTAAAATCAAAGCATATCAAGTTGATATGGAAAAGTTGTTGGATGACAAGCGTGAGTTGGTTAGGGTTAACAAGGTTCAAACTGCAAATCTGGAAATTCAAAAGAGAAATGAGGATAAACTGAAGAAGGAGTTACATGAAGGACTTGATAATCTTCGCCTGCAAAAATTTGAAACTCACAAAGTTGCCAAGCGATTGATTGCTAAAGAAAAGGAGTTTGCAGAGGCACAACAGCAAATTTCTGATCTCAAAATTCAGGTTCTTGATGCTAAAAGATTGCTCAACAATGTTTCAAATTCTCAAGTTTTCACGAGCTTCTTAGCAAATGATGCAAATTTTGAAAGAATGTTTGATAAAACTGCATCACCCCCTGCTCATATCAAGGAAGTTTTTAAAGAAATGAAGGAACAGGTTGACAATTTTGACTATTCAAATATTTCATCTTCTACTTCTGAAGAAGCAAAGGTTGTAAAGAAGAAGAAAAACAAGAAAAACAAGAAAAAGGTTTTGAAATCTGAAATTCCTTCAGCACCAATGTTTGTTTCGGGTTCATCTTCTGCTGATAATGAGAAATCGGCTACATCAAGTGACAAGATTCAGTCTCAACCTGAATTTGATGAGACAATTTTCTATGAACAAAAGAAAATTCCTGATGTGAAAGCCGAATTCACAAGATTAGCTAAGAATGGACATCAGAGTTCAAATACTGAGGAAAGGATTTCAGGTAAAAGTACTGGTCTAGGTTTTCAAGTTCCAAAGACTCAAGTTGCAGAAGTTCCAGCATCTGAATCACCAAATCTCAAGAAGCTTAAGATGAAGCAAGTGAAGAAGGTGGTTTTCAAAGCTGAAAAAGTTCCACCCGAGCGGTTTTACAAACTCAAAGGTTCTGATCAGCTTTTCTCAGACAAAGAATTTTCTCTTCATTGCGTGGATGCTCGGAAGATTTCAGAAGTTTTTGTGAAAGATAACATTTCTTCTGCAAGTTCTAAATCTCGAAGCCCAACTTCTAAATGGGTGCATGATCATAGGCATCAGGTATATGATTCTCATTCTGATCATGTTAGAGATATTCATGTGTGTAATTCTGTGCAGGAACATCTTAAGTGGGACAAATCAACTCGAATTTGTTATATTTGCCGCCAAAAAGGGCACATGGCAAAAGATTGTCCACTTCCTGCTGAATCAAATTCAAGGTTTCACAAGAAACCAGTTTTTGGTAAATCTGCCAACAAAAAGTTCTTTGATGAAAAAGGCAGAGTTTTTGATGAATTTGAACCTACATTCTTTCAAAAACAAAAACGTTTTGTTCCAAAGTTTTCAAAGGATCAAAATGTAGGTTCATCATCACAGTCACCTGTGACTGTTTCATCGAAAACTGAATTACCAAAACAACAGGAATGGAAACCTAAGGTGGTTTCAAAGCAAAATCAGGACACTGGTCGACCAGAAGCGATTCGCTTCGGGTCATTTGTGAACTAATCAGGTTGTCCAGTGTGCAGGTACTTCTAGAAGACCTATCGACGATTGAAAAGTTGTTGATGGAGGAGTATTCTGCTTAATTTAAATTTAATGACAAATTTTTCTCATATGCAAATTTTCTGAATTCTAAAATCTGAAACATATCCGTGTTGATTGATCAATTTTCTTTGCTTACGTTTTTTCTCAAAAAGCCAAAAATAGAGTCTTATTTTTGTGTAAAATGAAAATCCAAAAATAGAGTTTTCATTTTAAGGGGGAGAATTGTAAGTAAGGGTGAGTAATTGAGAAAGAGCATGTCATGGAAAGAAGGTGAATACATGCAATATATATAAGGAAGGAAGGTGAATACATGCACAATATAAAAATTGTGAGAAATTGATCATTAGGAAATGATGGTACATTGGCATACGTATCTGACTCATGGATAAAGTAGATGAAAGGGCCATAAGATCATTGTTTGATGTGCTTGGTAGGCTCGACAAATCAGAAAGTATTCAGATCGTGACTCATGGACATAGTAAATGCTAATGCTTGACCAAGTGGACAACATCTT
The DNA here is from genome assembly GCA_039602395.1 of Deinandra increscens subsp. villosa. Lineage (NCBI taxonomy): Eukaryota > Viridiplantae > Streptophyta > Magnoliopsida > Asterales > Asteraceae > Deinandra > Deinandra increscens. The sequence continues at coordinate 87,734,003 of JBCNJP010000007.1, read as the reverse complement.
GATGCGTATTTCATGACACAAAAAGAAAAATAAGTGTGACAATAGTAATGAGAAGTCACTGTGTACACATGTGTTCATTTTGCAAAGATTTAAACTTGTTTGATTTTCTTTATTTTGTCAAACGATCGGACTTTCTCTGCGTGTCCACAAGACCGACCTGATTGTTGTTCGTTTGACGTTCTGCTTTATTTTCTTTGGTGTTTCGTATAACTCATCGGACTTTCTCTGCGTGTACGGGAGTACCGACCTGATTGTTGTTGAGTTATACAACTTCAACTTGTTTTATTTTCTTTATTTTGTTAAATCCGAGGCCTTATCTGCGTATCGAAAGATCGACCTTAAGGTAGACAATTTAACGTTCTTATTTCTTTTTGCATGGAACACAGTTGATTATATCATGAAAAATATTATGCGTTGTGAAATTTCACAAGTGCAATCACACAAAAGAAAAAGAAAGACAAACAGAAATTGTCTGAATATGTCAGATAGTGTGGGGTACACTGATCAAAGCAAATCTAATCAATACCTTAACATATCCAGATGTTATGAGTATGATTCTGTCTGAGCTTAAGATGGACAAATTATACCAGCAATCGACATGACTTGTGTGCTTCAATTAGTTGAAATTGAAGTGTAGTTCAGTGCGTTATGATCAATATGATCCTATATAATGATCTTTCTCATACCAAAAATAGTGTCTGATTCTGTATTGCAATTTCATTTCATATCAAGAAAAGTACAAAAAGATTTTTGGTGTGTTTTAGCATAAATTTGAAAAATCAAAAAGATTTTAGGTGTGTTTTAATATAAATTTTCAAAAAGCCAAAAAGATTTTGTTTCTGCTTTATTTTCGATCTGATCAACACGTGATATAAAATTATTTTTTTAAAAAAATCATATCTTGGAGTCCTGAAGAGACATTTTGCGCCAAGATTATTTAAGTGTTAATGCAGGATGCTGTCGTGCAAGCTATCACAACTTCAAGTCTTCTGAAGCTGTTGATAAAGACCAGAGATATACTAGATATCATCAAGTATTCAAGATCAAGCTACGATTGAGTTGAGGAGGAGTTTGTTCGAAGATTCATTTCATTGGATAAACGGATTCTTTACTTGAGGGGGAGCTTGATTGAAGATACATATTTGATGATGTTGAGAAGAAAAGAGAAGAGATACTGCACACGACGAGGGGGAGTTTGTTGATACATGAAATGTGCGTCGTGTGAAGTATCGAACGAAGACCAAGTTCATGCCAATATAGGGTTGGCCGAACCTGGTCCGAACCTGAAGTTCGGACCGGCCGAACCTGGGGTTCGGAGGACGTTCGGCCAGTCGGGTATATATAGTAGTTTGGTCTTTGTGTTTAGTAGTTCTGAGCATGTGAGCGAATCTTAAGTGTGTGTTTCTGAGTGTGTAATCTCTGTGTCAATTCTCTGTGTTTACACTGGTTGTAATTGTTCGTTTTGATCAATAAAACAATCGGTTAATTACGTTTCGATGTCCGGATAGCTAGATTGAGTAGACGATCCGATGCTCACGCATTTTCAGAGTGATTAGAGTATGTTTTGCTTTCGGGATTCATGCTGGAAATAATCGAAGACAGTATTGGAAGAAGACGGAGACAAAAGCTTCTGAAGACTAGCACAAGATAAGGGGGAGTTTGTTAGAACATGTTATGATGTCTAGTGCTAGGTCTAGGTGTTGTGTCTATTGTATTGATCGTTTTGTATGTTCTGTCCCTAGCGTACCAGTGGTGGACCAGGTGGTACGCAGCCACGGACCATTTGGTACACTGGTTAATTGGTACGCTGGGCAGTCTAGTATAAATACTTTTAGCTTATGTGTTAGAGAGAAGTTGTGAGGGTTGGAGTGCTTAACTATGTGTTTTCAATAGTGTATTACTCTTTGTATTCTCTCTCTCTGTAATCGAGCTTGTGATTAATCAAAGAATCATTATTTACCTTGTGTGTTCCAAATCCGATTACGATCATGCATTAGTAAGGTCCGAGTATGTGATTTACAACCGGAGAAGATTTCAAGCTTCTACTGGTGTGGGAAATGATTAACCTAATTAGGGTTCCGGATTAAAGAGTAATTATTCTGGTTTGAAAGTTGTTCTGGGATTACTAAATAATTATATGTAATGAATTGAATTTTAATTTACTGTTGAAGATTTTATTTAATGTATTTTCATTCGTTTCTGTTCCTCTTCTCTCAATCTATATGAAATCTTCTCCATGAGGAATTCTAGTTCTCCCGGTTTTGTTGGTCTTCTCTAAAACATTAATATTTTAAGAATAAAGTGTGTATACAACCAATAATTAAGTTGTACATTCATATGAACAATAAGTTGTGTTTAGGACCAATGATGGCTTAATAAGGTGTGTTTAGGGGGTAATGAGGATCAGTTGGGACCAATGAGTCCCAATAAGGTGTGTTTAGGGGCAATGAGGATCAGTTGGGACCAATGAGTCCCAATAAGGTGTGTATATAACAAATAAGTTGTGCACAGGACCAAAAATGTGTGTTTAAGGGCAACAAGGATCAGTTGCGACCAATGATGGCCTAATAAGGTGTGTATATAACCAATAAGGTATGTATAGGACCAATAAGGTGTTTTTAGGGGCAACGAGGGTTAGTTGGGACAATGATGGCCAAATAAGGTGTGTATATAACCAATAAGTTGTGTTTAGGACCAATGATGGCCAATAAGTTGTGTTTAGGACCAATGATGGCCCAAAAAGGTGTGTTTAGGGGTAATGAGGGTCAGTTGGGACCAATGAGTCCCAATAAGGTGTGTATATAACCAATAAGTTGTGCATAGGACAAAGAAGGTGTGTTTAGGGGCAACGAGGGTCAGTTGGGACCAATGATGGCCCAATAAGGTGAGTATAAAACTATTAAGTTGTGCATAGGACCAATAAGGTGTGTTTAGGGGCAACAAGGGTCAAGTTGGGACATTGATGGCCCAATAAGGTGTGTATATAACCAATACTTTGTGCTTAGGACCAATAATGGCCAATAAGTTGTGTTTAGGACCAATGATGGCCCAATAAGGTGTGTTTAGGGGCAATGAGGGTCAGTTGGGACCAATGAGTCCCAATAAGGTGTGTATATAACCAATAAGTTGTGCATATGATCAAAAAGGTGTTTTTAGGGGCAATGAGGGTTACTTGGGACCAATGAGTCCCAATAAGGTGTGTATATAACCAATAAGTTGTGCATAGGACAAATAAGGTGTGTTTAGGGGTAACGAGGGTCAGTTGGGACCAATGATGGCCCAATAACGTGTGTATATAACCAATAAGTTGTGTTAAGGACCAATGATGAACAATAAGTTGTGTTTAGGACCAATGATGGCCCAATAAGGTGTGTATATAACCAATAAGTTGTGTTTAGGACCAATGATGGCCAATAAGCTGTGTTTAGGACCAATGATGGCCCAATAAGGTATGTTTAGAGCAATGAGGGTCAGTTAGTACCAATGAGTCCCAATAAGGTGTGTATATAACCAATAAGTCTACAAGTCTACACTTATGGGGGTGTCTACAATGAACTTTTCACTATATATATATATATATAGGGTTAGGTTCAAATGAGAACCAATTGGTTTTGAGAACTTTTAAGAACCATTCTCGGCCACTAATTTTCATGGGGGGGACCACTCAAATTCATGGGGTGGATTTCCTTATATATAACTAGTGCCTCAGAATGGTTCTCAAAAGTTCTCAAAACCGTTTGGTTCTCAAATGATCCTCTCCATATATATATATATATATATATATATATATATATATATATATATATATATATATATATATATATATATATATATATATATATATATATATATATATAGGGTAGGGTTCATTGTAGACCCCTTGAAATTTGTAGACCCCGTAGACCCCTTTTCTACCCATTTGATCTAAAAGTCATACGGAGGGGTAATATTGTCAAAATGCTCATACGCGATATAATCAATCACCCGCTCCAAAAACCCCTAAATCCTGATAATCGCTGAATTCGTTTTCTCTCAAAATCCTTAAACTGCCTCCAAAATCCGCCATCGCACTATCAAAATCTCGGATTATCAGTTTTAAAACCTCGTAAATCTGCCATCGTAGCATAACAGCAATCCCATCGGAGTTCCCTGAGTACACGATTTATAAATTTTCGAATTCGCTCGTACGATTTTCGCGTGAATCCGGCTTCAACGAGGTCATTTTACTCCGGTGCATCGGTTGAAGAAGAAGCTCGTACGATCTCTTTACTTTGCTGTGGTGAGAAACCCTAACTTCAGCGCTCTTAATTTTTTCAATCTTCTGTTTGCATGTTTTATGATTTAGGTTTAATGAGACCTAGTTATCTCGTTTAATCGTATAATATTCAGATCTGAACGATTTCAGCTTCTCAGATTTAGAATTTCACTTATTTAACAATTTAGGGTTTGAATTCAAAAATAGTTGAATTGAATCTCATCTCATTTTTACCTGTGTGTGTTATTTCGATATGGCATCAAAATTATTCAACCTTTTATGAGACCTGTGTGTTGTTAATTGTTTCTGTTATCACTGTTTTGTTAATTGTTCTGCACATATTAGTCAATTTGTATTAGATGATTTGTTGATTACTCTACTTTAAAACTCACTGTTTGAATATAAGTAAATGAAAAATAAACTCATTATGATCATATATAAAACTCACTTGAGATTTAAAACTCACTTAAATCATATAAAAACTTGGTAAGTTTTATAAGTGATGGTTAATATGATACTTGTTATGTTTAGAAATATTGCTCTAAATCTGTAACAATAACAAAATTCTGTTTTACTGTTGAGTTTTAAATTAGGTGAAAAGTCAGAACGTAAAATAATTAATCCGCAATCTGTTCCTCCGAAAGCAAGGGAAATGATGATGATTTGATGATGGATAAAGGTAATCAGAGGCTTAACAATTTGCTAGTTGTATAAACATAGTGAGTTAACTCTAAAATCTGATTGTTAACACTCACTAGTAATAATATACGTTTGTCTTAATTTTAGAATCTATTTTGATTTTTAGTTCTTAGTTTCTTTACATTATGAGCTTGATTACAACTTAATGATTATGATCTTAAAGCATCACTTGCTAAAAAAATGAAATTGAGTTTTCATACCGTTGGTTTGCAACATGAGTTTTAAGACTCTTATTTTAAACTCACTATCAATGTTTTTTAAAGACTAGTAATTTAATAACACAATACAAATTAAAACTCAGTGCTTTTGTTTGTTGGTTAATCAAGATTTCTATTCAAAATCCAAATAGAGGTATAAACCTCACTGAATGGGGATAACAGTGAGTTTTAAAATTTATAAATCTCACTACAAGTTTGAGTTATATAAATCACATCTTAGTGTTGAAACTCAACGTATTAAAACTCACTGGATTAAAACTTATTTTTCAATGTATAAACAACTGAGTTTTAATCAATAAAAAGACTGGTTATGACCTAATACTCTTTTTTCTAAAACACTCTTTTATTAAAAATAAAAGTCAGTGAGTTTTATAAAAACAGAAGGTAAAAACATAGTTTAAAAGTTACTGACTTTTAACTTTTAATATGATACTTATTATGTTTAGAAAAATTGCTCTAAATCACTAACAAAATAACAAATTTTGTTTACTGTTGAGTTTTAAAATTAGGTGAAAAGTCAGAATGTAAAATGATTAATCCGCAATCAGTTACTCCGAAAGCAATGGAAAAGGATAATGATTTGATGATTGATAAAGGTAATCAAAGGTTAACAATTTGCTAGCTGTATAAACATAGTGAGTTATCTCTAAGATGTGATTGTTAACACTCACTAGTGATAATATACTAGTGATTGTTAGTTTCACTTGTTAAACATTATGAACTTGATTACAACTTAATGATTATGATCTTAAAGCATCACTTGTTAAAAAAATGAAAGTGTGTTTTCGTACTGTTGGTTTACTACATGAGTTTTAAGAGTCTTATTTTATACTCACTATCAATTTTTTTAAAGACTAGTAATTTAATAACACAATATAAATTAAAACTCAGTGGTTTTGTTTGTTATATAACAGTGAGTTTTAAAATTTATACATTTTACTACAAGTTTGAGTTATATAAATCACTTTTACGGTCAGTTCTTGGCAAGTTTGGGCAGACAAGACAATTAAGTGCATTTCTACCTGAAAGTCAAACTAATTCAGGCAGTGGTGGATTTGCCACTCTAGCATCAGGAGGTGCTGGTGGTTTTGCTGCTGTAGCAATAGGAAGTCGTGATATTAATTTTCCAGCTGCTGGCAGTGGTGGGTTAGGTGGTTTTGCTTCTTCTATAATTTTTTTATATTATGTTTGTGTAGTAAGCTATACACATTAAAGTAGCAAATTATTTTTTATTTGTTGTTTGTTTTTTACTATAAATATTAAAGTTCATTTAAGTTATATAAAATATCATATACATTACTATTGAAAATTAAATAAATTATTTTGTATTCATTAAAACTCAGTTTTGTCGTATAAAATATGTAGCAGTCTCAGATGAATTTCCCGCACCTACGTCAAGTTATATGGAGGAATATTATGAAATGGAAGAAAATACAATTTCTTTGTTGAAAAGCAATCCCAAAAAACAACAAAATCCTTTGCCTTCATTTGGATTTTCAAAAATTCTTAATGAATTAGATGAACCAGGAAAGTCGGGTAAGTTTAAAAAATATAAGTTTGTAGGGACATTTATAATTTAAATAAATTTGTTGTTCTATTTATTTTAATATTAATATTTTCGTTTATTCTTTTAAATGTAGGTGACAAAGGGGAGTGCCAAACTAGTTCTTCACCATCAGGTAATAAAAAATTTAATTTAATACATTTGGTAGAATGCCTTTAAATACAACATACACTTCAAACAGATAGCAGTTTAAACTCTATCTGTTATAAAACTTGGAATGAGTTTAATCTCTGTATTTTTAATTTAGTGAGTTTAAACTCTGTTTTATACAAAGTACTGATTTTATAAGTTATCAGTGAGTTTAAACCTAGTGAGTTTCTATTTTGTAATGATTTCTAAACTCTGTATAAAACAGATACATCCTAATCCATTAACCTTTGCAATGAGATTTCAAAACAGAGTTTTAAACAGACCATACTTGTTGATACATCCTAATCCATTATGTCTATTGAATGTGAGTTTAAGCTCTGTTTTATAAAGAGAGTTTCAAACATATTGAATTTTTATTCTGTAATGATTTTATAACTTTGCAATGAGTTCTATTGTGTATTATTTTTGAACTTGGTGAGATTTCAAAACAGATTTTTAACACACCAAGCAAAAAAGTAATGAGTTTTATAAAATCAGTGAGTTTTAAACTTAGTGGCTTTTATTTTATTATTATCTTATAAATTTAGGTGAAAAAGCAAAAAGCAAAACTAGCTGTACACCACTGAAGAAGCGGAAACAGTCTTCAAAGGAAGATGATGACAAAATGATGAGAAAGGGTAATCTATATATTCGCACATTAGAAAGGTTTATATAAATTGTTGTGAGTTTTATTGAACATATTTTAAAAACTCAAAAACAGAAAAGTGTCAATTAAGTAACAATCAATATTAGAAACTGATTTTTTATTTTATAATGTTTATAGGAACTAGAAAGAGTGCAAGAATAGCTTATAATATATCTTTTAGTACTTTCACAAATGACATTGATTATCCAGTTAAAATAGATTGTGATGATGAATTACAAGGTTAGTATTAGAAATCTTTAAGTGAGTTTTAATTTTTGTATGTTAATTAAAACTGTTGTAATTATAACTTTAAAATAATATTAAAAATAGAACTCACATTTCTAATGTTTTAAATTCTATAAAGTTATTTATATTTTGATGGATGATGATTTTGTAGAAGAAGAAGATTTCAGAAAGGAAAAGTTAATGAAGATGACAAAGAAATCAGGTAATCTAGATTTTTAAAAAGTTTATTTTATCATGTAATTTGTTATTAATCTTATTATTAATAGGTGTAAAAAAGAAAAAGTCTTTGAAGAAAAATGTAGCAATTATTAAAGTGCCTTTTGGTGAGTTCAAAGTTTGTTATAAGATTGTGACACATAAGATTGTTATAAAGATAGTTGATTAATAATTTAAAATGAAGTAGTATAATAGTTTTAATGTTATTTGTTTGTTTTTTATCAGTTAATACTTTACAATTGATTCTCAGATGATGATCCTAAAGAGAAAGTAGAAGAAAAAAAAGAAAAGAAGCTGGGTAAGAAAAAGATTGAGCCAAAGAAATTAGGTAATGTTATCGTCTGGACAGAAACATTCTGTCATTTTGGGCAGAAAGTTTCAAGTGTTTTGAGAGTCTATAAAACACTCTCACAAATCATACACAAGTAAACTCAAACAGTGAGTTTTCATAACTTTAGCATGAAAATGAAGGTTAAAATTTTGAAATATGATAACCAGAAACTTGATTGTTATGTTAAGAGTCACCAAGTATTCATTTGTTTTTTAAAGGTTAAAATTTTTATGATTGATTAATAGATGAAGATCTTAAAGATAAAGTAGAAGAAGCAAAAGAAAAAGAGTTGGATAAGAAGAACATTGAGCAAAAGAAATTAGGTAATGTAACTTATTTAAAAAAAAATTAGTTCTAAAAAAGCAGTGTACTATTATGAGTTTTACTTGTATGATTGATTCTCAGTTGATAAACCTAAAGAGAAAGTAGAAGAAAGAAAAGAAGTGAAGTTGGGTAAGAAGAAGATTGACCAAAAGAAATTAGGTAATTTAACTTATTTAATTATAATTATTCTAAAAAAGCAGAGTGTACTATTATGACTTTTGCTTGTATGATTGATTCTCAGATGATAATCCAAAAGAGAAAGTAGAAGAAACAAAAGAAGAGAAGCTGGGTTCAGATGATAATCCTAAAGAGAAAGTAGAAGAAAGAAAAGTAGAGAAGCTGGGTAAAAAGAAGATTGAGCCAAAGAAAAAATTAGGTAATGTTATGATTTGATATATTTTTAACTTGTATAATAGATTTAATGTTATTCATTTTGTTTTTTATTAATATTTTATGATTGATTAATAGATGATGATCTTGAAAAGAAAGTAGAAGAAATAAAAGAAGAAAAGTTGGGCAAGAAGAACATTGAGGAAAAGAAATTAGGTAATTATACACTTTTTAAAAATACTGAATTTTTATAAAAAAACAGAGTGTACTGTTATGAGTTTTAAAAAAAACAGATTGTACTGTTTTTTGAATGTTTAAACAACTGTATTAAAACAAATATTCACATCTTAGTGTTGAAAAATCACTGTATTAAAACTCACTAGATCAAAACTTATTTTTGAATATTTAAACAACTGAGTTTTAAACAATAAAAACAGAATGTAAAACAGAGTTTAAAACTCATTGACTTTTAACTTTTATATAGTGAGTTTTATAACCTTGTTAAGTTTTTAGTTTAAAACTCACTGTTTGAATATAAGTAAATGAAAAATAAACTCATTATAATCATATATAAAACTCACTTGAGATTTAAAAGTCACTTAAATCATATAACACTTGGTGAGTTTTATAAGTGATTTTTAATATGATACTTATGTTTAGAAAAATTGCTCTAAATCACTAACGGTAACAATTTCTGTTTACTGTTGAGTTTTAAAATTAGGTGAAAAATCAGAATGTAAAATGATTAATCCGCAATCAGTTCCTCTGGAAGCAAAGGAAAAGGATGATGATTTGATGATGGATAAAGGTAATCAAAGGTTAAAAATTTTCTAGTTGTATAAACATAGTGAATTATCAATTGTTTTATAAGTTTTTATTAATAATTCTCTGATTTAAAACTCTTTGGTTGTAATTTCAGATGATAAAAATGAAAAGTCAGAGTCATTGGTTATAATATCAGACGATAAAACTGAAAAATCAGAATCGTTGGTTATAATATCCGAAGAAAGAAGTGAAGTTGTAGTTAAAAATGAACTTACAAAGGATAGAAATGTAAGAAAGAAAAGCATACCGATGAAGCAGAAAAATAAAATAGTGAAGGAATCAGGTAATTTTTTGACTTAAAGTTGAATAATATTATTTTTCTATATTTTTATTTATTTTAATTTCATTTATATTTATGTGGTGGATATGTAGAACCTACTGAAGAAACAGAAAGGGAGGTTAAGTTCATGAAGCAGAAAACGAAGAAGAAAAAATCAGGTTAAGTTTTAAAAAATATTAAACATTTTTTAAACAATTATCTATATGTTTATGAGTTTTAATGTGTCATTTACAAGTTGTGAGTTTTATTTTGAAGTGAGTTTTACAAAATACTGAGTTATTGACTTTTAGTGAGTTTTACAGAGTAGTGAGTTTTACAAAGTTCTGAAAATATTGACTTTTAGTGAGTAATGAGTTTTACACGGTAGTGAGTTTTGTAATGAGTTTTAAATGATTAATGAGTTTTATTCTTTTATGAGTTTTAAGACAGTATTAGTGAGTTTTAAAGAAAAAGTTCTGAAAATATTGACTTAAACTTGAATACTATTATTTTTGTATATTTTTTCTATATTTTTATTTATTTTAGTTTCATTTAGATTTATGTGGTGGATATGTAGAACCTACTGAAGAAACAGAAAGGGAGGTTAAGTTCATGAAGCGGAAACCGAAGAAGAAAAAATCAGGTTAATTTTTAAAAAAATATTGACTTTTAGTGAGTTTTACAAAGTTCTGAAAATCAGGTTAATTTTTAAAAAAAATTAAACTGAGTTATTGACTTTTAGTGAGTTTTATAGAGAAGTGAGTTTTACAAAGTTCTGAAAATATTGACTTTTAGTGAGTTTTTAATGAGTTTTATATGGTAGTGAGTTTGTAATGAGTTTTAAATGATTAGTGAGTTTTATTCTCTTATGAGTTTCAAATGTGTCATTTACAAGTTGTGAGTTTTAAATGTGTCATTTACAAGTAGTGAGTTTTAAATGTGTCATTTACAAGTAGTGAGTTTTAGTTGGGAGAGAGTTTTATTTTGTAGTGAGTTTTATTCTGTTTTGAGTTTAACAGTTTTTTGAGTTTTTAATGAGTTTTTAATGAGTTTTACATAGTAGTGAGCTTTATTATCTTATGAGTTTTAATGTGTCATTTACAAAGAAGTGAGTTTATTATGTAGTGAGTCTTACAAAGTTCTGAAAATATTGACTTTTTAATGAGTTTTTAATGAGTTTTATAGAGTAGTGAGATTTTAATGAGTTTTACAGAGTAGTAAGTTTTAATGAGTTTTTAATGAGTTTTACAGACTAGTGAGTTTTACAAAAGTTCTGAAAATTTTAATGAGTTTTATTTTGTAGTGAGTTTTATTCTGTTTTGAGTTTAACAGTTTTTTGAGTTTTTAATGAGTTTTACAGAGTAGTGAGATCTAGTTTGGAGTGAGTTTTTAATGAGTTTTACAGAGTAGTGAGTTTTAGTGAGTTTTTAGAGAGTTTTACAGAGTAGTGAGTTTTAGTGAGTTTTTAGTGAGTTTTACAGAGTAGTGAGTTTTTCAAAGTTCTGAAAATTTTAATGAGTTTTATTGCGTAATGAGCTTTACAGAATAGTGAGCTTTTAATGAGTTTTATGATCAGTTTTTAAACTCTGCTTTTTAAAATTTACTATTAATTTTTATTAACAGCAAAAAAAAAATTAATACTGATTTTAATTATGCTTTGTTATTTAAACTTACTGATTTAATTTCAATGATGCAGAAACTATTGACTCGCACATATCAAAACAACCGACAATAAGCACTCGTAACCCCCCTAAGAAGTTTGTTAAGATGATCTCAAAGTTAAACCCAAATCAAAGAAAAACCATAGAAGAAATAGGCTTTGGGTCCCTTCTTTCATTAAAGGTAGAAAAAATCCCATCGGTTTTAGGGTATTGGCTAGTTAAGAATTATGATCCAGATGAGAATACCCTAGACGTTGGATGTAGAAAAATTAGTGTTACAGCTGCGGAGGCAAAAGAAATATTTGGAGTACCGATGGGTAAAATAATCTTGACAGAATATGAAAGGCCTCGCGATGATAAAGTCTTAGAGTGGTTTAAATCCCAGTTTCCTGCAAAAGTAGCTTTGAGGACTATGCTACCTGATGTTACAAAAAAGATAGAGAAACAAACAGACAATGGGTGGGAGTTTATAGTCAATTTTTTGGTAGTGTTTGGTACAGTGTTTGGTAATACAATGAGGAATACAACTGCCAACAAAAGATTTTTGCATCACATCACACGGGATGCTGATATTAAGAATATCAATTGGTGTGAATACATTGTTTCCTGCCTTAAAAGAGAAAAACGACTCTGGGATGATTCAGAACCATTTTGTGGACCTCTATCATTTCTCGCGGTATGTTGTTTCAATAATAATTTAATTAAAACTCGTAAAATTAAAACTCACTACACAAAAAGTTTGTTTTAAGATTGTAGAGCCTTTTAACACTCACTAAAAATTCTACAAAAAAAGGTTCCTGTGAGTATTATAATTTGTGTTTTGCTTTATAAAATTGCATTGAGTTTTAAACTCTCTTTTGGAAACAGAGTTTAAAAACTTCCTTTTTTAAATTTGCACTGAATTTTAACAGTTTTTAAAACCTGTAGTGAGTTCTAAAATGAGTTTAATAGTTTCATGATATTAATTACTTTATATTTACAATGTGTCAGATGCTCTATGCACATGATGAGGCAAAAAGGAAAAAAGAAAATATTGGTCTTCTAGGGATTCAATATATCAATGATTCAACCTTAAAATCCCTTCAAAAAGATTTGCAAAAGGATATACAAAAATTACGTGATAAAAAAGATGAACAAGATAAAGGTCATGAAAAATTGAAGAGAATGAAGAAAAAAACAAATTCTTCAAGTGCTTTTAAAGAAAAAGAAAGTCAGGAAACTGTAGAATCAAAAACACCAAATGGCCGAAGTGAAGTGGCTGTTGAAGGTAAGAGAAATAAAAGAAAGGAATTAGAATCACATGAAACGATGAAGAACAAAAGAAAGAAGGTAAAAGTTTGTGAAAATGAGAATTTAAAGAGTCCAATTGAAGCTTGTGTTGATACCGTAGAAGATGATGGTCCTTTGCAAAATGACAAATTACAAAATCGACAAGAGTCGTTTGAGATGACACCTAGTTTGCTTTCATGGTATGATAAAGTGGACGAAGAAGTTCTTGCAAAGCAAAAACAGATAACTAATACAGGTATAGAGTCAATTAAGTTTTATAAATATGTTTACTTTAGATTAATTGAGTTTTATAAATATGTTTACTATAGATTCCTGTTTTACAACTAATTGGTTATAATTTTAGAAGATGAACATCGTGAAGAACAAGTAGAGAATCAAGAGAAGACTTCACCAAAAGCTCTAAGTGAGTTTTATTTTTAGTTTTTTATTCAATTCTGTTATTATTTTAAACCTGCATCAAGTTTTAAAAACTCACTGATTTTAGATATTAAAACTCATAGTTTTAAACTCATAGATAAATACACATAGCAAAACCTTATAGATATAGTGACGTTGATGTGGGACTTAATTTACTGTCCTCCTGATGGAATATCAATTTTTAACTAAATGCAATGTTCGTGAGTTTTTTTAAAGAAAAGTAATCTCACTTTCTTTTTTTATAAAACAGAGTTTAAAACTCATTGATTTATTAAAACTGAGTTTAATCAACCGATTCTGATGCAGTACCGACCCCGACCCAGCCTACCCATTTTGGAGCCGCAAATGTCAGGGAAGAACTAAATGAAGTTGATGTGTCATTGAAGAAGGTGTCATTTCCTGAACTCAATACAGGTACACATCAAAAACACAAAATTTTAAGCATCTATAATGAATTATTGAACAGAAAACTGAGATGTTTTGATGTGAACCTCAGAAGTCATGAAAATTATAGTAAATTTGTTGAGAAAATTGATTACTAAATCATATCAAAAGCCTATCTTATTAAACTTACTATTTGTTTATATATAACACTTATAAAAAGATGTTGGCTTAATTCTTGGCATTAGTGCATTATTGCATGAATGTAGGCTTTTGATATAATTTGATTTGGATTATTGGACAAAAAACTGAAACTTTTGACTTCAACCTAATTTACTTTCTTCTGAGGGAATTTCAATTTTTAACTAATTGTTAAAACTCATTGATTTATTAAAACTCATTGATTTAAATTAAAACTCACCTAGCATTAAATTAAAAAATATGTTTATAAAATCAGTGAATCTTATAAAAAAATAAGTTAATTGTATTCTTTATAATTTTTGTTTTTTAAATTATAACCGAATTCTAGATAATGACCTAAATGAAGTTGAGGTGGCAAAAGTTATTGAAGAGACACCATTCTTGAAAGTCAACAACACCTTTGATGAAAGATTGAAGGAGGTATCATTTCCTGAACCAAATACAGGTACGCTTAAAAAAAACAAAAAACTTTAAAACTCTACTAAGTATGTGTAACATTTTAGTTATGGACGTGTTGATTCTTCAAAGTTGCATTTTGAGTTGGATGAAAAAGCATCTGGGCATCCACTTTTGTTGTTAGTGGTGCAATGGGTTTCCAAAACTGTGCATAAGGTGAACCCTAAAAGGGACAGCTTCTGTTAGTGGTGCATCAGGGCTCACCTGTTGCTTGACTTAGGCTTTCGCTTTGGGAAGGGGCTAGGGATTGCTTCGTGATCTAATATATCAGTAGAAACTGGAATTTCTGATTAGATAAGAATCGTGAATACATGGATAGTCGCCCCCAATTCGAGAGGTGCTAGTCTCTTGAATTCTGATTGCAACTTGATTATTAAATTCAAAAGAGACCTAGAACCTAAACAATATTGAAATGTATAAAAGACTAAAGCTAACTGCATTTTACTAACTTCCTCCCTCCACACTTCTACTAATTTGGGACTGGGCTTGATTTGGTTAACTCGTTAATGTGTCACAGGAGGGGTCAAAGATCCAATATGGGTTTAGCTTTGATTATATTTTATGATTCTATACAAAATATGTTTAGTAGAGGAGAAAGTAGGATTATTTGGACATGATTATAAGTTGCTGACAGTTTCTTGTTATTATTTGGACCAAGTTATGTTCCGCTCACTGTTGCGATTTTTTATGTTTTGTTGGAAGCAGCTCAAAAAACAAATTTAAATGAAAATGAAGCGAAGCTGAAGAGGAAAGCTGCTTTGACTTATATCATGAGGTCGCCATTTGTTGAAAGACCAGTTGTGATGAATGTTAGAAGAACAAAATTTGAAGATAAGATGTGTAAAACCTTTTTTTGTGCTTTTTTATGCCACAGGTTAGTCAAAACCAAAAAGAATATGAAATTAACACAGTAAGTTGATTAATTGATTCATTTAATAAACTAAAACTTTAATTTAATGTGCAGTGATGTTGTGTTTACCACAAAAGCGGATGATTATGTACCAAGAGATTCACTAGAATCTTTATGTCCGGGAGTGGAAGTGCATTTGAATGTCATAAGTGCGTGGGCAAGAATTCTGAATTATCAAGAAAAATTCAAAAACACAAAATCGCCAAGCAGACTTTTCTGTTCCCCGGTTATGCTGGTATGTAATATTACACTTAAGTACATAATCAGTGAGGTTTAAAAGACAGATCCCATAATCATTATGTTTCAACTTTGTTTTTAAACTCTGTATAATGAAACTCAATGACTTTTAAAAAGTAGACTTTTAAACTCAGTTTTTTAAAACTCGGTGTGCTTGCAGTGAGTTTTAAATATTTTAAAAACAGATCTAATCCAGATTTTTATAAACTCTGTTCTTAAAACCTCATGATCTGTCAATGACTGAATAAAAATTCATAAATAGAATAATACTCACTGTAAAGTAGAAAAGTACTATTGAATAAAAAAAATTATTCTAATTTATTATTTATTTATTGAAATGCTAGTGACTACACATTTATTTATATGATTTCTAATGTTATTATATAAAACTTTTTTGGTTCAACAGTTTCCAACTCATTACAACGTTGGTGTGAAAAAAGATGATCGATATGTTCATTTTGAATCAAATATGGAATCTATTTTAAAGGCTGAAGAATTGCAATCACTTGAAGGAATTGAGCTTGTCTTTATACCAATCATCTTTTCGTACCATTACTATTTGTTGGTTTTCAACATGAAGAAGAACTCAATTGATCTCCTTGATAATAGTGCTGCTATAAAAGAGTTCAAAAAGAAATATGGAACAATTCCAGAAAAAATGGTATGTCAACTACCTCAAAATATTTTTTATTATTTATTAAGTAATTAATATTTAAAAAAATATTTATAAAAACACACTGATTTTGTAAAAATCATTACTGATTTTATAAACTCTGTTGTGGAAACTCACTAAGTTTAAAAAGTCACTGCACAAAATAAAACTCATTACATAGTAAAACTCATTCAAGTTTTAAACTTAGTACTTTGTAAAAATCAACAACCTTTAAACCTCAATTCTAAAACTCAACAAAGTTTTAAAAGTCAGTGAGTTAAGAAATGACCAGACATTTGTATTTATATTTATTATTCTAGTTATTAATATACATATTTTTTTTTGAAGAAAAAAGCATTCGTAGATTACTTGATTGCAAATGGTTACAAAAATCATAAGCAAATTGAAGATGCCAACATTGTCCGCGTGGAAATGCCATGGAGAACAATGAATAACTATATAGATTGTGGTGTCTTCATGATGAGACACATGGAGACACATTTTGGTGATTTAAAGAGCTGGAATTCAGGTTTACCGGCAGAAAAGGATCAAGATAGTCAATTAGATGACTTGAGGCGTAAATATCTTGTGAAGATACTTACACATCACATAAATTTACAAACTGAATCAAATCTTGAAGATATGAAAATCTATTATAGACTTAGTAAAGATATGAGAGTGATGCTGAAAGAACGTATGGTTGACAGAATTCAAGAACGAATGACGACCCATGTTGATACTCCACCAAAAAAGAAGAAATCAAAGGCAAAGAAAAAATGAAAAACAATCATAGCATGGGGCTGTTTGTTTTTTTGAATGAAGGAATATGTTGGTTATGTTTTTTAAGATATTTTGAGTTTAAAAATGATTGTTGGTTATTTTTTTTAAGATATTTTCAGTTTAAAAATGATTGTTGGTTATGTTTTTTTAGAATTAATTGTACTTTTTATAAACTTCCAAAGCTGTCCAGGGGTGTTTTATGCAATGAGTATTATACAGGAAAGTTGATGCTGGAGAACTTGGTTTGCTGCTACTTAAAAAGAAATTACTGGACATCAGTTGCAGAACAAAGCGACCCTCTTTTCATTGTAATGAGTTTTAATACTTAATGAGTTTTAAAAACTCACTGAGTTTTAACTGAATCAGCGACCCTCTTTTCATTGTAATGAGTTTTAATACTTAATGAGATTTAAAAACTCACTGAGTTTTAACTAAAATGGGGGATAACAGTGAGTTTTAATATGCAATGAGTTTTAATACTTAATGAGTTTGATATGTTGATTAAAGACTCAAAATAAAAATAGATTGATAAACACAATTATAGTTATGTTGTGTTTAAATAATTTTTTTGTATTAATAGGTCAACATCAGAACATTCTCCTATGTATCTTCAGCGAAATATGTTCAGTATAATGTCATATGACCTGAAGGTATTAATAGGTCAACATCAGAACATTCTCTTATGTATCTTCAGCGAAATATGTTTAGTATAATGTCATATGACCTGAAGGTCATATGTTCGAGTCACAAAAACAACCCGGTAAAGGTGAATATGTCGATCATAAGTTACTTGACACTTTTTGAAATTTACAAATGTGAAAGTCTCATACATCACGTTTACACCTTATGATACGTTTAGTATAAGTTTTATGAACTTATATCACATTAAAAAACTTATCCGTTAATGTTTGTAAATCGAAAGACGTTTATCTTCTGTAGAAAAATAACTAATTTATCTGAAATAGTAATGTTCAAGAAATTATTCAAGAAATTATTTATTATATATGATTCATATGGTAAAAAACTGAAAGGGATTTGCCCTAGGAGTACCCTGACATTCCATATGGGAGATAGTCAAATCTATGATGCTGCACTGGAAATAAGTTACATTCACAGAAATTTGTTAATGACGCCAACTTTGACCATCGGTTCAAATCAAAAAGACGTTCGTTCGAGTATATATAATATGAAGTAAATATAGTCAATTAAGGTTAATGTGTTTTCTAATATAAAAGTAGTCGAACATAAAATATTAATGGTGTAAAACAAGAGAGTTTCAGTGACATAAAACAACTGAGTTTTAATTGTATAAAAACAGAATGTAAAACAGAGTTTAAAACTCATTGACTTTTAACTTTTATATAGTGAGTTTTATAACCTTGTTAAGTTTTTAGTTTAAAACTCACTGTTTGAATATAAGTAAATGAAAAATAAACTCATTATAATCATATATAAAACTCACTTGAGATTTAAAACTCATATAAATCATATAAAACTTGGTGAGTTTTATAAGTGATATATAAAACTCACTTGAGATTTAAAACTCATTTAAAACTACATATATCGATATTTTCACCATACTCAGATATATCAGGCACCGTGATATGGTCAGGTATTTGTTAATTTCAATCTAAGAAAACAATCTAAGAAAACATCTGCAGTCATTAGATAATCCAAAAGAGTCAAACAACACCTCCAATTAGATTACATGTTTCTGAGTCCAAAAATTCTCCCCTTAAAGAACTCAATAAAATAAGTTACTGAAATTTAATTTAAAACTTACAGAAAATATAACTCACAACTGCAATAGAAGTTCTATTCTTTTTAATCTTCTTCATCGTCTTCATCTTTATCTTCTTCATATTTATCTTCTTCATCGTCTTCATCTTCTTCCCATAATTCTTCAACTTCATCATCATCTTCAATTTCTTCATCAAACTCATTTACTTCAACTTCATTTTCTTCATTTTCTACTTCAAGTTCGTCATCTTCAACATCTACTTCATCTTCGTCATTTTCATCTTCAATTAAATCACCATTAACATCAGTTACTTCTTTGCAAGTTCTTCGATCATGATCTTTTGTTTTTTTCCCACATCTTCCACACTTTATTGCTCTTTTTCTACTAATTTGTTTTGCTTTCTCAGCTGCCCCTATTATTCTTTTCCCAGTACCACACCCTTTCCTCCTTTTTCGTGGAGGATTTGAAACTTTTTTCTCTTTAGGGAATTTAACCCCAAGACGTTTTTCAAATTTGGATATTTTATCCGTTGGTGCTTCATTGACTGTTTTTTTCTCAACATCTAACTTCAAATCTCTAAGCCTTTGAACAAAATTTTTCAATTCATCTTCATTGTTGATCAAAGTCCTTACACAAAAATCAACCATTGAGATAGCTTCATTTGCAAGACTTTCAGCTTCAGCATTTGTCTCTGAATAATTGTATTTCTTTTGCCTTAAATCAGGAGGAATAAGATTCCTTGTCCAACGCCTTTTAATAAATTTTTCTGGTATTTCTTCAATTTCATTCTGATTAAGGACATAAAAAATATGTCTGCATAACACTCCAAGTCTTGTAAAATGTTCACATGTACAAACAAAATCTACATCTGTTTTGTTAAACAACACCTGAAAATTAATAAAAACATGATTAATAGAAACCAATTGTAAAATTACTATTATTTGTTAAAAAAATACAAATAATCATAGTTCAAAATTTGTAGTAGTAAAACTCAATTTAAAAGAATTACCGTGAACTGTTTCTGCCTTTCAGTTGTGTATAGTTGAATAACTTCGATCTCCTTATCTACTACTTGATTTTTAATATTCTTCTCCTTTACTTTGTAGATCAAAACTCCTCCTTCATTCTCTATAGAATCATGTGAACAACTAAAAACGGATTCATATATCTCATGTTGTACCGATACAAAAATCTTTCTTGTATAAACTTTAGAAGCATGACGCTCAATATTCAAAGGTGTCTTGAACTTTGGATTTGTATGCATTGTTTTGTGATCAAGAATTTCTTGATTGTACCTTTGCTTTTGCATTGCTGAATCAAATGAGAACATAAATTGAATTAATGTATGTCCTTTATGTTGAAACCTTGAGAAAAATGAATTTTCACTCTCTGATCTTGAAGTTGTTCTCATCAATCCACACATATCTGTGTTTTTGAAATATGCTGGAATCCATATGTTTCTAATCTCATACATATGATCAAACCATTTGCTTTGTTGCAATTTATATTCCTTTATCATTTCAGCCCACTTTTTTTCAAAATGTACCGGTCCCAAATAAATGTTCCAAACTAACTTATGAAAATCTTTTCTAAAATTAGTGCGTTCCAATATATTTGAAGAAACCTGCAAAAAAGTTTGAAATTTATTACAAATTAATATAAGTCACTGTGTTTAAATACAAAAAAAAAGGACTTAGAAATAAAATTCACTAAAGTTTTAAACTCTGTTTTATACTCTGTTATATAAAAGTCACTGAGTTTTAAATTCTGATATATAAAACTCACTGACTTGTAAAAAGGTCTTCTAAAAACTCAGTGAGTTTTAAACTGTTTTATACTCTGTTATATAAAACTCACTGAGTTTTAAACTCTGTTTTATACTCTGTTATATAAAACTCACTGACTTCTAAAAAATCTTCTAAAAACTCAGTGAGTTTTAAACTCTGTTTTATACTCTGTTATATAAAACTCACTGAGTTTTAAACTGTTTTTATACTCTGTTATATAAAACTCACTGACTTCTAAAAAAAGTCTTCTAAAAACTCAGTGAGTTTAATCTCTGTTTTATACTCAGTGAGTTTTAAATACTAGAAGTCAGAATTGCAATTAAAACCCCAAAAACAACTATAAAAAAATCATCAATGTGCACCTTAGCTGGCAACTTGTTTGTAATATGCCACATACAAAGCCTATGCTTTGAATCTTTGAAAACATCATCCACAACTGATTTTATTGCAGGATCTTGATCACTTACCACAACATTTGGTTGTTTTTTTAAAAGTTTCAACAAACATTTTTAAAAGCCATGTGTATGATGGAATATCTTCTTTTGATAGCATACCAGCACCAAATGTTACGCAATTTCGATGATTATCAATTCCAGTAAAAGGTACAAAAGCCATATCATACCTACAAAACAACACAAAAGATGACATGATTTAATTGAAGTAAAAAACATATAAATAAAAATTAAATACGTACTAAATAGAACTCACTTGTTTGTATTATATGTTGCATCAAAGGATATAATATCACCAAATTCTTCGTAATTGACTTTTGCTATTTCATCAGCCCAAAAGAATTTTGTTAATTCCCCTCCTTCTACATCATGCTTAAATGTATAATTATGAGCATGCATCATTCTTTCTTCCATTTTCTCAATAAACATATGAGCATCATTTTCACCCAGAAAAACATTTAAATCCCTTCTATAATTCTTGAAATCAGCCACAGTTCCATGAACAAATTGATGTGAACCTTTTAAAGTACTAATAACTTGATGAGCTTTAGTTGCACCAATTTTTGAAGATGCCAATTTATCAATAATATGTTCTTCTTCAAATCCTAATTCCCTATTTTTCCTCAATAAATGTCTATATTCCTTGAGAATCAATTCATGGTTATGTCCCTCCTCAAAATGTCTAACAGCCCACATTTCAGTTCCCATAATCTTCCCAAAAATAATCTTGGCTTTGCAATCAGTTTTAAGTACATTAACGTTTTTTATTTTTTTACCACTCTTAGCTTCATCAGTTTTGTCCACATGAACAGGAGGTGCATAAGCTCTATTGCACATCACATATTTCTTGATTAGAGTTTTATTTTTTCCATATTTGTTTGTTGAAAGTTTACTATTAAACCCAGATTTCTCAGCATAATCTTTGTACATATCAATTCCTTTTTGTAAAGTCTCAAAGGTTGTTCCAACAATTGGTTTTTCATTTTCTGGAATATTTGGATAGAAAAGATTTGAACCACCAGGACCTTCAACTTCAAAGCTATAAAAAGATTCACTAGTAGAGATGTTATTTGAACCTGCATTTATATAACAAAATTTATGACAAATAATACAAAAATTACTAGAATTTAAACCCTCAGAAAAATTAATTTTCATCAGTAAGTCTTGTATGAAACTTGTGTATCAAAGGATGATTATATGAAAATTAGGTACAATAATAAAAACTACAGCAAAATAGATGATGAATTTGCAGACTTGTGCCAAAGTTCAAATTCTTGTGGGGGAGAACATGGATGAAAGAGAAATACACATTATTTTTAAACATGATTGTTTTGGAGGGACAAGATGCACTAGCAGTCTAATAAAGTTGTGAACTAGATTCAAACTTTGTCTATATCTAGAGTACAATATTTTTCTTGTTTGATGCAATCCTATTAAAATTGACATAAATTAGAAACCACTATTACTATATTTCTATAAACTAAAGACACGTTATATATATTATCAAGGCAAAACTACTTCAAACTTTGTAAGACAGAAGTCATGAATGTATATAAATAACAATAAACATGAGAACATAGCAGCTTGGTGACACAAAAAGAGGTGAATAAAAAAGTTTAAAAAGAATCATGTTTTTAATAAACATGAATTGATTATGCCACTTTTTTATAGGTGAGGTGGGTTGGGTAACAGACCATTTGTTGGTACACAAATGCTTTTTAAAACTCAGTGAGTTTTATCAGGTACTATTAGAACATGGATGAAAGAAAAAAACACATTATTTTTAAACATGATTGTTTTGGAGGGACAAGATGCACTAGCAGTCTAATAATCAAGGCATACTGGATTATAAGCATCAATCAAACACGGAGGGGCATAATCAATTTTCTGATGGTTTGATACACAAATGCTTTTTAAAACTCAGTGAGTTTTATTTACTAGTAGATAGAGCTTCATTAAATATTAAAATCAAATTACACTGACCTTCTTCTACTTCATTAACCTTTCCATCTTGTTGATGAGGATTTTCAGTATTTTGTTCCTCCATATCTATTAAATACATCAAGATAAAAAAAAATCATTTAACAAATATTTTCATAAAGTTTATTTTATGAAAGATATAAACTAACCTTTTCTCTTCTCAATGCTCGGATTTTCATTTCTGCTTTCAAAACTACTTTCCATAATATCTTACTACAGAATTAAAAAAAATGAGAACAATATAAACTACTTTCCAATAGGCAAACAAGGCGTTAATGCATAAAGGAAAATGGGAGGTAATTGCTCGATCTCTCAAGGTAATGCACCAGCCATTTAATTGTTCATTTTTAATACAGAATAGCAGTTGTTTTGATTAAATAAGCAATCCTAAACACCCTCTTAATACACTTAATTGTTCTTTTTCTTTGATTTTTGCAAAAATCATGATTTGTTTGTAATTAGAAAACCAAGTATGATGGCTCATGAACCTATTCATTACTGAATAATATGACCCTATTCATTACTGAATAATATGACAGAATCATGAAAAAATGGAGTACATACCTGAGAGATGAGTTTATGTACAGATTCCCCTTCGTCGCAGAATCCAATGCTGCAAGGTATTGTGATATAGTGATCGACAGTAATCATGAGTCGTGACATAGTGATAGTGTAATGAACATGATTCAAAAGTACTCTCTAAAAAGATTAGTCACAACCCACAGAACAAGATGAAAAGGGTTCCCTTTAGAACGTGATCAAAATCCTTACTAAATTTTATTGATGAGATAAAAAGACATTAAATATCCAATGAAAATTTGTGAAAGTAGCAAAAGGCCTGCATAGATGCATAAAGGGGTTCAAAAATTCATTAATATTGGTGTTTGCTTTGTTCATTTTGTTCATTTTTACTCACTCAGAAAGATGCAAAACAAACCCTCTTCATATTTAATCTATAGAAAAGCTGCAAACAATTATGAAAATATCAAGACAAAAATCAGTGTTTTCATACAAAATTCACATCAGAAAATTACACATAAAAATGTATATTTTCAAGTCACTTAAGTAATCTCTTATCAAGGTTTGAACACCAGTTGTTTTTTTAGGTAAAAATACAGCAAATGCTTGTCATATATGATCATAAATCACAGCATCTTTGATTGCTTGAATGAAGATTTGATCCACCTGAATTTAAAACTCATTGCAAGTTTAAACTCCAAAGAAATCATGAGATGACACATCAATTATGAGATTACCTTAACAGATTTGATTCACTTTGATTTTGATTTCTGTTAAGGTAATGCTTTATATCATATCCTTTAGAGTAAATGATTTTTTAATAACAGTTTTGTATGAGACATACAACGTCTCTATTTGTATGAGAAGAATCTTTGATTGCTTGAATGAAGATTTGATCCACCTGAATTTAAAACTCATTGCAAGTTTAAACTCAGAGTTTAAAACTTGATAAAACTCACTAACAAAAACTCACTGTAATATACACTATTTGTGTTTCTGCACAAAAACAGAGATAGGCATAAACAAAAACCAGAGGTACAGCAAACTACAAACCTAAATGATGAATTTAAAAACCTCTACAAAATTGATTACAGGGAAGGTATTTGCTAGCCCTTCTCAAGCTCATCACCAACCACAACCCACATAATGAATTAGCATGCAATCATCAAAGAAATGATGAATTTCTGTGCAACTATATCAACAGTTTCCTGGTACTGTTAAGAATCTTATCTACACTTCGAAAGCTGAAATGTAGAAAAACTAGCCCATGATAAGTTTGTTTGCTAAGTTTCAAAGAAGAATCAAGCTTAAGCGTTGACTTTGGGTGTCAAAAGGTGGTCTCTAACTGAACACCTAACATGGATTTCAAAACTTGCTAACTAAATAAACAGAACCCTGTAACAAATACTACAAAAGACACATGCTTGCTGAGATTGGTAACAAAACCTATATGGCCAAAGACCTAGATTTATTTAAAAAATAAAAATATAATAATTAATAAAAACTAGAGTTCTGAAAAGATGGTTGGAATGAAGTTGTTCATGTTTTCTGGGCAATTGATTTATGAGCCAGTTCTATTAATACATTAGGTTTTATCAAGTTTAAACTCAGAGTTTTAAAACTTTATAAAACTCACTAACAAAAACTCACTGTAATAATACATTAGGTTTTATCAAGTTTAAACTCAGTGAGTTCTAATAATACATTAGGTTTTATCAAGTTTAAACTCAGAGTTTTAAAACTTGATAAAACTCACTAACAAAAACTCACTGTAATAAACACTATTTGTGTTTCTGCACAAAAACAGAGATAGGCATAACCAAAAACCCGAGGTACAGCAAACTACAAACCTAAACACCTACCTTAACACAAAACGAATTTATAGAATATGTCCAAAACAGGAGAATACAAACACTAAACTGCCTTTTAAACCTAAAAATCGAAGAACTTAAATCTATTTTTTCTGCTCAGTTTACCATTCATTACAGCCCTAAAAATCGAAAGAGAGAAGAGTTCTACAAACCTAAAAATCGAAAGTGAAGAGTTCTACAAACCTAAAAATCAAGAAAAACGTTCTACAAACCTAAAAATCGAAAAAGAGAGACGCACCATATCTAAAAGCGATTGATAATGGTTGATACGTGAAACAGATTGGTGAAGAACCCTAAAAAATGTCGCATAATGAAGATTGATTCATAGCAAAATCGTGGAATCAATTTGATGAACAAAAGTGACTATCGATCTTGCAGCAACGGGAATTTCATTCTAAACGTGTATGACAAAAGACGATCCTGTCCCTCCGCGTTTTTCCTTATAAATCAGCAATATGATCTCCACCGTATGATTAAAACAAATCCAAGGGTTAAAAAAGGGGTCTACGGGGTCTACAAATTTCAAGGGGTCTACAATGAACTTTTGTCTATATATATATATATATATGTGTGTGTGTGTGTGTGTGTGTGTGTATGTGTGTGTGTGTGTTTATGTGGTGTGTCTATAGTACTTGAAATCTTTTTTTTACGTTACGTATACAAATTCATTAGTATACAATTATCATTAAATTTATTGCCTAATATTCCATTTTACACTTAAATATCATTTTAAAGTTATGTTTAAAATACTATTATATCTATGTCTAGAATTAATTGAGTTTATATTAAATCTGATAAATGTTGTCACATCCTTATTAGGTGAGATGCTTTCACCCAGATCGATCATATTAATCTCCAAATTACTTCCCACCATTTTTCAAATTTCCCCAAATTCATTGATTAGTTCCTGTTCCCTCTCACCAAATTTTATCACCCAAACGATTCATCACTCTCTTCCTCCCTCTACATGATTCATCACTCTCTTCTTCCTTCGCATTACTTTCAGTCAGTATTAATTTCACTGTTATTTTCAGTAGATCGTTTATTTCATCTAAAATATTCCATCGCATTTATTTGATTCCCTATTTATTTCATTTCAGGATTCATCTCATTTAAAATGGAGCGTGATGGTGAAACATTGAAGGACATTCATGATTATTCAGAAGAGGAGGAAATGATAAACGATGACGCCCAAGTCGAGGATGAGGTTCATACTGAGAATGAGAATTCTGATAGTGAAGGGGAACGTAATGAGTAATAAGAAGAAGACGAAATGATAAACAATGACACCCAAGTCGAGGATGAGACTGAGAATGAGAATGAGAAAGCCCTAACCTCTGCTCCCCAAACTACAAATTGCAAGAGAGGGTTGTCGCGGTTGGTAAAGTGGCATGCCAAATTTAGTAACAATGGTGGGAAAAATGGCCACTAACATTTGACAATGCTGGAAGGCTTATCAGGGAGCATAGATTGAAGTTTTCAAGTTTTAAAGGAGATATTGTAAGGGCAGAGGTTGGATGGAAGTATCCTGATTGGAAGAAGGTGCCAACAGACAGCAAGAAGACGATGTGGGCTCTGATTCAGGTTATAAAACATATTAAACATTTTCTCACATTAAGTCATGTGACTAAAAAATCTATGTTATTTTTTTAGCAATATTTCGAGGTTAATAACTGTCGAAAGAATACTATTATGGTAATGCTTGGTGGGTTGCTAAGGGATTTTAGAAGAAAATTGCGTGAAAAATACATTCTTCCCAACCTAACGAAACCAAAGGTGCTTGCGAAAGTTCCAAACCCGTATTTCGGTATTGTGGAAAAAGAAGATTGGGACAGATTTATACAATATACAAAATCCGAAGAATTCCAGGTTTTTATTCAATTCAAACTACAGCTTTCATTAATTAATTAGCTAAGTGCATGTTATAATTAATGAGATTATAATTATATATCCTATTGTTCTGTTGGAAAGGCTGTGTCAACCAGTGCAAAACAGGTTCGAGCACATTATACTTATGATCATACCATGGGCCGGGGAGGATATGCCTTTCTGAGACAAAAAATGGTAATAAGCTAATTAAGAGTGTTACATCCAGCCAGTCATGGTTAAGAACCTGCAATGTATGTTTCATGTCTGATATATATTATTATAATACAAGGTGCAAAACAAAGAGATTGAAGCTGATGATGTGACACCCGAGAATTCCAAGGTTAACTTCCGTTAGACAATCTCCGTTAGTTACGTTATAAGTGTTAACTTAGTAACTAATGCTTAACTAGGCCGAATACGTCCACGACCTTTGGTTGATCACCGAACCCGCCCATATGTGCTATGTGTTCATTTGTTGTTGTCATTATGTGTAATGTGATTTAAACGCATGAATTAATATTATTAATAGCATGACAAATTGTAAACACTTGATTTTGTGGAAATTGCCTTATTTTGGTAGCCAGCGAAACTACCGAGCGAAACTACAGATTCGCCCGGTAGCTAGCTAAACTGATTGACCTGCACAAGTTCAGAGCCAGTTTCGCCAGGCCAGCGAAACTGCCAGCGAAACTAGCCTCTGATATAAATAATCTTAATAAACCCTAGCTCTCCTATTTGCCTCATTTTACACAAAAACACACACACTCTCCTGAAACTTCTGGACCAGCTGATTCCAACCAAGAACCATCAAGAATCAGCCATCGCCCCGAGTTGTGAAGATCATCCATCGATCCTAGAATCAACCGTGAGTCCCAAAACTATGTTTCTTGCTTTTCTATGTGTTTTCTTCTTAAAGCATGACCAAACCTTCATAGAATCACTTGATCTTCTAATATGTTGTTTAGGGATGCTAGAACTACCATAAAGTTGATAACTTTACGTGTGAAACTGATCCATGATAGAGATTTATGCTATTTAGGTCATTTTAGGGTTTTAAATGTATTTTGGTGATTTGATGATGAAAATGCATGAATAAGGTGTTAAAACTGCTTGTTTGATGTTGGTAAATGTCTATGCATGCTAGATAATGAGTTATGTGAAATATGGAAGCTGTTAGAGTGATTTTTAGGCTGATCCGTAAGTTTTTCGCGACCAGCGAAACTGACATGTTCTTTGGGCGAAACTATACAGCGAAACTGTATAGATCTCCCTCCAGCGAAACTGTGCTGGCGAAACTATAGTGTCGCCCGCGAAACTGACCAGACCTGCTCGAACGAAACTATCGAGCGAACCAACCTGAACGAAAGTTCAAACCAGTTTCATGCGAAACTAGGCTAGCGAAACTGCGTCAGCAGTTTCGGGCGAAACTAGCCTAGCGAAACTGTGTCATCGGGTACTGCCTAGCGAAAGTGCTGCCCGTGCACACAGCGAAACTGACTAGCGAAACTGCTAGCGAAACTGAGACCAGAATCCAAACTTGTGCAATTTGCTTGAATGTTATGCCATGACTTACATGATTATGCCATGATGATACATGCTTTGACTTCTGATGTATATGAACCCTTGTTTATGATCAACCATTGGTGTCGTGTGTCGGTATGTCGTGTCTTAGTTCCAACGTGCTATGTTATGGGCCATAGTGACGTTAAGTTAAAGACTAGACACAACCTAATACTTAAGACCTTAATGTGATTATTAGGTCTTCGTTAGCAAATCATAATTTGGATTATTGAAGTGTAGCTGAGCAACCTAAGGTGAGTTTCACAAACCCTTTAATTGTGTGCCCGTTTGGGACACAACGAATGAACTTAACGATAAACAACGCTGACATTTTGAGGTATTACAATTGGGATACCTGTTATGGAAGTTGGAGTGTTTTATGGGAACACTTGCAACTGTCCATCCTTGGGGTTTCTATTGAAACTCGGAAACGACCACTATGACACTTAAACTCTTTTTAGGATTTCAGATGAAATCCAGAATAAACATTTTAATATGACTAGTGTAGGTTAAAGTCTAAACCAGATGATATCACATGATTTCTAAGGATGCTTTAAAAACTTAAAAGTCCTCAACCTAGTACTGTTGATCTGAGAAGCGAGGGGATGTTGGGTAGATCTACTGAGGGTTTGACAAACCCTGCTCCGCGGTACACAAATGTGTAACCAACCGGTTGGAGGCCGAACGGAGTTCAATGTCAGCCTATGTTTAGTTGTGGGCCTCCCAAATGGGACACAACTGGAGGCACCAACCATCGGCTATTGCCGAACTCTGTTACGTCAGCTTTCAGCCCTAGTACGACTCCTTAGTGCATGGAAACCGGATTAGCTACCCGCGATATCGGTTGACCGCTTTAACTTTTGCTTAACTAGTGCATATTCGGTAATTCAACACTTGGCAATGTTTTGCAAATCTATTACTTATTTATATGTTGATACTTACGATTATGAGACCGGGCCACTGCATGACATGCCCACTGTGAACTCACCAACCGTTAGGTTGACACTTGTGTGGTTTTCACTTTTGCAGATCGTTGAGGAGTATCCACCAGGGGTTGGCATGGCACAAGAAGACATTTACTTTCATTAAACTAAATTGGGAATTTGAGTTTGAAACAATGATTTGTAAAGCACGTGGTTAGTGCTAAGATACTAATGTTTTATTCCGCTGCGTACTTTAAACTGTTGTTATTATGAACATTTGGACTTTACTCTGATTCGTTTAGTATTTGTAACTAATGGTTGTGGTCCTGGTCTAGTCGCGCCCCTTAACGGTATAAACTCCGTTAGTGGTTAATTGGGGGTGTGACAGATTGGTATCAGAGCCATAGGTTGCAGAGAACTGGAATCATTTTTGAAAACGATTTGGAAACTGCAACTTGAACCCTTAGTTACAAACGAACAAAACAAACTCTCAAAGACAAAATTTTACGTGCCAACCTGGGATACTCGCTCTGCTGTGTAAGTAAATACTTCATATGTACATATATATATATATATATATATATATATAAATATATATAGACCGTGTCTAGGTAGTCTAACGGAAAACCTTAGGGAATTTTCACACACGAATACGAAACGTGAACGCTAATACGCACTACTTCGGGGGAAAGCGACAACAAAACGATGCTACACGCTACGTCCTGATTTCTACTACGATGACTACGCCGACGGTGACTTTTATGGGAAAGCCGACCTCCGACGATAGCTACTTACGACTTACGACATACTTCGACGACGCCTCGATTTTGCACGAAAATTTTTCTGGACTAATAGTGGGATAACGGGAAATGGATAATATACATATTATGGGATATGTATAGAATATAACTGTGACTGAACACTGCCTACTTTAAACTGTCCAGAAAATGTCTGGAAGAGCCGGAAGGAACAACATCAACCTGACGCCCGCGCAACTACAAGCAATGATCAACGAGCATGTGCAAGCCGCCGTGGCAGCTGTCCAAGCTACAATTGCTGCCCATGGTAATAATTATGCCGGTTAAGGCACAGGGCGATATATATATTTTGACCTGTTTAAATTTGAACCCGAACTATTAATTGCATCAGGAAACGTCCATCACTGCACATTTAAGACTTTCATGGACTGCAAGCCGATGACGTTTTCCGGCGAGGAAGGAGCGGTAGGACTCCTCAGGTGGATCGAGAAGTCTGAGAAGGTCTTCTCCATGTGTAACTGCCCTGCTGAGAACAAGGTGAAATTCGCGACTGGTACTTTCGAGGGAGCAGCTCTATCCTGGTGGAACGCCGAAATTCAAATGGTCGGGGTAAATGCGGCTAACGACATGGAATGGGAAGCCTTTAAGGAACTGATCATGGAGGAATATTGCCCTCGGGATCAAGTCAAGAAGCTAGAAGGAGAGTTTCTGAACTCTAAAATGTCTGGGTCTGAAGTCGAAGAGTACACTGCGCGTTACCACGAGTACGCGGTACTGTGTCCGTCCATGGTTGATGCTGAATTCAAACGCATTGAGCGTTATCTGGAGGGTCTAGTACCACAAATCAAGAGTTTGGTGACTGCCAGCAACCCAACAACTGTGCAACAAGCCATCCGCCTGGCTCACAAGTTAACTGATCAGGAGGTTGAAAGAGGTACACTTCCTGCCAGAATCTCTGAGAAGACTGCCTTGAGTGGCAAAAGAAAGGCTGAAGAAGAAGCTCCAACAATGTCTGTGAATCAATCTGGGAGATCCTCAAACTCCCAATATCAGAACAAGCGACCTGACAACACAAGGTCTAATTTCAATTATGGCAGCAACAGTGGGAGTAACAATCGCCAAAGCGGGAATGGAAACTACAAAGGTAAAGCTCCGTTTTGTAACAAGTGTGAGAAACACCACAGGGGTATGTGTAGCAAGGGTCTGGAGTGTGGAAGATGTGGAAAATTGGGTCATGCGGCCAACAACTGCTGGACCAACTTGCAAAGGTTGAACAACAACGGTCAGAACCCAGGGGGAAATAACAACAATAGGGGAAATGGAAACAACCGCATCGGGCAAGGAAACAATCAGAATAACAACAATGGTGGAGCCCGTGGCTGTTATGAATGTGGTGCTCAAGGCCACATGAGGAAAGACTGCCCGCAGTTGAGAAGACAAGGGAATGGTAATCAGGGGAACAATGGTGGTAATGGAAATGGCGGAGGAAACGGCAACGGAAACGGAAATGGTGAGAATGGCAGAGGAAGAGCTTTTGTTATGGGTCAAGGAGAAGCTCGCAATGACGCCAATGTGATTAACGGTAAATTTATACTTAATGGTTTCTTTGCTACTGTATTGTTTGATTCGGGTGCTGAAAGAAGTTTTATTTCCACTAAGTTTGCTAGATTAATTAATGCTAAACCGATTGCCTTAGATGCTACGTATGTGGTAGAACTAGCGAATGGTAAACTTCATGATACGACGCAGATAGTTAAGGACTGTAAGTTAGAACTAGCTGGCCATACATTAGGAATCGATCTTATGCCTTTCCCGATTGGTAGTTTTGACGTTATAGTAGGAATGGACTGGTTATCTGAAAACCGAGCTGAAATTCTATGTCAAGAAAAAGTGGTTCGAATCCCACTCGAAGAATGTAAAGTGTTAACAGTTCAAGGGGAAAAAGGTGGAACAGTCACTGGTATTATTTCGTTTCTCAAAGCTCAAAAGTGCCTTCGTAAAGGTCACTTCGCGATTCTTGCAAACGTCACCAATTCGACACTTCCCGAGCGCAAAATCAACGATTACCCGATAGTTCGCGACTTCCAAGACGTATTTCCTGAAGATCTGCCTGGTTTGCCTCCATTTCGTCAAGTGGAGTTTGGGATCGACTTAACTCCTGGAGCCGCTCCGATTGCACGCGCACCTTACCGTTTGGCGGTAAGCGAACTCAACGAACTCTCCGCACAACTTCGAGAGCTACTCGACAAAGGGTTTATTCGTCCAAGTTCGTCTCCATGGGGAGCACCGGTTTTGTTTGTTAAGAAGAAGGATGGAACGTTCCGGATATGTATTGATTACCGAGAGCTTAACAAAGTTACTATTAAGAATCGATATCCACTTCCTCGAATCGACGATCTGTTCGACCAGCTGCAAGGTTCGAGCTACTTCTCAAAGATTGATTTACGGTCTGGATATCACCAACTTCGTGTTCGAGATGAAGATGTCCCCAAGACTGCTTTCAGAACTCGTTATGGTCACTACGAGTTTCTAGTTATGCCGTTTGGGCTAACTAATGCACCTGCTGTATTTATGGATCTGATGAATCGAGTGTGCAAGCCGTACCTCGATAAGTTTGTAATCGTTTTCATTGATGATATTTTGATCTACTCCAAGACAAAGGAAGAACACGAGAGACATCTACGACTGATTTTGGAATTACTCCGTAAGGAACAGCTTTATGCTAAGTTTTCGAAGTGCGATTTTTGGATTCGCGAAGTCCAGTTTCTTGGACACATTGTTGATCAGAATGGAATTCATGTCGACCCGGCTAAAGTGGAAGCTATCAAGAATTGGTCTACTCCTAGAGCGCCGACCGAAATCCGACAACTTTTGGGACTTGCCGGATATTACCGAAGATTCATTAAGGGTTTCTCGCAATTGGCTCAACCCTTAACAGCATTAACGCACAAGGGAGTGCAATACAGATGGGGTGAAAAAGAAGAACACGCGTTTCAAACTCTCAAAGATATGTTATGTTCAGCTCCGATTCTTGCGTTACCCGATGGAGTTGACGACTTTGTAGTCTACTGTGATGCATCCATCCAAGGACTCGGTTGCGTGTTGATGCAACGGGACAAAGTAATTGCCTATGGGTCCAGGCAACTGAAGGACACTGAGAAGAATTATACAACGCATGATTTAGAATTAGGAGCCGTTGTTCATGCACTCAAGATTTGGAGACATTATCTCTACGGAACAAAGTGCACAATATTTACCGACCACAAGAGCCTACAACACATCTTTGAACAGAAGGATCTCAATATGCGACAACGACGGTGGGTCAAACTATTGAATGATTATGACTTAGCAATCAAATATCACCCGGGAAAAGCCAATGTTGTGGCTGATGCACTAAGTCGAAAAGAGTACGAAAAGCCACGACGAGTACGAGCGCTGCAACTTACCATCCACACGGGATTGCCGGATCGGATCCGCGATGCCCAACGAGAAGCTTTGAAAGAAGAAAACTTCGCAGCTGAAGCACTGCGAGGGGTAGATGGTAATTCTGAAGTTAAGTCCGACGGACTCAGGTATTATAATGATAGAATTTGGGTTCCCTTACTTGGAAATCTTCGTGAGCTCGTGATGGACGAGGCTCACAAGTCAAGGTATTCGGTGCACCCTGGATCGGATAAGATGTACCAAGATTTAAAGGGTTTGTATTGGTGGCCGAATATGAAAGCCGACATCGCGCGATATGTGGCTAAGTGTTTAACATGCTCAAGGGTTAAGATCGAGTACCAAAAGCCTTCTGGGCTATTACAGCAACCAAAGATCCCAGAATGGAAATGGGAGGATATCTCCATGGATTTTGTAACAGGATTACCTCATCGATCGAATCGACCAGATGCGATTTGGGTTATCATTGATCGATTAACCAAATCTGCACATTTTATTCCGATGAAGGAAAACGACAATATGGATAAGTTGACAAAGCTGTACATTGACCGAATTGTGGCACGTCATGGAGTGCCTAAGACTATTATCTCCGACCGAGATCCTCGATTTACTTCCCGATTATGGCAATCTATGCAAGAAGCACTGGGAACCATACTGGATATGAGTACAGCTTATCACCCGCAGACCGATTGTCAGACGGAAAGGACTATTCAGACTTTAGAAGACATGCTCCGAGCTTGCGTTCTCGACTTCGGTAAAGACTGGGAGGCTCACCTTCCGTTGGTGGAGTTCTCCTACAACAACAGTTATCATTCAATTATCGGTGTTGCACCTTTTGAAGCCCTATATGGCAGAAAATGTAGATCGCCCGTGTGTTGGGCTGAAACGGGTGAGAAAGGACTCACCGGACCGGAACTCATTCATGATACAATTGAATGGATTATTCAAATCAGAAAACGGATAGCCGCAGCACGTGACAGACAAAAGAGCTATGCCGACAAACGCCGTAAGCCCTTGAAGTTCGAGGTAGGCGACAAGGTGCTATTGAAGGTATCTCCCTGGAAGGGAGTGATACGCTTTGGAAAGCGTGGAAAGTTGAATCCTCGCTACATCGGACCGTTTGAAATCATTGGGGAAGTAGGCCCGGTGGCCTACCGTTTACAACTCCCTGCCGAACTCGATGGAGTTCACATGCTTGATTTTAAGATAAAGATCATTAATTTTACATATGATTGGGCTTTGAAATACAAGTATGTAAAGAATGGTTAAATGGTATGCTAAAAGTGTATGAGATAGATTAAGCATTTTCATGCACACCAAGTGTTTATGAAAATGCCTAAATAAGGGTTGGATTTGAAAAGTGGGTGGAAGTAGTTGAATAGTTAAGTGGAATAATACTTGAGTTTTATGGTTGGTCATATTTTTATTTACCAATCTCAATAATCAAGTAACTTATAGGTAAAAGTGGTGGGAGCTCAAGTCATCAAGGAATGCTAAATTGAAGACTTTGAGGTAACGTTTAAGATTGCTAAATTTTGTTACAAAGTTTATAAACGGTATAGTTGTTATTAGTTTGAATAACTATCCATGATGCAATGTAAGTAGACGATAAGAGGGATGGTAAATGTCAAGTATGGTGATATGTGATTGTACCATTTAGCCCGTTGGGCAAGACTGGTAACACATAAGTAGTTAAGTTTTATTTTGGAAGGTACGATGTAAAGGGGGTGTGCTCATAAGTGGGATTATGGATTTAGTGGACGAATGGTGTTTGTAGTTAGATAATAGCTACAACACCAAGTAAGAATACATGAAAGTATGAGTATGTGGAGTATAATCTGTGACCCGATGGGATAGCATAGATATAAGAAAGTATGCGAATATGTGGAGTATGTTTTATGACCCGTTTTGGTTAATAAAGATAAAGGAAAGTATGTTTATGTGGTAAAGTAATATGACCCGGTTGGGTAAGGATGTATGTATGTCACTTATGTGTGATATACTAAATGTTGGGTCCCCTGAAGGGCTCTTTAACAATGTTGACATAATTTGATTTAAACAAGATAAATAAGTTACGGAAAGTAAATCAAATTGGAAGACAGCAATTCATAAAAGGGTTATTCTATATATCTCAAATGTAGAAAATGGTTTACACGAGTTTATAGTATAACTATGTATCAACATAAATAACTTTTCTATGGGAGTGATGTTGCAATTGCTTTGAGAAGATATTGAATTGTATGCTTGATATCTTGCTTTGTTTGGTGAAGTCAGCTTGCTATTTATAGGAAGATGTAGCAAGTTGCATTTGGATAACGTTGTTGAGGACGGTTGATGTTAGAGTGTGTCAGAGTATATAGAGATAAATTGAACATATTCAATTTATCTCTTTTTCAACTATCTTCAACTGCGTTTTTGATAAATGCCAAGTTGGCATTCATTTTGCTTGTTCTTCATCTTCTTGTATTATTTATCTTCTGATAATCCAGAACTCCTTCGGGACTCTTCTTTGAAGACTGTAGATGCTTCCCATTAGAAGCTTTCTACAGAAATGAGGATTTCTGTAGATTTTAGTCTGTACAGAACTACTTTGAAATTTCCGGAGTAGTTCGGTATGAATACAGAAATCATGCAGAAATTTGTAATTCATACAGACTTTCGTATCCTTTCTCTTCTAAGGACGTGTCTTATATTTTCTTCTAATACTTGAGTTTTTTGTGTTACAAATACATTGTGCTCTAACAATCTCCCCCTAAGTATTTGAAGAAATAAATAAAAAGAGAAAGTAACATTAAAATGTAAACTTTTGAGAGATCATTAGGATGCATGGAGCTATGAATACAGTTTTTTTTTTCAGAAAAGAAATCCAGTTACAGAGTCTTCTTTTACACATAGTTTCTTGGGAAGAGGAATCCAACAGGCTCTGTGCAGTTCCTTTTGTAGCATTTTGTGTTGCTTTAGATCTTCTATTGTTTTGATCATGAGTTCCTTTCTTCTTATAGTGTCAGGTTCAGTCTCTCTATTTTCGTTTAGTAGGAATGAGATGAATCTTAGAGATGTATCGGAGTAAGCATGACACTGGCTGATTCTAAAGAACCTCTTCTGTCTATTATGATTTCTGAAGCAGATTCCTATTTTGCCAGTGCTTGGAATTACTTTAGATCTTGTCCACTTTAATTCAGAGGGAAGCTCTTCATTTGCAGTCTGAAGGGCAAGTTTCTTCAAATTTGTGTATATGGCCAGTTCATAGTCAACCAGGGCAAACCTGTTGTATATCTTCTTCCCTACTTCTCTGAGTCGATGTATTGCTCTTATGTTCTTGATATTTGTTGAGCCACTTGTTATACAACTTTTGATAAGGGACAGGATGTGCATTTCACTAAGTTGATCAAGATCTACATCGGTGAATGTGTAAGGTTGACAACTGTTTGCAGTGGCAGTGATCCTGTAGGAGTGGAAGTAGTGAGTGAAAGGATTTCCCTTTTGTTGTCTTTCTTTGACTTCATCAATCTCCAGGATGGTGGCATCAGAGTGTATCTAGCTTCTTTCAAATGGCACGTTGTTGATTTTTTCCTCAAAGATCTTTTTGCTCATTGGGCTCATTTGAGGAGGTTGTTCAGTTTCATTGAGGAATATGTCTTCACATCTTCTTTTTCATGCCATAGTTCCTTCCCAATCCTTTTTTCTTTTCCATAGTTGTCTTCAAATAGAGATTGAGAGGCTATTGAAATCTGAGGAGCATTGAGGTCTCCCCCCTAGATTTGTGGTTTTCTCCTAGCCTTTCTCATATTCCTTGGTGGGTTTTGAGATTCCTACAGCATGAATTTTGATGGAGGTACCTGATGAGGGTGGAACCACTGGCCGACTGGATTTTTGTGTAGGCGGTCTTGGTGGTGGTGGTGGTCGTATCGAGTGATCAGAAGTTAGATTAGGCTTGCATTGATTAGGTTTCTTTCTTTTGGGTGAGGAATCGATTTCATCAGGAGCTGTCTTTCTCTTTGAGCTAGGAGGAGCGTCATCAAGATTGATGACAAGAGTAGATGTGGTCTCCTTTGCTGAACACTTTTTAGGTGGGTTGACTTCTGTTACTTGCTTGGATAGATTCTTCATTCTTTTCTCTAGGAGCATTTGATCTGAATTTATCTTTATCAGATTTGAATTTTCTTCTTTTATTTCCTTGTGTAGAAGGCTGAAATCTCCTTTGATTTTATTCAACAACTCTTCTCCTTTGGCTTCATAGAATTGTAGCACTTTTTAAGCCATCTTATTCAGTTCCTTGATATAATTTTGTAATGATTCTTCTTTTCCTCCTTTTAGCTGCCAGTTCTTTTCTTGTAAGGCTCTCAGCTGGTCAGAAATCCGATTGAATTGTTGCTTGCTGTTTTTCTTCATCACTTTCAACTGTTCTTGTAGTTCAGCTATTTTCTGACTATTGCTTTCTGTTTGTTTTGACAATTCTTCTATTTGTATAGAACTACTATAGAAATTTTGGTGTAGTTCGGTATTTTGTTGTTTTTGCTCATTCATGAAGTCATTGAGCAGATCAGAGAGAGATTTTGAAAAATTCTGGAAGTCAGATTTTGATCCAGCACCAGGGGGTAAAATACCAGAGGGCAACACATGTCTCTCTGTTGGACTGGTTGATTTCTCCTGGAGAATTTTACCAGTGCCTGTTAACTCAGCAATGCTAAGTGTGTACAGGTCTTCTACATTCACTGGTTCATCCAAAGTTGGATTTACCTCCTGTATTTTTAGAGAATCCTGAGACAGATGTCTTTGTAAGGATGTCTCTTATGAGCTGACACTGAGCACATCAATGTTGCTTGTTTCCAAGTTACCTTGACTTCTAGAGTCTTCACTTGTTATTACATCATCTTCACTAATTGAGTCCGAGAAGATATTGTGATGTGTGGCTATGATCGGAATGTCAAGGTGGGGTGAGCTGGTTGTTTGGGCTTGAAATTGGACAAAGGCTTCTTGGAGGGAATATTGTGGTGATGAATGCTGCCTTTTGGTATGATTTGGAGAGTTTTAGTTTTCTGGAGAGTGTTGGGCTGAGAAGGTTGGCTCATGTGGTGTATATGGGGAACATGGTGGGGTTTTCTGATGTGGTGGGTTTTGTTGTTGTGGAGCAGAGGAAGTGTTGTCGTCAGCCATTTCTTCTGATGGTGATGTTGTGGTGTTTGTTGAAGTAGGTGACTGATCATGGTTTGATTTGAACTTGTTGGCTTTGATGAGATATTTATGAAGAACTGGGTTTATGTATTCTAACTTAACTGTCATACCCCATGGAAAATTGCAAAAATCTACATGTGTACCTGGTAGATACCTTTGATGTGATACATTTCGGTTGTATGCATTTCTTCATTTTCCTTTGCTCTTACTTTATCTTTGATCATTTGTGCTAGAAATCTGACGTAGGGCATAAATTCTGACTTCTTGCCTTTTGATTTTTCTTTGACTCTTTTCTCCATATCTTTCCAGATTAGCAGGGCCATGTTAATTTCTTCATTGAAGCGTAGACTGTAAAGAATGGCGAGAACATTTTTGTTGATTTGATCCATGGAGCCCTTCATGGATGTCATCGTGTGGTTAAGTAAGTCAGTAGTAAATCTCCAGGCGGGCTTTAGCTGACTTACTCTGAGATTTGAGATTTGACGATTTTCTTCATACTTGCCTCCTATGATTTCAATGATCAGTTCTATCAGGGCTGGATCTTCTGGGTTAGAGAAAAGGATGAGAAGTTATCTAGTAATGGGAAGATTTTACTCATATCAGATAGTTGGAGTGTGATGTTGGTATCTGTGTTCACCTTTCCTTTCATGTCTCCATCTATCATCTTGACGGTTGCCAAGAAATTTAAAATGGCTGATTTTGGGCATAGTTCGTTGATGGTTAAGGTTATGGCAAGTTGAGAAGAATTGTTCAGGGATTCCATGATCAGCTGGAGGTTTGATGAGTATGCAGATGGATTCAGATCGCAAGGTTGGTTAAGGGTTTCTATGGTGAAACTTCGTCAGGGTGGTGAGTCGGAGGATGAGGAATCTAGGTTTAGGGTTTGAGCAGAGGGGTTTCGAGGGATTTTTCCTTTGGACCAAGTGTTCATCGCAAGGTTTGGAGATGAGGATGCCATTTGTGATTTCTCAGGTTTGTGATATGAACAGTGGGATTTTGAAAAATCGTGAGCGTTGGATCGTCTACTCAATCTAGCTATAACAGATACGAAACAAATAATTAACCTATTGTTTTATTGATCTCATGAACAATTACAATCAGTAACACTCAGAAACAATGACACAGAGAATCTCACCACAAAAACACACACTTAAGATTTGCTCTAACTAACACTCGTACAAACTTGTCCCTAAAACAAAGAACAAGATCACTATATATAACCTGCTGGCCGAACCATGTCCGAACTCCAGGTTCAGCAGGTCCGAACTCCTGGTTGGGACCAGGTTCGGCAGGCAGTGAACCTTTCCTTGAACTTGGATATTGAACCTTGGTTGAATACTTCACACGACGCACTTCTCAGGTATCAACAAACTCCCATTCGTCGTGTGCAGTATCTCTTCAACATCTTCAAATCTGTATCTACAATCAGGCTCCCTCTCAAGTGTAGAAACCAGTCGTCCAATGAAATAAATCTTCGAACAAACTCTTCCTCAACTTGATTGTAGCTTGATCTTGAATACTTGACGATGTCTGGTGATTCTCTGGTCTTTATCAACAGCTTCAGAAGACTTGAAGTTGTGATTTCCTTCCCTTTAGCAAGCTGCTCAAAATTTAAATAATCTTGGCGCAAAACGTCTCTTCAAGACTCCAAGATATGATTTTGAAAATTTGATTTTGTATCACGTGTTGATCAGATCGAAAATAAAGCAGAAACTAATACTTTTTGGCTTTTAGAAAATTTATATCAAAACAAACCTAATATCTTTTTGATTTTTTCAAATTTATGCTAAAACACACCTAAAATCTTTTTGTACTTTTCTGAAATGGAATGAAATGCAATACAGAATCAGACACTATTTTTGGTATGAGAAATATCACTATACGGGATCATACTGGACATGGCGCACTGAGATACACTTTAATTTCAACTAATTGAAGCACATAAGTCATGCTGATTGCTGGTATAATTTGTCCATCTTAAACTCAGGCAGAATTATACTCATAACATCTGGATATGTTAAGGTATTGATTAGATTTGCTTTGACCAGTGTATCCCACACTATCAGACATATTCAGACATTTTTTTTTCTTTCGCTTTTTCTTTTCGTGTGATGACACTTGTGAAATTTCACAATATCGTCAACAGTGTTCCATGCAAAAAGAAATAAGAACGTTAAACCGTCTACCTTAAGGTCGATCTTTCGATACGCAGATAAGGCCTCAGATTTAACAAAATAAAGAAAATAAAACAAGTTGAAATTGTATAACCCAACAACTATCAAGTCGGTACTACCGTACACACAGAGACAGTCCGATGAGTTATACGAAACACCAAAGAAAATAAAGCAGAATGTCAAACGAACAACGATCAGGTCGGTATTGGGACACCCAGAGAAAGTCCGATCGTTTGACAAAATAAAGAATATCAAGCAAGTTTAAATCTTGCAAAATGAACACATGTATACACGGTGACTTCTCATTTTAACTTTAACACTTATTTTTCTTTTTGTCATGAAACACGCATCAAGATGTTATCCACATGGTCAATCATTAGTATTTAGTGTATATCACATTTGAATACTTTCCAATTTGCTGAGCCTACCAAACATATCAAACAATGATCTTATGGCCCTTCCACCTACTCTATCCATAAGTCAGATACGTAAGCCAATGTAACATCATTTCCCAATGATCAATTTCTCTGAATTTTATATATTTTGCATGTATTCACCTTCCATATATATTTGGCATGTATTCACCTTCCATATATATTTGGCATCCTGATTTTGCTTTGAAACCACCTTTGGTTTCCAAAATTGTGATTGTTTTGGTAATTCAGTTTTTGATGAATCAATCACATGTGATTGTGATGATGAACCTACATTTTGAACCTTTTGAAACAGAGGAACAAAACGTTTTAGTTTTAGATATTTGGTTTGGGCATTGAAGAACTTTGGGCATTAAAGAACTTTGCCTTGGGCATTGAAGAACTCTTCCTTGGGCATTGAAGAACTTTGGTTTGGCAGGTTTACCAAAAACTTGTTTCTTTTGAAACCTTTGGTTTGATTCAGAAGGAAGTAGGCAATCTTTTGCCATATGCCCTTTTTGGCGGCATACATAACATATACGTTCACATTTATCCCACCTTTTAGGTGCCTGCACAGAATCACACACATGGATATCCCGAAAATGATCAAAAGAAGTATGATATACCTGATGCTAGTGATCATGAACCCATTTGGATGTTGGGCTTTGAGAATAAGAACCATCAGAAGAACATTTGGCATTTTGATTCTTCAAGGTTCTTGAATCAGCCTTCTTCTCAAAAACTTCGGAAATCTTCCGAGCATCGACACTATGAAGAGGAAACTCTTTGTCGGAGAAAATCTGGTCGGAACCTTCCGAGCATCGACACAAAGAAGAGGAAACTCTTTGTCGGAGAAAACCCAAACCAACATGCTTTCCAGAAATCTTTTCCTCAGAATTTGAAATTGGTGACCACTCTTCGCCAATCTTGTAAATTCAGCTTTGACATCATTCAAATTTTTCTGTGCAAAGAAAATCTTCTCATTAACTTCAGGTTGAGAACGAATTTTGTCACTTGAAGTAGTTGATTTCTCATTATCAGCAGAAAATGAACCAAAAATAAACTTTGGAGCCGGAGGACTCTTAGATTTCTTGCCCTTCTTCTTTTTAGTCTCCTTATATTTCTTCTTCTTCAAAACCTTCTCTTCCCCATAATTAGAGACGTAAACTTTGAGTAATCAACCTCTTCAACCTTTTCCTTCACTTCTTTAAAAACTTCTTTGATGTGAGTAGGAGGTCAAGCTGTCTTATCAAACATCTTTTCAAAATTCTCATCTTTAGACAGAAAGCTTGTGAACACTTGAGAATTAGAAACATTGTTCAGCAAGCGATTGACATCAATCACCTGAATCTTTAAATCAGAAATTTGCTTTTGAGCTTCAGCCAACTCCTTTTCAGTAGCAATCAAACGCTTTGCAACCTTATGCGTCTCAAATTTCTGCATGCGTATATTTTCCATTCCCTCAACTAATTCTTTCTTCAATTTATCTTCATTCCTCTTTTGAATCTCCAAATTTGCAGTTTGAACTTTGTTCACACTTACCAGCTCCCTTCTCATCCAAATATCTCTCTATCACAGCTTAATAACTTGCAATTTTAGCTGCAGATTCTTCAGCATCCTTTGTCAGCAAATCAAGTTTGACCTTTGACATATCAAAAAGATTCTGAAAATCATTTGCAGCATTTTCAGCATTTTCAGCTTCATCCTTCCATTTCTTGACGTCATTCACCAACTCATTCTTTTCTTCACAGATCTTTATATTTGCAGCTTCAATATTCTTTTTGTCTTGTTTTAAAATCTCTAAAGTTTCATTCAGCAATTTGACCTCGGTAATGTCACACCCCGCTATTTATTGTGTCGGGTGCGAACGAGATGGATCATAGTCAAGATTACATAGAACGACCTCTGGATGATTAACAACTAGAGTCGTTTAAAAGATTAAGTTAATTCAAAATGTGGAGTTTCATTCAAAGTTGCAGCGGAAATAGTAGTGAAAGTACGTTTGTTTTTTATTGTTACAAAACAATTACATTTCAAAAAGATTTGAAAACATGACACCGTTAGGTGTTATGCAATGAAATCTCCAAAAGTGCAGCTCGGTTTGACCATGACTCCAGAGTAAGAAAATGCAGGTCCTAAATGATATGATGTCCTGAATGCAGCAAGTTTCAATTACCTGAGAATTCATATACTAAAACGAGTCAACATAAAGTTGGTGAGTTCACAGGTTTAGATAGCATGCATGTAAAGTTTGATAAACAAGTTTGATTGAATCGTTCCATCGTTTGACAATTTGTATAGATACTATTTTATAAATTACAATGAACCTTGAATACCGAAACTAACTGATTACCCACTCATGATACTATGTCCAACAGTATCGCATGGCCAAATATAACTGTATGTACTCTCTTGACTATTATAACGGAGTCAGGATTGGAGCTACCAATCAGAGCAGGGGCGTTAACCCAATAGATCTATCCACGAGTCATCGTTTCTGTTTGTAAATTAACCGGATTCAACTAATAGTGGGGTTTCATCATAACATGACCAAGCATGATATAACATGTTTTGGACTAGAAAAGCTCATGTAATCAATAAGGTAACAAGTAATCTTTTTGTCAGGTAATGATTTATGTTTGTAATGAATTCTCCCCCAAGTATTAAAACTGTAAAAGAATGGGGCCGTGAAAACTCACCTGAATGCAAATGATTCACTAAGATAGGCAAGTAAGCAGTCCTATACAATGTTATAAGACAACTTAGAATATAGAAATTGGGTTGACATCTAAGTCACTCCAATTTGGTTGGTCAAGTCTTGGCGTCATGGAAACCTGGTGTTATGATACGATATCGTTGACCTTAATGACATATTTATTGAAAATAAATATTTATTGTGCATTAAATAAAATATTATTTATTTTCAAGATAATAATTAGTTTAGAAATAGTTTATATTTCCCAAATAAATATCATGTGAGTTCAAAGGACTTTTAAAAGGAAGTAATGACGGTTTAAGATTAGAACGAGCTTTTTGCCGGTTTTAGCCGCATTTAACGTTATTTGTAATTATGACTAAGGAAATGATCTTATAAATAAATACTCATTTATTTTCATTATAGGATCATATCATTTCAGAAATTCAAGTTTAAAAGTCCAAGTACCTATATTTGTCGGTTTTGCCGGTATGTGTCCGATTTAGCCGGTTTTGATCCTGTGACTCGTTCTAGGGTTTTGTAAACTACCAAAACACTTTGTAAACTCA
The DNA here is from genome assembly GCA_039602395.1 of Deinandra increscens subsp. villosa. NCBI lineage: Eukaryota > Viridiplantae > Streptophyta > Magnoliopsida > Asterales > Asteraceae > Deinandra > Deinandra increscens. Next base: position 87,689,049 of record JBCNJP010000007.1, on the reverse strand, counting down.
TTATAAGTCATCTTAAGTCCTTAAGAGTGTCCAAGATCAATTATAACATTCATTTGCATATCTTTACAAAAACGAGGTTTCCGGGCCCGTAAAGTGTCCGTTTTTTGTCCCGTTTTTTTCCCAAATTTAGCTATTTTCAAAAGGGATCTTGTACTAGGGTTTTTATGACTAAAAACATATTTTAAATGAACTTTAATATGGGTCAAAGTTTCTGACCTAAAATGGCTCTAAGTTAACTATAGTTTCCGAGACTTTTTAGTGGGTTATTTTTATAGATTTAGCCGTCCAAACATATCAATAAGTCGTATGGTGCTATCCATAACCTTCTAACATGTTAAAAATTTCGGACCTAGGGTTCCAAAGAGTCACAAATTTCGGATCTAGTGGTTTGTTCATAAATCCAAGGCATATTGTACACATACTAGCATCATAACACTTGTTTTTCCATAGATCTATATAAGGTAGCATACGAGGGGTTCAAAATACATGAAATCACTAGCATAAACATAAAATTTACTAGATATAGCATGAATATAAACAAAGTTTTAGGTTACTAGAAACATAAGAGAAAATGCATGTCAAAAGTTACCATTTTGAACCAAGACTTGTGGTTGGAGTTCTAGATGGAAAATATGACTAGTTAACATGAATAACTAGATAAAAACTAAGAAAATGATGTCCACTAACTTGTAGAAAACGTGGAGAAGGATGAAGGATGGTAGATCTTGCTTCCTTGTTGCTCCTAGTAGCTTTGATCTTCAAGAGTTATTGAGTTTTTGTGAAGAAAAGCTAGAGAGAGAGTAGAGAGAGAGAGGGCGACGGGTTTAGAGGGAGAGAGTGAAAGAGTGTGTGTTTTTGGTGGTGGGAGGTAATGAAAGTTTTCTAGGGTTTCTACTTTAAGTTCTTTATATAGGATGGTCACAAAGGAGGGCAATGAACCAAGTAATCAAGGGTTTGGTTAACAAGAGGTGGTGGTGGCGGTTTTGGGGTCAAAACCATGAGGGAGAGGGACAAGGGGAGGGGGGCGGTTCATGAGGAGCAAGGAGGGAGGATGGTGAAGTCAAAGGTGGTACATACTAGGTTGTTTTAGGGTGGTGATGGGATATTTAGGAAAAGGTGGTGTAAGATGATGATGGTAATAAGGTACTAGATGAATAGTCTTTGCTTTTTGGTTGGATGATTAGTGAAAGATTAAGCAAAGGTGGTGGATGGTTACTAGAAATCGATTATGTGGTGGTTCGGGTGTCGGTTTTGATCATGAAAGACAATATGATCAAAGATGACAATTTGATTTGATCATTCACGGAAATGAATATGCATGGTGATTAATAAATCAAGGTTGAAGAAAATAAAAGATACAAGTCTTGTTTAAATATAGATGGCGTTAAATGGTGAAAAACATTGACGTTAAATGTTTATATAAAAGCCTAATGGTTTTTCTTTATAAAAATACTAAACATTTAAAGAGTTTACTATTTGACGTAGTTGATAAATAAATAAATAAACTCAAGCGTTCATTGGATATTTTTACGTCGAAGTAACGTTACGAACTTTGCATGTAATTTAAATACTACAAAAGAGACAAGGTAATATAAAAACTCTTTTTATATTAAACTACATAGTTGTGGTGAAATTTTTTTGTTATTGAAATTCCATCGGATATATATATGTAACATCCTTGTTTTTAAGGTCGATCGTCGAAATATTAATTTAGGGTTACGCCAAGACTAACGGATAGTTGCATGATACGTTATCTACGTTAACTAAAACACAGATTTATGCACACAGAAACAGGTAATTACACGTATTATTATATGATTTGACTTAGGAAACTTACGGGTTGTCACATTCTCCCCTAGTTGAAGGAATTTCGTCCCGAAATTTAGACTGCAGCGTCAACAGGAGCTGGGTTGGGAAAAAGATGTGGGTACTTGGCTTTGAACTTGTCTTCGCGTTCCCAAGTATACTCAGATCCCCGCCAGGAGTTCCCTCGAACCATAACGATAGGAATTCGACTTCGTTTCAGCTTCTTGACCTCGCGGTCGACGATTTCAGCAGGTTCTTCCACGAAGTGAAGGGTTTCGTCAACTTGTATTTCATCGAGAGGGATGACGAGCGATTCGTCGGCAAGGCACTTCTTCAAATTACAGACGTGGAAAACGTCGTGTACGCTACTAAGTTCGGATGGCAGTTGTAGTCTGTAAGCTACTGGCCCGATCTTTTCGAGGATCTGGAATGGACCAATGTATCGAGGGTTTAGCTTACCACGTTTGCCAAAACGGATGACTCCTTTCCACGGGGCAACTTTCAGAAGAACTTTATCTCCGACTTCGAATGATAGGGTTTTCCGTCGGACGTCAGCATAGCTCTTTTGACGATCGCGGGCGGCTTTCAGATGGTTTTGAATCTGCGAGACCCTTTCGGTGTTCTCGATCACCAATTTCGGACCGGTAATCTGGCTTGAATACTGGTGTGATAACTGTTGTTGTATGAAAACTCGCATAGGGGCAAGTGTTCATCCCAGTTTTTACCTAAATCGATTGCGCAAGCACGCAACATGTCTTCTAGGGTTTGGATTGTTCGTTCACTCTGACCATCGTTTTGGGGATGGTAAGCAGTAGTCATGTCAAGTTGAGTACCCAGGGCTTCATGTAACGATTGCCAGACGTTAGACGTGAAGCGACTATCTCTGTCAGAGATGATTGAGACGGGAGTCCCATGGCAGGATAATATCTCTTTCATGTAGAGGGCGGTTAGTCGTTCCATGGAATCCTTTTACTTCATGGGTAGGAAGTGAGCTGATTTTGTTAGACGGTCGATGATAACCCAAATAGTATCGTTACCATTTCGGCTCTTCGTTAGCTTGGTGATGAAATCCATGGCGATGCGGTCCCATTTCTACTCAGGGATTATCGGTTGGACAAGCAAACCGGAGGGTTTCTGATATTCGGCCTTAACTTTGGCGCACGTCAGACACTTACCGACGTAAGTGGCAACTTCCATCTTCATGTTGGGCCACCAGTAAAGTCCTTTCAGTCCGTGGTACATTTTGTCAGCACCAGGGTGGATTGAGTACTTCGATTTGTGAGCTTCGTTCAGAACTAGTGTCCTGAGGTCTCCGTACATAGGTACCCAAAGTCGATTCATGAAGTATCTGGCACCGTCGGATTTGATCTCGAATTGACGGTCCATACCTCGTAGGCCTTCGTTTCCGACGTTCTCTTCTTTAAGTGCTTCTAGTTGGGCGTCACGAATCTTGGAGGGTAGACCGTTGTGAATGGTCAATGCAAGAGATCTGACACGAAGTGACTTCACACGATCTTTACGGCTCAAGGCATCTGCTACTACGTTTGCCTTTCCAGGATGATACAAGATTTCGCATTCGTAAACGCTGAGCAACTCGACCCATCTTCGTTGCCTCATATTCACCTCTTTCTGGTTTAAGATATGCTGGAGGCTCTTGTGGTCCGTGAAGACCTTGCATTCTGTGCCATAGAGGTGGTGTCTCCAGATCTTGAGGGCGAATACTACGGCTCCGAGTTCTAGGTCGTGAGTGGTGTAGTTCTTCTCGTGAACCTTCAATTGGCGTGAGGCATAGGCTATGACTCTGTCACGTTGCATAATCACGCATCCAAGACCTTGATGAGACGCGTCACAGTAAACGCATAAATCACGGTTGCCTTCAGGTAAGGCAAGAATGGGAGCATCACATAGCTTCTACTTCAATGTTTGAAAAGTTTCTTCAGTCTTATCATCCCAGGTGAATTTCTTCTTCTTCTGAGTCAGAGTGGTCAGGGTTTTGGCTATTTTGGAGAAGTTCTCGATGAACCTACGGTAATAGCCGGCAAGACCAAGAAATTATCGTATTTCAGACGGGGTAGTTGGAGGGCTCCAACTTTTGATCGCTTCGATTTTCGCGGGATCAACATGAATTCCACGGTCATTGATCACGTGACCTAAGAAATGTACTTCTCTGATCCAAAATTCACACTTTGAGAACTTGGCGTACAGTTTCTCCTTTCTAAGCAATTCCAGGATGAGTTTGAGATGTTGCTCGTGTTCTTCCTTACTACGGGAGTAGATCAGAATGTCGTCGATGAACACGATAACGATTTTGTCGAGGTAGGGTTTACACACACGATTCATGAGGTCCATGAATACGGAAGGCGCGTTGGTTAACCCGAAAGGCATAACTAGGAATTCGTAGTGGCCGTAACGAGTCCTAAAAGCAGTTTTAGCGACATCTTCATCTCGAACTTTCAGTTGATGGTAGCTGGAGCGTAAATCGATTTTAGAATAGAAGCTAGATCCTTGGAGTTGGTCGAATAAGTCGTTAATCCTTGGGAGGGGACATCGGTTCTTCACCGTCAACTTATTCAGTTCTCGGTAGTCGATGCACATACGGAATGATCTGTCCTTCTTTTTGACTAATAGGACTGGGGCTCCCCAGGGTGAGAAGCTCGGTCTGATGAGTCCTTTATCAAGAAGTTCTTGTAGCTGATTCGACAACTCTTTCATTTCGGATGGAGCTAAACGATACGGGGATCGAGCAACTTGTGCGGCTCCGGGTACTAAATCGATATGAAATTTGACCTGTAGAGGTGGAGGTAGACCAGGTAGATCGTGAAAAACCGAGGTGGTGGACAAATACCTTGGTTGCGGAAGCGGATTGAGTCTTTGTGTAACTCGTTTTTGTAGAAACAAATGAACACCCGGATAAGAACAATGATGGTGTTTGAGATGTGATGATGATGATGAGCAAAGCTAGTGAAATATGGATATGAAGAACAGTATAGCAACATGGAATGAAAGATAAATAAAGATAACCGAAAGATTACATTTTACCTACCCCACGCATTCTCGGGTATCATGAACTTACTAGGTGAGTTCATGAACCCTCAACAAGCTTCAAAGAACCATGACTAACTCTCTCTCAAACATGCACTCATCAAGTCTTTCACATGAGAAAGACTTACTATATATACTACAAAACTCATTAAGGGCATAATAGTAAAACTACCAACTAGTGATAATATTTAAACAATAATTAATATTCACTAGAGCCATCTTCTTTAGTTGAGTATTGTGTCTTGAGTTGTCATGTTCTTCACCGTGTTGTCGCGACGGTAAATGTTAAGTGGCCGTTGAGTATTATCACATCTAGCCAAATCTTGTTGGCTCGGTATCTCAATTCCCAACAATCTCCCCCTATTTGGTAGATGGTATACTCAACACTTGTGACATTGGTTCTTTGTATTCTTGCGTCTTGACTTCAAGAAAATCTTCATGTAGTTTCAAATCTTTTGTTCTTCAATTCTCCTTTGTTAAGCTCCCCCTACAATAAACGTTCTTCTAGCCCCAAACCATAGGCTGTAAATGCATAGGGTGTTTACAAACTTCAACACAATAGCAAGCTACTTGAGGACTCAGTCACAACTCAAGGTGCCAATATTGTTTAAAGTAAACAAAATAAAGGATCTATGAAAGACTCGAGAATTAATTCCACAATTCAACCGTCTTGAAATACTCGGCCGAATACCAAACTAATGCTTTGCACGAAGATAAACACTTCTTTTGTGCTATTAATCTTGCCTCGATTTTTACCATAATGGCAATGTTGCAATTGTTACGGCTTGAGGACGCTTCGAAGATTAAAAATCACATTGCTTTCTTTTGCTAAACCCGTTGCCAAAAGTCTCATCAAATCATCACATTTTCTCCCCCTAGACTTGTGCAAGTCATAGCAAAATAAATAAGCATGTTGTTGTAGATAAACACATCCATGTAGCATATCACAAACAAATCAGCCTTGCAATATCAACCGGTGAATCTTCATAATCCAACCAATAATAAATCCCTTTCATCTTCAACAAATCGACCCAAACTTGCACATAACTTTCATAACCGTTTTACTTCATAGCACGTCTGGCATTCGAAGTAATCTTGATATAAAAGTATAGTTGTAGGTGTACCTGAAATGTTTGATGAATATCGGGTTCTCGAGAATACTAAAAGTGTTGGAAAAGTAAAGTGGTTGATGTGGATCCTCATGGCTACGATTTGGTTGCTACTGTGTTGACAACAAAAATAATAATAACAGCAGTCCAATCTGTCTTCATTTTCTCTAGCTCAATTTGCTAAATTTCTGTAGCCCAATCTTCTTTAAATTGTGACACCCCAATCAAAGATAAATAAACTGGCCCAAATTGATTGACTCAAATTTCCAGCCCATTTCTTCAATTAAAGAAGAAAACCCTAAGTGTGGCAAACAAAAGAAAAAGCATACCAGAAAAGTTTATATGCGCCTCTCATCTTCTCTGTCGACGAGAAACAACCAGCAGCCCTGATGCGATTTCCGGCAAGTTGAGACGCAAACATTAACTCTCTTTGTCAAAGATGAGTTTTAATAGAGGCAACATCGACGGACTGGAGCATCACTGGTGAGAACTGTCATCTCCGGTAAACTGAAAACCAAACAGCGGCCTTACAGGTTGAGGATACGAATTCCGGTTGAAGTCGGGATTCCGGTTGAGATCTCCGTGTGATGTTCGAACGGAGCAGGGATGAAGCGGATTTGGTCTTCCCCTTGAAGATGGAGCAGAACAAAGTTTCCGGTTGAACTCAAAGTCTCCGGTTGAAGTTCAGATTTTCCGGTTGAACCCGTAAGTTCCGTTTGAAGTCAAACTTCCGGTTGAACTTGACATTTCCGGTTGGTTCTCGTTTTCCGGTTGAACCTCAAAGTTCCGGTCGAAGTTACCATGTTCCGGTTGAAGTGAGTTTTCCGACTGGAACGTCCATTTTTTCGCTTGAACTAGGATTGGACCACTTCCGGTTGATCGATTTACTATTTCCGGTTGGAGCATATTTTCCGATAGAAGTTAACAGTTGGAGCGGAAACTCGATTGAAGTGGGTATTATGAAAGAGATGCATCGAAATTGCTGTTTCTTTAGACGAGTCCAAAGGGAGACCAGTTTGCTTTATCGACTTAAGCATAGTGGTACACTGCTCCTTTGTTTTGTACATCAGATTAAAAAAAAAATCACTAGACCTCAGATTTCAAAACACCCGCCCGCCATTCACCGTCTTTTTCAATGCAGATACCCGTCATTTTTCATCACTGCCAAACCCTAATACCAAGAATTTTCCTTCATGCAAACTTGTATTTCGTCAACCATATACGAACTAGAGATCATTGATATCGACTACTTCTCAACTGGGTCAGTTGTGTGCCCACGTTGTAACCGACTTGTGAGACCATCAACCCAAAAATCATCGAGTCACCATCTTCTTTAACTTGCAACACCATCTTTCAATCGAGAACGGACAGAAAATTTTTATGAAATACGAGCTGCAGTCTCGTTTACTTTGTTTCTGAGTTCTTTCACACGAACATCTTCAAGAGTAACCTGTAAGCACTCCAAATATTTTGTATAGCTCTCATGATTTTGGAGAGAGAAAGTAGTGCCATGGAACCTTGAAGAAAGTATAGATGCGTGTGGAGAAAGAAAGTGCAGGAAAAGGGAATAAAGTGAAAGAAAAAGAATTGTGGGACTCAAGACAAATAAAGTCAAGTGCTAAAGTAAAAGTAATTTTAAACTTGCACTCTATCAGAGATAACTCTTGACAAAAAGGACACACTATTGTGGAACTCAAGAAAACTAAAGTCAAATAAGGCAAGTTGAAATTTACACACAAAGAATAAAGTGTGATGTGAAAGAAGTATTCACACACTTTTCAAGAGAGTCTTGAGATTAACTAATAAAAGGAATTTTGACCATGAATTTAACATTAAAGATTATGCATACGTGAAATATGCAGGGAGTTCATGTTTTGAGTTAGGCTTAGACACAACTTGGATAAGTTTATAAACCTATTAGTGTTTACTGGACAAAAACACAAACACTCAACAAAATTACTTTTAACAACTCAAGAATATATGAATAAATAGGTTTGACTAATCTAAGATAGAAAACTTCAAAAACCTTTTTCATAAACTTTGAAAGACATGGAGGGGAGTTCAAAATCTTTCTAAAAAGTTTAACATCTCCATTTGTTTACAAAAACAAGCATATGAACACAAAGTTGAGATATCAACCGTAAGGTTGCATAATCTCGACCATGGCTCTAATGCCAATTGAAAAACCGAGGTGGTGGGCAAATACCTTGGTTGCGGAAGCGGATCGAGTCTTTGTGTAACTCGTTTTTGTAGAAACAAACGAACACCCGAATAAGAACAACGATGGTGTTTGACATGTGATGATGATGATGAGCAAAGCTAGTGAAACACGGATATGAAGAACAAGATAGATCGATGATAAGCAACATGGAATGATAGATAAATAAAGATAACCGAAAGATTACATTTTACCTACCCCACGCATTCCCGGGTATCATGAACTTACTAAGTGAGTTCATGAACCCTCGACAAGCTTCAAAGAACCATGACTAACTCTTTCTCAAACATGCACTCATCAAGTCTTTCACATGAGAAAGACTTACTATATATACTACAAAACTCACTAAGGGCATAATAGTAAAACTACCAACTAGTGACAATATTTAAACAATAAATAATATTCACTAGAGCCATCTTCTTTAGTTGAGTCTTGTGTCTTGAGTTGTCATGTTCTTCACCGTGTTGTCGGGACGGTAAATGTTAAGTGGCCGTTGAGTATTATCACATCTAGCCAAATCTTGTTGGCGCGGTATCTCAATTCCCAACAATCTCCCCCTATTTGGTAGATGGTATACTCAACACTTGTGACATTGGTTCTTTGTATTCTTGCGTCTTGACTTCAAGAAAATCTTCATGTAGTTTCAAATCTTTTGTTCTTCAATTCTCCTTTGTTAAGCTCCCCCTACAATAAACGTTCTTCTAGCCCCAAACCATAGGCTGTAAATGCATAGGGTGTTTACAAACTTCAACACAATAGCAAGCTACTTGAGGACTCAGTCACAACTCAAGGTGCCAATATTGTTAAAAGTAAACAAAATAAAGGATCTATGAAAGATTTGAGAATTAATTCCACAATTCAACCGTCTTGAAATACTCGGCCGAATACCAAACTAATGCTTTGCACGAAGATAAACACTTCTTTTGTGCTATTAATCTTGCCTCGATTTTTACCATAATGGCAATGTTGCAACTGTTACGGCTTGAGGACGCTTCGAAGATTAAAAATCACATTGCTTTCTTTTGCTAAACCCGTTGCCAAAAGTCTCATCAAATCATCACATTTTCTCCCCCTAGACTTGTGCAACTCATAGCAAAATAAATAAGCATGTTGTTGTAGATAAACACATCCATGTAGCATATCACAAACAAATCAGCCTTGCAATATCAACCGGTGAATCTTCATAATCCAACCAATAATAAATCTCTTTCATCTTCAACAAATCGACCCAAACTTGCGCATAACTTTCATAACCGTTTTACTTCATAGCACGTCTGCCATTTGAAGTAATCTTGATATAAAAGTATAGTTGTAGGTGTACCTGAAATGTTTGATAAATATCAGGTTCTCGAGTGAACAATCTTGGAGCGTTTCACGCGCTTCGATTTGTTTACTAGACACGAAGGTTTTATCAGCACCGGTGTCAAATAAAACGGATGCATAATGTTCGTTTAACAGAAACGTACCCATAACAGTGTGCGGGTCTTGTCGTGCCTCAGTCGCATTCAGCACGAATGCTCTTCCACGTGCAGCATCAGTGCCTGATTTCTTCAGCTTGGGAAAATCGCTTTTGAAGTGACCAGAGTTCCCACATTCGTAGCAGGTGTTAGTGGTCTGAACTTTGTTCGCGTGACTCAGACAGTCCCGATAGATGTGACCTTTAGCTTTGCAATTCTTGCAGTAAACGTTACTGCAGTCCAGAGTGTAGTGTAGGTTATATTTGTTACATAGAGGCAGGTTGCCGGTGTAACCATTTCTCTTTGCATCAGCGGTAGGTGCAACAGCTGCATAAGCCTTGATGGCTTTTGGAACTTCAGCAGTAGGAGTTTCTGCAGGCTTCTTATTCTTCCAATCATGGCCACGTTTGCGCTTGTGGTCAGGTTTGACGTTACCGGAGGAGGTGGGGGGAATAATAGCAGACTTAACTTCAGAGGTTCTCTTGGCGAATGACGCCCCTTGGCGGGCAGCTTGGTAGGTCAAGTTGTGGTCCAAACGTACGGCGCTCTGGAGGGTAGCAGGGTTAGATGACATGACATTTCCTTGGATGAGAGGGGAGAGTCCCCAGATGTACCTCTCTATTTTCTTGTATAGAGGAGTAACCATAGTGGAGCAAAGGTGTGCTAGTTCATGGAAACGTCGAGTGTACCCGGCTATGTCGGCACCGACCATGGTGAGATTCCAGAATTCCACTTCCAAGCGTTGCAGTTCTTCTCGAGGGAAGTACTCATCTCTCATGAGCACCTTTAGATATTCCCAAGACATGGTATAGGAAAGATCCTGTCCCAAGGTTTCAGCATAGGAATTTCACCAGGTGAGTACACCTTCGCTGAAGACACAAGTGGCATACTTGACCTTATATTCGTCTAGGCAGTTGCACATACGATAGACGGATTCAGTTTTCTCGAACCATCGGATCAGTCCGACAGCACCTTCAGTGCCTTTGAAATGGATGGGTTTGCAGTTCATGAAGTCTTTATAGCTACAATCCCGAGTACCTGTAACGAGAGATCAAAGGCTCCTTGAAAACAATATTTCATAATTGTTAATCTTTGATCTTCAATTCTACGTCGTTACTTACCGGCAGGCAAACCACTTTGACATCCACCAGAGGCAGTGGAGCGTTCGGCATTGGCGGTGGCGGGTGCTTCGGTTACACGTTGAAGGATCAACTCTTCAATCTCAGCAGCGCTAATGGGCGTCGGCGGAGGCGGAGGAGGAGGAGGGTTAGCTCTCGTGGCACGTCTAGGCATGATTCTAATTTCACATGGGTAAAACAAGAGTAAGGCAATCATAATAAAAACCAAACATATCACGACATACATCAATCATACATACAAGAGAAATTATAACATCACAACACAATCATAATAGCGAATCAAAACATACATCATAACGTCCATAACCGTGACTGAAAATAATTCATACAAGACAACATTGTTTTTGGTGGATAACATCATTCCACAATAGTACAAGTTACATCACATTACAAAAGTAGGGGTAAAACAGATCCCCAATATGTCAATACTGCTAATATCATGGGTGCTGGAGCAATGTCAAGATCTCTCCAACCTGTACGATGACCAAGAGCGTCAGCCGGAGGACGTCGTTGAAATCCACAAGTGTCGGCGTGTTGGGAAAGGGCTTCCACGGCAGCGAGAGCGGCGCCGGCAACTCCGTTAACTTCTCCAAGAAGCGTGTGCAGAGTGTCAAAGGTCTGGACATAAGAACCAGTGAGGCTCTCGAGCTCAGAAATGCGAATCTCCAGGTGTGACGCCCACTCCCAGACTTGGCACCAGGAGGGGTCACTCATCGGATTTACTCATGAACACGTGGCACAACAGAGATAAGCAGCGGAAAATTTAAAACTTTTATTTATATATAAGCCAAGTACGTAAAGTAATTGAGATAATTTACAATCTATCTATATAGCGACTAACTATATCCGTCATTATTTATCTACAGCTAGCCAGCACTTCCAACCGCTTCTCTAATAGCTTGCCCGATCAGTCTCTTATCACGAGGGCTCCGCCCCTGCCTCCAGACGTCTCACCTAAACCTGACATACATATGGTTTTGGGAAAAGGTCAGCTTACGCTGGTGAGTTCTACATTTTAAAAACATTACCTCGTTCGTGAGGTTTAAACCTTTGAACCTGCAAAATCCCTTTTTACAACATTTATCAAGTATAACACATAACAAGTCATACATAACATAACATCATAACCATACACGTTTTTTTTTCTAGAAAACATCTACCTCCATAACCTTTAACTCCTATGACCTGAATTTCATACACCTCTATACCTTCTGGTCTCGAATACTGCTCAGGTGACTTTATCGGAAGCCCCCAACCTCAGTACCGACAACCGTTCCACTTCTTCTATACCTTCCCGGTCTCGAAGACTGCTCAGGTGACTTCATCTGGAAGCCCCCAACCATTCAGCAACGACAACCGTCCTACATTCCGTCCTTCCAGTTTCGAATACCGCTCAGGTGACTTCGTCTGGAAGCCCCCAACCTCAGTATCGACCTCTGTTCACGTAACCTTAACTCTTTAGACGTTCCATTCTATCGAACATCTCTTTAACCACCACAGTACTACTACCCGCCCCTAGTTAGATATTCAAATGACTCAAGTGTGCTAATAAACATGATAATGTATTCATATACTGCAACAAGTGAACATCCCCCAATTTACCTAGGTGTATGTATACAGGATGTACCAGCGGCGTATCCTCCACACTTTCAATATACCGGGTAACTATACTACCATGCTTGTATACAGGATGTACCAGCGGCGTATCCACCACATAATAATATAGCAAATGCACCACCTGTTCTCATATAATCATACATTCTCACTTGTGCGTTTATTAACAAACTCTTATCATTTGGATACCTAGTTTCAAAGCAAATATAGCACATAACCCTAATAAGCATTTCATATGCATTATTCTAACATAACCATTTCATATGTATTACTAACACGTATATACATTCATAAGTACCTTCACATATCATTTCAACAGTTCATCATTTCATCAATTTATCAGTTTAAGATAATCAAACTTTCATATAAAAGCATTTTAAATACTTTCCAATTAAACAGTTGAACATTATATGTATATCAGCCCGAAAACATTAAAGCGTTTAAAACATTTAAAAGTGGGCTCGTAGAACTCACCTTATCTCTTTACTCGTTAAACTCGGACAGAACCTCCGACAGAATCCTTCGGTTAACCTAATTCGCGTATCGTATGGCATTAACGCAAGGTTTAACATTATAAACATATCCTATGTTTATTTATCTCTTACATTATCTTAATAATATCTAATTATTAAGGTTTACTTCTATTAAGGTCAAAATGACCAAAATACCCCTATAGGTATATTATCTTCTTTTTATTGATAATTATGAAGACGCGCATTCCTATAAGTAGACACTCACTCCGGGATCGCCCAGTGTTGGGATGCCATTGCCCTGATGGGATGGCGACACCCCCGCTATTGCCAGAAACCCCAGTGTACAGGTGTCTACCCTTCCGGTCCGCACGAACTTCTAAATATCCGATTAACTCGGTATCTTATATACTTTATCATTTATCCATTTTTAACCTCATATATACTTATTATATGTATAAACATAGTTCCATACCAAAATTCAAGTACCCATACCCTCCGGATTATTTTATATTAAATAATCATAATTCAAAACCCTAATTTCATGTATTTCTCGTTTCTTTATCAAAACTCATTTTCTTTTCAAACCAACTTAGGGTATCATCCATTATAACATTTTATAATATCCTTTAAAATAGCAAAGCTTAATTCAAAACCGTTTGCTCAATTTGGGCAGAGTAACGTTATGAAAACCCTAATTTTGACCCGTTAACAAAACGTTCACCAAACCTTTTCCAATTGTGAAATAAACTTAGGGCTTTCTTAAAACACATTAAAATAAGATTACCTACAAAAATTCAGACCCTAATTCCCACCCGATTATCCAAATTTTACAAAACAAGCTCAAGAACCCTAATTTTAGCATAGTTTTAGAAAGCATACTTAGAAATCGAATTAGTCAAAACTGAAAGAGGTTATTGTTAAGCATACCAAATAAGGGGTGACTGCAGAAATTCGGCTTCTAACTCCTCTCCGATTGCTCGTATTGCTCCGACGAAGTTTCTGGTCCGGAAATGGGGTTTTTGGGTTATAAATCACGAAATTGGCGAGTTATTCTGAGGATTCGGGGCTGCTATTTATACTAGAGGGTGCGTCTTAGGCTGCTAACACGTCCCATGGTGACTCTTGGTCGAAATCTGCCACGAATTCGAAGTATCTTGGGCTGCAAGGGTGATTAACGTGGCTAAAATCGAACCTGTCATGTTTCTGCTGCAGCTGTGGCCCTCGCGTATCGCGCAGGGTGTCCAGGTGTGGCTCGCGATACGCGAGCCTGTGGTGATCCGGACAGAATTTGGTTTTTGACACTTTTAGCCCTTCTACTTAGGTTTAGTGCATTTCTAGCCCCTAAACTTCTAACCTTTTATCATTGTATGTACTAACACATTAAGGGACATATTTCTAATAATTTATAAGGTTTCTAAGGCTCGGGATTCGTACGATAACATATATATACATATATATATATATTTTCTTTATTAATTGCTAAATTACGTTTTAGCCCCTCAAACTTTACAATACTTATCATTTCACCTTATAAATCATATTAGGATATATTTTTACTATATTCTAAGCCCCGGATACTTATAATAATCATAGATACGTATAATATCCGTATATGTTTATAACTTTACAATAATTACACTTTTAGTCCCTTTACTTTTCCGTTAACTATTAACACACGTAATTATACTTATATATCCATCAATTCACACATGTCTCATTATATTATTCATATAAACATATATCCATCTCATACTTTACTTTCGTTAACGTTTAACACATCCGTTTATGCATATTTCATCACATAGGCCATTAAACACGTATTTCTAGCACATGCAACTTATCTAAAGCATAGTCTTACCACATTTATCAATTAAGCTCACGTATTTATAATATAAACACGTATTTACTATACATATAATGTATCTGTGAAAATTGGGGTGTTACAACTCTACCCCCCTTAAACAGGGTTTCGTCCTCGAAACCTGTTCCATTCCCATCTTAAACATTCATTCTCAACTTTGCATAACATAACCATTCATAACTCATTTCATAACTCGGTAACATTTACTTTCGCGTCTTTGCATTTATCCTAAGGAAAACGTAACCCTAAGCTATCTACGGTAGCTTGTTTACGGGATCCTTGATAATGCTTTCACATTTTCGGCTACTTTCTAGAACATAAGTTCTAATATTCTAATTTCTAAGCATACTGCAGCAAGCAATGGCACACATAACCTACTAAAGCAAATGAATAACGATTATCTATAACTACACGAATTACCTGACGAGGTCTGAGGATCTCCTTCTATCATCTCTAACATACCATATGCCCTCGCAGGAGCCGTTCTCGGACCCGTAGCATTCCCTGGGATGGCTCGAAGTGGTTTAGGGTTTAACACTAACTTAGGACAGTTCATCCTAAGGTGTCCCGCTTCTCCGCACTCGTAACATTTCTTACGTTCTGGGCAATTACCCGAGAAGTGACCTTCCTTTCCGCATGTATAACACGTAGACGTTCCTGACCTGCATTCTCCAAAATGATTCTTCTTGCATTTATGGCACCTCGGCTTGTCATCCTTTGAATGATCCTTCGCCTTCTTGTGATGATTCCCATTGTCCTTTCTTGAAATTGCTTCAGCTTCCGACTCCTTCCTCTTTGCTCCTTCCGGTTTACCATTTGCACCAAACATCTCGCTGTAAAGATTGGAACTTAAATTCACCGTCGCCTTGAATGTCTTTGGTTCAGTCGCCTTGATCAACACCCTAACTCTACTCGGAAATCCTTGAACGTAACGCTTCACTCTTTCAGCTTCGGGGGTGACTAAGTTAGGCAGCAGTCTCGCCATCGCGTTGAACTTTGAAGTGTATTCCCGGTGCGTCATGTTTGCGGCTTCCAACGTCAGGAAACTCCTTTCCAGTTGCTCCAGCTCACCTTTAGGGCAGAAATCTTCTAAGACTAACTTCTTCAGATCGTTCCACTTCATTGCAGCAATAGCTCCTTCTTCTTCCGTCTGTTTAATCATCCCCCACCAGTGCAACGCTTCTGAGACAAACGAGTGGGCAGCATACTTCACGGCTTGGTTCTCACTACACTCACTAATCTCTATGACCGCTTCCATCTCATGAATCCACTGGAACGTAGCTAACGCATCTTGATTACCGTCGAACAAAGGAGGTCTACAACCACTAAACGATTTAAACGAACATCCTACTCTAGGTTGTGCAGCTCCGGCACCTCTTCCTGCAGCTCCACCAGCTCCTCGGGCTCCACTAGCACCAACTCTCGCAGCTCCTTGAAGTTGAACTAATAAACCAGGTAGTGTCGTCTGCATTAAGCGTGTCATCTCTGCCACCATAGCCGCTCTCTGCTCGTTAGTGAATGCATTAGCTCCGGCGTTATTCTCGGGTTCCGCACTCGCACGATCGCCACTCGTAGACATCTTCAGATCCTAATTAAGATGGATGACATTTCAGAACTTGTGTGACATAAAGTCTCTAAATTTTGAATTCATGATAAGTATATAAGTGCAGGATCCGATACAATTATATATTTACGATGCGTTCAAAACCCAGTTACTCCTAGCACACAATTCCCTAATGTCCACATCTCACCTCTCTATCTTCATCCGCGACTCAAACCGATTCCTAAATTACATTTCTAAACGTTCTTCTTCTTCTTGCACTTGGCCACACAATGGTTAGTACTTATGGTCTATTTACATGGAAAATGCCAAATTGCAGTAGCTAATTGCAATCGTGTATTTTCCATATACGCATACCGCAAGTCCCACCTATTATGTTCCTTATGCATATTCGTCCTTACGGGCACAAGCTATCCTGGCTGGCATCTACATTTCTTACCTCAACTTACTCTACCTGGAGTCCTAGTTTAAGTTTAGATACCGCGCTTGTACCTAAATCTCTTAAACCAAGGCTCTGATACCAACTTGTGACGCCCACTCCCAGACTTGGCACCAGGAGGGGTCACTCATCGGATTTACTCATGAACACGTGGCACAACAGAGATAAGCAGCGGAAAATTTAAAACTTTTATTTATATATAAGCCAAGTACGTAAAGTAATTGAGATAATTTACAATCTATCTATATAGCGACTAACTATATCCGTCATTATTTATCTACAGCTAGCCAGCACTTCCAACCGCTTCTCTAATAGCTTGCCCGATCAGTCTCTTATCACGAGGGCTCCGCCCCTGCCTCCAGACGTCTCACCTAAACCTGACATACATATGGTTTTGGGAAAAGGTCAGCTTACGCTGGTGAGTTCTACATTTTAAAAACATTACCTCGTTCGTGAGGTTTAAACCTTTGAACCTGCAAAATCCCTTTTTACAACATTTATCAAGTATAACACATAACAAGTCATACATAACATAACATCATAACCATACACGTTTTTTTTTCTAGAAAACATCTACCTCCATAACCTTTAACTCCTATGACCTGAATTTCATACACCTCTATACCTTCTGGTCTCGAATACTGCTCAGGTGACTTTATCGGAAGCCCCCAACCTCAGTACCGACAACCGTTCCACTTCTTCTATACCTTCCCGGTCTCGAAGACTGCTCAGGTGACTTCATCTGGAAGCCCCCAACCATTCAGCAACGACAACCGTCCTACATTCCGTCCTTCCAGTTTCGAATACCGCTCAGGTGACTTCGTCTGGAAGCCCCCAACCTCAGTATCGACCTCTGTTCACGTAACCTTAACTCTTTAGACGTTCCATTCTATCGAACATCTCTTTAACCACCACAGTACTACTACCCGCCCCTAGTTAGATATTCAAATGACTCAAGTGTGCTAATAAACATGATAATGTATTCATATACTGCAACAAGTGAACATCCCCCAATTTACCTAGGTGTATGTATACAGGATGTACCAGCGGCGTATCCTCCACACTTTCAATATACCGGGTAACTATACTACCATGCTTGTATACAGGATGTACCAGCGGCGTATCCACCACATAATAATATAGCAAATGCACCACCTGTTCTCATATAATCATACATTCTCACTTGTGCGTTTATTAACAAACTCTTATCATTTGGATACCTAGTTTCAAAGCAAATATAGCACATAACCCTAATAAGCATTTCATATGCATTATTCTAACATAACCATTTCATATGTATTACTAACACGTATATACATTCATAAGTACCTTCACATATCATTTCAACAGTTCATCATTTCATCAATTTATCAGTTTAAGATAATCAAACTTTCATATAAAAGCATTTTAAATACTTTCCAATTAAACAGTTGAACATTATATGTATATCAGCCCGAAAACATTAAAGCGTTTAAAACATTTAAAAGTGGGCTCGTAGAACTCACCTTATCTCTTTACTCGTTAAACTCGGACAGAACCTCCGACAGAATCCTTCGGTTAACCTAATTCGCGTATCGTATGGCATTAACGCAAGGTTTAACATTATAAACATATCCTATGTTTATTTATCTCTTACATTATCTTAATAATATCTAATTATTAAGGTTTACTTCTATTAAGGTCAAAATGACCAAAATACCCCTATAGGTATATTATCTTCTTTTTATTGATAATTATGAAGACGCGCATTCCTATAAGTAGACACTCACTCCGGGATCGCCCAGTGTTGGGATGCCATTGCCCTGATGGGATGGCGACACCCCCGCTATTGCCAGAAACCCCAGTGTACAGGTGTCTACCCTTCCGGTCCGCACGAACTTCTAAATATCCGATTAACTCGGTATCTTATATACTTTATCATTTATCCATTTTTAACCTCATATATACTTATTATATGTATAAACATAGTTCCATACCAAAATTCAAGTACCCATACCCTCCGGATTATTTTATATTAAATAATCATAATTCAAAACCCTAATTTCATGTATTTCTCGTTTCTTTATCAAAACTCATTTTCTTTTCAAACCAACTTAGGGTATCATCCATTATAACATTTTATAATATCCTTTAAAATAGCAAAGCTTAATTCAAAACCGTTTGCTCAATTTGGGCAGAGTAACGTTATGAAAACCCTAATTTTGACCCGTTAACAAAACGTTCACCAAACCTTTTCCAATTGTGAAATAAACTTAGGGCTTTCTTAAAACACATTAAAATAAGATTACCTACAAAAATTCAGACCCTAATTCCCACCCGATTATCCAAATTTTACAAAACAAGCTCAAGAACCCTAATTTTAGCATAGTTTTAGAAAGCATACTTAGAAATCGAATTAGTCAAAACTGAAAGAGGTTATTGTTAAGCATACCAAATAAGGGGTGACTGCAGAAATTCGGCTTCTAACTCCTCTCCGATTGCTCGTATTGCTCCGACGAAGTTTCTGGTCCGGAAAT
The DNA here is from genome assembly GCA_039602395.1 of Deinandra increscens subsp. villosa. Classification (NCBI taxonomy): domain Eukaryota; kingdom Viridiplantae; phylum Streptophyta; class Magnoliopsida; order Asterales; family Asteraceae; genus Deinandra; species Deinandra increscens. The sequence goes on along the minus strand of JBCNJP010000007.1, from coordinate 87,669,814 downwards.
GGGGTTTTTGGGTTATAAATCACGAAATTGGCGAGTTATTCTGAGGATTCGGGGCTGCTATTTATACTAGAGGGTGCGTCTTAGGCTGCTAACACGTCCCATGGTGACTCTTGGTCGAAATCTGCCACGAATTCGAAGTATCTTGGGCTGCAAGGGTGATTAACGTGGCTAAAATCGAACCTGTCATGTTTCTGCTGCAGCTGTGGCCCTCGCGTATCGCGCAGGGTGTCCAGGTGTGGCTCGCGATACGCGAGCCTGTGGTGATCCGGACAGAATTTGGTTTTTGACACTTTTAGCCCTTCTACTTAGGTTTAGTGCATTTCTAGCCCCTAAACTTCTAACCTTTTATCATTGTATGTACTAACACATTAAGGGACATATTTCTAATAATTTATAAGGTTTCTAAGGCTCGGGATTCGTACGATAACATATATATACATATATATATATATTTTCTTTATTAATTGCTAAATTACGTTTTAGCCCCTCAAACTTTACAATACTTATCATTTCACCTTATAAATCATATTAGGATATATTTTTACTATATTCTAAGCCCCGGATACTTATAATAATCATAGATACGTATAATATCCGTATATGTTTATAACTTTACAATAATTACACTTTTAGTCCCTTTACTTTTCCGTTAACTATTAACACACGTAATTATACTTATATATCCATCAATTCACACATGTCTCATTATATTATTCATATAAACATATATCCATCTCATACTTTACTTTCGTTAACGTTTAACACATCCGTTTATGCATATTTCATCACATAGGCCATTAAACACGTATTTCTAGCACATGCAACTTATCTAAAGCATAGTCTTACCACATTTATCAATTAAGCTCACGTATTTATAATATAAACACGTATTTACTATACATATAATGTATCTGTGAAAATTGGGGTGTTACACCAGGGCAGCTATGGGGGTAGGTGGGAGCTGAAGTATAGCTTGGAGACGGTGAATCTCAGCATCACGGCGAGCAATGCCGTCGACGAGGGAGGAAATCAGAACGTCTACGGCAACACCATGAACAAGGATGGGTGGGGAATCAGCCTCAGCGAGTGCAATGGGTGCTACGGGGTTAATAGGTGCAGTAGGGGTGACCGGAGCAACAGGGGTGGTCGGAACAACAGGGGTAACTGGAACAACAGGGGTAACTGGAACGACAGGTGTAACTGGAACGACAGGTGTGACTCTAGCGGCTGCACCGGATGACGTCTCGCCAAACTCGTAGGTGCTATCATCAAAATGCACTCGCTTCTTTAAGGGAAGCGAGGGCGAGTCGGTAGGAGAAAGGGTAGGCTCGGGGGTACGTGATCTCTTGCGGGGTGATCCCACACGAGAGGCAAGGCGGATCCCATGAGTGGGGCGGCGAAAGACGGATTTCCGTGCGGTATACATGCAGAGGGGTCCAGAGGGAGTAATCCTATGCGGGCGAAAAGACGGGGCACGCATAGGAGAGGCAGCACGGGATGAGCTCAGAGTGACCGTAATGGAGTCTCCGTCATCGAGACGGTCATCACCAGTGATATCCACGTCATAAAATGGCGGCTCATCCGGATCTTCCTCGGAGTCAGTCTCGTCTTCGTCAGTGACACGATCGAGTACGCCAGTGGGTGAAGTCGGCGTGACAGTGGGTGGAGATGTTAGAGCTGGCTGAGGTGGTATCGTCTCCATCTCAACTTCTGAGTCCGAAGATAGCTCAACAGGGTTAGACATGCTGTGACAAAGTTTCAAAGTCATAATAATAGTCTTACGTTAGTGTAATTTTAATAGTTAAGAGATGCAACAAGTAAGGTATGTATGTAATGCAAGCGAGTAATGCATGGGATGGGGCTAGCAGAGCGTTAGGCTATAGACTAAGTTCTAGTATGCAACCTAGTTCTCTATAACCTTGGCTCTGATACCAATCTGTCACACCTCGGTATTTAATGTGTCGGGTGTGAACGAGATGGATCATAGTCAAGATTACATAGAACGAACTCTGGATGATTAAACAACTAGAGCCGTTTAAAAGATTAAGTTAATTCAAAATGTGGAGTTTCATTCAAAGTTGCGGCGGAAATAGTAGTGAAAGTACGTTTGTTTTTTATTGTTACAAAACAATTACATTTCAAAAAGATTTGAAAAAATGACAACGTTAGGTATTATGCAATGAAATCTCCAAAAGTGCAGCTCCGTTTGACCATGACTCCAGAGTAAGAAAATGCAGGTCCTAAATGATATGATGTCCTGAATGCAGCAAGTTTCAATCACCTGAGAATCCATATACTAAAACGAGTCAACATAAAGTTGGTGAGTTCACAGGTTTAGATAGCATGCATGTAAAGTTTTATAAACAAGTTTGATTGAATCGTTCCATCGTTTGACAATTTGTATAGATACTGTTTTATAAATTACCATGAACCTTGAATACCGAAACTAACTGATTACCCACTCATGATACTATGTCCAACAGTACCGCATGGCCAAATATAACTGTATATACTCTCTTGACTATTGAAACGGAGTCAGGATAGGAGCTACCAATCAGAGCAGGGGCGTTAACCCAATAGATCTATCCACGAGTCATCATTTCTGTTTGTAAATTAATCGGATTCAACTAATAGTGGGGTTTCATCATAACATGACCAAGCATGATACAAAATGATTTGGACTAGAAAAGCTCATGTAATCAATAAGGTAACAAGTAATCTATTTGTCAGGTAATGATTTATGTTTGTAATGAATTCTCCCCCAAGTATTAAAACTGAAAAAGAAAGGGGCCGTGAAAACTCACCTGAATGCAAATGATTCAGTAAGATAGGCAAGTAAGCAGTCCTATACAATGTTATAAGACAACTTAGAATCTAGAAATTGGGTTGACATCTAAGTCACTCCAATTTGGTTGGTCAAGTCTTGGCGTCATGGTAACCCGGTGTTATGATACGATATATCGTTGACCTTAATGAAATATTTATTGAAAATAAATATTTATTGAAAATAAATAATTATTGTGAAATAAATAAAATATTATTTATTTTCAAGATAATAATTAGTTTAAAAATAGTTTATATTTCCCAAATAAATATCATGTGAGTTCAAAGGACTTTTAAAGGAAGTAATGACGGTTTAAGATTAAAACGAGCTTTTTGCCGGTTTTAGCCGCATTTCACGTTATTTGTAATTATGACTAAGGAAATGATCTAATAAATAAATACTCATTTATTTTCATATAGGATCATATCAATTCAGAAATTCAAGTTCAAAAGTCCAAGTTCCTAGTTTTGACGGTTTTGCCGGTATGTGTCCGATTTAGCTGGTTTTGATCCTGTGACTCGTTCTAGGGTTTTGTAAACTACCAAAACACTTTGTAAACTCATTATAAGTCATCTTAAGTCCTTAAGAGTGTCCAAGATCAGTTATAACATTCATTTGCATATCTTTAAAAAAACGAGGTTTCCGGGCCCGTAAAGTGTCCGTTTTTGGTCCCGTTTTTCCCCAAATTTAGCTATTTTCAAAAGGGATCTTGTACTAGGGTTTTTATGACTAAAAACATATTTTAAATGAACTTTAAGATGGGTCAAAGTTTCTGACCTATAATGGATCTAATTTAACTATAGTTTCCGAGACTTTTTAGTGGGTTATTTTTATAGATTTAGCCGTCCACACATATCAATAAGTCGTATGGTGCTATCCATAACCTTCTAACATGTTAAAAATTTCGGACCTAGGGTTCCAAGAGTCACAAATTTCGGATCTAGTGGTTTGTTCATAAATCCAAGGCATATTGTACACATACTAGCATCATAACACTTGTTTTTCTATAGATCTATATAATGTAGCATACGAGGGGTTCAAAATACATGAAATCACTAGCATAAACATAATATATACTAGATCTATATAAACAAAGTTTTAGGTTACTAGAAACATAAGAGAAAATGCATGTCAAAAGTTACCATTTTTAACCAAGACTTGTGGTTGGAGTTCTAGATGGAAAATATGACTAGTTAACATGAATAACTAGAGAAAAACTAAGAAAATGATGTCTACTAACTTGTAGAAAAAGTGGAGAAGGATGAAGGATGGTAGATCTTGCTTCCTTGTTGCTCCTAGTAGCTTTGGTCTTCAAGAGTTATTGAGTTTTGGTGAAGAAAAGCTAGAGAGAGAGTAGAGAGAGAGAGAGGACGACGGGTTTAGAGGGAGAGAGTGAAAGAGTGTGTGTTTTTGGTGGTGGGAGGTAATGAAAGTATTCTAGGGTTTCTAATTTAAGTTCTTTATATAGGACGGTCACAAAGGAGGGCAATGAACCAAGTAATCAAGGGTTTGGTTAACAAGAGGTGGTGGTGGCGGTTTTGTGGTCAAAACCGTGAGGGAGAGGGACAAGGGGAGGGGGGCCAGTTCATGAGGAGCAAGGAGAGAGGAGGGTGAAGTCAAATGTGGTACATACTAGGTTGTTTTAGGGTGGTGATGGGATATTTAGGAAAAGGTGGTGTAAGATGATGATGGTAATAAGGTACTAGATGAATAGTCTTTGCTTTTTGGTTGGGTGATTAGTGAAAGATTAAGCAAAGGGTGGTGGATGGTTACTAGAAATCGATTATGTGGTGGTTCGGGTGTGGATTTTGATCATGAAAGACAATATGATCAAAGGTGACAATTGGATTTGATCATGCATGGAAATGAATATGCATGGTGATTAATAAATCAAGGTTGAAGAAAATAAAAGATACAAGTCTTTTTAAATATATATGGCGTTAAATGGTGAAAAAATTGACGTTAAATGTTTATATAAAAGCCTAATGATTTTTCTTTATAAAAATACTAAACATTTAAAGAGTTTACTATTTGACATAATTGATAAATAAATAAATAAACTCAAGCATTCATTGGATATATTTACGTCGAAGTAACGTTACGAACTTTGCATGTAATTTAAATACTACAAAAGAGACAAGGTAATATAAAAACTCTTTATATTAAACTACATAGTTGTGGTGAAATTTCTTGTTATTGAAATTCCATCGGATATATATATATGTAACATCCTTGTTTTTAAGGTCGATCGTCGAAATATTAATTTAGGGTTACGCCAAGACTAACGGATAGTTGCATGATACGTTATCTACGTTAACTAAAACACAGATTTATGCACACAGAAACAGGTAATTACACGTATTATTGTATGATTTGACTTAGGAAACTTACAGGTTGTCACAGGTAATCAAACATTCATTCTTCAAAACTAATTCCTTCTCATGTTCCCTAGACACCTCCAAATCTTCTTTCACCAACTTGAGTTCCTCATAAATGTTATACCCTGAATTTTTGGCTGGTAATCCAGGGTACATGTATAGACTTAGGGCAGGATTGACCCGGGAATCGTATGACCCAGAATTTAACAGGTAATGCTGAATGACCCTGAATATATCAGGAGTAAGGTAATATCTCAGGATGTCAACATAATCCAGGGAAGTTCATATTTATTTTATTTCTGTTATACGTTATTATGACCTAGGATGAGCATAATCCAGGGTCACCCTTATTGCACGAATGACCCAGCATGTGGAAATGACCCTGAATGCTAGGACATTGTTAATAATGCATTTTGTGTCTATATCTGATCAAGGAAAGGTTGAAAAAGTCTACCAACGGTCGAATATGATGAGCAGGAGACTTATTTCACACGTGGTCAAAGGGTGTTAGCTGAAACCTCGGTCAACCAACTGAAAAAGACGTTGAAGACAAGATCCCTGGAATATCAGAAAAGTTGTTGAAGAGTCAGGAGTATAAATAGGACACTTAGTCATTTCAATTAGCTCACTCGAGCTTTACACATTGTATTCTCGTATTCAATTCTCTGTTTACTCACTGTACTCAAATGATTTCGTGATCAATAAATTGGTAGCGTGTCTTATCGCTACCCGGGGTTTTTATGTCGGCGCCGCCTTAGAGACATCTAAGGGCTAAGGGCTTTTCCCTAGTAAAATTCTCGGTGTTCTTCTCTGCATTCAATGTTTCATTTGTGTTATCAACTTTCTTAATCGGTTTCATAATTAAACTTACATTTTTACCCAGGATTCTGACTTTTGTCCCTGGAATTCAACTATTGTCCCAGGATTTTTGCAAACAGTTTTTTGTATCTTGATCCTAGGCACCAAACCTCACAATCTTATTTGGTTCAAATCTTACTAATTTTGCTTAAGTAATTTTTAGCCAAAACAATTTGGCGCCCACCGTGGGGAAATTGGTGTCAATCTTTTGTCAAACTCTTTTTAGGTTCCTCCTAAACTTGATTTTTACCAAAATCTATCGAAAAATGTCAACACAAATGAACACCTCAAATGTTTCGGTTTCTGGTGTGACTACTTCGACAAATGGAGTCACCTCACCGGCTCCAAGGTTTAGCACTTCAACTTCAGCTACACACAGCGACGGACCGACAGTCAACCATGAAGTGATCGAGACTGAAAACATCCCAGATGACCCTGTCATGATATCAAATACTGATATCCTAGCCACATTCGGTAAGACGGAGCGCCACATGGAACTCCAATAAAAGGTGAACCAGGAATTCATGGCTCAATTGAAGAGCATAAGATCAGAGTTACCCAGGGCTACATCGGTTCAGCCTTCTCCACTCGATCCCAGAATTCTGAATTTCAGCACCCCTAGAAGCAATTCCAGGGTACATGAAGGTGTCACCCCACTGGGCAGGAGATCAACATCCTTTGCCGCTCAGATGACCCAGGCTGATTTACCCATGATGTCCACCATCAGGGAACCATTCGTTAATCCTGGGACAAATATCACGCGGGATGTCGGTAGCACACCTCAAACTTTCGTCCATTATGATAATACTAACAATTCAGTATAGGATCCAGGGATCAGCCCATTAATGGAATGAGAGATCCAAAAACTCAAGCAGATGATCTCAAGTGTCCCAGGAGTTATGCAACCTATCCCTAAAGTTGGACCAGCGAGTCATAGATTGTCCAGGTTTGCTCCACCAATCTGTGACGTGGAGATACCCAAAAGGTTTTAAACACCCAGCATGAAACCTTATGACGGCACGACGGACCCTGAAGAACATGTGGCGCAATACCGTGAAAGAATGGAGGTTATCTACATGCCCCCTGAATTTAAGGAGGCATGTTTATGTAAAGGATTCGGATCCACCATAACAGGGGCAGCCTTGAAATAGATCCTGAATGTTCCTCCTTACTCTATTACTTCATTTTCACACTTAATTAATTTATCTAACAACCAGTTCTCTTGCAGCCGTAGCTTTGAAAAACTAACAAGTGATTTGTATAGGGTAACCCAGAATGCAGGTGAAACCCTAAGGAATTACGTCAGTAGGTTTAGCAGAGAAGCCTTGGAAATCCCAAACATGGACATGGCGACTGCAGTCCACGCTTTCAAGATGGGACTTAGCAAAGACTCACCATTTTAGAGGAGGACAGGCAAATCCTAGGGAAGGGTGAATCCTCCCCGGGGTTTAACAGCTCCAACAGGAAATCAGAGTCCTCACATCCTAGGTGACAACGATCTAAGCCATACTCAAGGCCCGATGAACGTTGAGTGAACAAGTGTGGACCAGGATGAAGAGGAAGAAGAATATCCTTCCCCTAACGATTATTGCTTTACTACTAATATTTCTGGTGTTGTGTTTTCTATGCAGGATCTTGGAGACAAAGCAAGGTGGCCTAAGAAGAATGATAGACCTTCTACTTGGAAGGACAAGTCCAAATGGTGTGCCTACCATGAAGACTTTGGTCACCAGACCGAGGATTGCATGGCCGTAAGGAGAGAAATTAGCTATCTACTCAGCAAGGGTTACTTGAAAGAACCCCTGGGAAAGAAGAAGGATAAATCCAGGGAGCAGAACCTAAAATCCAGGAACAATGGTGCAAGGTCCTAGGATTCTGGACACGTCGATGACCATCTTGGGAGAGCGTCCTCACCACCCCCAGATGCAAAAGTAATCCATTTCATCTCTGGTGGTTCTGATATTTGTGGTAACTCCTACTCTGCAGCTAAAAGACATGCCAAGGAATCCAAGTCTAATAGAGAAGGAAGACCCAGGAAGAGTTATGTTCAACCTGATGTCAAGGAAATCACATTTGGAGAAGACGATAGAGGCGATATCATAGACCCTCATCATGATGGGTTGGTGATAACACTTCACATCGCCAACAACATTGTGAAGAGGATCTTGATCGATGGAGGCAGTTTAGTAAATATAATCCAGTTATAGGCTTTGCAGAAGATGGGGATTCCACATTCGGAGATCATCTCAAAATCCACGGTACTCATGGGTTTCAGTGGTGAAACAAAGAATACCCTGGGTGAAATCAAGCTTTCGGTCTATGTAGAAGGGCTCAACTCAGTTCAACGTTTCTATGTGATGGACGCACCTTCAGTGTACAATGTAATCCTGGGAAGACCCTGGTTTCATGACAACAGGGATGTACCCTCGACGTACCATCAATGTGTGACGCTGCCAACACCCTGGGGTGTGATCACAGTCCACAGCGACCAGCAAGAGGCCAATGTATGTTACACTATATCAATGAAAATATCCTCCAAACAAAGACAGGGATAGAAATTAAAGAAAAAGGTCCGGGAAGCCCTGGAAGCAAGGGAGCAAGACGTCAAAGCTGTTGAGTTGGATCCCTCAAATCCAGGGAAGAAGGTCTATATTGGAACAAATATTCCAGGGCCAATAGAGGAACAACTGGTACACCAACTCAGGACCAGAATGTCAACCGACATGACAGGTGTTTCTAAATCCATTATTACACATAAACTTGGAATTGATAACTCTTTCAGGCCCATACACCAAAAGAGGAGAAAGTTTGCACCAGAAAAGAACGTCATAATCCAGGACGAGGTGGATAGACTATTAATAGCAAGGATGATCAGAGAAGTAAAGTTTCCCAGGTGGTTAGCCAACATGGTGGTAGTAGGAAAGTAAAACGGTAAATGGAGGGTATGCGTGGATTACACGGACTTGAACCGTGCATGCCCAAAAGATCTATTCCCACTACCACACATAGACTCCATGGTCGATGCAACGACAGGCCATGAAATGTTGAATTTCATGGATGCCACCTCAGGATTTCAGCAGATTCAGATGGAACCCCAGGATCTGGAGGATACGGCATTCATAACACCAACAGGTATATATTGCCATATAGTTATGCCCTTTGGACTAAAAAATGCAGGGGCAACATATCAGATATTGGTTAACATGATGTTCAAAGAAAAATTAGGGGACACGATGGAGGTGTATATCGACGACATGGTAGTAAAATCCAGGGTCATCAGCGACCATGTCCAGGATGTTAAGGATTCCTTTGACATTCTGGATAAATACAACATGAAGCTAAACCAAGAGAAGTGTCATTTTGGAGTCGGAGCAGGCAAATTCCTGGGATACATGGTAACCAGGAGAGGTATAGAGGCAAGTCCAGAGCAGATCAGAGCAATTGCCAACCTACAATCACCATCTAGCACCAAGGATGTTCAAAGGCTTACAGGCAGAATGGCTGCCCTGAATAGATTTATATCAAAATCCTCGAAAAGATGCAGGGAATTCTACGACATCCTGAAGAAGAACAAGAAGTTCGAGTGGAAGGAAGAGCACGAGAAGGCGTTCCAGGATTTGAAGGCGTATTTTTCCACGACACTCTTGTTGATGAAGCCTAATCCAGGGGAGCCCCTGTCCCAATACTTAGCAGTTTCTAGAAATACGGTAAGTGCAGTCCTGACCAAGGATGCAGAAGGTCAGCAACACCCTGTTTATTACGTAAGTAAAAGTTTACTCGATGTTGAATCCAGGTACTCACACCTTGAAAAACTAATATTAGCCCTAAGTATGGCATCTACTAAACTTAGACACTACTTTGAAACTCATACAATTCATGTTAGAACCTAACAACCATATAAAGTCTGTTTTGAGAAAACCAAAAATGTCAGGTCGAATGGTGTAAAACCGAGATACGATCTTACTACTGCGTGTATTAATCAATCATAGTAACAACGGATGTAAATAAGTGAAATCTTATTGATCACTTGAAGATACAATGAAGTTCTCTCTTGTTTCTCTCTCTAGAAACACACACAGAAAGGTGTAGAATGACAGAAGTGTTCTCTATCATTCTAACTCAACCTATTTTTTTACTAAGTGACTAACTACTCAGCGTACCACGTGGTACGCCGGACCATATGGTCCGCCGAACCATATGGTACGCCACCTATGATATAGCCACTACAACACATTCTAAGACACGCTCACATAGATACAATACACGAGACACTCATAGCATAGGGATATGCTCTAACAAACTCCCCCTTAACGTGTAGTGTATCTATTTTCTAACTAAACTTCAGTCTTCAATCTTCAACATTGCTGCATCCGATCTTCGATTTGAAATCTTGTCAGAAATAGAGCTTGCATGGCTGGATCACTCTTGAATCATCTTTAAACTTCAAGATCCACTTGTGAAAGATATAACAAACTCCCCCTTTCACATGCTTGAGTCTTGAAACATATAACCTGCAATTTCAAAAGACCGAAACGCGGTTTCCTTTTTCTTTTGAAAAATAATTTAATCTTGGCGCAAAACTTCTCTTCGAGAATCCAAGATATAGATTTGAAATTTGATTTCGTATCACATGTTGTTCGGTCGAAAACAAATAAGAAATAAAATATTTTTGGCTTTTGAAACTTTAAATCAAAACACACCGAAAATCTTTTTGATTTTTCTAAGATTATGCTAAAACACACCTAAAATCTTTTTGAACATTTCATATATGAAACATAAATGCAATACAGAATCCGACACTATTTTTTGTCTTTTGCAAGAAAGATCACAACTTGGGATCATATTGAACATGACATGCTGAACTACACTTCAATTTCAATTACTTCAGCACATAAGTCATGTCGATTGCTGTCATAATTTGTCCATCTTAAACTCAGGCACAATCATACTCATAACACCTGGATATGTTATTGTATTGATTAAGTTTTGCAATTGATATCACATGTAATTTAAGTTAAATCAGCAGAATACTCCTCCATCAGCAACTTTTCAATCACCGATGGGTCTTCTAAAAGTACCTGCACACTGGTCAAACACATCAGTTTATAAATGACCCGAAGCGAATCGCTTCTGGTCGACCAGTATCTTGGTTTCCTTTCGAAACCACTTTAGGTTTCCAGGTTTGTTGTTTTGGTAAATCAGTATTTGATGAACCGGTCACTGTTGATTGTGATGAACAACCTACATATGGAACATTTTGAAAACGAGGAATAAATCTTCCTTGAGTTTTGAAAAATGTAGATTGTGGGTATTCATCAAATACTCTGCCATGTTTATCAATGAGTCGTTGTTTGGCAGCTTTACCAACAAATGGAACCTTTTCTTTTCTTGAACTAGAAGCAGCAGAAACCGGACAATTTTGTGCCATATGCCCTTTTTGTCGGCAATTGTAACACAAACGATTGTGTACATTTCTTCGTTTTGGAACCTGCATAGCTTCACAAATATATTCATCTCCAAAATGATCATAAAAATTATCATATACCTGTTGACGATGATCATGAACCCATTTAGATGTTGGACTCTTTGGAGTAGAATTTGATCCACCAGAAGAATATTTTGCAGACTGATTCTTCTTGTTCCTTGGATCAACAGTCTTCACAAATACTTCAGCAATTTTCTGAGCATCCACGCAATGTAGCGGAAATTCTTTATCCGAAAATATTTGTTCCGAACCCTTGAGTTTGTAAAACCTCTCGGGTTGAACCTTGTCAGCTTCAAACACATCCTTCTTGACTTGCTTCAGATTGACTTTCTTCAAATGTTGTTACTGTTGTACCTTTGAAACATTCACTTTAACCTGCTTCTTTTGAAATCCCAAACCTGTATGTTTTCCAGAAACCTTCTCTTTTGAAGCAGACAGTTTATGCCCGTTCTTTGCAAGACGAGAAAACTCTGCTTTGACCTTGTTGATATCTTTTGGAGCATCAACTATTGTTTCATCAATGTCAGTAGTTGAACTTGCGGATTTCTCTTTGTCATCAGATGAAGAACTAGACTCATTTGGAGCGTCAGAAGTGGCAGCGCTCTTGCCTTTGTGCTCTTTCCTTTCTTCAACAGATTTGGAACCAACAAACTTAGAATAATCACCAGTCTCAACCTTTTCTTTCAAATCATGAACGCCTTCTTTAAGACTTCCTGGTGGGGACACGGTTTTGTTAAACATCTTCTCAAAATTCTCATCCTTGGCCAAAAAACTTGTAAAAGATTGTGAGTTAGTAACATTGTTCAAAAGACGTTTTGAATCAATGACATCAATCTTTAACTCAGAAATTCTTTGATAAACTTCACCCAACTCTTTTTCTGTTGCAATTAGCTTCTTTGCCACTTTATTAGTTTCATACTTTTGCAATCTTAACTCATCTAATCCAGCCAACAATTCCTTCTCGATTTATCTTCATTTCTTTTCTGAATATTCAAATTCGCATTTTGCAACTTGTTTACTCGAACCAACTCCCTCTTCTCATCAAGTAATTTTTCCATATCCGTCTGATAAGATTGAATCTTAGTAGCTTGATCACCAGAAAGTTGAGTAAGAGTATCAAGTCTAGACTTTGATTTATCAAAAAAATTTTGAAAATCGTTTGCAGTATCCTCAGCTTCATCTTTCCATTTCTTCACTTCTTGGACTAATTCAGCCTTTTCTTCAGATAATTCAGCCTTTTCTTCAGATAACTTTGTAATTTGCTGTTCAAATTCTTGTGTAAGATATTGAAATTTTGATTCTTTCTCAACAATCACTGCTTGAAAATCTGAAAGCTTTCCTGTCTGAGTAAACAATTCTTGACTTAGATCTTTTGACTTTTGCTGTTCATTGGCCAATTCTTCTATCCTTCTTTTATTTCCATCAACCAACAGCTCATTTTCTTTTATCAATGCTTGAATCTTCTTGTCTTTTCTAGAACAAAACTCACAAACAGATTCATAACCACTATTTCCAGAACCACTTGTTTCAGATTCAGAATCAGTTACTTCTTCTTCATTATCACTATGAACAACTTGAGCAATCAGAGCACGAAGTGCAGACTCATCAGGTTCATCAGTAGCCCAATTATATCCTTTATTCGATGTTCGTTCTTTTTCAAATGCTTCAAGTACATCAGCATCCCAATCATAACCTTCATTGGACTCAGAAGCAACAGCAGTTAACGTAATTGGAGAATTAGAAGTTTGCCCCCAATCATATCGTTTATCAACTTGAGACACCAAGGCTGTTGGAGACTTTGATGAAGAAGCAGTTGATTTTTAACATTCACGAGCAAAATGTCCAAAATTAGAACATTTGAAGCATTTTGCTTTGGATTTATCTATTCCAACTTTGCCATCTGGATTTAAACTATGAAATCCTGTCTTCTTTTTGAATCTTTTAACTCTCTGAGCTAACATTGCCAATTACCAATTAATATCCATTTGCTCAAGATTATCAGGATCAATCTGATCAAAATCTTCTTCAATTAGATTAGTAGTTGTCAAACCACCATTCAACAATCCATAATATGAAGATAACAAGGCTGAGATTAATGCCAAGTGCTCATCCGGTGTTTTTGCTGAATATGAAGTTGGACTTGAATGATTTGGAATAGTGAAGTTACATCCTCTTGATAAATTTCCAGAATTTTCTGAACCATGACCAGCAACAAAAGCTGTTTGAGGTGGATTTGATGAATTAACACCAAAAGATTTAGTCTTTGCATTGATACTTGCAGAATTTTTACCATGATACACTTCAGGATTTTAGAATTGAGCAGTTGACTTGTTTGATGTCATCATTTCCATTTCTCTAGCATGAAGCTTTCCGGTTAAATCATGAAATGATAATGCAGAATATTCTTTATCATGAGTAAGCAATAATACATAGTTTTCCCACATTTCCGGTAATGCTTCCATCAATTTCTCTTTCAATTCCTCATCAGTCTTTTCAATTTTAACCACTTTCATCTCACTAATCAGATGTGAAAACCATGAAACAAGAGCAGAAATATTTTCTTTTTCATAATGTTGAAAATTTTCAAATTCCTTGTTCAACATTTTTCGTCTACTCTTCTTATATTGGTCATTACCTTCACATCGAGCAGATAAAGCATCCCACAACTGTTTAGCTTTCTTGCAAGTGCTGAATTGATGCAACAATTCGGTAGGTAAAGCCATGGTAAGATAACCATAAACCTTTTGTTCAAGCTCATAACTTTTTCTTTCATCCTTATCAAAATCTTGAATTTATTTATACTCTCCATCTGCAGTTGGACGTACATAGAACTTTTGAATTGGAATCCATAAATCAATATCGTTTGTGCTAATGTATGCAGAAAAACGTTGCTTCCAATTTTGATAATCTTCCAACTTTAACAGCTTAGGAACTTTCTGACTTGTTCCTATTTCATTATCAAAATTGAGCATAGCTTGTACCGTGCTTTGCATAGCTGCAAATGCTTGAAAATCAGACATTTTTCACCGAAAATAATACTTCAAAAACTTCGAACCAAAAAACGGAGGTCTTCCAAGCGGATTTTGGGGGTCAAAGCTGGACGGTACTGGCCATAGGTAGGTAAAAGTCCTAGATCTCGTCGAGACGAACGTTTTGGCTGGTATTGGGTTCTGTAACTCTTTACGGTTCTCAAGTTACGTCAGTTTTAGTGAAGGTCACTTTTCTGCTTGGTTGAAGATACAAAGTTGATGATATTGAAGAGATACTGCACACGACGAGGGGGAGTTTGTTGATACCTGATATGTGCGTCGTGTGAAGTATCAAGCAAGATCAAGATCAAGTCAAACTAGGTCTGGCCGAACTAGGTTCGAACCTGAAGTTCTGACTGGCCGAACCTGAGGTTCAGCCGAAGCTCGGTCAGCTAGTATATATAGAGGTTTGGTCTTTGTAGTTGGTAGAGTTCTGAGCGTGCAAGATCTGTTAAGTGTGTGTTTCTGAGTGTGTATTCTCTGAGTCTATTTCTGAGTGTTTACTGGTTGTAATTGTTCTTCGTTGATCAATAAATCAATCGGTTAATTACGTTTCAATGTCCGATTAGCTAGATCGAGTAGACGATCTAGCGTGAGCATCGGATCGTCTACTCGATCTAGCTAATCGGACATTAAAACGTAATTAACCGATTGATTTATTGATCAACGAAGAACAATTACAACCAGTAAACACTCAGAAATAGACTCAGATAATACACACTCAGAAACACACACTTAACAGATCTTGCACGCTCATAACTCTACCAATTACAAAGACCAAACCTCTATATATACTAGCTGACCGAGCTCCGGCCGAACCTCAGGTTCGGCCAGTCCGAACTTCAGGTTCGGACCTAGTTCGGCCAGACCTAGTTTGACTTGATCTTGATCTTGCTTGATACTTCACACGACGCACATATCAGGTAATAACAAACCCCCCTCGTCGTGTGCAGTATCTCTTCAATATCATCAACTTTGTATCTTCAACCAAGCTCCCCCTCAAGTGTAGAATCCGTTTGTCCAAAGAAATAAATCTTCAAACAAACTCCTCCTCAACTCAATCGTAACTTGATCTTGAATACTTTGATGATTTCTCGTGTATCTCTGGTCGTTTATCAACAGCTTCAGAAGACTTGAAGTTATGATATCTTGCACATAGTAACCTGCTCAAACATTTAAATAATCTTGGCGCAAAACGTCTCTTCGAGACTCCAAGATATGATTTTGAAAGTTGATTTGTATCATGTGTTGATCATATTAAAAATAAAGCAGAAACAAAATCTTTTTTGGTTTTTCAAAGTTTATGCTAAAACACATCGAAAATCTTTTTGATCTTTTCTAGAAATGAAATGAAATTGCAATACATAATCAAACACTATTTTTGGTATGAGAAAGATCACTATATGGGATCATATTGAACATAACGCCCTGAACTATATTTCAATTTCAATTAATCGAAACACATAAGTCATGTTGATTGCTGATATAATTTGTCCAATTTAAACTCAAAAAAAAAATCATACTCATAACATTTGGATATGTTAAGGTATTGATTAGATTTGCTTTGACCAGTGTATCCCACACTATCAGACATAATCAGACATTTTCTGTTTTCTTCCTTTTTCCTTTTGTGTGATAGCACTTGTAATTTTGCACAATGCATAATATTTTCATGATATCGTCAACTGTGTTCCATGCATAAAGAAATAAGAAAGTTATATCGTCTACCTTAAGGTCGATCTTTCGATACGCAGATAAGGCCTCAGATTTAACAAAATAAGAAAATAAAACAAGTTGAAATTGTATAACCCAACAACAATCAGGTCGGTACTCCCGTACACGCAGAGAAAGTCCGATGAGTTATACGAAACACCAAAGAAAATAAAGCAGAACGTCAAACAAACAACGATCAGGTCGATCTTTCGATACACAGAGAAAGTCCGATCGTTTGACGTTCTGCTTTATTTTCTTTGGTGTTTCGTATAACTCATCGGACTTTCTCTTGCGTGTACCCGGAGTGCCGACCTGATTGTTGTTGGGTTATACAATTTCAACTTGTTTTATTTTCTCTTATTTTGTTAAATCTGAGGCCTTATCTGCGTATCGAAAGATCGACCTTAAGGTAGACGATATAACTTTCTTATTTCTTTATGCATGGAACACAGTTGACGATATCATGAAAATATTATGCATTGTGCAAAATTACAAGTGCTATCACACAAAAGGAAAAAGGAAGAAAAACAGAAAATGTCTGATTATGTCTGATAGTGTGGGATACACTGGTCAAAGCAAATCTAATCAATACCTTAACATATCCAAATGTTATGAGTATGATTTTTTTTTGAGTTTAAATTGGACAAATTATATCAGCAATCAACATGACTTATGTGTTTCGATTAATTGAAATTGAAATATAGTTCAGGGCGTTATGTTCAATATGATCCCATATAGTGATCTTTCTCATACCAAAAATAGTGTTTGATTCTGTATTGCAATTTCATTTCATTTCTAGAAAAGATCAAAAAGATTTTCGATGTGTTTTAGCATAAACTTTGAAAAACCAAAAAAGATTTTGTTTCTGCTTTTATTTTTAATATGATCAACACATGATACAAATCAACTTTCAAAATCATATCTTGGAGTCTCGAAGAGACGTTTTGCGCCAAGATTATTTAAATGTTTGAGCAGGTTACTATGTGCAAGATATCACAACTTCAAGTCTTCTGAAGCTGTTGATAAATGACCAGAGATACACGAGAAATCATCAAAGTATTCAAGATCAAGTTACGATTGAGTTGAGGAGGAGTTTGTTTGAAGATTTATTTCTTTGGACGAACGGATTCTACACTTGAGGGGGAGCTTGGTTGAAGATACAAAGTTGATGATATTGAAGAGATACTGCACACGACGAGGGGGGTTTGTTATTACCTGATATGTGCGTCGTGTGAAGTATCAAGCAAGATCAAGATCAAGTCAAACTAGGTCTGGCCGAACTAGGTCCGAACCTGAGGTTCGACCGGAGCTCGGTCAGCTAGTATATATAGAGGTTTGGTCTTTGTAATTGGTAGAGTTATGAGCGTGCAAGATCTGTTAAGTGTGTGTTTCTGAGTGTGTATTATCTGAGTCTATTTCTGAGTGTTTACTGGTTGTAATTGTTCTTCGTTGATCAATAAATCAATCGGTTAATTACGTTTTAATGTCCGATTAGCTAGATCGAGTAGACGATCCGATGCTCACGCTAGATCGTCTACTCGATCTAGCTAATCGGACATTGAAACGTAATTAACCGATTGATTTATTGATCAACGAAGAACAATTACAACCAGTAAACACTCAGAAATAAACTAGAGAATACACACTCAGAAACACACACTTAACAGATCTTGCACGCTCAGAACTCTACCAACTACAAAGACCAAACCTCTATATATACTAGCTGACCGAGCTTCGGCTGAACCTCAGGTTCGGCCAGTCAGAACTTCAGGTTC
>JBCNJP010000007.1:87559484-87651252 GCA_039602395.1 Deinandra increscens subsp. villosa | reverse complement strand
CGTCACAGCGCCTTAGAGACATCTAAGGCTAAGGGCTTTTCCCTAGTAAAATTCTTGGTGTTCTTGTCTGCATTCAAGGTTTCATTTGTGTTATCAACTTTCTTAATCGATTTCATAATTAAACTTACATTTTTACCCAGGATTCTGACTTTTGTCCCTGGAATTCAACTATTATCCCAGGATTTTTGCAAACAGTTTTTGTATCTTGATCCTAGGCACCAAACCTCACAATCTTATTTGGTTCAAATCTTACTAATTTTGCTTAAGTAATTTTTAGCCAAAACAAGAAAGCTCTTGAATTTTATTTAATAACAAAGCATTTTCTTTCAACAAACTTTCCAAATTTTTAGCCGATTCATAGGAACTTGGTGCTGAAGTTGTGTCTGAACTTGTATCTGAACAAGAATCTTCTTGTTGATCATGAGTGACTATTAAAGCAGATGAATCAAAATGTTTACCCCAATCATAAACACCATCATCTTGAACCGTTAAAGCGGTTGTCTTGGTTGAATTACTGGACGATGGTTGAGTAAAACCGGGTTTGCTTCCATGAACTTGTTGACATTCTCTGGCAAAATGTCCAAGCTTCGAACACTTGTAGCACTTGATTTTTGATTTATCAAAACCGTCGTAACCTTTGAGTTAACATAGAAAGTTGACATACCATATCTAACTCATTCAATTGATCATCATCAAGCTCATTCAAATCTTCTTTAATTAATTGTACCTTCCCAACATCATTTATAATCATTCCAAAAGACAAAGAAATGATAGCACTAATCAATTTGGTACATTCATCCACCGATTGAACAGAAAACATACTGTGACGTGATGAATCAGGAGTTGTAAAAGTGCAACCTTGAAGAATCAGACTTTCCAGAAGCTCCAGTCATAAAAGCAACACTTGGTGCAGAAATCAGATTTGGCTTTGCTTTAGCATTCATGCTAGCAGTATTCTCACCATGATACAACTTAGGATTTTATAAAGTAGCAGTTGATTTCTTTGAATTTACCATTTCCATTTCCCGAGCATGAAGTTTTCCAGTAAGCTCGTGAAATGTCAAAGTAGAGTATTCTTTATCATGAGTGAGCAGCAAAACATAGTTCTCCCACTTTTCAGGCAACGCTTCCATAATCTTTTCCTTCAAATCAGCATAAGTTTTCTCAATTCCAACTACCTTTAACTCACTAATCAAATATGAAAACCGTGAAACAAGAGTAGTAATGTTCTCATTGTCATAATGTTGAAAATTATCAAATTCTTTATTCAACACTTTCTTCCGACTCTTCTTGTAGTCATCATTACCCTCACATCTTGCTGATAGAGCATCCCAAAATTGCTTAGATTTCTTGCAAGTACTAAATTGATGTAGCAACTCAGTGGGTAATGCCATTGTAAGATAACCGAAAGTTTTTTGTTCAAGCTCGTAAGATTTCCTTTCAGCAATATCAGAGGTATGAACTTCCTTGAAATCTCCTTAATCAGTCGGATGTTGATAAATCTTTTTGATTGGAATCCACAAATCGATATCATTCATGCTTATGTAAGCAGAAAATCGTTGCTTCTAATTATGATAATCTTCCAACTTCAACAACTTGGGAACTTTTGGACTTGTTCCAATTTCATTATCAAAATTCATCATGGTTTGCATTGCGTTCTGCATAGCGGAAAAAGCTTGAAATTCCGACATCATTGAAAAATTTTGAATCTGGTAATCCGAACTCAATCTGAACCAAAACTCTTGTCCGAACCAATTCCGAACTCTCTCCGATCCTCAAACAATAACCTGAACTTCGAACTATGACCGAACTCTGTCCGAATCTGTACCGAACTCGTACCGAACCTTCTCCGAACACAGATCTAATCCGAACACACTCTGAACCTCTACCGAGCAAAAACAGTTCCGAACTCTGACAGAAAGATGACCGAACAGTCACCGAACTACGTCCGAACTAGGACTTTAGAGCGGTTAGTCCGAACGTGAACAGTAATGTCCGAACCTAAACATATTTTTCTCAAAACACTCGATTTTGGACTGATTTTGACAAGATTTGCAGCAGTAGATCAGGAAAAATTATTAGGAATGATTTAGGAGCAAACTTTTCACAAAAGACTCGATCGAAGTGATCAAAAATTTGCAAAAACACTCGAAAATCACTAAAAACCACTCATTTCGTTTCAAAAACTCCAAAAATTTCAACCACAGATCAGTAGAATGAACCAGAAAGCTCTGATACCACTTGAAAAATCATGAACGTTGGATCGTCTACTGAATCTAGCTATAACGGATACGAAACAAGTAATTAATCGATTGTTTTATTGATCTCACAAACAATTACAATCAGTAACACTCAGAAAAAATGACACAGAGAATCTCACCACAAAAACACACACTTAAGATTTGCTCTAACTAACACTCATACAAACTCGTCCCTAAAACAAAGAACAAGATCACTATATATAATCTGCTGGCCGAACCCTGTCCGAACTCCAAGTTCGACAGGTCCGAACTCCTGGTTCGGACCAGCTTCGGCAGGCAGTGAACCTTGGTTGAATACTTCACACGACGCACTTCTCAGGTATCAACAGATTTGGATGAAAGGGTTGATGTTCTTTTATAGGTATCTCCTGATGCCGTTCCATTTTTCAAGGTTCTCCTATAATGGCTATAATTAACTCGAACGGACGCTTTTATTCTGAACGGTAACAAAAATTACCGTTGACTTTTATGTGAATAATTAGCGAATTAACTATTGCATTTATCAGAACCAAAAAAAAAAATTATTTATTGCTCAGATATTTTGGATAATTTTGATTTTTTGAGGAGACGTTCTGCAAAATTTATGATCAAGAGAATAAAAATTTATTTAATCAAGAAATTTATACAGAGAGTTTAAGACAAGTACATATGCCTGTATACGTGCATCTATTCTAGTCTCTGATGTGAGCAGGAGTTTTAAAGGCTTTGAATCTCGCTTTCATTTGAAGAGAGATATAAATATGCAAAGAAGTTTGCCTTCCTGTGGATGGGAGAAAATATCCATTGGAGTCTGGAAGTCCGGAAATTGAAAGTCTACCAGGAGATATTCCCTTTTGAGATACTACTTTGCTTGTTTTGATTTCCCTTGGTACTGTTTCCCAGTTTAAGGCTTGAAGGATTAATTTTGTTGAAAATCTGGGATAGAGAATAAATCTTTCATTTAAGGGTCTGTTGAGATTTCTTTGCATGTGTCTCATGAGGTATGGAGAGAAATTCATGTTGTGACCTTGAATGAGAGCATGCATGACACATTGAGTGTCCTCATCAGAGAGATGATGAACAACGTATTTTGATGAGAAAAAAATTTGAATTTAAGAGAAAAAATATTGCCATAGATGTGGAAGGTGAACTCTGTCAGCTTTTCCTTCATATAGATTTCCTTTGTATCCCATATCAAGAAGAGTTTTGATCACAACATCTTGGTCAAAGTGACTGGGAGCAGATGGACTGTCTTTGATTTGAAGTGCTTTTCTGATCAGATGTTCATTAAAGATAAACATTACTCTACAGACAGATGTTCTTATTAAGGCATTATCTCCATCCTTAACAATGAAAACAGTATTCCTTCGGAATTCTTGAAGTAGGGACTAGTTGATTGGAATATCAAGTATTAGTGCAAATCCTATGGGGCAATTTTTGAGAAATTTCATCATTGGTTGATAGGACCAAAATCTGTTCCCACAAGGTGTATAAAGCATGAGATTGTGAAGGTGAGGACATGTGTTTTCAGGTAATGGTGGAGAAAGTTCTTTGAAAGACATGGCTGAGTTTTTCCCTTTTGATAAGGTATTTCAAAGTTTACTGAGGAAGAAGAATGTTGCTTGGAAATTTCACTTTTGTGCTTATTTTAAAGACAAGGTGAGATGATGAGATGAATATAGGAGAGAGCAGATGGATTTGATAGCCTATTTTTATAGGTCATTATTGATGTTTTTAGTTCTAGATATTTGAGCCTTTTGTTTAAGAAGTCAACTTTTCGGAGAAGTTATTTGGGAGTACAGGAAAAAAAATGACAGATATTTATTGAACTGGCTCCGCGTCTCCCCCACCCCCCTTTTTTTATTATTATATAAAATTTTAGTTTGCAGTCATGTTTAGCATCCCCAACTTGCTTAGTAAAAATGAGAATCTCTTGTCATCTAAAGGTTTAGTAAAGATATCTGCAAGCTGGAGTTCAGTTGGGACAAAGTACATTTCAAAGTGTCCTTTTTCAACATGATCTTTGATAAAGTGATACCTGACGTCGATGTGATTTGTCCTTGAGTGATGAACAGGATTGGATGTGAAGGCGATAGCACTCTTTGAATCACATAAAATTGGTATCTTAGTGAGATTTATCTCGTAGTCTTTGAGTTGGGTCCGCATCCATATTACTTGAGAGAAACAGCTGGCAGCAACAACATATTCAGCTTCAGCGGTTGAAGTTGATACACAGTTTTGTTTCTTGGATGTCCAGCATACCAACTTACCTCCAAGCATATGACAGCTTCCTGATGTGCTCTTTCTGTCTAGCCTACAACCTGCATGATCAGCGTCTGAGTAGGCTATTAGAGACAAATCATTATCCTTGGGATACTAGAGACCTAGGTTAGCTGATCCTTTTAGGTATCTAAAAACTCTTTTTGACAGCTAATAGGTGAGACTCCTTGGGTTTACATTGATATCTGGCATGGAAGCATGTGGAGAACATGATGTCAGGCCTACTTGCTGTGAGATACAGAAGTGAGCCTATCATTCCTCTGTAAGTGTGCTCATCAACATTTTTACCATCTTTGTCAGCTTCAATTTTCACGTTTGTGGCCATTGGTGTTTTGAATGGGGAGCAGTTTGAGAGAGAGAGAGTACTTAATGAGGAGATTTTTGATGTATTTTGCTTGATTTATAAAAATTCATCCTGGAGTTTGTTTAATTTGGATCCCAAAAAAATAGTTTAGTTCTCCCATCATGCTCATTTCAAAGTTTGTTGTCATAAGTTCTTATAATTCTTTACAAAATGATGGACACGTGGATCCAAAGATGACATCATCTACATAGATTTGTACAATCAAGAGATGACCTTTTCTTTCTTTTAAAATTAATGTGGTGTCAATGGTCCCTTTTTAAAGTTAGCCGATAAAAGAAACTCAGAGAAGGTGTCGTACCATGCTCTAGGTGCTTGTTTTAGACCGTACAGAGCTCTTTTGAGTTTACAAACGTGACTTGGAAATTTTTCATTTTCAAATCCTGGTGGTTGTTCAATGTAAACTTCCTGGTAATTTTTTCCATTTAAGAAGGCATATTAAACATCCATTTAATAGACTTTGAAACCTTTGAAGGCTGTGAAGGCTAGAAGTATCCTGACAGCCTCAAGTCTTGTGACTGGGGCAAAGGTTTCATCGTAGTCTAATCCCTCTTGTTGACAGTATCCTTTTTCTACAAGCCTAGCTTTGTTTCTAATTATGGTACGTTCTTCATCTGTTTTATTTCGAAAAACCCATTTAGTTCCTATAACAGATTTGTTGTTAGGTCTTGGAACTAAATTCCACACATTATTTCTTTCAATTTGTCCTAGTTCTTGTTGCATGGCTAGGATCCAGTGGGGATCCTGAAGGGCTTTTTCATAAGTTTTTGGTTCTATTATACTGAGGAATCCAACATAGAGACACTGATTGGCTAAGGCTGATCTGGTTTGGACATTGTTGTTTTGATCACCAATGATTAAATTTATCGGATGATCTTTTGTCCATTTTGTTGCTGGAGGGAGAGTGGCTAACTCTTCACTCCCAAGCAGTAGGTCGGTTGTGTCAGTGTCATGATACTCCCCCTCAGCTGATGGACAGTCAGCTGAGTGCAACATCTCAGTTACAGAATCATTTAGGAGCTCCGAAGTGGAGTTCTGTAATGTTTCTGTAGTTCCACCCTTTTTATTCAAAATTTGAGAATCAGAAATTTCATTATTTTTGTCTTTTGAATGGGAAATTTTATTTTGAATCACGGGTTCTTTGCTATCTTTGTAGTGATCTTTTGTGATAGCGTTTTTTGAAAGATGAGAAAATAAGGGGAAGTTATTTTCATCATCAGAGTTCTCTTTGAAAAATTTGTGAGATGCTTCTTTTTCTTTTTCTGAGATTGTTACTTCAGGGATGCAATCTTTATTATTTAGAGATGTGGTGCTAACATGTATAGCCATTTTATCATAACTAAATGATTCACTATTATTTTTTTCTTACCACATGAGTTTTTAGAACAAAAACTCTGTATGCTTTTGACTTGAGTGAGTATCCAATGAAGATTCCTTTGTCGGCTTTTCTGTTGAATTTTCCGAGGTAATCTTGATCGTTTAGTATGTAGCACCTACATCCGAAGAAATGAAGAAGTTTTAAGTTAGGAGTTTTCTTATTGATTGCTTGGTAGAGAGTTTGATTGATCATCTTCTTTAATGACAGATCTATTTTGAGTGAAGCAAGTTGTTGCAATGGCTTCAGCCTAGAAGTAGATGGAAAGATTCGCCAAGGAAAACATGGATCTGGCGGCTTCTACTAGACTTCTGTTTCTCCTTTCTACTACCCCATTTTCTTGTGGGGTCATTGGTTCCTAGAACTCATGAGATATGCCTTTTTTTACTAGATGTGTGTCTAGTTTTAAGTTTTTGAATTTGGTTCCATTGTCAGATCTTATTCTTCTTACTTTTAAGTGCATTAGTTTTTTTTGTTCTTTTTATAAAGTTAATGATAAGATCTGTTGTTTCAGTTTTTAATTTCAAAAATTCAACCCATGTATATATGGAGAAGTCATTCACCATAACTAGGATGTACTTCTTTCCACCAAGGCTTTCTGTACTTATGGTTCCACAGAGATCCATGTGGATTAGCTCGAATGGTTGACTTCCGGAGATTTCTTGAAGACTTTTGTGTGAAGTTTTCTTCATTTTTCCCATTTGACAATCTTCACATATTTCTTCGAATTTTGAAAATGTGGTGGGCAGACCTTTTACCATCTTTTTACTTGCTAGTTCAGCAATTGTTCTAAAATTTAGATGGGATAGTCTTCTGTGCCAAAGCCCAGATTGCTTGTTAGAGGATTTTGACACGAGGCAGAGAGACTCATTTGAAACAAGATTGTTGAAGTTTATAATATAGTAATGGTTCCATACCCAATGGTTTTGTATTTTATACCATCACCAAAGGTTATGGATCTTCCTTTTCTCTTCACATAACTGTTTAACAGTTTTATTTCCCCAGTCATGTGGGTAGAGCATCCAGAGTCACAATACCAGATTTGTTGTATGTGATGCTCTTGGCATTTAGTTTAATCATTTTGACTGTTGCGTAAAGATTTTTCTGTAATAAGGCATAAAAGAGGTTTAAGAGTTTCCTTTTTGTGCCTTATGATTTCAGAAAACTTTATCTCAGAATGATGGGATTTTTTGGCTATGCAATCCATCAGGGAATCATCAACTTCCTTTAGAAGGTTGGTAATTCTAGATTTCCACTGTGGATGTTCCTCCCAAGCAAGCATAGGGGGATTAGCTAGTGAGCCAAGAGATTTCCCATTGTTCTAATTTGAAGACATTTTAAAGAGCAGGATCTTTGAATATTGATTAATCTTCTCTGATACCAATTGTTGGGTCCCTTGAAGGGCTCTTTAACAATGTTCGTATAATTTGATTTAAACAAGATAAATAAGTTACGGAAAGTAAATCAAATTGGAAGACATCAATTCATAAAAGGGTTATTCTGTATATCTCAGATGTAAATAATGGTTTACACGAGTTTATAGTATAACTATGTATCAACAGAAATAACTTTTCTATGGGAGTGATGTTGTAATTGCTTTGAAAAGATATTGAGTTGTATGCTTGATGTCTTGCTTTGTTTGGTGAAGTCAGTTTGCTATTTATAGGCAGATGTAGCAAGTTGTATTTGGATAAGGTGGTTGAGGACGGTTGATGTTGGAGTGTGTCAGAGTATATAGAGATAAGTTGAACATATTCAATTTATCCCTTTTTCAATTGTCTTCAACTGCCTTCTTGATTAATGCCAAGTTCGCATTCATTTTGCTTGTTCTTCACACAAAGATAGAAATTGTTCTTCTCGTAATATTTATCTTCTGATAATCTAGAACTCCTTCTGGACTCTTCTTTCAAGACTGTTGATGCTCCCCATTAGAAGTTTTCTATATAAATGAGGATTTCTATAGATTTTAGTCTGTACAGAACTACTTCGGAATTTCCGGAGTAGTTCTATATGAATAGAGAAATCATGCAGAAATATGTAATTCATACAGACTTTCATATCCTTTCTCTTCTAAGGATGTGTCTTATCTTTTTTTCTAATACTTGACTATTTTTGTGTTACAATTACATTGTGCTCTAACACTAAAGATGTGTTTTGACCCGTTTGAGTAGGGATGTATGTCTATCACTTATGTGTGATATACTAAAGATGTGATTTGACCCGTTTGGGTAAAGATGCATGTATATCACTTATGTGTGATATACCAAAGATGTGTTTGACCCGGTTGGGTAAGGATGTATGTATATCACTTATGTGTAATATACTAAAGATGTGTTTTGAACCATTTGGATAAGGATGTATGTATATCACTTATGTGTGACATACTATGTTTTGGCAAAAAATTATAAGACTAAATTAAGTAACCACATTTGCTTGTGACGTATGGTGCCCTGGATGTTAGGTTTATGAAATCAGATTTGCTCGTTAAAATTCAAGGTTTGAGTAGATTAAATGGAAACACAAATATTAACTTCCCTGAATGCAATCAAGAACACCGATATTTGGAAGGGGGAAAAACCCTTAACCCTTGGATGTCTCCAAAGGCCGTCAGCATAAAAAACCCCTTGGCAACGATAACACACGTTGCCCGTTTATTTCCACGTAAAATAATTCGAGTACAAGTGTTTGCGGCTTGCTTGCTAAGTGGTAGTGTGAGTACAAGTGATCGAGAGTGTGAAAAAGTAAAACCTATGCCGTGTTTAATTACATAGATAAGCCTAACTAAACTTCTGAGATTCCAGGGATCTCCTTCCAACGACTTATGGCCGTTATTTGACCGAGTTTAGTGGTGGGTCTCTTTTTCCACACGTGTTTCTGACTTTGACTAGGTCCACATGACTGTTATCTTCCTTCTCGTTCCTGGCTTAATCACATAGAATCAAAGAGAAAGATTAGTAACGCTGCCCTAGCATGCAGGGTATCCGTGTATGCTGGGATTAAGTAGATAGACAGATTCAGAGTACATTACATCCTGGGATAGTAATTAAATAAAACATAAGCAGAATTCCTGGGTTAGGTTACCGAAAGCGCAGTCCCTGTTTGCTTGACATCCAGGGGTCTTAAGCTGTCGGAGGTTATTACTAAAAATCAGGGTCAGAATTCACGGTATAACCATTGCCCCTAAAATTTGCAGCTTGTAGATAAGATTTACAGTTGTGAATTTTCAAACCGAGATGAGTCATCGTTTTCGTTTTAATCTCGTTCGTAGGAATTGCTTTTTCGGTTTCAATCTCACCCCTTTACGTCCTCCCAACCCTGTAACTTCTTTCGCCCATAAATACCCCAACACTCGAGTATTTTACCTCACCTGAGTCGAGAATTGCGAGCACCGATCATCTCTTTCACCCATTCCGG
Source organism: Deinandra increscens subsp. villosa (assembly GCA_039602395.1). NCBI lineage: Eukaryota > Viridiplantae > Streptophyta > Magnoliopsida > Asterales > Asteraceae > Deinandra > Deinandra increscens. Next base: position 87,641,582 of record JBCNJP010000007.1, on the reverse strand, counting down.
CCAGGTAACTTTCTTTTCTCCAATCCCTATTTCGTTTCTTGAACCATGACCAAGCGTCGAGCCTGTCGAGAACCTATTGTCTCTCTTACCGGGGTGGAAGATTTTCTTGATCAGAAATTCCTCCTCCATCCCGAACAAGAAAAGTGCAATTTCACCAACAATGAAATCGCATTGGTGAAAGATTCTGGTCTCCTACCTCCTTCTGTTGTCATTAGGGCTTTCAACCCTAGGTTGAGGTCGGACTTCATCTCTCTAACCTGGGCCTGCTTACCATTCACCCCATTCAGCATGGGTTTATCCTTCCCCTTTTCCGGTCTTGTTGCCGAGTTATTTGAGGCTACAGGCCTTTCATATGCCCAAACCCTAGATCGTCTGAACAGTTCTTTTGAACACCTTATCGGCCTGCCGGAGATAGCCCTGGCTTACGAACTTAAATCCCATGGTTCCAGTCGTTTCTTGTTCAAATCCCTTTCGAAGGACATGCAACTCGTCCCAAACGCCACCTAACACGGTGAATGGAAGGGTAAAAGTTTTTTTGTCAAGCGGTACAGCATTCCCGGTGGTCTTCAGCTTCCACAAGCTTGGGTTGTAGAGGGTAGGCATACCTGCATTAGATGTTAGGGTTTTTATTTGAAATTATATGATCGGACCTTGAATGTTGTTCTTTACAGCGAAGAGTTTGAGGGAGATCGGTCCCAAAGTGGAGGAAATGGAGAGTAACTTAGAGAAGTTCCTGGGTATCCCCGAGTTTGAACGTGCATTCAAGGCAACAAAGCATCCAGCCCTCTCTCAACCTACCGTCAGCATGTCGAGTTGTAAGTTACCCTGCATTTTGTTAGTTTTTTGCATACCTGATTCGCTGACATCCTGGGTTATGTTCTGTTTTGCAGCTTCCGCTGCATACGATATTGACGACCTCGAGGCCGCCTTCTCTTCTGGGATAGCTGACGACCAGGACCTGATGATTTTGAGCATAGTCAAGGCTGAACCAACTCATGTATCATGAGCAACTACATATAGGGCCTTCAAACTGAAAAGAAAGACCCGAGGATCTAGCATTGCCGCTGCCCAACATCCCCTGGCTGAGCTATCTCCCCAGGATCTTGTACATCATGCTGAGCTTGTCACCCATCAGGTAACCCTTGGTTGTCCCTGCATTTCATAGTTAGACATGGAGTCAATTCTGAACTAGTGTTTACCTTTTTGTAGGCCAATTCTCGCCTCCTGGAGCTACTCGAGGCCGCCGAGAGGCGTGCCGCTAAGGCTGACACTCTGAAATCCAGGGTTGCCCAGGCTAACAAGGAAGCATCAAACGCTAAGGTACAACATCACAAGGTTCAGAAGCTGCTGCTCGAAAATGAGAAGAAGGCAGTTGAGGCTCAGGACCAGCACGAGAAGACCCTGAAGGAGTATGTGGAGACGTCCAGGAAGTCGGCTATGATCTCGGTGCTCCAGACCAAGCTGAAGATGGCCAAGAAGGCAAAGGATGCAGGTCACACTAACGCCAACCGGACTGTGCCCCTGTGGCTCAAACAGTTGCGTACCTTGGGTGGTGAAGTTTCCCAAGGGTACGAGGCTACTGATACCCAGGGTGCTAAGACAACCTTGCCTGTTGATGCATCTGGATCTGGGACTGGAGAGGAGCAGCTGGTGACCGAGGATGCTGGGGGTGAGAAGGATGCTGGTAAGGAAGCTGTGAAGGAAGGAGGTGAAGGCGCGAAAGATGCAGCAGCCATGGGTACTGTTCTGTTGGAGCATATACCTATGCTATGATGTGTGTCGTGTATTGTATCTAGATTAGAGCGACTCTGTGAGGTGTTGTGACAATATCATTGGTAACGTACCAAATGGTACACCGGACCATATGGTACGCACGTACCAGATGGTGAACCATTTGGTACGCAGACTGTTTTGTCACTAAGAATAAATAGGTTGTGTTAGAATGAGTTTGTAACACTCTGAATCATTCTACACTTTCTGTGTGTGTTTTCTAGTAAGAGAAACCAGAGAGAACTTCTTTGTATCTTCAACTGATCAATAAGGATTCTCTTATTTACATCTCGTGTTCATTACATTGATCAAAGCATGCAGTAGTAAGATCGTATCTCGGCTTTACAAGTGGTATCAGAGCATTTGGTTGCTCTACTGCTGTGTTTTTGATCAATTTTCAGATTTTTAGAGAGAGAAACCAGAGAGAACTACTTTGTATCTTCAAGTGATCAATAAGAATTCTCTTATTTACATCTCGTGTTCATTACATTGATCAAAGCATGCAGTAGTAAGATCGTATCTCTTATTCTACACTTTCTGTGTGTGTTTTTTAGAGAGAGAAAGTTTGGGTTTCTTACGTTCTTCATCAAATTCTTCCAATTCCGAGTGTTTCTGAAGCTAAAAATGATTTCTGAGTGTTCCTAGAGTGTTTTTGCACCTTACTGAATCAAATTCCAGTTCCAAAAGTCAAAATTCTCGAAAATCACTCGAAATCAGCTTTGAACGTTGTTTGTACGCTCGAAGAAAAACTGCTACGCCCCTGGTACGCAACTGGTACGTACGGAAATCTTCATCCAGATTCTGGTTCGTTGAAACTGGTTCGCAAGGCAATCTTCAAGTTGGTCCGTGGCAGTTTCGACGTACCATTTGGTTTGTTCAGTATTTTTGGTACGTTGAAAGGTGGTTCGCCAGTGATTCTTGTTGTAATTCTGGTCCGTGTTTGGTATGTGAAAAATCTGTTCCGCAGGAGATATGTGGTTTGCGTCTGGTCCGTAGAAGATAACTGGTCCGTTAGATATAAATTTGGTCCGTTGAATTTGGTTGGTTCGTTGGCAGAAAAGGGATACTTACTAAAACTGACGTAACTTGAGAACCGTAAAGAGTTACGGAACCCAATACCAGCCAAAACGACCGTCTCGACGAGATCTAGACATTTACTTGCCTAACGAATAGTACCCTCTGTTTTGACACCCAAAATCCACTTGGAAGACCTTTGTTTTTTAGTTTGAAGTTTTGAAGTATCATTTTCGGTGGAAAAATGTCTGATTTTCAAGCGTTTGCGGCTATGCAAAGCACGGTACAAGCTATGCTCAATTTTTTATAATGAAATAGGAACAAATCAGAAAGTTCCTAAGCTGTTAAAGTTGGAAGATTATCAAAATTGGAAGCAACGTTTTTCTGCATACATCAGCACAAATGATATTGATTTATGGATTCCGATTCGAAAGTTGTATTTACGTCCAACTGCAGATGGAGAGCATCAACAATAGTTTCAACAATATCAATTGTTGAACTTGCAGATTTCTCTTTGCCATTAGATGAAGAATCAGAGACAACCTTTGGAGCTTCAGAAGTTTCAACACTCTTGCCTTTGTTCGCTTTCGTTTCTTCAACCGATTTGGAACCAACAAACTCAGAATAATCACCAGTCTCGATCTTGTCTTTCAAATCATGAAGTCGTTCTTTGAGACTTCTTGGTGGTGACACAGTTTTGTTGAACATCTTCTCAAAGTTGTCATCTTTGACCAAGAAACTTGTAAAAGATTGTGAATTAGTAACATTGTTCAAAAGACGTTTTGAATCAATGACTTCGACTTTCAGATCAGAAATCTTTTGTTGAGCTTCAGCCAACTCCTTTTCGGTTGCAATCAGCTTCCTTGCCACTTTATGAGTTTCATACTTTTGCAATCTTAACTCATCTAATCCAGCCCACAACTCCTTCTGCAGCTTATCTTCATTTCTTTTCTTAATATCTAAAATTGCATTTTGCAACTTGTTCACTCTAACCAACTCCCTCTTCTCATCAAGTAACTTTTCCATATCAAGCTGATAGGATTGAAGCTTAGTAGCTTGGTCATCAGAAAGTTTAGTAAGAGTATCAAGTCTGGACTTTGATTTGTCAAAAAGATTTTGAAAATCATTTGCTGTATTTTCTTCAGATAACTTTGTAATTTTCTGTTCAAACTCCTGTTTAACACTTTGAAATTTTGATTCTTTCTCAACAAACTCTACTTGAAAATCTGAAAACTTTTTTTTCTGAGAAAAGAATTCTTGAATCAAATCTTCAAACTTTTGCTGTTCATTTGCCAATTCTTCTATCCTTCTTTTATTTTCCTCAATCAACAACCCATTTTCCTTTATCAATCCTTGAATCTTCTTGTCTTTACGAGAACAAAACTCACAAACAGATTCATAGCCACTATTATCAGAACCACTTATTTCAGATTCAGAATCAGTTACTTCTACTTCATCATCATTAGGAACAACTTGAGCAAGAAATGCAGACTCATCACCTTCCTCATCAGCCCAATCATAACCTTCATTCAATGCTTTTGTTTTCCAATCAGAAATAATAGCAGTTAAAGCAATTGGTTGAGAATCATCAGAAGTTCGTCCCCAGTTATATTGTTTATCAACTTGAGAAACTAAAGATGTTGGAGGCTTGGATGAAGAAGCATTTGTTTTTGAACATTCACGAGCAAAAATGTCCAAAATTAGAACATTTGAAACATTTTGCCTTTGATTTATCTATTCCAACCTTGCCATCCGGATTTAAACTTTGATAGCCTGTCTTCTTTTTGTATATTTTAACTCTTTGAGCTAACATCGCCAGTTGCCAATTGATATCCATTTGCTCAAGATTATCAGGATCAATCTGATCAAAATCTTCTTCAATCAAATTAGATGTTGTCAAACCACCATTCAGCAATCCATAATAGGAAGATAATAAAGCAGAAATTAATGCCAAATGTTCATAAAGTGTTTTTGCAGAAAATGAAGTCGGACTTGATTGATTTAGAATAGTAAAGTTACACCCTCTTGATGAATTTGCAGAATTTCCTGATCCCTGACCAGCAACAAAAGCTGTTTGAGGTGTTTTTTAAAAGCTAAAATTGCAAGGTATCCATGTCGAAAGGTCAATTTTCTTTCTTTTACATTTCGTATGTAGTTTAGGGGGAGAAAATTGAAATTACCAAAAAAAATAGTGTCTTTTTGTTTTTTGTTAAAATACAAATCCAAAAATAGAGTTTTCATTTTAAGGGGGGAAAAATGGAAAAATACAAAAACATTGAAAAACATAAAAATACAAAAACATTGAAAAATGAGAAATTGTATCCGACATGATTGGGAAATGATGGTACATTGGCTTACATGTCTGACTCGTGGATAAATTAGATGGAAAAGCCATAAGATCATTGTTTGATGTGCTTGGTAGGCTCGGCATTCAATCAGAAAGTATTCAGATTTTAGTATTCAGATGTGATAAACACATTAAATACTAATGCTTGACCAAGTGGACAACATCTTGATGCGTATCTCATGATATATCAAGAAAAAGATATGTGAAAAAGAAAATGAGAAGTCACTGTGTATACATGTGTTCATTTTGCAAAGATTTAAACTTGTTTGATTTTTTTTTTATTTTATCAAACGATCGGACTTTCTCTGCGTATCAAAATATCGACCTGATTGTTGTTCGTTTGACGTTCTGCTTTATTTTCTTTGGTGTTTCGTATAACTCATCGGACTTTCTCTTCGTGTACGGGAGTACCGACCTGCTTGTTGTTGAGTTATACAATTTCAACTTGTTTTATTTTCTTATTTTGTTAAATCCGATGCCTTATCTGCGTATCGAAAGATCGACCTTAAGGTAGACGATTTAACGTTCTTATTTCTTTTTGCATTGAACACAGTTGACTAAATCATGAATACAATCATTATGTGATCAAATCACAAATGAAATCACAAAGTGTGATATAAAAGATAATACATATCTGAGTATGTCTGATAGTGTGGGGTACACTGGTCAAAGCAAACCTAATCAATACATTAACATATCCAGATGTTATAAGTATGATTGTTCCTGAGTTTAAGATGGACAAATTATACCAGTAATCGACATGACTTATGTGCTAAAGTAATTGAAATTGAAGTGTAGTTCAGCATGTTATGATTCAATATGATCCCAAGTTGTGATCTTTCTCGCAAAAGACAAAAATAGTGTCTGATTCTGTATTGCATTTATGTTTCATATCTGAAAAGTCCAAAAATATTTTCGGTGTGTTTTGATATTAAGTTTCAAAAAGCCAAAAAGATTTTATTTCTTATTTGTTTTTGACCGATCGACATGTGATACGAAATCAAATTTCAAAAACCTATCTTGGATTCTCGAAGAGAAGTTTTGCGCCAAGATTAAATTAAGTTTTCAAAAGAAAAGGAAACCGCGTTTCTATCTTATGAAATTGCAGGTTATGTGTGTCAAGACTCAAGCATGGTGAAAGGGGAAGTTTGAAGTATCTTTCACAAGTGGATCTTGAAGACCAAAGATGATTCAAGAGTGATCCAGCCATGCAAGTTCTATTTCCGAAAAAATTCCAAGTTGAAGATTGGATGCAGCAATGTTGAAGATTGAAGACTGAAGTTTAGTTAGAATATAGATACACTACACGTTAAGGGGGAGTTTGTTAGAGCATATACCTATGCTATGATGTGTCTCGTGTATTGTATCTAGATTAGAGCCACTTTGTGAGGTGTTGTGACAATATCATTGGTAACGTACCAAATGATATGCCGGACCATATGGTACGCACGTACCAGATGGTGAACCATTTGGTATGCAGACTGTTTTGTCACTAAGTATAAATAGTTTGTGTTAGAATGAGTTTGTAACACTCTGAATCACTCTACACTTTCTGTGTGTGTTTTCTAGAGAGAGAAACCAGAGAGAACTTCTTTGTATCTTCAAGTGATCAATAAGAATTCTCTTATTTATATCTCGTGTTCATTACATTGATCAAAGCATGCAGTAGGAAGATCGTATCTCGGTTTTACATGTTCAATAATCCACGGTCTTTTCTCTTTTCTTGTTTATTGTGAAGCTTGTCGGAGGTTTGATTCCCGGTGTTACAACGTTCCCCCACGAGCTAGATTCCAGTGGTCTTGACTCTGAACCACCCTGAGGTGGTTGGACATTTTGTACCAACCAAGGGGTGGTTCCTCTTATATATACTACCGTCTTTTGAACTACATACTTGCATGGTGTTTTGTCCTGTCTTGCACAAACAAATATGTGAGTATAATAAATATGCTAAGGAAATAGCCCATACCGTCCATATCCTGGGATAGACCATAAATGCAAAACTCCTTTCTGTGCAAGTACCCCATCCTTAGACAATTATGCTCCAGGATGTTAAATAACAACTCATCCGATATCAAAATCCTACGATTTGGCATTGGCATGTCATCCTAGGTAGCAATTTATTAGACAAATCCTGCACATATTAGGAATAAGTTTTAATACCTAGGATCAAACCCATAAATCCTAGGATTTCCCAAACATACCGGGGTTAAACCCAAAATTACTGGGGTCAAGCCCAAAAAATACGGTGGTCAATCCCAAAAATCTTGGGGTCAAGCCTAAAAATACCGGGGTTAAACCCGGTGCTGATCCGGCGAACTAGGGACATGCCTGGTGCCGTACTGGCGAATTCTAGGGTCCACCTCGAGCCAAACCGTCAAACTAGGGTATTGCCTCATGTGTCTTGTGTTGGTGTGAAAACACCAAAAACCTTAAGGAACCCCCATATGTCCATAGACCATGAGGTTGTCGCTCATGTTGTTAACACAGGTTGATCCCACAATCCTGGGTCCAATATGTGGGTTATCATGCGCTACAGGCGATTACCCAAATGTAGGAGAGGTGATATCCTCTCAAACCTTAGAAGGTATATTAGATACCTTGAACGGAAGAGAGATGGCCAGTCTCTAACTTAGAAGAATTGCTTCCCTGGCTTCATGCATCCAGGGTTAGTTATCTGTTTTCATTCAAGTGCCTCAACCAAAAGAGTTAATAATTTTCATGAAAAATGATAAAAACGAGTAAAATAAGAACAAAACAGAAGTAATTAATAATAATAAAAAAAACGCAAGAGAAATACCTTGATCAATTCATTATTTAAGAGACATACCTGACATGCAGCATCCTATGATACCAAACTTACATAAGACAGGATTTCAGATGAATTGCATTCCATGGTATTGGTAAGAATTCACCTTCCATATTGGCAAGCCAGTATGCCCCCTTACCTGCCTCTAAGTTAAATAAGTATGGACCTTCCCATTTAGGGGCTAACTTACCATCCCCTAGATTCGTCGTGTTCTGAAATGCTTTCCTTAGGACCAAATCTCCTACCCTGAATCTTCGGATCCTTACATGTTTGTTGTAGGTATTAGAGATTCTTTGTAGATATGCGGCCATTCTCCAGGCAGCTTGTTCTCGTAGCTCGTCCACGGTATCAAGGTCGTCAGCCAGGGATTCGTTATTCGCATCTTGGGTTTGACTGATAACCCTGAATGTTGGGACCGCCATTTCTGTTGGAATGACTGCTTCTGTACCAAATACTAAGGAAAACGGAGTCTGGCCTGTGGCATTCTTGGATGTAGTCCTATCAGCCCATAATGCTAATGGTAATTCTTTCGCCCATTTTCATTTCTTCTCTTTGAGCCTTTTCTTCAAATTGTTGATGATGATCTTGTTGCTAGACTCTGCCTGGCCATTAGCCTGCGGATGCTCTAACTTTCACAAAATTCAGTGGTCCTTTTGCCAATGAATTGAGATCCATTGTCACACACTATTTCGGAGGGTATGCCAAATCTTGTTATGATGTTCCTTTTGATAAATGAGATAACTTCTTATTGATATATGAATCTTGTGTGGCGGTTACTGTTCGAATTGTCGAACAGACTGAGTTGACTGAGACATGAACTGAGGTTCGAACCCCAGCCGAACTCAAGGTTCGGAGTCGTCCGAACCTTGGACGAACTCCAAGTTCAGATGGAGTTCGGAGAGGGTTCGGAGTTACCCAGTTCGGACAGAATGAAGAAGTATAAATAGTTTCGTCTTTGTATTTCTTTGTAAGTTTCTGTCCAGTTCAAGTGCTGAGAGGGGAGGTTATGTCCAACCTCCCCCAGAGCTTAATCGTTTGTATACTCCTTCGGTTTATGTAATCATTCAACACGATATATGACAAAGCTTCCATCTCGATATTATCTACCATAGAATCGATCCGTATATACTTTTTCAAGACTTAAAAACGCTGGAGCATACGGATCGGCTTAGTTCGACATCAATGTGCTAGTTAATCAACAACAATACGTGTAAATATAAAGTTCAATCTCTCATTTAATATCAAGTACGAAATACAGAGAGAATCAGAACAGTTTACACCTTACAAAACACACACTATTGCAAAACTCTTTGCAGAAGACTAAGCTATCAACCTATATATACGACAACCTGCTGTCCAAACTACCAGCTGGTCCGAACCTCAGGTTCGGCCTAGGTTCGGCCTGGGTTCGGCCAGAGTTCGGCCAGCAGGCCTTGGTTGAAATCTTCAAGTCTTCAAAACGCTTTGTTCGATCCAACATGTTGCCACACGATGTATCAACACTTCTTTCTCTCTGACTTGGACGTATGCTTCAGCCTCTATCCACTTCGAGAAGTAATAAGTCATTGCTAGCATGAAGATTTTACCTCTTGGCGCTCTAAGTAGCTTTCCCACGATGTCCATCCCCCATTTCAAAAGGGCCAGGATGCAGGGATAGGATGCAGGGGTTTAGCAGGTTGATGAGGAATATTGGCGTGTCTCTGGTAAGCATCACATTTGAGGGCAAAATCCTAGGAGTCCTTTCTCAGGGATAGCCAGAAGTAGCCTCTTCTCAGGATTTTGGACATTAGAGACATGCCCCCTTTATGGTTTCCACAATCGTCTTTGTGGATGTCTTTTAGTACTTCCTAAGCGTCGTCATTTTTCAAGCATCTTAGGTATGTACCTACAACAGATTTTTTATACAGTTTTCCTTTTATAAGGAAGTACCTGGCCATCCTGATTCTGAATGCTCTGGTATCCTTTTCCTCTTTTGGGATGAAGCCATTCTATAGATAATCCATAATAGGTCTGGTCCAAGATGACAAGCTATCCTGGGAATTAGGCTGTTGTGCATCCTGGGTGTCGGATGCTAGGACACTGCCCCTAGAATCAACATCTTCTGAATTCTCTTGTTGGTTGATTGCTGGACTTAGTATGTGGATAATGGTGATATGTGTATCCTCCATTTCCTTGAATGCTAACCCCAGGTTTGCTAGTGCATCTGCTTGAGCATTTTCATCCCTTGGTACTTGCTGAATGTCAAAAATTTGAAAATCCTGGAATATAGCCTTCCCAATTTCTAGGTACTTGGCCAACTTCTCTCCTTTCACTGTATAAGTTCAATTAAAGTGATTAGTTCAAACTAGGGAGTCAACGTATACCTGGATATTCTAGACCCCAAGATGCAAAGCTAATTTTAGGTCGGCAATTAGGGTTTTCATACTCCACTTCGTTGCTAGTTGCCTGGAATCCACACCTAATAGCCTAGGGTATCATATCCCCCTATGGCGATTTTAGTATGATTCCAAGGCCTATCCCTTTGACATTGGATGCCCCGTATGTGAAGAGGGTCCAACATCCTGAGAATTCTTCTTGTTGCAAGCTTCGGAATTCTTGATCTGCTTCGTCTTGGATATCACTACTGAAATCATCCACAAAGTATGATAGAGCTTGCGATTTTATGGTTGTTCTTGCTTCATAGACTAGGTTGTAAGCATTGAACTTCAGAGACCATTTTTCCATCCTTCCTGACATCTCAGGTTTCGTCAAGACAGACTTTATAGGGTAGTTAGTTTTCACATGTATAGTATGAGTCTCAAAATAATGTCTAAGTTTAGTAGAGGCCGTACTTAGGCCTAGTATAAGTTTTTCAAATGTAAATACCTGGATTTAGCGTCAAGAAGACTCTTACTTACATAATATACTGGGTCTTGTTGACCTTCTGCATCCTTAGTTAGGACTGCACTTACCGTGTTTCTTGAAACTGCAAGGTACAATGCTAAAGGCTCCCCTGGATTTGGTTTCATCAGGAGGGGTGCTGAAGATAGATATGTCTTTAAATCTTGGAATGCTTTCTCATGCTGGGGCGTCCATTCAAATTTCTTGTTTTTCCTCAAGATGTCATAGAAATCTCGACATCTCTCCGAGGATTTGGATATAAACCTGTTCAAGGATGCAACGGCCTGTCAGCCTTTGTACATCCTTGGATGATTCGGGTGACTTGAGGTTCATGATTGCACGAATTTGTTCTGGATTGACTTCAATTCCTCTTTTGGTCACCATATATCCCAGGAATTTGCCAGCACCCACTCCAAAATGACACTTCTCTGGATTCAGCTTCATATTGTACTTGTCCAAGATGTCAAAAGATTCTTTAACATCCTGGACACGAGTGCTGACATTCAGGGACTTTACCACCATATCGTCTATATACACCTCCATAGTTTCTCCCAGCTTTTCTTTGAACATCATATTCATCAATGTTTGGTAGGTTGCCCCTGCATTTTTCAATCCAAAGGGCATAAAAACATAACAATAAATACATGTGGGAGTGATGAACACTGTATCCTCCTGATCACTTGGCTCCATTTGAATTTGATGAATTCCTGAGGTGGCGTCCATGAATGTTAACATATCATGACCTGCTGTTGCCTCTACCATCGAGTCAATGTGTGGCAAGGGAAAAGGGTCTTTAGGACATGCACGGTTCAGGTCTGTGTAATCTACACAGACCCTCCATTTGCCATTTTTCTTCTCCACTACCACCACATTGGGCAACCATCTTGGGAACTTGACTTCCCTGATCATCTTGTTCTTCATTAAACGGTCCACCTCCTATTGGATTATCACATACTTCTCGGGAGCATACTATCTCTTCTTTTGATGCACGGGCCTATAAGATGGATCAATTCCAAGTTTATGAGTTATAACATCTTTGGATATACTTTTCATGTCTTCGGTATTCCATGCGATTGTTGACATTCTGGATCTGAGGAATTCCACCAACTCTTTTTCAATAGGGCCAAGAATGTTAGTGCTAATAGACACTTTTCTCCCATGATGCAAGGGATCCATGACTATTTGCTTGACATCTTGCTCCCTTGCCTCTAGGACATCCCTGGCCTTCTTCTTTAATTGCTATCCTTGACGAGCTTTGGCCGAGATCTTCAAAGATGAAGTGTAGCAGTCTTTCGCCTCCTGTTGGTCGCTGTGGATGGTGACTACTCCCTAGGGTGTTGGCAGTTTGACACACTGATGATAGGTTGAGGGGACAACCTTCATGTCATGAATCCAGGGTCTGCCCAGGATGATGTTATATCCGGACGGAGCGTCCATGACACAAAAGCGTTGCATTGAGTTTACCCCCTCAACATAAACCGGAAGTTTCACCTCTACCAGGGTGTTCTCGGTTTCGCCACTGAAACCTACAAGGACCGTTAATTTGGCAATGACTTCATCCTGGGGTATCCCCATCTTTTTCAATGTTTCTAGCTATATGATGTTGACAGAACTACCCCCGTCAATCAGGATCCTTTTCACGAAGTCATTGGCTATGTAGAGTGTAATCACGAGCCCATCATGATGAGGGTCCATGACGTTGCACCTGTCATCTTCATCGAAGGTAACGTCTTTCAGATCTGCTTGTACTGAGGCTTTGACTAACTTTGTGTGTACGTCTGACTTGGTCTCCCTTGCGTGCCTTTTAGCTGCAGAATAAGAAGTACCACATATATCAGATCCACCAGAAATGAAATAAATTACCTTTTCATCTGGGGAAGGGAACGCTGCTCGCTCAGGATGTCCGCATGATTTGTCTGTATCTTGGGTTTGGTCAGCACCCCTGAATTTTGCAGGCTGGTCAGCACCCTTGGATTTGTCTTTCTTTCTCCCCAAGAGCACTTTCAAGAAGCCTTTGCTCAACAGGTAACTGATCTCTTTACGCATGGCTATGCAATCCTCGGTCACGTGGCCAAAGTCTTCATGATACGCACACCATTTGGACTTATCTTTCCAGGATGCTTGTTTATCTGTCTTTCCGGGCCACCTCGCTTTGTCCCCCAGGTCCTGCATAGCATTAATCACACCTGCAATATCAGTAGCAAAACAGAATTCATTAAAAGTAGGGTAGTCTTCATCATCCTCGTCTTCGCCCTAATCGACCCTGTTCACCCTTGGATTATCGGGTTTGGCATAGGGTTTAGGCCTTTGGGACCTTGGATGCGCTGGTTCTGATTTCCTGTTAGAAGAACCATATCCTGGGACAATGTCCACTCTTTCTTGTATTTACATATCCTCATCAAGCCTGATGAATCGTAGGGCCCTATGCCTTACTTCATCAAGCCTGTGACAGGGGTTCATTATAAGATCTTGATAGAAGGGTGAATCCTTCTTGAGACCCATCTTGAATGCCTGGATAGCGGTAGCCATGTCCATATCGGGGATATCCAAGGTCTCTTTCCCAAACCTGTTTACATAATCCCTTATGGATTCGTTAGCATTCTGGGTAACCCTGTAAAGATCACTCGTCAGTTTTTCAAAACTGCGATTACAAGAAAACTGGTTATTGAATAAGTTAATTAAATTAGAAAAAGATGTGATAGAAAAGGTTGGAATACTCAACAACCATTACAAGGCTGATCATGTGAGTGTTAACCCGAAACCTTTACATAGGCATACCTCCTTGATATCAGGGGGCATGTAGATCACCTCCATTCTCAATATATATTGAGCTACGTGTTCCTCTGGGTCAGTTGTGCCATCGTACAGTTTCATACTGGGAGTCTGAAACCTCTTAGGTATTTCCACGTCACATATTGGGGGAGCAAACCTTGAAAGTCGACGAGTCGATGGTGCTACTTCAGGGATAGGCTGGACCACTCCAGGAACACTCGAGATCATCTCCTTCAACTTTTGGAGTTCTCTTGCCACTTTTGGCCTTAGACCTGCGTCCTGCACAGATACATTAGTACGAGGATTAATATTAGGAGTCCCAAGGATGTTACAAGAATCCTGGGTAGTGGTGCCCACAGGATTCGCGGTAGATTCCCTGAATGTAGACATTCTGGGTCTTTCAGCCAAGGTAGTGTAAAGATGTGTTTTGACCCGTTTGGGTAAGGATGTATGTATATCACTTATGTGTGATATACTATGTTTTGGCTAAAAATTATAAGACTAAATTGAGTAACCAAATTTGCTTGTGAGGTATGGTGCCTTGGATGTTAGGTTTATGAAATCAGATTTGCTCGTTAAAATTCAAGGTTTGAGTTGATCAAATGGAAACACAAATATTAACATCCCTGAATGCAATCAAGAACACTGAGATTTGGAAGGGGGAAAGCCCTTAACCCTTGGATGTCTCCAAAGGCCGTCGGCATAAAAAACCCCTTGGCAACGATAACACATGTTGCCCGTTTATTTCCACGTAAAATAATTCAAGTACAAGTGTTTGCGGCTTCCTTGGTAAGTGGTAGTGTGAGTACAAGTGATCGAGAGTGTGAAAAAATAAAACCTATGCCGCGTTTAAATACATAGATAAGCCTAACTAAACTTCTGAGATTCCAGGGATCTCCTTCCAACGACTAATGGCCGTTATTTGACCGAGTTTGGTCGCGGGTCTTTTTTTTCCACACGTTCTTTTGACTTTGACTAGGTCCACATGACTGTTATCTTCCTTCTCGTTCCTGGATTAATCACATAGAATCTAAGAGAAAGATTAGTAACATTGCCCTAGCATGCAGGGTATTCGTGCATGCTGGGATTAAGTAGATAGATAGATTCATAGTACATTACATCCTGGAATAGTAATTAAATAAAACATAAGTAGAAATCCTAGGTTAGGTTACCGAAAGTGCAGTCCCTGTATGCTTGACATCCAGGGGTCCTAAACTGTCGGAGGTTATTAGTAAAAATCAAGGTCAAAATTCAGGGTATAACATACTAAAGATGTGATTTGACCCGTTTGGGTAAAGATGCATGTATATCACTTATGTGCGATATACCAAAGGTGTGTTTGAGCCGGTTGGGTAAGTATATATGTATATCACTTATGTGTGATATACTAAAGATGTGATTTGACCCGTTTGGGTAAAGATGCATATATATCACTTATGTGCGATATACCAAAGATGTGTTTGACCCGGTTGGGTAAGGGTATATGTATATCACTTATGTGTGATATACTAAAGATGTGTTTTAGAATGTATGTATATCACTTATGTGTGATGTTCTAAAGATGTGTTTTGACTCGTTTGGGTAAGGGGGTATGTATATCACTTATGTGTGATATTCTAAAGATGTGTTTTTACCCGTTTGGGTAAGGATGCATGTATATCACCTATGTGTGATATACTAAAGGTGTAGTGTGACCGTTCGGGTAAAGAGGTATGCATATCACCTATGTGTGATATACTAGACATGTAAGGAGACCGGTTTGGGTAAGATAGATAGAATTGACCCCCTTGAGGTAAGAGACGGAAGTTATAATTCGAAAGAATGAATGGAATATGCATATTGACCCGTTTAGGTAGATAGATAGAATTAACCCCTTGGGGTAAGAGACGGAAGTTATAATTCGTAAGAATAATTGAAATTTGCATATTGACCCGTTTGGGTAAGATAGATAGAATTAATCCCCTTGGGGTAAGAGACGGAGGTTAGAATGAAATTTGCGTATTGACCCTTTTGGGTAAGGTCGGTAGAATTGACCCCCTTGGGGTAAGAGACGGAAGTTATAATTCGTAAAAATGAATGAAATCTGCATATTGACCCGTTTGGGTAAGATAGATAGAACTGCTCTCCTAGGGGTAAGAGACGGTAGTTATACTTCCATAAGAACAACCTTCGGGTAAGATGAAGAATTATGTGTGATGCAATTCCAAGTATGTATTTGGGTAGAGTTATATAAAGTGTGTACCCATTATGGACTTATGAAACGGGTCAAACGGGTTGTGAATTCGATGATTAGATTCTCACACGTTTAATTCATAGGTTTGGATATAGGAAGCTAATAAGAAGAAGTTATTAATTTGACTAGATGTATGGATTTGAGGTATTGTAGGTAAACCTTGAATCCTTGTATAGGTCATCCTTTACTAATACGTTACTGGTGAATGGTGACATGTAACAAGGAAAGAATGGTAACGGGTCCAGATTAAGCATGCTAGTTGAAGAACCGAACACCTAATGGAGCTTTGTGAAGCGCGCAGGTTATATTACATATTGTTAATCTTAGCTCTACAGACAGAGTCTAAATAGTACATTAGTGGAAGCATTTTAATAAGTTACAAAACTTGTTGTTTTTGCTAAAGGTAATACAAAAGTGTTGGAAGTGCATCTCCCAATAGAGTTTTTTTTTTAAAAAAAAAGAGATGTATTGCCAACGCTCGTGCCTCCATGCGATCCTCCTAGCGACCTGAAAAGCATGAAACAATCAAGTGTCAGCCAAAGCTGGTGAGTTCACAAAAGCAGTCTACACAACACCATGTAGACAAGAAATGTATACGAATAACGAAAGACTAATTCATAAGTTAAATGCATAAATTAAAAGTATTATCCATATCTGTAAAACCATATACAAATCGTTTCCAGATCATAGAAGGATAGAGACGGAGAAATCTAGTCATTTATTGTGTTAAATGATTACACCGAAGGAGTTTACATCAATGAAGCTCGGGAGAGGTTGGACAGACCTCTCCTCTCAACACAAAGACAAATGACCAAAAGTCTAAATTGACAAGCTAAGCTTCACCTATTTACAGGTAAACTGCCCAACGCACCAGACTACCCAGCGTACCATTTGGTATGCTGCAGCGTACCATCTGGTACGCTTCATGGTACGTTGGCAACTTAGCTATTTCAACAATCTAGACAATTACATAATTCGCACAGTAATGACCACACCCGGAACATGCTCTAACAAATTCCCCATTGGACATTACTGTCAAATGTAGGTCTTTATCTTCTAGTAATCGTCATCAGTCAGTCTGCTACATCTTGAAATCTTGAACTTCAGCAAACTCCCCTTGGACTGAATATCAGGCACGCAAGAAACAGATCGAATCTTGTACAATCTCCACAACCAACAAAGTTCCCCCTAGCTTCAAGCACAACACATCCAATTAGAACCGGCATATATGATAATGGTTCACTTCATCAGTTGTTACCCAGAAACTTGTAAAGACATTCACGAACATCACTACATGTTGACAACAATTCATAATCTGCACAAACTTGTAATATATTCTGATCTTTATGAAAACCAACACGATCAGCATCTTTAATTACAAAAATTCCCCCTCAGCATTAAGTCTCTCCCAATATATCAGCAGTCAAAGAACATCACGTCAGTGCTCTCGGTAGATCAACACGAGAATCTCACGACTCAAGAAAGTATCAGGCATATGACAGAGAGTTCCAAACCATAACTGAAAACTTTGACATATCGGTTCGCACGAACATCAGAAAACACTACCAATTCATGAAGATCATAATTCACCGTCATCCCTGAACTGATTGCTTTGAATATACACCTTTTCCATTTTCATCAGATAAAACTTTGAAATTTTCAAGGGTCTCAATTTCCCCCCTAAACATGTGACATATTTAATTCCGGATTCCAACCCAGCAAGCAGTATGTTCTTCAGGTAGCTCGCAATGGAATCACATATTATATGTATGTGTAGAAAGATAATCTCCGACAAACGTTCCAAAGTAATCACACCCCGGCTTCTGAATCTCTGTCCATCATCAGAAACTTGTTTTTGAATATATGCCCATCATCAAAAACCATGACTACCCACAAACATCTTTCAGAAATTCGACGACTAATTCATGATAAGCATCGGAATCTGGTAACTCTTGATTGTAAATTCATAGCTACCGAATCAAGGGTAAACTCGATAGCTGATTTGTTCTTTGAAATTCTCATGACCTCACCCCATTCTTTAAAACAACCCCGGATATTTATTACTGATTAACGGGGGTTCGGGGGCAGCGCCCTCGAGAAGCGGGGTCGAAGGAACGGCAGCCCTTGGCGGGTCCAAGGGGCAGAGCCCCTGGCTGGGACCGTGCTCCAACGTACCAAAACTTCAGCGGACCAATAACCAGCAGACCAATATCAGCGGCGTACCATTTGGTACGGTGTAACTGCTGCGTACCAAGCATAACCGCCCCGGACCACTATGGTACGTTCGATGAAGATTCACATGCGTACCACTAGAGAACCATGGTACGGCGGAAGAACACACTGGTACGGTGGTTGAAGATTGCCTTGCGTACCACCAGCGTACTAGTGACGTACCATCACTCAAAAACGCAAAAATCTTCAATTTTACTCCAGATTCAGAATTCGTCGAATTTCTTCACCCAATCACTCATATTTGGTGCGAAATTGACTCAGAAAGCTTCGGTTTATAAAAAATTGATCTAACACTCACTGAATCTCACCTAATTGAACCTTTTAACGTCTCAAAAACTTCAAAAACAAAAATAGGATCTGGAAATTGAACCAACGGCTCTGATTCCAGTTGTAAAGCCATATACTGATCGTTTCCAGATCATAGAAGGATAGAGACGGAGAAATCTAGTCATTTATTGTGTTAAATGGTTACACCGAAGGAGTTTACATCAATGAAGCTCGGGAGAGGTTGGACAGACCTCTCCTCTCAACACAAAGACAAATGACCAAAAGTCTAAACTGACAAGCTAAGCTTTACCTATTTATAGGTAAACTGCCCAACGTACCAGACTACCCAGCGTACCATTTGGTATGCTGCAGCGTACCATCTGGTACGCTTCATGGTACGTTGGCAACTTAGCTATTTCAACAATCTAGACAATTACATAATTCACATAGTAATGACCACACTGGGAACATGCTCTAACAACATCATTAGGTAGCTAGCCTATGCTTATGTCACCGGAATGTTCACAACCGAAACTATTATTTGTCACATGTCTTAACCTGTGCGATTTGCGTTCCCCGTGTCTTTCCAGATCATGGTAGTGTTAAGCTAATATTGGTCTCTGTCCGACCGCCAGTCGGGAGGGTGCATCCGGTGCACCGCTGAGCGGGGGTGTCAATCCCCAGTAGTACTACTCAACATTACCTCGCTATTATATATTAGCGGTCCGAGAAAGTAAGGACTATTTGAAATTATAAAGCAATTCAGTGAAACAAGTGATATGTGTCGGATAACTACTAAAACAGACAAAAATACCTTTTTCGTTGTATTGCCATCCTTTACCGGATGTAACTATATGCGTGTTACCATCCTCAACCAGATGTAACTAAAAGAGGTAGTGAAACTCACCTTAGGGTGCACGGATACTCGGCACTTGACGTTAGGGGTTGGTCAGAGTTGACTAATTTTAGTGAATAAGGTCTAACCAAATTAGAGACTGACGCTAGGACGAAATACTTAGCAATATAAAAATATTTCATCAAGCATTCACATTGGTCCAAACACTTAAACACAAGTCCTAAACTTGCAGGAAAACATAGATGCACGATTCCAAGTCAAATTGCATAAATGCAAACCTATAAAGTCAAACACAAAGCATACATTTGGTGGCATGCCTAATTTTCTCTATGCTTGGAGTTAGCCTCTCAAATTTTACAGACATAGACTTCATAATATTATGGACTTTTTGAAAAAAGAATCAACCCAAAAGGTTAAGAAATGAGAAAGTTATGCGCGTCGGAAGTTGGCAAAAATCAGCATTATTGTCTTTAACACACAATTTGGGAATACACCTAATTTGCTCCATACTTGAAGTTAGGTTGTAAAATTTTACCGGCATATACTTCCCAATATTTAGAACATTTTGAAAAAAGAATAAGCTCAAAAGGATAAGAATTGAGGAACTTATACGCGTCCGAAGTTGACAAAAAATCAGCTTTGTTGCTGTTTTAAATGTAGAAATTCTAATCTTATATTTTGCATAAATTGATCAAAACTTATCGTTTGACTACCAAAACTTCCAGATCTCAATATTTATATATAACCAACATTTTCATTCAGAAATCCCTTCAATAACCCCGAGAATCAAGCACAAATAAAATTTCACAACTTGTTAATAAAGAGCTGAATTTTACAGCCCTACGTACCCAAATTGCCGCAGGTTGTTGGGTGACCAAACGGAGGTCTTAGAAAAGGCGTATGAGTAGCCAACATAAAGTTAAGACATAGAAGTTTTCTACGGAAAAAGAATCACTCGATTTCTATCAAAATTGAGAAAGTTATGTCCCAAATCTAGTAGTTGTATAAATTGCATTTTTGCGGTTTTGGCCAATCTTTTGATCATCTAACTTCATGTAAAGACTTATAACAACTTATGTAACATGTTATCATGGATTTCTAGTTGTAATAACAATCATACAATGATCCTAGCAAAAGTCAACTATGTCACTTGCATAAAAGCATAATTTCCTAAATTTCAAGTCCAATTACACCCAATTTCTTCAAAAGCACCTCAAGGTGAAATTTTCCATCAAAAACACAGCCTGAATACACTACTATATTCGTCCCAGATCTTAAATTAACTTAACCCATCATAAAATATGATTCAAGAGCATGTATATATACACATCAATTTACACCCAAACACAAGATTAACACATGTAATCAAGAAAATTCATGTTAGGAGATTTTAGGGCTTACAAGTTTGGTCAAGATTTTCGGATTTGAGAAGGAAGAGGTGAAACCAAAGCTTTCTTTAAACTCTTTGAAGCTTGTAGAGGCTTAGGAAGACTTAAATCTTCCTTGATTTGAAGAAATTTCCAAAAATTTTACGATGTGTGTGTGTTAGGTGTGAGAGCCGTGAGGGAGGAAGGGAAGAAGAGAATGTGGCGTTCAAATGAGGGGAGGGGGGTGGTCTTAGGCTGCATTTTTAGTTTAGGTAAATTACACAAATGGTCCCTCTAGTTCCATTTTAAGTGTATATAGTCCAAAACAAGTAATAAGTGGGGTATAAACCCAAAACTTGGAAATTAAAATACTAGGAATGTTTTAAATTGTTTACAACTTATCTAACATAAATTATTTAGTCGGAAAAAGTCTCGTTAATGTGTACAGACATAATACTTAAATCGCGTACGAAACCCGGTTTCTCACGAAATGCATATACTCAAGTAACACATAAATCATGAGTTTAACTACTAGATTAATTATTAAGATATTTTTTTAATGGCAAACACTCGGTTACTCGGGGGGTCTCATCATGGCAAACGATGCTACCCACTACACGTTGCGACCACAGGCCGTGCGAGTAACCAAGACCCTCTATGTTGCACATCCATCCCAGAGGAAACCCACCGCCCTAAGGCCCACTGTGGTAAAAAATCTGACCCACCTCTATAATTTTTCATTCATCATTCATTTTTTGTGTCTGGTGGGATTTGAACCCTTGACCTCCACATTGGAAGGCAAGGGTATATCCACTCCACCAACTTGGGAATTTGGCAATCGTCACATCATCCGTTTGTTAAAGAATTTTCGTCCCGAAAATTTCCTTAGATTATAATGTTTTCTTGATTTGATGCGGAGGCTTGATCGAACAAGTGAGCGTATTTCTTCCTCATTTGGTCTTCCCGTTCCCACGTGAACTCCGGTCCACACTTAGAGTGCCATCTGACTTTGACGATTGGGATTTTACTTCTTTTTAATGCTTTATCTTTGCGTCCCATTATTTCCACAGGCTGTACTATGAATCGTAGCTATTCGTCAACCTGAAGTTCTCCAATGGAACTATTAGAGTGTTATCAGCCAGAAACTTCTTTAGATTCGAGACATGGAATAGGTTGTGTACCCCATCTAGTTCAGGTGGCAAGTCCAAACGATGGGCCACCGTCCCAATCTTTTCAGTTATGAAAAAGGGTCCTACATAGCGGGGATTCAGCTTCCCGCGCTTTCCTAAGCATACGACACCCTTCCAAGGCGAGACCTTCAACAGTACTCTGTCGCCGACTTCAAATTCCATCAGTCTTCTACGTTTATCTGCATAACTCTTTTTTCAGTCTCTTGCCGCTTTTATGCGGTTTCTGATTTGTATGATTCTTTCTGTGGTTTCGTATACTAGTTCTGGTCTGGTGAGTTGGTTGTCACCGACCTCGGCCTAACAGACCGGTGATCTGCACTTTCTTCCATGAAGTGCCTCAAATGGAGCGGCTCCAATACTGGTATGGTAGCTGTTGTTATAAGAGAATTCGACCAGTGGCAGGTAAGCTTCCCAGTTCTCTCCGAAGTCCATTACACATCCCCGAAGCATGTCTTCTAGAGTTTGGATGGTGCGTTCAGTTTTTCCATCGGTTTGAGGATGGTATATGGTACTCATATCTAGGCGAGTACCCATGGCTGATAGTAGGGATCCCCAAAAGTTTGGAGAAAATCTAGGGTCTCGATCAGAGATAATGGATAGGGGCACTCCATGGAGTTTGACAATCTCCTTGATGTAGATATTTCGCAAGTTTGTCAGTTTTATCATTCTCCTTGATGGCTAAGAAGTGGGCAGATTTGGTTAACCTGTCAACAATTACCTAAATTATGTCATTATCGTAGGGAGTACGAGGCAGTCCCGTGACAAAATTCATCGAGATCTCTTCCCATTTTCACTTGGGAATTTTTGGTTATTGTAGTAATCCTGCTGGCCTTTGATGTTCGGCTTTTACCTTCGAGCACGTCAAACACTTGCTGACATACTTAGCAATGTCAGTCTTCATATTGGGCCACCAATAGAGCCCTTTTAGGTCTTGATATATCTTGTCCGAACCTAGATGGACTGAATATCGGGACTTGTGAGCCTCGTCCATTACCAGTTCCCGAAGATTTCCATGAAGAGGTACCCATACACGATCTTTATAATATCGAATTCCATAATCCAACTTAACTTTAGAAGTTCCATCCACACCACTCAAGGATTCAGACCCAAATTTTTCTTCCCTTAGGGCCTCCTTCTGGGCATCCCGGATTCTATCGGGTAGCTCCACATGAATCGTTAATTGTAAAGCTCGAACCCTTCTAGGTTTATCGTGTTCCTTTCTGCTCAGGGCATCGGCCACCTCATTGGCCGTGCCTGGATGATACTTTATCGCTAGGTCATAGTCGTTTAACAATTCGACCCACCCACGCTGCCTCATGTTAAGCTTCTTCTGCTCGAATATATGCTGGAGGCTTTTGTAAACAATGTATATCGTACACTTGGTGGAATATAGATAGTGTCTCCAAAATTTCAAGGCAAACACTACTGCGCCCAACTCCAGATCGTGGGTTGTATAATTCTTTTCTTGGGATTTAAATGCCTTGACCCGTATGCGATTACTTTACCTCTTTGCATCAATACGCATCAAAGTCCCTGGATTGACGCGTCACAGTAGACCTCGAAGTCGTCAATCCCATCAGGTAAAGATAATATAGGTGCGGTACAGAGTTTCTCTTTCAAAGTTTGGAAGGTTGTCTCTTCCTTGTAACCCCATCTGTACTGGACGCCTTTATGCGTGAGAGCGGTTAACGGTTGAGCTAACTGAGATAATCCCTTTATGAAATGAAAGTAGTACCCTGCCAAACCTAGGAATTGGAGAATTTCCGTTGGTGCTCGTGGTGTACACCAGTTTTTTATTACCTCTATCTTGCCTGGGTAGACGTGGATACCCCTTTCGTTGACGATATGACACGGAAATTGAACCTCTCGGATTCAAAAGTCGCACTTGGAGAATTTCGTGTAAATTTGCTCCTTTCTTAATAGTTCCAGAATTATTCGAAGATGTTTCTCATGTTCCTCTTTAGTTCTTGAGTAAACGAGAATGTCGTCGATGAAGACAATAACGAATTGATCTAGGTAAGGTTTGCACACTCGGTTCATGAGATCCATGAACACTGCTGGTGCATTCGTTAAGTCGAAGGGCATGATTAAAAATTCGTAATGACCATAGCGTGTTCTGAAAGTTATCTTTGATATGTCTTCTTCGCGTACTCTGAGTTGATGATACCCGGACCTTATGTCCATTTTTGAATAGTAGCTGGATCCTTGCAATTGATCAAAGAGATCATCGATTTGAGGAAGAGGATATCGGTTCTTAATAGTAACCTTATTGAGCTCGCGATAATCTATGCACATTCTGAATGTCCCATCTTTCTTCTTGACGAATAACACAGGAGCGCCCCATGGAAACGAACTAGGTCTAATGAAACCTTTATCTAATAGCTCCTGTAGTTGAGTGGATAATTCATGCAATTCAGTTACAGCCAAATGTTATGGAGCTCGGGCAACAGGGGCTGCTCCAGGGATAGGGTTGATTCCGAATTCCACTTGTCGATGTAGAGGTAGGCCTGGTAATTCTTCCGGGAATACGTTGGGGTAGTCGCGAACTATCGAAAATCCTTGATTTTTTGTTCCACCATGGTCTGGTTCGTAACAGTTTCCAGGATGGCTACGTGTCCTTTCCGAAGACATTTCTGTTCCTTGAGGTATGATATGATTTCGGAGATAGTGCCTCACTTTTCGCCTTGAATCGTGAGTACTTCACCGCTTACGGTTTGTATACGCATGACTTTTTCTTGGTAGACGATTTCTGCCTGGTGTGCGGATAGCCAGTCTATACCAATCATTACATCGAAACTACCGATTGTGAAAGGCATTAAATATATACTGAATTTGTGACCTGAGAAGTCTAGGGTACATTCCTTGACTACATGAGTTGCATCGAGAAGTTTACCGTTTGCTAATTCAACTGTGTACCTAGCTTCTTGGGGATTCATATTAGCCTTTGTCAACTAGCAAAATTTGGTTGAAATGAAACTTTTCTCTGCTCCAGAATCAATTAATACATTAGCAAAAGAGTTGTAAAGAAGAAACTTACCGGTTATCACATTGGCATCATTCTTGGCTTCAAATGATCTCATGACAAAAGCACGCCCTTTGGCACCATTTCCCCCATTTCCACCGCCACCCCCACCATTGTTGTTGTTGTGGTGGTGGTGGGTTTTGTTGTTGTTCCTTCCGTTTTTCCTTAGTTGGGGGAAATCCTTCTTCAGGTGCCCGGGTTTCCCACATTCATAACACCCTCTGGGGCCTTCGTTGTTTGACTTAGATCGGTTCAAGAGTTCACCCCAGCAGTTTTTAGCAATGTGTCCCCTTTTTCCACAATGCTCACATGAGGATTTGTTGCAGTCACCAGAGTGGTGAGTGTTGCACATGCTGTAATAGGGTGCCTTCCCCTTGTACCTGCTCGAGTTCTGACCATTGCTACCTTGACGGTTTTGGTTACCGCCTCCACTGTTATTCAAACCACCCATGGAGTTGTCAAACATTTTTGTTCTGGTTTTGGGGGCATGAAAACCATCCAGAGTTGTTACCAGATTTGTTGTTGCTAGGTTCTTCATCCCTTTTCTTTTTCCCATCAAAAGCAGTTTTTGGAGATTTATTTGATGATAGAGTTCCCTGGGCTACCGCCTGGTCTGTTAGCTTGTGTGCCAACCTAATTTCCTGTTGCATATTAACTAGGTTCAAAGAGGTTACCATTCCCTGAATTTGTGGAACCAGCCCGTCCACACACCTTTCAATTCTTTTATATTCGGCGTCAACCATTGTCGAACATAGTATTGCATACTCATGGTAGCGGGCCGTATATTCTTCTACCTCCGAGCCAATCATCTTTGAATTCATGAATTCACCCTTTAACCTTTTTACTTGATCATGAGGATAGTACTCCTCCATGATCGCATCCTTAAATTCTTGCCACGTCATGGCATTGGCAGCATCAATTCCCAACATTTGGATTTGTGCATTCCACCAACTAAGGGCGGAATCCTCCAGAGTACATATAACATACTTCACTCGATCTCCCACCGGGCAGTTACACATAACAAAAACTTTTTCAAACTTTTTGAGCCATCTGAGTAGGCCCACAGCACCTTCATCACCCTTAAGTATTAACGGCTTACAATTCTTGGGTGATTTAAACGAGCATTGGGGTTGGTGGTTTCCTTGGAACTAAAGCTGAGCCGCTACCAATCCTGCAGCAACTCCCTGATTGATCATTTCTTGAACCAAAGCAGCAGTGAAGTTTCCCGGGTTGGGTCCAGCATTCCTTCGAGGCGGCATGATTTTCTATGGATCCATGCAAACCTTTCACTGGTTAGTATACCCGATACTAGAAATCGTTAAGCATCATGAAATGTTTCACACAGGTACAATTACATAGGAACAAATTTTACAGGAAATAGACATTGACGTGAACAAACATTCAAGCAAATATTTATTAATTTAGTGACCATAATAACCGACCCACCAAATCGCTAAGTATATCACCCAAAGCATGGCGAAGTCGCCAAGAAGGGTGTCCAGGTTGCCAAGTACTGGCGAAGTCGCCAAGAAGAACCCCAGATCGCCAAGCTCACTGGTGAGCTCGCCAAGTGGGGTTTCCAAATCGCCACGCACATGCCCAGATCGACAAAAGCAAATTTCCAGATCTCCAAGAACACCGCGAGATCTCCAAGAACTGTTAGGACAAGTTTCTGTGTGTGGCCGTTACTGTACGAATAGAATAGATTGAATGCATAGGGTTTATTGTATGTGAGAGGGTCAACATACTAACCAGCGTACCAGATGATACGCTGGGTGGTCCGCCCGTACCAGTTGGTACGGAGCCTATGTGGTACGCTGACCATCTAACCTATAAATAGGTGTTAGTATGTTGATCATCTCTAAGTTTGTTCATTTCTCTGTGTGGTCTTAGTGAGAGAGGAGGTTCTGTCCAAACCTCCTCCAGAGCTCAAATCGATGTATACTCCATTCGGTTCCTGTAATCATTCGACATCGATTAATGACAAACTTCCGTCTCTATCATTTTATGATCTGGAAACGATCCATACGTGTTTTACAAGTGGTATCAGAGCAGGTTTGCTCGTTTGCAGCGATTTACAGTTCGGTTTTGGGTTTTAGAGAGAAAAACTTCGGTTTTGGTAAGATTTTGATCAATTCTTCTCAGTTCTTCGTCAATTCAGTATGTTTTCTTCATTCGGATTGCTTCTAGTTCATTTTCGCTGAGTTGAACATCGTATTCAAGCATTAAAAGTTAGAAATTATGAAAATTACGCATTTTGGTTCTGATCCGCTGGTGATCCGCTGGTGATCCACCGGTTGAAGTTTCTGATCCGCTAGTATAAATTCATAGATTCAGTGATCCGCTGAATTTGATCCGCCAAGCAATCTTCAAACACTGATCCGTGGCGGTTATTGTTTGATACGCGGCAGTTCCAGCGTATCAGATTAGCAGCGTATCAGATTAGCACGCAGCGTATCAGTTTGATCCGCGGGTTGTTTTTGATCCGGTAGAAGAATTTTTGTTCCGTAGGTTGATTTTTGATCCGGGGAGAATTGTTTCTGATCCGTTCACCTAGATTTTGATCCGGAGATCTGATTTTGATCCGGGGTTCGATATACTGATCCGCTGACTACAGAATTGAGGTTTTGTTAATCATGGATCCGTTTCAGGCTTTTGCTGCTATGTCTACGACTGTTCAAGCGTTGTTGAACTACGATAATGAGATAGGAACTACGAATAAAGTTCCTAAACTGATGAGATTTGAAGATTTTCATAATTGGAAAACTCGGTATGAGTCGTATATCGGTGTGACCGATGTTAGTGTTTGGACTCCTATGCTTGATGGGTATGAGATTCCAAAATTCATAACTGGGGAGTTTATTGGTCAAGAGAAGCCGTTCAACAAGATGAACGATGCTGAGAAAGAGGCATTCAAATTTGAAAGAAAAGCATATTCCAATTTATCAATGGCTTTACCTAAGGATATTTTGCATCAATTTAAAACACATACAACATCTAAGAAATTGTGGGATGCTTTATGTCATCGATGTGAAGGTAATGCACAATACAAGAAGAGCAAGAAGAAAGTGTTGTTGCGAGAGTATGATAATTTTGCTCATGTTCCAAATGAAACCATTAATGATCTCTTTTCATGGTTGTCTCATTTGGTCAGTGAACTTGATATTGTTGGAGTAAAAATTGAAGCTGGAGAATTGAAAGAAAAGCTATTAGATGCTTTGCCCGAGAAATGGGAAGGTTACATTTTGTTGTTGACTCATGATAAAAGCTTTGATGATCTCACCTATGATGAACTTACAAGGAATTTACTAGCAAGGGAACTGGATATGATGCGTGTGAAAACTTTACCATCTCAAGTTCAGAATCCCGATGTCTACTTTGGTGAAAATGCTTCTACCATGCATGCTAAAGCAAAGGCTAGCACAAATCCACCATCTACTGCGTTTTATGTAGAAAATACTTCAAGTGGTCATGCAAACATGTCTAGAGGTTCTTCAAGTGGAAGTTATGCTAGTAAAGCTGCTGTAACATATCCTGTGTATTCGCATCAGTCGTCTTCTGTTCCAGATCACAATCAGAGTGCTTTTTCAGCAAAGACTACAAATGACTTCATGGCTTTATTTTCAGCAATGGTTTCGTTTTATGACGGAGTTGTTGCAGGAAAGTTAACTAGTGCTGAGTTAACTGATGAAGATTATGAACAGATTGATCCTGATGACTTAGAATTGATGGATATTAACTGGTCCATGGCAATGCTTGTTCGCAGAGGCAAAAAGTATATGAAAAGAACGGGTCGGAAGGATTTAAATCCTGAAGGAAAACTTGGATTTGATAAGTCTAAGGTTCGTTGCTACAATTGTCAGAATTATGGGCATTTTGCCAAGGAGTGTACCAAGGGAAAACAGCAAGAAACGTCAAAGTTGTATCAAAAGTATGCTGCACAGAGTAACAAGCCATCAGGAAGCAATACTAATCCTTCAAGTTCAAATGCAAATGCTAGTGGATCAAATTCAGACAATAAAGCGTTGGTTTCACAAACTGGTGAAGGATATGATTGGGCTGCTGATTTTCCAGATGAATCTGCTTTCCTGTGTACTGAGGAGCAGAGTGTGAAGATTGAAGATGATCCTGATCTTCCTGGTGAAGATTTCTTTGCTGAAGGTCAACATGCTTTTATGGCCAACATTCAGGTTGCTTCTAATTCTTATGAACTTTGTCTTAATTCTGCTAATCAGTTGAAGGAACTTTCTGATGAGAAAACCATGTATTTTGACAAATACTCGATAGCAGAAGAGAATGTCAAAATTTACAAATAGAGGTGGGAAGCTGTTAAAGCTGAACTGAAAAGTGAACATGCTGTGGTTCTGAGCACAAAAATTAAGCTTAATAACAAAACGAAAGATTATATTTTTAGTGAAAAGAAGCTTGCGGAAGCAAATTCTAAAATTTCCGAATTAAACATTGAAATTTTGGATCTTAAAAGGAAACTTGAAAATTTCAAAAATTCATCTTCCTTTACAAGTTTTCTTTGCAAAGATGAACATTTAAAAGATTTGCTCAAAGAATCCGGGTGTAACTCAGTTCCTCCACCCATTGTTCATGGTTTAGGACCAAAGGAATCTGAAACCAAAGCTGGTGTTGTGTTTGATTACTCAATGTTTACTGAGGGATCATCTGATAAATCCAAAAGCACTGATAAGAAGAAATCAGGCAAACATGTGTCCAAACCTAAGGTTGAGGTGTCAAAACAGTCTGAATCCAGTGATTCTAAGGTTGAAAAACCTGTCACTGAGGTTAAGCCTCAAAGTGTCAAACTGACACCATTAGAGGCTGCTCAGAAAATACTTGAAACTGCAAACACAATGAAAACATTTGAAAATTCACAATTTGCTAAAGGTCCAGATTTGTTTTTTGAAAGAGATGCTGTTTCTGTAAGTAACACAAGTACACCTGATGTCAATACTATACCAGAAGCACCTGAAAGAAGTGCAAAATTAAATGGTATTGGGTTTGGACAGGTTGCTGGAAATTCTAAGGTCAATCAAAAGAAACCTCAGAAATTTCAGAAACGTGAAAAGAAATTTGCCAATAATGGAAAGTTTGATGAAAATTTGAAAGGCAAAACTGTTGATGGTGATTCTTCTCAGAAATTGAGAATGTATAGTTTGAAAGGAAGTGATTCAGTGTTTTCTGATTTAGATTTTCCTTTAATTTGTGTTGATCCATCACGTGTTGCCAAAGTGTGGTATGTAGAACCATCTGAGGTGGTTAAGTCAAAGTTTGAAGACGAGCAGTTCATTGTGTTGTCTGATGTGCCGTCTGGTTCAAATGATCAAGGATCATCCTCTAAAGGTCAAGGGCCTTCTGAGAAACCAAAGTCATCAAATGATCAAAAGCTTAAGCCTAAATCAAAACAATCATCTTACTCACCAAAGAGTTTTTATAACTCTGATGGTCAGTATTCATCAGAAACTAATAGTTTTGATTTTGAAGCGTTTGGTTTTTGTGATGATTACAATTTTTATGATGATTTTGGTAAATTTGAACAAAACAAAAACACAAAGGTTAAACCTAAAGGATATGCTGATCGTTGTGGTGTTGATGACTATGGGTTTTACAATGACCATGGATACATTGGTCCTTTGTTTAAACCTTTGCCAAACTCCAAAGGGAGAAGGTTTAATACCAATGTTTCTAAACAAGGTGTTTCATCAAATTACCATGATAACATTCCTAATAAGTTTGAAGGTGGTGTTTCTAAGGGTTTTGTTGATCCCAGAAGGTGTTATTGTTGTTTTGAGATAGGACATATTCGTAGTCGGTGTCCTGTTTTAGCTAGAAAGAGGGCTTCAGCTTATGCGCAATCAAATTCAGATTCATAATCTGAAGCAAAGCCCAAGTTGGATGATGAAAAGATTGTTACCAAACAACATTTTAAAAAGAAAAAAATTTTCAATTAAACTTACAAAGTTTTTGGTAACAATTCTATTTCAAATACTACTACTGATTCATCCATTCCATCTGTCAGGCAACAGTGGCTGCCTAAAATGACTTCAAAAGCCACTGAGGATTTTTCGGAAGATACCGGTCGACCCAAAGCTGAATGCTTGGGTCCAGATACTCACTAATTGCTTGCTACTATGTGCAGGGTTCTCGAAAGCCAGCTGTTAACAACTTTTGGGTCGTTGATAGTGGAGCATCCAGGCACATGACGGGTAATATTTCCTTGTTGTCTGAAGTCAAACCAATTCAAGGAGGAAATGTTACTTTTGCTGGCAATAAAGGTGGGAAGATAACCGGTGAAGGAAAGTTGGGTAACGAGAAGATTACTTTTGAAAAAGTCCAATTTGTGCAAGAGCTGCAGCACAACTTGTTAAGCGTATCTCAATTTTGTGATAAGCAGTACACGGCTGCTTTTACAAGTTCAGAATGCTTGATTCTGAAACCTGGCATTCGAATTCCTGAAGACTGGATTGTGATGCGAGCTCCCAGATTTCGGGACTTATATGTGTTAAATATGAATCAGACTTCATCTGCTGTATCTGCTACATGTTTCATCTCAAAAGCTACTGAAAAGGAATCAATTTTGTGGCATAGATGCATGGGGCACATCAATTACCGAAAGATGAATTACTTGGTCAATCATTCTTTGGTAGAAGGAGTTTCTAAGAATAGATTCTCTATAAATGATGTGTGTGTCTCATGTAAGAAAGGTAAACAGAAAAAGAAGTCTCATCCTTCTAAGCGTTTGAATTCGATTGTCACTCCCTTGGAACTGCTTCATATGGATCTGTTTGGTCCTATGAATGTTCGTAGTATTGAGGGTAGTTACTATTGCTTGGTGATTACGGATGACTTCTCAAGATTTTCG
Source organism: Deinandra increscens subsp. villosa (assembly GCA_039602395.1). NCBI lineage: Eukaryota > Viridiplantae > Streptophyta > Magnoliopsida > Asterales > Asteraceae > Deinandra > Deinandra increscens. Next base: position 87,609,955 of record JBCNJP010000007.1, on the reverse strand, counting down.
TGGGTGGCATCTTTGGCGTCCAAGGCTGATACTCCAGATTCAATTCGGAACATGTTGTCTAAGTTTGAATCATTGTACAAGCATAAAGTTTGTCGTATTCGTACTGACAATGGTTGTACAATGCCAAAATGAAGGATTTTTGTGGTTCGTTTGGAATTTATCATGAATTCAGTGCGCCGTATACTCCACAACAAAATGGGGTAGCTGAACGAAAGAATCGAACATTGATTGAAACGGCTCGAACGATGCTAGCGGATGCACATTTACCAATTAAGTTTTGGTCTGAAGCTGTGCATACTGCATGTTATATGCTCAATCGTCATCTGATTGTTAAAAGATTTAACAAGACAAGTTATGAATTGCTCCGAGGTCGAAAGCCAAATTTGAATTTCTTGGAACCATTTGGGTGTTCATGTACGGTTCTCAAGGAAGGTGGAAAGTTTGATGCTAAAGCTGTTGAAGGCATTTTTGTTGGATATCATCATCCAATGAAAAGGGTTTATTTTACATCTTCCAAGACCATTGAGAATCATATGAATGTGGATTGTCATCGACATACCTTTCTACAACCTAAATCGGTTGATTCTCAAGCTTTTGATTATAATTCTTTTGTTGATTCGTTCTCGGCTGCACAAAAGAGTTCTGATAAAGAAGATGAGTCTGAAATCTTATCTGCTGCTATCATGTATACATTGTCTACTCCTGGTTCCGGGTCATGGATTCCTAAGCTTCCTAATTCATCTGTCACAACTTCGTCTAGTCAGGATGTTTCTAGTTTAGAAACAATGAGTTCGTCTGACGATGATGATGAAAGTTCGTATCATGAAGCTGAGTCAACACCTGTTGACGATCCAATTCCGTTACCAAGTACAAGTTCTTCGGTACAAGTTTCTTTACCGTTAGATGATCTTTCAAGTACAGAAGAAGCAGATGCAAGTTTACCTAATAATTTGGCAGATAATATTCCTGTTGCTGATTCAACTACTTTGAGGATACACACCATTCATCCTCAAGAGAATATCATTGGTGATCCGAGTTCTGGAGTTCGCACACGTCATCAACTAGCAGATTCCGTTGATGCTTTAATTGCTGAAATCAGGGATTCAGGCGTTCAGAATGACGTGTTTCATTCATGTTTTCTGTCTCAAGTTGAACCAACCAATGTCGATCAGGCGTTGGAAGATGTGTCTTGGGTTGAGGCTATGCAAGAAGAGTTGCAGCAATTTCAGAAATTGGGTGTATGGCATCTCGTGGATTTACCCGCTAATTCCAAAGAACCATGTGGTACTAAATGGGTATTTAAATGCAAGAAAGATGATCGAGGCATAATTGTTCGAAACAAGGCTCGATTGGTGGTTCAGGGTTTCTCACAAATTGAAGGTGTTGATTTCAATGAAGTTTATGCTCCTGTTGCACGGATCGAGGCTATCAGAATCTTTTTAGCTTTCGCAGCATATCATGGATTCAAAGTGTATCAAATGGATGTCAAAAGTGCATTTCTTAATGGGTTGATTCGTGAGGAAGTGTATGTGAAGCAGCCGCCTGGTTTTTATGATCCAGATTATCCAAACAAGGTGTACAAGTTAGACAAGGCGTTATATGGATTGCATCAAGCCCCGAGAGCTTGGTATGAAACTTTATCTACACACCTGCTGGAAAACGGTTTTCGGCGAGGAAAGGTGGATTGTACGCTGTTTTCGAAGAAGTTTGGAAAGGATCTGTTGCTTGTCCAAGTCTATGTGGACGATATTATTTTTGGAAGCACAAATGACGCGTTATGCAAGGATTTTGAACGTGTGATGCAAACAAAGTTTGAAATGAGTTCTATGGGAGAGATGGGGTTCTTTTTAGGTCTTCAAGTTCATCAATCGGCCAAAGGCATATTCTTACACCAAATCAAATATGTGTCTGATATTTTGGCAAGGTTCAAGATTGGCGATGTTCGGGTTCGTAGTACACCAATCCAGGTTTCACATGGTTTAGCACCAGATGAGACTGGTGAATCTATTGACCCCACATTGTTTAGGGCTATGATTGGTTCGCTTATGTATTTAACTGCATCCCGTCCTGATATAATGTTTGCTGTGTGCTTGTGTGCTAGGTATCAGGCAGCTCCAAAGGCTTCTCATTTGATGGCAGTAAAGAGAATTTTTGCTTATTTGAAGGGTAATCCGGATCTGGGGATCTGGTATCCTAATGATAATAAGTTCGAGTTATCAGCATATTCTGACTCCGACTATGGTGGCTGTAAAATCAATTTCAAATCTACAACCGCAGGATGTCAGTTTTTGGGAGAACGACTGGTGTCGTGGCAATGCAAAAAGCAAAATTCGGTTGCAACGTCTACAGCAGAGGCGGAATATGTGGCTGCTTCTAGTTGCTGTTCACAAGTTTTGTGGATACAACAGCAGTTACGCGACTATGGTTTGAATTTTCTTACTACTCCGATTTTTTTTGATAACTCGGCTGCCATATCCATCACTAAAAACCCAGTTCAGCATTCTAAAACTAAACACATTGAGATTCGATATCACTTTATCCGTGATTGCTTTGAAAAGAAACTAATTGATTTGCAGAAAATTCACACGGATTTTCAGCGAGCTGATTTGTTTACAAAAGCTTTTGATAAAACTCGGTTCCATTTTTTGTTGAAAATCAATGGGATAACTAAGTTAAATGTCACATGATTTGGTTCAGTTGATCGTTTTTGCTTTTCGTTTTATTTTTATGTTGTTGTTTTCTGCTTTTTAGGGGGAAATTGAGACCCTTGAAAATTTCAAAGTTTCATAATTGAAAAAGTGAATATTCAAAAGCAATCAATTCAGGGATGATGGTGATTTTTGATCTTCATGGAAAGGTGGTGTATTCTGATGTTCGTGCAAACCGATATGTCAAAGTTTTCGATTATGGTTTGGAACTCTCTAATCAAATGCCCGATACATTGTTAAGTCATGAAGTTGACGCTATAGCCTTTGATTGTTGATATATTGGGATGGATTTCTTTCTGAGGGGGAATTTCTACGATTGAAGATGCTGATCGTGTCTGTTTTCATCAAGATCAGAATGTATTACATTTTGGTGAAGATTAAAGATTTCTGTCAAATGCGGTGATGCTTGTGGTTTTTGTTTTTTATTCGTGACGATTAAATGAAGTGAACCTGCATCTTGATGTCGTATCCGGTGGGTGAGGTAATCCACTAGGTTAAAGATGTGTTCTCACCGTGGATATGCTTGAAGAAAGGGGGAATTTTGTTGATTGTGATGATTGTACAAAATTGCAAGCTGTTTCCTGCATACCTGAAGTTTCGGTCAAGGGGAGTTTGCTGAAGATAGAGGCGTCTGCAGCAGACTGACTGAAGATTGCTTGAAGTTAAAGATTTACATTCGACAGTAACGTCCAAGGGGGAATCTGTTAGGACAAGTTTCTGTGTGTGGCCGTTACTGTACGAATAGAATAGATTGAATGCATAGGGTTTATTGTATGTGAGAGGGTCAACATACTAACCAGCGTACCAGATGGTACGCTGGGTGGTCCGCCCGTACCAGTTGGTACGGAGCCTATGTGGTACGCTGACCATCCAACCTATAAATAGGTGTTAGTATGTTGATCATCTCTAAGTTTGTTCATTTCTCTGTGTGGTCTTAGTGAGAGAGGAGGTTCTGTCCAAACCTCCTCCAGAGCTCAAATCGATGTATACTCCATTCGGTTCCTGTAATCATTCGACATCGATTAATGACAAACTTCCGTCTCTATCATTCTATGATCTGGAAACGATCCACTTGTAGAACACGTAATCGATCTTGCTAGTGCATTATTACAATCGGATTCGGACACACAAGGTAAATAATCTTCTTTATATTGATCACAGCTTGTAAACAGAGAGTGCAGAGAGTATTCAGGTTACACTATGTAAAACACACACTTAAGAAAGCTCAGACCTCACTCACACTCTCTGAATCAAACTGAAACCTATATATAGAGACTGGCCAGCGGACCAACTTACTAGCGTATCAGGTGGTCCGGCGTACCACCTGATCCGCCACTGATCCGCTGGAACTATAAAACACAAACTTATAAATTTACATATTCAAACTATCAAGACCTAGCACTAGACAACACAAAATGCTCTAACAAACTCCCCCTTGTCTTGTGCTAGTCTTCAGAAGCTTTTGACTCTGTCTTCTTCCAATCCCGTCTTCTGTTATTTCCAGCATGAATCCCACCACCAAAACACACATTTATCACCTTCTGAAACTGCATTGCCTGATCAAAACATTCAGGCTTGTAGAGAATCTTGTTAGAATGCAGTTTTTCAATATCATTCTTCGACAGATTTATCAATGACATCGGGTCGTAGATTCTCACAACCTTGTTATCTTCTTTGATCACAATTACAGCTTCTCCAGACACTTCATCATAATACCACCACATCAAAGTCTTGATGAAATCTTGTTCAAACCTTTTTAAAGGTATCTTCTTGAGCTGAACGTAATCGATCTTGCTAGTGCATTATTACAATCGGATTCGGACACACAAGGTAAATAATCTTCTTTATATTGATCACAGCTTGTAAACAGAGAGTACAGAGAGTATTCAGGTTACACTATGTAAAACACACACTTAAGAAAGCTCAGACCTCAAACGAGATCTCCATGAACAAAATGAGATCTCCAAGAACAAAATGAGATCTCAATGAACCTAGCAAAAGTCAAGTATGTCACTTGCATAAAAGCATAATTTCCTAAATTTCAATTCCCATTACACTCAATTTCTTCAAGAACACCTCAAGGTGAAATTTTCCATCAAAAACACAGCCCTAATACACTACTAAATCTGTCCCAAATCTTAAATTAACTTAACCCATCATAAAATATGATTCAAGAGCATGTATACACATCAATTTACACCCAAACACAAGATTAACACATGTAATCAGGAAATTTCATGTTAGGAGATTTTAGGGCTTACAAGTTCGGTCAAGATTTTTGGATTTGAGAAGGAAGAGGTGAAACCAAAGCTTTCTTTAAACTCTTTGAAGCTTGGAGAGGCTTCGGAAGACTTAAATCTTGCTTGATTTGAAGAAATTTCCAAAAATTTGAAGATGTGTGTGTTGGGTGTGAGAGCCGTGAGGGAGGAAGGGAAGAATAGAAAGTGGCGTTCAAATGAGGGGAGGGGTGTGGTCATATAATGCATTTTTAGTTTAGGTAAATTACACATCTGGTCCCTCTAGTTCCATTTTAAGTGTAAATTGTCTAAAACAAGTAATAAGTAGGGTTTAAACCCAAAACTTGTAAATTAAAATACTAGGAATGTTTCGAATTGTTTATAACTTATTTAACATAAAAAATTTAGTCGGAAAAAGTCTCGTTAACGTGTACGCACATAAAACTTAAATCACGTATGAAACCTGGTTTCTCACGAAATGCAAATATTCAAGTATCACATAAATCATGAGTTTAACTACTAGATTAATTATTAAGATATTTATATATAAACATTCAAATAACGGGCTACGGGTTTGCTAACGGAACTAACAAAAATAGTTAACAGTGCTAACTATTTTAACCTGGGAATTTGGCAATCGTCACAATAACTCATTAAAAGAAGTAGTGGGGGGTTAATCTACACGATTATTCAAACCTTTAGTAAGATCCGTACAGGTCTTTACAAGTGGTATCAAAGCAATCCAGGTTGCTCTATTGCGTTTGATCTTGTTCGTTTTTGAGATTTTTGAGTCCAATTTGTTTTCAAAACTTTCCTGCTACTAAAACCTCTTTGACTGCTGCAAATGTCGATTAAAAACTTCCAAAATCGCAAAAATTTGATCACAAATGGTCCAATTCGTATCAGTTCGTGCATAGATCTTTTAGTTTGTTCCAGTTCATGTCAATATCACTCACTTCGTGCAAATAACCATAACGAGGATTCACTTTGTGCCTATAACTGCACGAAGTGCCAATTCGCATCAGCTCGTGATTACTTGGCATCTCAGTTTGTGAGCCCGTTTGTGAGTGACTTCGCATCCAGTTCGTGTGACACTTCGCATATCAGTTTGTGTTACTTCGTGGATCACTTCGTAAGTCATCTGAGTTCGTAGCAGTTCATGCCAGTCGTGCATCAATTTTCAATTCAAGTCTTAGATCGTGATTTCTTGTTTATTTTACTAAAATTGGCGTAACTTGAGTTCCGTAAAGAGTTACGGTAGCTAATACCAGCCAAAATGACCGTCTCGGGGAGATCTACAGTTTTACTCATCTTACGGCCTGTACCCTCCGTTCCGATACTCAAATTCCACTTTAAGACCTCCGTTTTTAGTTTGAATTTTTTAAGGTATCATATTTCGGTAAGAGATGTCTGATTTCCAAGCCTTTAACGTTATGTAAAACGCGATGCAAACCTTGAGCAATTTTGATAACGAAATCGAAACAAGCCAGAAAGTTCCCAAGTTATTAAATTGGAAGATTATCACAATTGGAAGCAAAGCCATTCTGATTATGTCAGTACAAATGATATTGATTTGTGGATTCCAATTCAAAAACTTTACACACGTCCAACTGATGGAGGAGAGTATAAAGAATTGAAAGATTTCTCATCTAAAGAGAGGAAAAGTTATGAACTCCAACAAAAGGCTTTTGGTTATCTTACCATGGCTTTACCTACTGAACTGTTACATCAATTCAACACATGCAAAAAGACGAAACATTTATGGGATGCTTTGTCTACAAGATGTGAAGAGAACGATCAATACAAAAAGAGTAGATGAAAGGTGTTGAACAAAGAATTTAATAACTTTCAACATTATGATAAAGAAAACATCTTTGCTCTTGTGTCAAGGTTCTCACATTTGATTAGTGAATTGAAAGTGGTGGGAATAGAGAAAACTGAGGAAGAATTGAAAGAGAAGATACTGGAGGTTTTACCATAGAATTGGGAAAATTATGTCGTACTGATTACACATGACAAAGAATTTTCATCATTATCATTTCATGATTTAACAGGAAAGCTTCATGCTTGAGAAATGGAAATGATGAATACAAACAAATCAACTGCTCAACTGCAAAATCTAAAGTTATATCATGGTGAGAATGCTGCAAGCATAAACGCAAAAGCTAAACCAAGTGGTCTTAGTCCTCCACAAAGTACAACGTTTATTGAAAATGTTTCTGGAATTTCTGAAACTTTTGATTCCTCGATGGGGTGTAGTTTTACAATTCCAGGTCTAACAAATCAGAATGCATTTTCTGTCAAAACAACTAATGATTGTGCCGCTTTGATATTTGCTTTAATTTTATCTTCTTTGGAATGATTATCAACAATGTTAGTGATGCTAAGATAGTTAGAGAAGATTTTAATGAAATAGGTGATGATCATTTGGATAAAATGGATATGGCATGGCAATTGGCTATGTTAAATCAGAGAGCAAAGAGATTCTTCAAGAAAACTGGAAAAAGACCTGTTAATTCAGATGGAAAGTCGAGATTCAATAAATCTAAGGTGAAATGTTACGTATGTTCCAAATCTTGGACATTTTGCAAGAAAATGTCAGCAATCTCAAGCCAACAATGACTCAAAAGCTACTACCATTGGTACTCAATCGTCATCAAGTATATCAAGTACTAGATCTTTGATTGTTCAAGCTGGCGCGAATTATGATTGGGGTAGAGTTTTTAATGAATCCAGTATATCAAGTATGAATGAAATCTGCGTATTGACCCTTTATGCGTGAGAGCGGTTAAACGGTTGAGCTAACTGAGATAATCCCTTTATGAAATGACAGTAGTACCCCGCCAAACCTAGGAATTGGAGAATTTCCGTTGGTGCTCGTGGTGTACACGAGTTTTTTATTGCCTCTATCTTACCTGGGTAGACGTGGATACCCCTTTCGTTGACGATATGACACGGAAATTGAACCTCTCGGATTCAAAAGTCGCACTTGGAGAATTTCGTGTAAATTTGCTCCTTTCTTAATAGTTCCAGAATTATTCGAAGATGTTTCTCATGTTCCTCTTTAGTTCTTGAGTAAACGAGAATGTCGTCGATGAAGACAATAACGAATTGATCTAGGTAAGTTTTGCACACTCGGTTCATGAGATCCATGAACACTGCTGGTGCATTCGTTAAGTCGAAGGGCATGATTAAAAATTCGTAATGACCATAGCGTGTTCTGAAAGTTATCTTTGATATGTCTTCTTCGCGTACTCTGAGTTGATGATACCCGGACCTTATGTCCATTTTTGAATAGTAGCTGGATCCTTGCAATTGATCAAAGAGATCATCGATTCGAGGAAGAGGATATCGGTTCTTAATAGTAACCTTATTGATCTCGCGATAATCTATGCACATTCTGAATGTCCCATCTTTCTTCTTGACGAATAACACAGGAGCGCCCCATGGAAACGAACTAGGTCTAATGAAACCTTTATCTAATAGCTCCTGTAGTTGAGTGGATAATTCATGCAATTCAGTTACAGCCAAACGTTATGGAGCTCGGGCAACAGGGGCTGCTCCAGGGATAAGGTTGATTCCGAATTCCACTTGTCGATGTAGAGGTAGGCCTGGTAATTCTTCCGGGAATACGTTGGGGTAGTCGCGAACTATCGAAAATCCTTGATTTTTTGTTCCACCATGGTCTGGTTCGTAACAGTTGCCAGGATGGCTACGTGTCCTTTCCGAAGACATTTCTGTTCCTTGAGGTATGATATGATTTCGGAGATAGTGCCTCACGTTTCGCCTTGAATCGTGAGTACTTCACCGCTTACGGTTTGTATACGCATGACTTTTTCTTGGTAGACGATTTCTGCCTGGTGTTCGGATAGCCAGTCCATACCAATCATTACATCGAAAATACCGATTGTGAAAGGCATTAAATATATACTGAATTTGTGACCTGAGAAGTCTAGGGTACATTCCTTGACTACATGAGTTGCATCGAGAAGTTTACCGTTTGCTAATTCAACTGTGTACCTAGCTTCTTGGGGATTCATATTAGCCTTTGTCAACTTGCAAAATTTGGTTGAAATGAAACTTTTCTCTGCTCCAAAATCAATTAATACATTAGCAAAAGAGTTGTAAAGAAGAAACTTACCGGTTATCACATTGGCATCATTCTTGGCTTCACATGATCTCATGACAAAAGCACGTCCTTTGGCACCATTTCCCCCGTTTCCACCGCCACCCCCACCATTGTTGTTGTTGTTGTGGTGGTGGTGGTTTTTGTTGTTGTTGCTTCCGTTTTTCCTTAGTTGGGGGAAATCCTTCTTTAGGTGCCCGGGTTTCCCACATTCATAACACCCTCTAGGGCCTTCGTTGTTTGACTTAGATCGGTTCAAGAGTTCACCCCAGCAGTTTTTAGCAATGTGTCCCCTTTTTCCACAAGGCTCACATGAGGATTTGTTGAAGTCACCAGAGTGGTGAGTGTTGCACATGCTGCAATAGGGTGCCTTCCCCTTGTACCTGCTCGAGTTCTGACCATTGCTACCTTGATGGTTTTGGTTACCGCCTCCACTGTTATTCAAACCACCCATGGAGTTGTCAAACATTTTTGTTCTGGTTTTGGGGGCCTGAAAACCATCCAGAGTTGTTACCGGCATTGTTGTTGCTAGGTTCTTCATCCCTTTTCTTTTTCCCATCAAAAGCAGTTTTTGGAGATTTATTTGATGATAGAGTTCCCTGGGCTACCGCCTGGTCTGTTAGCTTGTGTGCCAACCTAATTTCCTGTTGCATATTAACTAGGTTCAAAGAGGTTACCATTCCCTGAATTTGTGGAACCAGCCCGTCCACACACCTTTCAATTCTTTTATATTCGGCGTCAACCATTGTCGAACATAGTATTGCATACTCATGGTAGCGGGCTGTATATTCTTCTACCTCCGAGCCAATCATCTTTGAATTCATGAATTCACCCTTTAACCTTTTTACTTGATCATGAGGATAGTACTCCTCCATGATCGCATCCTTAAATTCTTGCCACGTCATGGCATTGGCAGCATCAATTCCCAACATTTGGATTTGTGCATTCCACCAACTAAGGGCGGAATCCTCCAGAGTACCTATAACATACTTCACCCGATCTCCCACCGGGCAGTTACACATAACAAAAACTTTTTCAAACTTTTTGAGCCATCTGAGTAGGCCCACAGCACCTTCATCACCCTTAAGTATTAACGGCTTACAATTCTTGGGTGATTTAAACGAGCATTGGGGTTGGTGGTTTCCTTGGAACTAAAGCTGAGCCGCTACCAATCCTGCAGCAACTCCCTGATTGATCATTTCTTAAACCAAAGCAGCAGTGAAGTTTCCCGGGTTGGGTCCAGCATTCCTTCGAGGCGGCATGATTTTCTATGGATCCATGCAAACCTTTCACTGGTTAGTATACCCGATACTAGAAATCGTTAAGCATCATGAAATGTTTCACACAGGTACAATTACATAGGAACAAATTTTACAGGAAATATACATTGACGTGAACAAACATTCAAGCAAATATTTATTAACTTAGTGACCATAATAACCGACCCACCAAATCGCTAAGTATATCACCCAAAGCATGGCGAAGTCGCCAAGAAGGGTGTCCAGGTTGCCAAGTACTGGCGAAGTCGCCAAGAAGAACCCCAGATCGCCAAGCTCACTGGTGAGCTCGCCAAGTGGGGTTTCCAAATCGCCAAGCACATGCCCAGATCGACAAGAGCAAATTTCCAGATCTCCAAGAACACCGCGAGATCTCCAAGAACAAAACGAGATCTCCATGAACAAAATGAGATCTCCAAGAACAAAATGAGATCTCCAAGAACAAAACGATATCTCTAAGAACAAAAAGACATCTCCAATATCAAAACAACATCTCCAAGAGTGATTTCCAATAACCAAATGTGAAAACATAAAAGAAGACTATGTATGGATCCATTCATACAGAAAACTGTGAATCCAAGGTTTACATCACTTATGCATACTCCTACTCAGACATAAAACAAATGAATTAAGTGAGGATCGTCTTCGGCACGGTGTAGCAATACCCTTAGAGAAAGTTGCAACTGAAGTTTTCAAAAACAGTTACAATTCAGAAAACACTTTTGAAATGTTCTAGTTCGCTGTAACCAGAGGCTCTGATACCAATCTATCACAACCCCAATTTCCACTAACGGAGTATAACCGTGTGGGGTATGATCCAGACCAGGATCCATGTCTTTAGTTAAAACCAAGCCATTAAAATAATATAATTAGTTAAAAGTGGTTCTGCATACAGAGTTTAAATAGTACATCAGCGGAAGCATTTTAATAAGTTACAAAACTTGTTTTTTTTGCTAAAGGTAATACAAAAGTGTAGGAAGTACTTCTCCTAAAAGAGTTAAAAAAAAAAAGAGGTATTGCCAACGCCCGTGCCTCCACACGATCCTTCTAGCGACCTGAAAAGCATGCAACAATCAAGTGTCAGCCAAAGCTGGTGAGTTCACAAAAGTAGTCTACACAACACCGGGTAGACAAGAAATGTATACGAATAACGAGAGACTAATTCGTAAGTTAAATGCATAAATTACAAGTAGTATCCATATCATTAGGTAGCTAGCCTATTCTTATGGACTTGTTGCAAAAAGAATCAACCCAAAAGGTCAAGAAATGAGAAAGTTATGCACGTCGGAAGTTGGCAAAAATTAGCATTATTATCTTTAACACACCATTTGGGAATACGCCTAATTTGCTTCATACTTGGAGTTACGTTCTAAAATTTTTCCGGAATATAATTCCCAATATTTAGAACATTTTGCAAAAAGAATCAGCTCAAAAGATTAAGAATTGAGGAAGTTATGCGCGTCTGAAGTTCACCAAAAATCAGCTTTGTTGTAGTTTTGAAATGTAGAAATTCTAATCCTATATTTTGCATAACTTGATCAAAACTTATAGTTTGACTACCAAAACTTCCAGATCTCAATATTTATATATAACCAAAATTTACATTCAAAAATACCTTCAATAACCCCCGAGAATCAAGTCCAACAAAAATTGCACAACTTGTTAATAAAAAGCTGAATTTTACAGCCCTGCGTACCCAACTTGCCGCAGCTTTTCGGGTGACCAAACGGAGGTCTTAGAGAGCGTATGGGTATCCAACTCAAAGCTAAGACATATAAGTTTCTTAAGGAAAAAGAATCACTCAATTCTGATCAAAATTGAGAAAGTTATGGCATGGGTAAGACGACCCATTAACTTAGACAGAATCTGTCCCAAATCTAGTAGTTGTGTAAATTGCATTTTTGCGGTTTTGGCCAATCTTTTGATCATCTAACTTCATGTAAAGACTTGTAACAACTTATATAACATGCTATCATGGATTTCTAGTTGTAATAACAATCATACCATGAACCTAGCAAAAGTCAAGTATGTCACTTGCATAAAAGCATAATTTCCTAAATTTCAAGTCCCATTACACTCAATTTCTTCAAGAACACCTCAAGGTGAAATTTTCCATAAAAAACACAGCCCTAATACACTACTAAATCTGTCCCAAATCTTAAATTAACTTAACCCATCATAAAATATGATTCAAGAGCATGTATACACATCAATTTACACCCAAACACAAGATTAACACATGTAATCAGGAAATTTCATGTTAGGAGATTTTAGGGCTTACAAGTTCGGTCAAGATTTTTGGATTTGAGAAGGAAGAGGTGAAACCAAAGCTTTCTTTAAACTCTTTGAAGCTTGGAGAGGCTTCGGAAGACTTAAATCTTGCTTGATTTGAAGAAATTTCCAAAAACTTGAAGATGTGTGTGTTGGGTGTGAGAGCCGTGAGGGAGGAAGGGAAGAATAGAAAGTGGCGTTCAAATGAGGGGAGGGGTGTGGTCATAGAATGCATTTTTAGTTTAGGTAAATTACACATCTGGTCCCTCTAGTTCCATTTTAAGTGTAAATTGTCTAAAACAAGTAATAAGTACGGTTTAAACCCAAAACTTGTAAATTAAAAATACTAGGAATGTTTCGAATTGTTTATAACTTATTTAACATAAAATATTTAGTCGGAAAAAAGTCTCGTTAACGAAATGCAAATATTCAAGTATCACATAAATCATGAGTTTAACTACTAGATTAATTATTAAGATATTTATATATAAACATTCAAATAACGGGCTACGGGTTTGCTAACGGAACTAACAAAAATAGTTAACAGTGCTAACTATTTTAACCTGGGAATTTGGCAATCGTCACAATAACTCATTAAAAGAAGTAGTGGGGGGTTAATCTACACGATTATTCAAACCTTTAGTAAGATCCGTACAGGTCTTTACAAGTGGTATCAAAGCAATCCAGGTTGCTCTACTGCGTTTGATCTTGTTCGTTTTTGAGATTTTTGAGTCCAATTTGTTTTCAAAACTTTCCTGCTACTAAAACCTCTTTGACTGCTGCAAATGTCGATTAAAAACTTCCAAAATCGCAAAAATTTGATCACAAATGGTCCAATTCGTATCAGTTCGTGCATAGATCTTTTAGTTTGTTCCAGTTCATGTCAATATCACTCACTTCGTGCAAATAACCATAACGAGGATTCACTTTGTGCCTATAACTGCCACGAAGTGCCAATTCGCATCAGCTCGTGATTACTTGGCATCTCAGTTTGTGAGCCCGTTTGTGAGTGACTTCGCATCCAGTTCGTGTGACACTTCGCATATCAGTTTGTGTTACTTCGTGGATCACTTCGTAAGTCATCTGAGTTCGTAGCAGTTCATGCCAGTCGTGCATCAATTTTCAATTCAAGTCTTAGATCGTGATTTCTTGTTTATTTTACTAAAATTGGCGTAACTTGAGTTCCGTAAAGAGTTACGGTAGCTAATACCAGCCAAAATGACCGTCTCGGGGAGATCTACAGTTTTACTCACCTTACGGCCTGTACCCTCCGTTCCGATACTCAAATTCCACTTTAAGACCTCCGTTTTTAGTTTGAATTTTTTAAGGTATCATATTTCGGTAAGAGATGTCTGATTTCCAAGCCTTTGACGTTATGTAAAACGCGATGCAAACCTTGAGCAATTTTGATAACGAAATCGAAACAAGCCAGAAAGTTCCCAAGTTATTAAATTGGAAGATTATCACAATTGGAAGCAAAGCCATTCTGATCATGTCAGTACAAATGATATTGATTTGTGGATTCCAATTCAAAAACTTTACACACGTCCAACTGATGGAGGAGAGTATAAAGAATTGAAAGATTTCTCATCTAAAGAGAGGAAAAGTTATGAACTCCAACAAAAGGCTTTTGGTTATCTTACCATGGCTTTACCTACTGAACTGTTACATCAATTCAACACATGCAAAAAGACGAAACAGTTATGGGATGCTTTTTCTACAAGATGTGAAGAGAACGATCAATACAAAAAGAGTAGATGAAAGGTGTTGAACAAAGAATTTAAAAACTTCCAACATTATGATAAAGAAAACATCTTTGCTCTTGTGTCAAGGTTCTCACATTTGATTAGTGAATTGAAAGTGGTGGGAATAGAGAAAACTGAGGAAGAATTGAAAGAGAAGATACTGGAGGTTTTACCATAGAATTGGGAAAATTATGTCGTACTGATTACACATGACAAAGAATTTTCATCATTATCATTTCATGATTTAACAGGAAAGCTTCATGCTTGAGAAATGGAAATGATGAATACAAACAAATCAACTGCTCAACTGCAAAATCTATAGTTATATCATGGTGAGAATGCTGCAAGCATAAACGCAAAAGCTAAACCAAGTGGTCTTAGTCCTCCACCAAGTACAGCGTTTATTGAAAATGTTTCTGGAATTTCTGAAACTTTTGATTCCTCGATGGGGTGTAGTTTTACAATTCCAGGTCTAACAAATCAGAATGCATTTTCTGTCAAAACAACTAATGATTGTGCCGCTTTGATATTTGCTTTAATTTAATCTTCTTTGGAATGATTATCAACAATCTTAGTGATGCTAAGATAGATAGAGAAGATTTTAATGAAATAGATGATGATCATTTGGATAAAATGGATATGGCATGGCAATTGGCTATGTTAAATCAGAGAGCAAAGAGATTCTTCAAGAAAACTGGAAAAAGACCTGTTAATTCAGATGGAAAGTCGAGATTCAATAAATCTAAGGTGAAATGTTACGTATGTTCCAAATCTTGGACATTTTGCAAGAAAATGTCAGCAATCTCAAGCCAACAATGACTCAAAAGCTACTACCATTGGTACTCAATCGTTATCAAGTATATCAAGTACTAGATCTTTGATTGTTCAAGCTGGTGCGAATTATGATTGGGGTAGAGTTTTTAATGAATCAGCATTGATTGTCACATCTGCACAAGATGATTATTATTCAGAAATAAGTTCTTATGAATCAGTTGAGGATGACATGTATGAATCTAAGGTTGATAGTCTGCTAAAGGAGAATGCTTCTTTCATGAAAGAAATCAATCTTCTCAATGATAAATTCAACATGGTGTCAAAAGAATTGGAGATTTCCAAGAAACAATGTAAGGAATTTGAATTAAAAGTTGCAAAGTTATCTGATGATAATTCTGAGTTAGCTCAAGAAGTTGAAAAATGGAAATCTGAAGCAAAAGAATTTGACACTAATTTCATTGATCTTTTAGAGAAATCCAAGATTAAGCTTGATGTGCTCAACAAGACTTCTGATGAACTTGTTGCTAAAGCGATAGCTTATCAGCATGATAATGAACAATTGTTGGAAGAAAAGAAGGAATTAGCAAGGGTGAATAAATTGCTAAATGCAAATATTGATATTCGGAAAAGAAATGAAGAAAGCTCAAGAAGGAGTTGTTTGCTGAGTTAGATAATTTGAGGTTGCAGAAATCAGAAACAAACCGGGTCGCAAAGAAGTTGATTGCTACCGAAAAGGAATTATTTGAAGCACAACAGAAGATATCAGCTTTGAATATCTAGGTGATTTATATAAATCGCCTTCTGAACAATGTCACAAATTCACAATAGTTCACAAGTTTTTTAGCAAAAGATGAGAATTTTGAGAAAATGTTCGACAAGACAGTTCTACCCCCTGCCATTATCAAAGAATTTGTCAATATTGTGAAGGAAAGGGTTGAAGATTGTGATTATTCTAAGTTTTCTGATTCTAAGTCTGATGAAGAGAAGGTTTTGAAGAATAAGAAGAACAAAAAGAATGACAAGAAGAATGAAAAGAAATATGATATTCCTAAATTTTCACAGTTTGTGTTTGGTTCTTCATCAACTGAAAATGAGAAGTCAACTACTTTAACTAAAAAGAATCCTTTCATATTGATATCGATGAGACGATTTTCTATG
Organism: Deinandra increscens subsp. villosa; assembly: GCA_039602395.1. Classification (NCBI taxonomy): domain Eukaryota; kingdom Viridiplantae; phylum Streptophyta; class Magnoliopsida; order Asterales; family Asteraceae; genus Deinandra; species Deinandra increscens. Next base: position 87,593,659 of record JBCNJP010000007.1, on the reverse strand, counting down.
CTCCGAAGGATGTTAAAGAAGTTAATGATGAGTTTTCACGATTGGCAAAGAGCGGGCATAAATCAGGTGGTTCGAAAGAAAAGGTTTCTGGTAAACATGCAGGTTTGGGTTTTAAACCAAAGATTGTTGAAGATGGTAGTATTCAAGCTCAAAATCAACAAAATATGAAGAAGATTAAGTTGAAGCAAGTTCAGAAGGATGTTTTCAGAGCTGAAAAAGTTCAACCTGAGAGATTCTACAAGCTTAAGGGTTTGGAACAAAAATTTTCTAACAAAGAATTTTCGCTTCATTGCGTGGATGCTCAAAAAATTTCTCAACTTTTTATGAAAAGTGTTGATCCGAGGAATAAGAAGAAATAATTTGCTATATTTTCTTCTGGAGGATTAGGTTCTACTCCAAAGAGCCCGACATAAAAATGGGTTCATGATCACAGGCATCAGGTATTTGATTCTTTTCTATGATCATTTCGGAGATGTTATTTTTGTGAAGCTATGCAGGTTCCTGAAAATGCGTCAACGGTAGATCGTCTACTTAGTCGTATCGAAATCAATGTAAAACGAGTAAAACATGAGGAGTAAATACAATAAAGCTTTGTATCAACCACAGAGAACCACAGAGTACACTTGATAGAATGTAAGACTCAAACGTACAAGTCTCTGAAATTCTACACAAGACAAACTATATATACTAGCTGAACTCTTAATGGTTCGAACCTCCAGTTCAGACAAGTTCGGACCTGTCCGAACTTGGAGTTCGCCAGGAGTTCGGCCAGCAGCAATCTAGCACATCCTTGTCTTGTATTCAATACTTCACATGACGATCAGGAAGCATGTATCAACAAACTCCCCCTCGGCATGTGCAGTATCATTTTTCACTTAAAACTTGTATCATGTATCTTCAATCAAACTCTTCCTCGATCTTGACGATGAGTTCAATCTTGAATACTTGATATTGCATCGTGTGTAATCTCTTTATCAACAAACTTCATAAGACTTGAAGTTGTGATATTCTCTTTCTACTTAGAAATCTGCCAACATAAATAATCTTGGCGTAAAATGTCTCTTTGAGACTCCAAGATATTTTGATTTTGAAAAAGATGTTGTATTTCGTGTTGATCAATCGAAAAGAAATCAGAAACAAAATCTTTTTGACTTTTAGAAACTTTACATCAAAACACTCCTAAAATTTTTTGATCTTTTCTAAAATGAAAAGTAAATCCAATATACAATCAGACACTATTTTTGTCTTTTGCGAGAAAGATCACGACTTGGGATCATATTGGATATAACATGCTGAACTACACTTCAATTTCGATTATTGTAGCACATAAGCCATGTCGATTGCAAATATAACTTGTCCATAACATCTGGATATGTTAAGGTATTGATTATAGTTGCATTGACCAGTATACCCCACACTATCAGACATACTCAAATATGCTTTTGTTTATTATACTTTTTTGATTTCATTTGTGACTTATCACATAATGATTGTATTCATGATATAGTCAACTGTGTTCCATGCAAAAAGAAATAAGAACGTTAAATCGTCTACCTTAAGGTCGATCTTTCGATACGCAGATAAGGCCTCGGATTTAACAAAATTAAAAAATAAAACAAGTTGAAATTGTATAAATCAACAACAATCAGGTCGGTCTTGTGGACACGCAGAGAAAGTCCGATGAGTTATACGAAACACCAATGAAAATAAAGCAGAACGTCAAACGAACAACGATCAGGTCGGCCTTGTGAGCACGCAGAGAAAGTCCGATTATTTGACAAAATAAAGAAAATCAAACAAGTTTAAATCTTTGCAAAATGAGCACATGAATACACAGTGACTTCTCATTTTATTTTCCACATATCTTTTTCTTGAAATATCGTGAGATATGCATCAAGATGTTGTCCACTAGGTCAAGCATAAGATTTTAGTGTATATCACATTTGAATACTTTCTGATCAGAGCCTACCTTACACATCCATCAAATGATCTTATGGTTTTTTCATCTATTTTATCCATGAGTCAGAATGTGTAAGCCAATGTACCATCATTTCCCAATCATGTCGGATACAATTTCTGATTTTTCAATGTTTTTGATTTTTTGCATTTTTCAATGTTTTTATCTTTTTCAAATTTCTCCCCCTAAAAATGACAACTCTATTTATAGATTTTTATTTTTAACATTTTGAAAAACAACACATTATTTTTGTATTTTTTGCAAAATAAACAAACTCCCCCTCAAGATGAGACGGAGTGAAAAGCAAAGAAATTGATCAACCAACACAAATATTTGCCATTGTAGTATTTTGAAACCAGGATTGATGTGGAAATTCAATTTAAGTTAGCACAAATATTTCACAATCAGCAATTTCTCAATTACCGAAAAATCTTCTGGAAAATACCTGCTTGACACCAAATAAAACATTAGTCGCTCTAGGATCGACCTGGATTCAACAGCGTCGGGTCGCCCGGTATAACACCCCAAAATTTGATAACTTGAAATATATACATGTTAAGTAGCTAAAACGCATATTGATATGGCTTATGGATTGATAAATTGGGTAAAGGGTAATGATTTGCAAAAATGCTATACGTGTTTGTGTTGTAGATACATATGATATATGTGTTAGATAGCAAAACGTGATAGAACAAATGAAAAATGCATGTTTACCCTTTAGCGGGTAATGAATTGATAAAGAACAACATTACACATATGTTACACATAATGGGATAAGGAAATGTGATAAATACGTATTTTATAACCATAATAAGTGATATATATGGTGTTAGCATAAAATACATATTTTGAAGTTGATATGATAGAAATAGATGGTAACTGGAAGAAAATACATTTAAACGATTGTATTATATTAGATATATGTGTGATTATATACATACTATATATATATATATATATATATATATATATATATTCTAATGGGTTAAATGCATGTGAAATATTCATTTGATGAATGCATACGTAGGAATACATATTAGGATAGTTAAACGTGTGAAAAATAAATAAGAACGTATCCTTACGTTGAAATGATGGTTAAAAATGAATAAATACATAACGTATACGAGTATTATACGTATTTATATGAACCCAAGGTTTAGGAGTTAGTATAAATGTATCCTAAAGTGAATCGGAACATGAAATGATAAGTATGGGAAGTAGAAGGGCTAAAATGTAAATTGATAGAAAATATATATATAAATATACGAATGTATATAAACCTTATCAAACGTATCCCAAGCCCTAAAACCATTTGAATTATGTCTTATAATGTTTTGGTACATAAAATAATAAAAGGGTAGAAGTTCAAGGGCTAAAAGTGCAATTAAATGAAGGTAAGGGACTAAAAATGACAAAAATCAAAAGCTAGCCAGGAAAAGGGATGGCTCACATATCGCGAAGCCCGTCCCCCCTCTCGGCGCGATACGCGACAGACCATAGACGACAGGTGGTGTTCTTGGTCGCGTTTTTGGCCACGTAACTCAGACTTGCAGCCCAATTTTCCTTGTATACGCGTCAAATTAGCTCGGCTATCACCCATAAACGTGTCTAGACCTCCATGCGCATCCAACCAGTATATATACATGATCAAATCATTGAAATCAGTCACCAATTTCTTGATTCTTTCCTCTAAAAACCCTAAAACGAGCCAGCCCCTTCTTCTATGAAATTCGACCAAACGATGAGGAGTTAGAAGCTCAAGTTCTGCAGTCATGCTTCATTAGGTATGTTTAACAATAACCTATCTCAGTTTTTACTAATATTGCCTCTAACTATGTTTTCTAAAAATGTATAAAAACTAGGGTTCTTGGGCTTGTTTTGCCAAAATCAGGTGATCGGGTTGGAATTAAGGTCTGAATTTTTGTTGGTAATCCTAAAATAATTTATTTTAAGAAAGTCCTAAGTTTATTTCACAATATAACAACTTTTGGTAAAGTTTTTGTAAACGGGTCAAAATTAGGGTTTTCGTAACGTTGTTCTACCCAAATTGAGTAAACGGTATTTTATTAAGATTTGATATTTTAAAGGATGTTAATAATTTTATAATGGATAATATCTCTGTTGTACCATGTGTTCATGAGTAAATCTGACACGTGACCCCTCTTAGAGCCAAGACTGGGAGTGGGTGTGGTATCAGAGCCTTGGTTTAAGGGATTTAGATACTAGCACGGTATCTAGACTTAAACTAGTACTCTTGGTAGACAAAGTAAGGTAAGATAGAGAATGTAAATGCCATTCAGGATAGTTATGCCCATAGGAAAGAGGTTGCACGAGGAGCATAGGAGGTAGAACTTACGGTATGCAAGTGCGGGGGAATACCCGATTGCAATTAGCTACTGCAATTTGGTATTTTACCCAAATAAACATATCATAGGTTCTAACTATTACGTGGCGAAGTACGGGGTAGAATAATTGACTGTAAGATACATGGTCAGTAACTTGTAAGAATGTCTAGATGGAGGCAATTTTAAAGGACCGGTTTTAGAGTTACCAGTAAGGAGGAAAAAGGTATGGACACTAGGAATAACTGTGATGAGAGTAACTGGGTTTTGAAAGCATCATAATTATATAATGTATAAGCGCGCGTACACTTATCTAATTATCATGAATTCAAAATTTGGAGACTTCACGTCACATGAGTTCTGAAAAGTCCGGCTATTTTAATTATAGGATCAGAAGATGAATATTGAGAATCGTAGTCACGATAGGAATGCGAATAGGGTGTCCGATGCCAATTCAGATGTTAGCAATAACGAAAGGACGAGTACCTTCAGCGAAGAAGAGAAGATCGCCATAATGACAGAAACATCAAGGGCTACGTTTTTATCGATTGCTAACCAACTCCTGGAGGCTCTGACAAGAAAGGTGCCCAATGAAGCCGCCGCAAGTGGAGCTTGTCCTGAAGAAACATCTAGCAGAAATAGGTTCTCGACAGAAGAGAAACGGATGCGGTTCAAGGTTAAAGAAAGTCTTGAAGACAATGAAGGCAGGTGCCACAAGAAGGCTAAGGAAGCTACTGAAGAAGGAAGGCCAGCATGTCAGGTGTACAAGAGACGTCATCATAGGGACTCCATGTGGAGATCAAACATTTGTCACAACTGTGGCCAGAACGACCACATCTTCTGTATGTGCCCGAAGCTGAAGAAATGTTTCGTATGTGGGAATTTAGGATACAACATAGCAGACTGTCCTAAAAGGATGAAGGATCAGGAATCGTTGAAGATGAAAAGAGGTAAGCCTAAATGTCACATATGACATAAGAACCATCTTGGAATTTGTCGAGTAGGACTCTCTATCTGTTATACGTGTGGAAAGGAGGGTCACTTCTCTAGTAGCAGTCCAGAACGAAAGAAGTTTTATGAATGTGGAGAAGCGGGACACCTGAAAGCAAATTGCCCTAAGTTGGCAAAGAATACCGAATCCAAGGGAGCATTCCGAGCTCGGGAGAATAAAGTCAGGACTCTCAGCTATTGTAGGCACGGAACCTGAGATTACATCCAATGTAGTTTCAGGTAAGCTTACATCGATAATATGTCTACTTATGTAATATATTATGTAGATTATACGTACTCGCTTACGTTAGGACGAGGAGATCCCTTCTTAGACTAATATGGCCTTTGGGAGAAATGTTATGATTATGTAAATTACCTGATAGGTTATTCTCGATGATGTTAGAAACTTTAGAACATTGGGATGAGAAAGAATTGACTTACGGAGCGCTATGCACAATCATCTGTAACCTTAGGAAGACTCGACTTCATATGCAAGGATCGCGATGGCTCAGCAGTAAAGATTACTTATGTAATCAAGACATGGATGTTTATGGGTCAAGAGATAAGTCATACTCGACGTATGCCATTGACTCGGAGGTGGAGCCAAGAAGCTGAAGAATGTATCAATGACATGTCAAATTCCAAACGAATTATCCAAGTGATCCAATGAGCAGCTCGTCAGATCAAGAAATGAAGTTCCAAAATCAACTCAATGTCAGAAGCAACGCCAGGAGCAATGCTAGGAGCAACGTTAGGCGCAACGCCAGAAGCAACAAGACTAGAAGAAAAGCATTGTACCAGTCATCTCCATTAGAAATAGGGAAATTTCTTTAGGATAAGTACCTCGCCTTAGGATGCTCGAGCATTTTCAGAAAGAAGGACGGAAGCCAAGGATATGCGTAGACTGCAAGAAGATAAGAAATTGTCAGTGAGAAGCGGATATCCTCTGCCAGGGATCAGCAAACCCTTCGACCACCTACAAGGAGCAAGACGATTCTTCGAGATCAATCTGAGGTTAGATTAACGCCACCTAAAGGATTAAAAGTGAGCCTATAAAGAGAATGGCTTTTCATAAACAAAATGGTCATTACGATTTAGTTATAGAGACTGGACTGACAATTGCCCCTACATCCCAAAGATCTTGTGGCTAAGCATGCAGACAAATGACGTTCTAAAGTTCTCAAGGAATGGGGAAGAATGCACGACGCATTGGAAGGAAGTGCTAAAGATCAGGAAAAAAAGAGGGCTATATAAATGTACAGATCGACAAAAAGGAAGTTCATACGATCAACTTGAGAAACACCATAGTAGACCCCTTAGAGTTAGAAGCAGCAGTATGTCGGAAGCCACTGAAGACACTCTAGGAGATCTTAGCTTCTTAAGTTTAGCAAAACAATTATCGTCGAAGTATCCAAGATCTTTCCAAAAAAATTGTAACGCCATTAGGTTAACTAAGAAGAAGTCAACAACCTTTTTGGAATCATCAGAAGAAAGCACAATGAAACGGATTAACTCAGGCATCGGTATAATCTTTACCAATTAGGCCTGAATGGAAGTTACAGCAAAAGCATTTTCACTCAAGAGATGGAGATATTATATCAGACGGTCTAAACTGGTTTACCAGGATTAAAGGTAGATATACATAAGCTATATAGGTTTTATTGTGGTTAGAATAATGGAGTCATGCTGCACCGAACTAGTAGTAGTACACCTCTGGTTATATCAAAGATGTGGTAAATATGCCGTTGTTACATCTTATATACACATGAGATACAATAAGAAGTGGCACGAGAATTAGTCCCGTAAAGTTAAATATTACAAACCACTGAAAACATATCTGCAGCATTCATGAATATGTATCACTTACTAATGAACGAGTAAGGGACTATTGGTGTCCAGAAGTGAAAGTTCAAGTCCTTCAACGCGTAGATAAACGTGTAACGTACGTAGAAGATTAAAGTCGAGTAGCAGAAGCTTCATAGTGAATTTTTAACCTTGAAGAATTTCGAAATATATCCAGGTGATATTCATAATCAAGCTACCCTATATAGCTAAGATTTATGACACCACCTAGATAAAATGAGGTTGGTTAAAGGGGAGTTCCTTTATTTGAGAGACGTATTCTCCCAAAACGTTAGCTAGATTATTCGTTAGAAATTCTTGCTTAAAAGTGTTAACATTTGTTATAAAAATGTGTATCATATTCTAATTATGAACAAGATTCCATGGGTAGAATAGTTGACGTATTACCGTATATAGGTAATAGAGATAAATGATAGATTTTTATAGAGAGTTTGTTACGATTCTAAAATCGTAGCCTGGGAACTAGATGGTTTGTAAGATACATTAAATTCATGAGAAAATGTTCCGGATTAATCCCGGAAAGAAAGGTAAGAGGTGAGGATCTCATTGTGAGTTAAATCACAGTTTGAGCCGGTTTCGAGGACGAAACCCTATTTAAGGGGGTAGAGTTGTAACCCCCAAAATTTCATAACTTGAAATATATACGTGTTAAGTAGCTAAAACACATATTGATATGGCTTATGGATTGATAAATGGGTAAAGGTTAATGATTTGCAAAATGCTATACGTGTTTGTGTTGTAGATACATATGATATATGTGTTAGATAGCAAAACGTGATAAAATGAATGAAAAATGCATGTTTACCCTTTAGCTGGTAATGAATTGATAAAGAACAACATTACACATATGTTATACATAATGGGATAAGGAAATGTGATAGATACATATTTTATAACCATAATAAGTGATATATATGGTGTTAGCATAAAATACATGTTTTTAAGTTGATATGACAGAAATAAATGGTAACCGGACGAAAATACATTTACACGATTGTATTATATTAGATAAATGTGTGATTATATACATATACATATATATATATATATATATATATATATATATATTATTCTAATGGCTTAAATGCATGTGAAATATTCATTTGATGAATACATACATAGGAATACATATTAAAATAGTTAAACGTGTGAAAAATAATAAGAACATATCCTTACGTTGAAATGATGCTTAAAAGTGAATAAATACATAACGTATACGAGTATTATACATATTTATATGAACCCGAGGCTTAGGAGTTAGTATTAATGTATCCTAAAGTGAATCGGAACATGAAATGATAAGTATGGGAAGTAGAAGGACTAAAATGTAAATTAATAGAAAATATATATAAATATACGAATGTATATAAACCTTATCAAACGTATCCCGAGCCCTAAAACCATTTGAATTATGTCCCATAATGTTTTGGTACATAAAATAATAAAAGGGTAAAAGTTCAGGAGCTAAAAGTGCAATTAAATGAAGTTAAGGGACCAAAAATGACAAAAATCAAAAGCTGGCCGGAAAAGGGATGGCTCGCGTATTGTGAAGCCCGTCCCCCCTCTCGGCGCGATACGCGACGGACCTCAGCCGGCAGGTGGTGTTCTTGGTCGCGTTTTTGGCCACGTAACACAGACTTGCAGCCCAATTTTCCTTATATACGTGTCAAATTAGCTCGGCTAATCACCCATAAACGTGTCTAGACCTCCCTGCGCATCCAACCAGTATAAATACATGATCAAATCTTTGAAATCAATCACCAATTTCTTGATTCTTTCCTCTAAACGAGCCAGCCACTTCTTCTACGAAACTCGACCAAACGATGAGGAGTTAGAAGCTCAAATTTTGCAGTCATGCTTCATTAGGTATGCTTAACAATAACATATCTCAGTTTTTGCTAATATTGCCTCTAAGTATGTTTTTTTAAAATGTATAAAAACTAGGGTTCTTGGGCTTGTTTTGCCAAAATCAGGTGATCGGGTTGGAATTAGGGTTTGAATTTTTGTAGGTAATTCTAAAATAGTGTATTTTAAGAAAGCCCTAAGTTTATTTCATAATTGAACAGGTTTTGGTAAAGGTTTTGTTAACGGGTCGAAATTAGGGTTTTCATAACGTTGTTCTACCCAAATTGAGTAAATGGTATTGAATTAAGCTTTGATATTTTAAAGCATGTTATAAAATGTTATAATGGATAATATCCTAAGTTGGTTTTGAATAAAAATGAGTTTTGGTTAAGAAATGAGAAAAATGGGAAATTAGGGTTTTGAAACATGATTATTTAATATAAAATATTCCGGAGGGTATGGGGACTTGATTTTTGGTATAAAACCATATATACATATATAATATGTATATATGAAGTTAAATTTGATAAATATTAAAGTATTGAATATACCGAGTTAATTGGATATTTAGAAGTTCGTGCGGACCAGAAGGGTAAGCGCCTGTACATTGGGGTTTCTGGCAAAGTGGGGGTGTCGCATAAATCCCTACTGGGAACTGGCAAACCTCACTGGGCAATTCCGGAGTGAGCGTTTACTTATAGGAATGTGCGTCTTCGTATTATCGTTAAAAGAAAAGGATAACTGCCTAAAGGGCATTTTGGTCATTTTGACCTTTAAGAAGGAATGAACTTAATAATTGTATATTATTAAAATAATAAGATGTTAAAATAAACAGAAGAATGTTTATTATATTAAACCTTGCGTTAACGCCATACAATACGCGATTAGGTTTAATTGGAAGGCATAGCGGAGGTTTTACCTGAATTAACTGCTTCAGAGTATAAGGTAAGTTCTATGAGCCCACTTTTAAATGTTTTAAATGTTTCAATGTTTTCAGGCTGATATACATGCAATGATATATATTCAACTGTTTACTTGAAAAGTATTTGAGTTAAATGCTTTTACGTGTTTTGTGTTAACACCCATACGTGGAATGTTTTAAAGACCTATAAATGTTTGAGATTATGATTACCTGTTATGAACAGATTTCAGAAGAGTTATAATAAATGGTTAGTATAAAGATAAATCTTTTTAACGGTTTTAAGTAAAGAAAATGTTTTGAGTCCAAAAATAAAAAGGTTATTTAAATGGACTTTTGAGGATGTTTTGAAGAGGTTTTAATCTAAGCATAGATTGTCTAAGATGAGGGGGGTTGTACAATCCAAGCAGTGGAAATGAAGCCACTGGAGTAAAGATGGTTACTCAAGAGGTCGGGAGGCGACGACCAACAGAAAGGGACTAAAGTAGTCCCAGAGGTAGACAATGCTTAGTAAAAAGAGGTTTTGCTTATAATGTTTCGTATGAATCTTTTATACGTAATGATTATTTGCACAGAGGATGGGTCCCGGAGGCCCAAGGTATTTTAGAGTATTAAATGATTTTTAATATTGATGAGTTAAATGTTTTGGTATAATCCTGTTATGCATTATACCTGTTAAATATTATAAAGAGGGGTCGGTAGGCTTAAACGTTTGAGGCATGTTAAAGTATTAAATGATTTTTAATACTGAAGGTTTTTTTGTGATGTTTTGTATAATCCTGTTATGTATTATAGCTATTAAATGTTTATAAAGAAAGGACCGTTAGGCACAAATGTTTGAGGTAACCTTTTACGGTAAAGGTAAAAGTTTTAAATACTTAGAACTCACCAGCGTAAGTTGACCTTTCCATAAATGTATGTATTTATATCAGGTTGTGGTGATGTTTAAAGTAGCAAGGGAAGGGCTCTAGCGAGGGCTGATTAGATGGGCAAGCTATCAGGACGGACTCAGTAGTAGTACTGGCATAGACATAATTAAGAACTAGCTGTTAGATTATGTTGTTATCTTCCTTACTATTGTACATGGCTTATATTTAAATGAAAAGTTTTAAATTTCCACTGCTTAGTTATCTCTGTTGTACCATGTGTTCATGAGTAAATCCGACACGTGACCCCTCCTGGAGCCAAGACTGGAGTGGGTGTCACACCCGGTGTCTTCCACATAGTCATTGTTGACCTTTGAAACAACTTTAGGTTTCCAAATTTGAAAGATTTTTTATTTTTGATCATAACCGGAATCAGATTCAACCGACGTACCCAGTTTAGACCATGACGACTTACGAGTTAATTTGATCTTTGGAGACCATGGATCATCAAAAATTTGACCTTTGTTATCCACATATTTGGCAGTGTTGTGGATATATGCAGTCGTCAGACAATCGGGAGCAAGATGTCCTGGTTGACGACATGCATAACAAAGTCTTTCTCAAAAAATATTTGAAAAACTCTTTGAATTTTGAAAACTAGATGAATGTTCCGAATCGAAGTTATCAAAGAAATCATCAGAAGAATCATACCTAGGAGATGGAATCCTTGAAGATGACGACCTTCCAGAATAATAAGAATCTTTCTCAGGAAGTGATTTCCTTGGAACTTTAACTTTTGAATTCTGCTTTTCATTTGCTGGCTTCTTTGCTTGAACCGGTGCGTCCTTCACTTCATATCCCAAGCCTTTTTGTTTTAAACCTGAAGATTTTGATTAACTGAAAGAACCAGAAGCTTCTCTCTCTTTAGCTTCTCTAGTGAATTTTTCTTTGATATCTTTCAGTTTGTTCTTCTCCACCAAAACTTTGTCTTCTTCATTTACGAATGAAGTACTTGCACCACTTTTGTCAAACACTTGTTCATTTTCCAGAAAAATAAACTTTGAGCTAAACTTAGGAGCTTCACCCAAAGGCTTTTCCTTCTTCTTAGACTTCTTCTTCTTAGATGAAGTGGAAAATTTTGAATAATCATGCAATTCGGATTTAGGATCAAGTGGAGCGGATGTTACCTCAATCAAATCCACTGGTTGAGGAACCATGTGAATATCATTTTTCTCAGAATTCTCCTCACTCTTATCCTGTTTGTATAAGAAATTCAGCAAAGTTTGTGACAAATTGCAATTCTTTACTTGCCGTTTTAACTCCAAAATTTCTAACTGTAATTCATTAATTTTCTGTTGAGCTTCAAACACTTCCTTTTGTGATTTGATGAATTCTGCATTGAGATCATCATATTCATACACTTGTAATTTCCTAGATCTCACATTCAGCAAACTACTCTTCAAGCACACTTTCTCTCATCTTTTTATAAATGTCAACATCTTTTGTTAACACTTCATTCTTGTCACGACAAAGAACATTTTCATCTTGAAGCATAGAAATTTTGTTTTGAAGCTTCTCAACAGTCGCAACAGTTTCAACAATTAGAGCATTAGCCTTTTCATACTTTTGTTGAATCGGATAACTCTTCTCAAATAGATTCTCAAAATCTTGAGCTGCATCTAACGCTTCAGCTTTGGCTTTCTCAGATTCTTCAGCCAATTGAGTCTTTTCTTTCAAAACATCTTCATGAACATGGACCAATTCATAATACTTCTTTTGAAAATCATCCAATTCTTTCTTGAGCACAACAATCTCTTCAGTTGACAATTTAGACCTTTCCTCAAAACTTGCAATCTTGTTACTCTGCCTTAAACATTCAAGACATATTGATTCTTCGACTTTAACTTCTTTAATCATTGATATTGTCGAATTGGAATTGGAATCAGAATCAGTCACAATGCTATCATCATCAACATGACGAGCAGTTAAAGCAATTATAAATGGAGCATGTTTCCTCGTAGCCTCAAAATCTGCATTCCAGGCAAATTCATTTGGATGCCAAAACACCTCATTTAATTTCTCATCAAAAGAAACAACTTTTTCTTCGATCTTAGAACTTTCACTTGGTGAATGAGAAAAACCATATGAGCATGTTGACCAGATTTCAATTTACATTTAGTTGAACTTCGACATTCTCTTGCAAAGTGACCATATACCGAACACTTAAAACATTTCACCTGAGATTTGTCCAAACTAATCTTCCCTTCTTGATTTAGTCTTTTCTTGCCAGTTCTATTGAAAAATTTCTTCGTTCTTCGGACCAACATAGCATACTGCCAGTTCAAATCCATTTCTTCCAGATGATCATAATCGATTTGATCGTAATCTTCATTTGTCAGCTCATCATTACTCACAGCACCAGTGATAACACCAAAATATGAAGATACCAACGCAGACATTAAAGCATTATAATCATCGGTGGTTTGAGCAGATAATGCATTTTGAGTTGAAGAACTCGGAACAGAAACATTACAACCAGCAGAATAACTAGAAGTTTCAGATTTACCTACAATGAATGCTATGGGAGGTGCAGAACTAAGAATATTAGATTTCCCGACATTCATGGTAAAATCATTATCACCAAAATACACAGCAGGATTCTGAATTTGTGCAGGAAGTGATTTATTCACCATCAACTCCATATCTCTGGCTTGAATTCTTTGAATTAAATCATTGAAAGATAATCCCGGATATTCTTTATCATGGGTGATCATCATCGCATAATTCTCCCACTTCTCTGGCAGAGCTTCTAGAATATTTTCTTTCATATCAGCTTCTTCCTTTATAAGACTTACCAAACACATTTCACTCATCAAGTGAGCAAATCTTGCAATCAGATTTGGAATTGATTCGTTCTGATAATGCTTGAAACTATCAAATTCCTTCTTCAAAACCTTTTGTCGACTATTCTTATATTGGTCATTACCTTCACATCTCTTTTCCAGTGCATCCCACAAACTCTTCGATGTATAGTTTGTCAGGACCAGATTTGAGCAACATTGTTCTCATATGATTCATCACACAAGTGCGGAAATCATGTGTGATGGTCGATTCCGGATGGATCAGCATCAATGCTCACCCATTGATGATTCCTAAAGCTCAAGAACACACACTAACACCAAGAACACACACACAAAGGCTCTCTGTATGAATAATACTCCTTCAAGCGTTTCCAATAGGGTTTTCTCAATGGTATTTATACTACCAGAGAACTTGGGACAAAAGGAATGTTTGACACAACACAATCATTACCTAGAATTCAGCAAAATATTCTATCAGGAGAACAAGTTCGCTAAGACTTAAGTGAAGTTCGCTAGCACTTAACAAGTCCGCTAACAAGTCCGCTAACAAGTACGCTAAGTAGTAACAAGTCTGCTAAGTAGTAACAAGTCCGCTAACAAGTACGCTAAGCATTATCAAGTTCGCTAACAAGAACAAGTACGCTAACATGAACAAGTACGCTAACAAGTTCGTTAAGAACAAATTAAGTACGCTAGGAACAAAACAAGTCTGCTAAGTAAACAAGTTCGCTAGGAATAAACAAGTCCGCTAAGATAACATTCAAACAAGTACGCTAAGAGTAATTCAAGTCCGCTAAGAGCATAAGTCACAAGTCCGCTAAGAAGCATAACAAGTACGCTAACATTTACACAAATTTCACCAAGTACATATCAAAAGACAATTACAAATTAAAGTATCAATTACAAGATAAGAAAACAATAAGTTTGTGTTGCTAACAAATAGGTTCTAACAATTCCACCCTTGTTGGCAATGCAAACTCTTGAGCTTCAAGCATCTTGACCGGTCAGCTTCAACAGGAATCTCCAGTTCTCTCTGGATGCAGGTTTGTCTTTATCAGAAAGTACGTGAATACCCATATCATACAGCCTAAAGAGATATTGCCAAACGAGCTTCTTCAGGTCATTATAATTGTTCAGCTCGACCAATCGTCTTGACTTATCCAAAATGACACTTGAACCATGTTCTTCAATCAACCAACAAGTTGTTGTTCTCAGGAAACCTGAATCAAGAATGAGTCTACCTAATTCTGCTAGCCTTTTGCACCACCATCTTAAGAATATCAAGAAATAGTTGGCATCATAGCATTCATAAGGTCTCAGCTGAACAGGTATTGTCCGCATCTTCTCGTAATACATTATCTTCAAGTAAGAACGAGAGAGAAGACGTAGTTCTATAGCAGCAAATATTCTGATAGCGTCAGCACCATCTCTCTCGATTACCAACTCATGAGTCATCCCGTTATAGTACCAACTGATCATAGGAGCATTCTTCTGGTTTCCAGGGATAGTCTTTGCTTTCACTTCCTTTCCTATATCCTTGAACATACCTCGGTGAGGAGCACAAAGCCTTCTTTTCTATTCTGCCAACTGAGCTTTTCTCTCTGCTTCTGAATTTTCACTGAATCTTTTATCATTATAAGCAGACTGGATCAACGCAGCATCCCTTATACCCTTTGGATGATTTATGTGGTTCACCAAGTCCAGGTACTTAAGCTGTTTGAGTTCCCAGGAGAATAGGCTAATGAGAGCTTTGAAGTCTCCAAATATTTGGATATAGCCATTTCTCCTCTTCACCATGAAAGCATCAAGGGCTTCATCATATTTCCAACCCAAGATCTTCATCCCATGATTGACATTAGGGTTGCTAGGCATTTTCCTCAAGTTCTTGGTAGCAAATAATTGCATAGCCTTCAAGTTAGGAGTTAGCTTTTCCCATTCGTCATAGATTTGGGGATTATCTTTTCTCTTGAGAGCCTCAGCCCGTTCCTCTTCATTGATTCTGATTTGTTCCAACTTCGCCAACCGCTATGTCTTCCAATACTCACACACAAACTTCTGGAGACCAGTAAGTCTCTTCTTGTAGTATGCCTTCTTATCAATGTTCTTAAATTTACAGAAGTTGCGGAGTGCTTCAGAGTTCATACTGTTGGTGGTGGATTCAATATAAGCTTAAGAGTCAGGAGGGTCAATGGACGAGTTCTCTGGAGGAGGAATGAATGTGTTGCCGATGTCAAGGGTGAGATCAGAGAAATGATCCCGGATAGGAAGGAAGTCCACAGTCTTGTTTGTGTCGGAAAAGATATCAGCTAAGAAATCAGATTGTGCTTCAACAGTTTGATTTTGAGGTAGGTGAGAATTCAACCTCTCCTCATTGGTGTATAACTTGGTCAACTCAGTGTCAGTGAGACTCATCAGATATTTTAATGAGAAGTTGTCTTTCATCAGAGTTCTAACCATGTTGGCTGTAACAGAGTTGTCATCAGCATCAACATCGGTGCCCTCTATGTTTGTGACAATGCGGATCAAAGGTTCATCTGTTCTGATTGATTCTGAACGTTCTGGCAAAGTGCTCGACCCTTTTGCATACATAACAGCTGGAGGATGGTTAGATTCATATCTCTTGAGTGCTTCAGCCTTTTCCTCGAGAAGTCTATTTTGTTCACTAAGAGTTTCATCAATAAGCGCTCTACGAGATCTTTCTTTCTCAGCTTCTCTTTTACGATGCTCTTCAGCAATTTCTTCAGGAGTTAAAATCCTTTTTCCTCTATCTTCAGTAGACGGACCAGGTTGTTCTGTAACCGCAGGCTCTTGAGTTGCAGTCACATTTGGTTCATCTTTAGTGTCAGACTCAGAGGAGAAGTGCATAAATGAGGCTTCAAAGATTTGATCACGGAAGCTTTGCTCAGTCGATACTGTAGGAACAGATTGACTCTCAGATCTCGGGCAGCACTTGATTCAAGGTCGATGATATATGCATCTGTAGGAATAGAAACTGGAACATGGGGAGCAATGTCTAAAGCAGAAGCCTTAACTGAGGTCTGCATAAGCTCAGAAAGTGAAACCTGTACATATATATCATCCACCTCCTTCTTTACTTGAATAGGAGTGGGAAACAGAGGTTCCATTTCTTCATCTTCACTCTCGATCAGATCCAAATCAATGTAATTCAGTGTATTGGCTTCATTCATGAGCACATTCATATGTTCTTGTAGCTCATTCATGTCTTCTTCATCAACGAAATCTACAGTATATGGATGTTTCTCATATGAGACTTCACCAGTGTCATCTTCGATGGACTCGATCAATATACCACAAGAGTTTCTTCTCGAGTAGATATTCTCTGCATATTATTCCCTGAAGTTGGCAATTGCAAAATCTAGGAAGGCCAGGTCAACATGCATGTGACGGACTCCTTCATTCAGGGGAGCTAAGGCAGTGGATGTGTCAGTTGAAGTCTGAAAAGAGGGTACTAGAGAGAGTTGAAGGTTTAAACCAGATGCATCAGTAGCTTCTTCATTAGAAGTTCCCTCAATAGCAAGTGCCTTGGATTCCTGTGAAAATCTAGGAAGTTTCAGATTCTCTGGCACAGGAGCAAGTTTCTTGATTGAATCCAAGGTTTCATCTACAGGCTCGTCATGAAGGAGACTGTTGACAAAAGATTCATCGTCGTCTGAGGAGTTCAACCCATCTCCTTCTGTGAACATATCTTCATCAAACTCGAAATCACTGTCATGCAGGGGGCTTGAGGAGTCTTGAGCACCAGTAGAATCTTTACCAGCAGGCATGGTTGTTGAAGAATTAGGATCTTGAGAATTGTCGCCATCAGTTCCTTGATTAGTTTGAGGCTGGTCTTCAGGAAACTCACTTTCTTTATCACCACCATCATCACCATCTGGTTTGTCACTAAGTTGTTTCTCTTCACCTGATTTGCTTAACAAATCCTTTAGTCTTTGAATCTCAGCTGCCTGTTCAGCATTACAAGTGACTGTTCACTGATCTTTTGGTTAGCCACTTGCAGAGAACAATTGAGGTGATCGTTCTGACTTTGAAGATTAACAACTTCAGCTTGTAGTTCCATCATCTTCTCAGATTCAGAAACTGTTGGGCTTGTAGTCACAGTACCAGAGGGGTCAGTGGTAACAACGGCATCTTCAGCTATGATCTCCAAAGGTCTCATATCCATATCAATCCTAAAACTGTGATCAGTAGGAGATGGAGAAACAGGTGTTGTAGCCAAAGTTGTATCCAGTTGAGTGCTAGATGAACCAACAACTTCATACTCATCAGTGGAACCGGGTTTTCTTCTGACTTGGAGTTTCTCTGTGCATGACTTGCTTCTTACAGCTCTTACCGTGAGTAACTCAGACGATTGATTACGATCATCAGCAGTAATTGTAAGTTTGTTTAAAGTTAACTTAGGAGGAGACTTAGGAGGACTTTCAGTCTCAGCTGCAAGATCATGTGTAGTATCCTCTTGATCGAGAGACACCGAAGAGTCGTCTTCATCTAAGTCATCCTTGGACGGTTTATGGCTTTCATCTGATGATTATTGTTGTGTCCGATTCGTCGAGGCCCTGGAAGATTCTCCAGTCCTTTCCCTTTTCCGAGGGTGAACATCTGCAGTATGAGCAGGGCTGTCATCTGAGCTTGAGGAGTCAGATTCATCATCATTGGTGTCGTCACCTTCCTCAGCTTCTGAAGATAACACATTCACTGGACTCAACGAGTGTTCAACATGCTCAGATGCTTCAACATTTTCACCTTGGAGATTCCCAAGGTCTTCAGCAGCAGTAGCAGGATCTGAGATAACTAGGGCATTCAAGTCCAATTCATGGTGGACTTGAGCCGCATCAGTGGGTTCAATTTGTTCTTCATCTGCAGCTTCTTCCATGTGAACATCTCCCTCAGCATCAACGGGAGCTAGTCGAACTATCATCTCGGGAAAGAAAGGCACCTCATCCCCTTGATACTTACCTTTGTGGTACTTGCTATACGAGCCAGTATTCATTGAACTTGTAGAGAATGTTTCTCCTTGCTTCACCAAAGTTCGGTAGTAATGGTCTAGGATGGCTTGAACAAAGCGAGGATACGTCAGAAACTTCTTTTGCCTTCCAGTGGGGTGCAGGTTGGAAATCATCCACTTCAGCAGTTGATGGGAAAGATTGAAACCATTACCTGAGACAAACCCATGGATAGCACATGCAGTATCATCAATGAAATCCTCTGGAGCTGCCTTTCGGTGTCCAAACGACGCAATGAAGAAACTGATAATGAATTTCCAATTAGTCGGGAATAGAGTCTTCTGAACTTTGTTGCTGACATCAGGAAGAAAGACACCCGAATATCCCATTCTTGTGATAGTTGACTGCCACACAGCCTTAGTGAAAGTCTTGGGCTTGTCAGCATCTTGAAGATCCAGGACAGTTCTGATCTTTTCTTCAGTAATCTCAGCATCAATATTCTGAATTCTAGATCTTATCACGCTTGTTCCATCATCCAGTTCTGCAGATTCAGCATTGTACCAGAATGCTTCAATAATACCCTTGTAGATAACAGGGTTAATCTGCATGGCCGTTGCCCAGTTTGATTGTAGCATAAGATCAAGGGCTTGCTCGTTAGCACCTTCCCAGTTTTTGTTATATATGCACCTTCCGTTGTGCAGGCGACCATACTCTAAAGCTTCTGCAGCTTGTCTGGGAGGCATCTGCACATATAGAATTAAAAGATTACATCTAATTCAGCACTAGATGAATGTCATGTCACACTAAACCCGTGATAGTGACAGAGCTTTTCATTTGAGTATTAATGACATAAACTAACTCATATGTTGCATATACTTCAAAATGATCACAAGCAACCGAAATGTCATGATTAACAAATGTAAGTATTTCAGGAAAAATAATAGTTGTGTGAAGTATTAAAATCTGGGAAACAAGGAGCCAGATCTAAATCTCCATTAACAATGACTTAATTGAATGTTTTGCATGAAAATTGAAAAATGACCCAAATGAAGATTAAGTTAACTAAAATTTGATTTGTTGGAGGGTCAAGGAGAACTTCAAAGAGAATTCTACTACTTGGTCTCAACAACAGTCACAGATATCAAGCAAATGAGGGCTTGGCACACTGGGATCAACACCTAGAAGTTTAGGTTGTCCCAATTTGTCAAGTCAGTTGGGAAAAGTCACAGTGGGACTTTGTTCCACCCGAGCTTGTGAACTCCTTGATTTGATATCATATGATTACAATATGAAATAACTTTGTTAAAAACATTGCTTTAAATGTAAGACAGGAAAGTTAATGTGTAAACAGTCTAAAATTCAAAGATCAATTAGATGCAGGTAATAAGTGTAACACTTATAAGCAAGTAAGAGATCCTAACGGGTCAAATGTTCCAATTTTATCATTTAATGGACAAGATGTGATTATGTAAGCTTAACAGATTAGTTGGAACTATTACATGTCATATTTAATCCTAACACACAAGTACAAGCATGTATGGATCAATTAACATATACCTAAATCACCAAATTCACATTTAAGCTAATACAATCACATAAGTCACATAAAAACAATTTCATGCAAGATTTGACTTATTAAAGTCAAAATGACCAAATGAGTGTTCATACAGAGCTTAAATACCTAAGATAGTTCATATGAACCTTAGAGGCATCATAGATCACATCCTATGTATAAATGCTCTCAATTAGTCACAAAGATGATCAAATCAATTTAGTTAGGTCAAGTCATTCAATCAGTCTAAACCACCAGTGTTAGGCTCAATTGGATCTTAATCAGTCTAAACCACCTGAGTTATTGACCTGTATCAGACCCATATGGATCTTAATCAGTCTAAACCACCAGTGTTAGGCTCAATTGGATGTCAATTTACACAGAGAGAGAGACATAAGCACACAAAAATAAAAAATAAGGTGATGCACTACCTGATAGCAATACATGGCCATGTTTTTTTTTACTAATAATAGTATTGCTCCACAAAGTCGTCAATCCCATCGGGTAACGCAAGAATTGGAGCTGAACATAACATATCCTTAAGTGTTTGAAACGCGCGTTCTTCTTTTTCACCCCATCTGTATTGCACTCCTTTGTGCGTTAAAGCCGTTAAGGGTTGAGCCAATTGCGAGAAACCCTTGATGAACCTTCGGTAATATCCGGCAAGTCCCAAAAATTGTCGGATTTCGGTCGGCGCTCTTGGAGTAGGCCAGTTCTTGATAGCTTCCACTTTTGCTGGGTCGACATGAATTCCATTCTGATCGACAATGTGTCCAAGAAACTGGACTTCGCGAATCCAAAAGTCGCACTTAGAAAACTTAGCATAAAGCTGTTCCTTGCGGAGCAATTCCAAGATAAGACGCAAATGCTCCTCGTGTTCTTCCTTCGTCTTGGAGTAGATCAAAATATCATCAATGAAAACTATCACAAACTTATCGAGGTACGGCTTGCACACTCGATTCATCAGATCCATAAATACGGCAGGCGCATTTGTCAGCCCAAACGGCATAACCAAAAACTCGTAATGACCATAGCGAGTTCTGAAAGCAGTCTTGGGAACATCCTTATCACGAACGCGAAGCTGGTGATATCCAGACCGTAGATCAATCTTTGAGAAGTAACTGGAACCTTGTAGCTGATCGAAGAGATCGTCGATTCGAGGAAGTGGATACCGATTCTTGATCGTAACTTTGTTAAGCTCTCGGTAGTCAATACACATACGGAACGTTCCATCCTTCTTCTTAACAAACAATACCGGAGCTCCCCACGGAGACGAACTGGGGCGGATAAATCCTTTGTCGAGTAACTCTTGAAGTTGTGTGGAGAGTTCGTTGAGTTCACTTACCGCCAAACGGTAAGGTGCGCGTGCGATCGGAGACGCTCCAGGAACCAAGTCGATTCCAAACTCTACTTGTCGAAATGGAGGCAAACCAGGCAGATCTTCAGGAAATACATCTTGGAAGTCGCGGACTATCGGGTAGTCGTCGATTCTGCGCTCGGGAAGTGTCGAATCGGTGACGTTTGCAAGAATCGCGAAGTGACCTTTACGAAGGCACTTTTGAGCTTTGAGAAACGAAATAATACCGGTTACTGTTCCACCTTTCTCACCTTGAACTGTTAGCACTTCGCCGTCCTTGAGTGGAATACGAACCACTTTTTCTTTACATAAAATTTCAGCTCGATTCTCAGATAACCAATCCATTCCTACTATAACGTCAAAACTACCAATCGGGAAAGGCATGAGGTTGATTCCTAATGTATGGCCAGCTAGTTCTAACTTACAGTCCTTAACTATCTGAGTCGTATCATGAAGTTTACCATTAGCTAGCTCTACCACATACTTAGCATCTAAGGCAATAGGTTTAGCATTAATCAACTTGGCAAATTTAGTGGAAATAAAGCTTCTTTCAGCACCAGAATCAAATAATACAGTAGCAAAGAAACCATTGAGGATGAATTTACCGTTAATCACGTTGGCATCATTGCGAGCTTCACCCTGACCCATGACGAAAGCTCGACCTCTACCATTTCCACCATTGTTTCCCTGATTACCATTACCCTGTCTTCTCAGCTGTGGGCAGTCCCTCTTAATGTGGCCTTGGGCACCACATTCAAAACAGCCACGGGCTCCACCATTGTTGTTGTTCTGATTGTTTCCTTGCCCGTTGCGGTTGTTCCCATAGTTGTTGCCATGATTGTTGTTGTTGTTGTGCCTTTGGCGGTTTTGTTGCTCAGGTAGAGTCGTCCAACAGTCTTTTGCTTCGTGGCCTTTCTTGCCACACCTTTCACAGTTCAGATTCTTTCTGCAAGCACCAGCATGATGTTTCCCACACTTGTTGCACAGAGGCAGGTTACCCCTATAGTTGCTTTGCCCATTGCCGCCCTGGCGGTAGTTACCACTGTTGTTCCCAGACCTTTTGCTTTGACTTTGGGAGTTATAGGATCTCCCAGTGCTGTTTCCAACACTCTGATTGTTCATTGAGTTCTCAGGAGCTTCATCATCAGCTTTTCTTTTGCCACTTAAGGCAGTCTTCTCAGTGGCTTTCGCAGGAAGTGTACCCTTCTCAACCTCCTGATCAGTAAGTTTGTGAGCCAAACGGATGGCTTGCTGCACGGTCGCGGGGTTGCTGGCGGTCACCAAACTCTTGATTTGAGGCGCGAGGCCTTCCAGATAACGCTCAATGCGTTTGAACTCAGCATCCACCATTGTGGGGCACAGGACCGCGTACTCATGGTAACGCGCAGTATACTGTTCGACTTCAGACCCAATCATCTTCAGATTCAAGAATTCACCCTCTAGCTTCTTCACTTGGTCACGGGGACAGTACTCATCCATAATCAGTTCCTTAAATGCTTCCCATTGCATGTTATTAGCCGCGTCAATCCCAATCATCTGGATTTCGGCGTTCCACCAGGAGAGAGCAGCTCCCTCAAAGGTACCAGTAGCATACTTCACTTTGCTCTCAGCAGGGCAGTTACACATGGAGAAAACCTTTTCAGACTTCTCGATCCACCTGAGGAGTCCTACCGCTCCTTCTTCGCCGGAGAATGTTAGTGGCTTGCAGTCCATGAAGGACTTAAACGTACAGTGGTGGTTTCCTGATGCATAAGTAGTTCGGGTTCAAATTTAAACAGGTCAAATATAATTCGCTTTGTGCCTTAACCGGCATAATAGTTACCCTGTGCGGCATATGCAGCTTGGACGGCTGCCACCGCGGCTTGCACGTGTTCGTTGATCATCGCTTGCAGCTGTGCAGGCGTCATGTTGATGTTGTTCCTTCCGTGTCCTCTACCAGACATCTTGCTGAACAGTTAAAGTAGCCAACTATAAGTTTTCTTTTCTCTTGCAAATACCCTCTTTTCTTCGGGCTCAAAATCACTTATCAATTTTGGTAAAGTATTAGCAATCAACATGTACTCATATTGTCTTTCAATCGGAATCCAACAATCAACATCTTGTGAGTATATGTAAGATTCAAATCTTTTCTTCCAGTTATGATAATCTTCCAATAAAAGTAATTTAGGAACTTTCTGAGTTGTTCCGATTTCATTATCATAGTTCATCATGGCTTGCATCGAGGTTTGCATAGCTGAAAACGCCTGAAAATCACTCATCTTGAAGTTAAAAATCGAATGTCAAAACTTCAAACTCAAAAACGGAGGTCTTCGAAGAGGATATTGATGGTTAAGCTGGAGGGTTTTGGCCGTTAGGCAGTAAATGTATAGATGTCGTTGAGACAAACGTTTTAGCTGGTATTAGCTCCCGTAACTCTTAACGGTTCTCAAGTTACGTCAGTTTTAGTAAAAAAAAAATTCTGCCAACGTACCAAAAAATCAATCTCCGTACCAGACCAAATTTAGCGTACCAGTTCTACACCCGTACCACACACATACCAGAATTCTCAGGCGTACCACCTACGGACCAGGTCAACTTAGCATACCATAATTTGTAGCGTACCAGAGTGGTACGGCGTAACTGCCAGCGTACCATAAATAACCGTCGCGTACCAACTCTGAAGATTGCCTTGCATACCAAACTTCGGCGTACCAGAAAGCTATGAATATTGCCTTCCATACCATAATTATAAACATGTATGTTGACGTGTAAATGATTCAAAGAAATCATAATTAATGTAATAAATGCTAAAGGCTAGTATATGAGCCAAGAATAGATCAATATGTGACACGTTGAATTGTAATAGATGAAACGGTATAATCCTAAAAAGGGTTAATGGATGGTATAAATGGCTTTTAGAGTCATAGGGACCATCCAATAAAAATGTACTACATTATCGAATGTGAAATGTAAATGGCAAGTGACATGCTAAACGTTTGCAAATATTATTATAGTGCTCAATATGTGTAGGTACAGTTAGACTGTGCAAGGACACAACTAGCAGGAAAGAAGTGAGACGAGATTCTGACTAGTATTATCGTCAAGGTAAACATCAGCAGGAAAGCTATATACGCAGATTGTGATGACACTAAGGTACGAATGTTATTACAATAACGTTTGAACCTCTTACGGAAAGGGTGAATATTTGGAATTTTGAATTTCGATCAACATGGTTATGACACTGGTCATTAAAACCTTGACCCCAAATGATACGTGGAGTTATAAACCGTGAACTCCTAAACACGTAAATTGGGGAAGATAAAGGGATAACAAAAGTTATCATGCTAGTACTATCCTACGGGGCGAGTAAAAGCAGGAAATAAAATTTGTACACATTGTGATTTATACGGTTAACCATGAAATATAAGGTTACCGGTGAAACCGCGGTCTTTATAAAGGCAAGGGTAACGTCCTTAGGTGACTAAGACCTGGAATAGGTTTCGGGAACGAAACCTTCTCTTAGGCGGGGGGGGGGGGGGGTAGATTTGTAACATCCCGAAACCCTGAACGAATATTGTATTTGTAAATAAATGAGACGGGATGTTAGTCCATAACACAAACCGCTATGTACATGAGGGGTTTAAAGTATAAGATAGATAAAATAAGATTTATTTTAAATAAATCCCAAAGTTATGGGTGGTTTTAGCCAAAAGCTCCTTAAAGAGTGAACAAGGGGTAAAAAGTGCAACTAAAAGGACCTAATGTGTAATTACCTAAAAGAGGAATTAGAGAAAATAGAAGGTAAGAAGGGGGAGGTCGTGATTCCCGACCTGGACATCGACCCCCATCCTCCTACTTCTTCTTCTTCCCTAAATTCTGCAATCAAGAGGCCTCAAGTTGCGATATTTGGCTAGAAACTTGGAATTGGAAGTGTATTTCTTCCTCCAAGCACATCCTTGCATCAAGTAAGTTAAACCCCCCATCTTGTTGCATGCTTAGGTTTCGAAAACCTTGCTCATAGAGATGAAAATTGTTGATGTTACTTGAATCCTTTGATGTTAGGATCATATTTGTGTATGTAGAACCTTGTGTTTCAATTAATTGGTGGTTTAGTCACCAAGCCCCTAAAGATGAACACTTGAGTTAGTGACTAGCTAAAACTTATGTATAATGATAGTATATGAGGTAAATACATGTATGATGTATGATGAAATTGGTTGTATAATGATGGGTTTGAAGGGATTCCACCTAAATTGATGCTAAATGGTAGGTTGGAATGTCTTAAAAGAGTGAATTTCATGAACCTATAATTAGGTGCACATGAGGTGTTTGATGAAATGCCTAACTTAGATGGAATGCTTGAATTTATGACTAAATGTAGGAATGTTACACTACTAAGGATCATGAAATAGTAATGTGCATCGAATTGTGAAATCCATGCCTATAAAATGTGTTAAATGGAGTAATGTAAAACCATAAAAACGATAAGAATCTTGTTGTGGGGCTGTTTTGTAAGGGTCGTATAAGATCACTCGTATGTCCGTTTGGGATATATGATATACAATCGAAAAGCTTGTTGTGAATACTATGTTTCGTGTTTGAACACTTGAAACTGAATCTGACTTATAATGGGTCAAAATTACACGTTAATATGACCATTTAAAATGATGTATCCAGTCATAGCTGTTTGGTTATAAATGTAGCTGACTGTCTTGTTTTTGAAGATGATGTATAAAATCATAGAAAAATCGTTAGAAGGTGTACCATATACGCCTGAGAAAGGTATTTCAGTGTACTACCTTTCATCTTTGAACATGGAATGCTAGAAAAATTCGTAGAGTGGTCAAAAAGGACCATTACAGCAGCACTGCTGAAAAATATGGTACAAAAATTCATTTTTCTAGAATCTTGAATCTTGTAAGGATGGAAGAGTTGAATTGCTCATGTATCTTATTGCACATTTATGATGATTAGTTATTTATATTGATCTTGATTATGAATTAAGAGATCATGAAGCATAGTAAGTGACGTTATTAGTCATAAAATTGAAAAGCTTATGATGATGTCTAAATACTTGCAATTCGTGTAGGATTATATGAATGTATGAAAAAGATGCATGATGCTATACTCTGGTTGCTTATTAATTTAACTATGTGTTAAACATATAATGGATTACTTAGCTAAAGGGGTAACGTCAAAGTTATGCCCAAATGGGTAGTTTGACTTTTAAAAGTCAAACTAGCCTACGTTATGAATTGATGAATTATGAAGTAGTTAAATCCATGAAAATGGAAGAGGTATGTTATGGAAACTAACCTAACCATTTTGTGGATATGATATGCTAGTTGATCTTGATGAGCTAGCTAGGTGAAGCTTGCAACAGGTTAAAGTGAAGGTGAAAATGCTCACATGGATGCAAGGTAAGTACAACTTACACTTAAGTAACAATAAAACTCATTAATTATGTAATGAGTATTACTTAAGAATATAAATGGAAGTGTTACATTGAGTAGAATTTGAATCAAAGTAATCATCCATGGCATGACAAGAAAACCCGTTAGAGCATGACGCCTACGGGTAGAATGTAGAAAGTAACATTGTTTATGCTATAAATAGTAGATATTTCAAAATGTGTAAATACATACAATGGAACAAACCATGAGCTATACCATAGGTGACGAATGGTTCTAGGAACCATGAAGCCTAATTGCCAAAAAGTTCTCTAATGGCTAAACTTGACCGTAGGTAAGATTCGGAGGAATCATAAAGCGATTAACAAGTTACAATGAACGGAAAAGGGTTTAAAGAGCCTATGCCATGTAACAAGAAAAGAAGGATCATAAATGGTTTGTAGAACCATAGATCCTATATGCTTAGATATGGTCAAATGAGGCATTGGAAGATACCAAAGGCAAGGACCCATCTTAATGGGTCAAATGAGGAAACTGGGTCAACTGGATATTAACTACCTTACTTATGTAATCCAATGACAAGTAGGATAATAAGAATGTAATTGTTTGACTTGTGTCTAAAAACTCAAGTAAAATGGTAATGTAAAAAGCGAAATGCGAAATAGAATTGTATAACCAAACAAGGGTGCATACAATCATATTCATGCCAATGACTTATAATTTGTAGTTATAGTTGCATAATATATGTTGTGGATAAATTCTGGATGGTAACCTTTGGGGTTGCCATAAGGAAATTCCCTAACGGGTCAAACGGGTTGGATGAACCCGTAAACGCATTGTACGAATTCAATTCGGATAAGGTATGTTTATATGATTAAAGCATGTTTAAAAAGGGTTTTGTGATGATAGAATGCCTTGAAAAGGGCTAGAAAACCAGTTGGTGAAATCTGGTAACAAGCAAGGTGAAAAAGCCAAGATTTTGGCTAAGTATGGAACTGGCCAGAATTGGCCAGAATCCCTGGAAAGGTGGCTCCAAGCGTATCGCTTGGAGCAGTTGATTCAGTAGGCGATACACCTAGAATACCCAGCATATCGCTTGGAAGTAAATCTGATCTAAGCGATATGCCTGGGAACACTAATTTGATTTTTACTTGTTATTCTTCATTGTTAATGGTATTTATATATGCTATGCAATAGGAACTCACTGTTGAAAGTGAGTATGTTGCAGGTAAGGTGAAAGCTTGACGGAATGCTCATCAAGTGCAAGATGGACCGATCACCTGAAGATTTAATAAACCGATTTCCCCTTTTTTGTAATGAACTTATGTAAAGTTTATAGAACAACACTTGGATGTCAAACTTATTATGGGTATATTTTGTGAATATATGTAACATCCAATTGTTTCAAAACCGGAAACCAAACCCATTTTAATAAATCAGATTCCAATATTACAAGCTTTCAATATATTTAAGTTAGACCATGACTTAAGTATGCTATATACGTGTGGCAAATGTGGGAAATACAAGTTACACACACAATTGAAACACAAAATGTAGTTGTACAAAAGTTTTAGGTTAAAAATTGTAAATATTGAAAGTTTGGGCCATTTATGTAATTCCGGTAAACTTCATAAATAGTTTCACAATTCCGGATGTGAAATTTATTTTATGTCCGTAACTAATTAGCAAATAAAGCTATGCAAAAGATCGCGGTTAAAAAAATCAAAATTTTATGGAGTTTAAATGGTGTAATTTAATTATTATTGTGTTAAAGAAGGGAAAAAAAAACAAAAATATGCAAGCGACGAGGATTGAACCTGCGACCTTACAATTGGAATCAAGGTGTCTGACCACCAGGGCAGCGCTGAACTTGTTATCCTATTTGATCTCCAGCGTTTATAACCTATAAGTTAAGCGTGCCTATCTTCTTCTTCTTCCTTCTTTTTTTTTCTTTCTCACGCATCTCTCTATTTTCTTTTTCTCGAACAGCAAAGCTGTAACTTCCCAGGAACCTCTTCAATTCGAGTTATTTACTTATTGAATCCATCATTTAACATCGGTTTCATATCACAAATAAAGATTTGAGTGCCTCAAAACCGATCCAATTATTGTATTTCTTCAAAACCCCCAATTCCTTAAAACCCCCATTTAAATCCGGACCTTTAATTGCAAAATTAACTCATCCCCGATCATAACCACTATAAATTGAAGCTCAAAACCTGTTATTAACCATCCCACGCATCAAATCCCTGTCTCAATTTCGATTTTCATAAAGGCAATCAAAAACCCCCAATTTCTAGGGCTCCAAACTTGTTCGTTCGATTCCGGGCTCAATTCTCCGTCAAATTCAACAAGTAAGTAGTCCATTTCACTCAGTTTTTCATTATTTACAAAACCCCTTTGTTAATTTTAGGTTTTTCCAAGTTATTTTATAGGTCAATTTTTAGGGTTCTTCGTGATTTGGGGATTTTCATGAAAATATAAATTGTTACCTAATTAGTTTATTTCTAAGCATCTTAATATCAATTATTTCTAAATCGATTGTTGCAATTAAAATATATATTGTCTATTTTATTACTTGTTATTATCTTCTAAATATATACATATATGTTTTAAAAAAAATTATAAATATATATGTATCACATGATAGAAAAATTTATCACTTGAATGTTAATTATAATTTATAATAAAATTTATGATGGTTCCTTAATTATAAGATCCTATTATAGAATTACTTTCATAATTAGTGTGTATTACATTACTTGGTGATAGTTATAATATTTTAACATAAATACATTTCAACTCCATATATTGTTTTTCGAGTCATTCATCCTCGTATTATAAATCAAGTCACAAACACCATATACAAAACCTTAAGGTTAGGTTTTGCTTAGACGATTGTAATAGTATTATTACGTACCATTATTTAGTACCATTATTGCTATTAGTTAATGTTGTAACATAATTATATTAATACCTTGAGTTATTCAAATAATTAAAGAATATTAAAATACATATCATTCATGCCATAAGAATTTACTAAACATTTATACACTTTTGTCAATCAAATCACAATTTATTTAAAATAAAACCTCAAATGTCAACGAACCCCTAGTCTCCTAACTTGTTACTCAACTAGGTCCCATCGTTTTCCTTTAGGTTGACCTTCGGGATTACTACTTTCATTCTCGTGTTCATTCGTGGAAACCCTTCATCCTATCATGTGAGCAATCCTTGCCCCTTTTTCGTGTTTTACATTTTGGGGTGCAACATGAATCCTATATCAATCTATTGATTTTCATGATTTTCATATAATGCGATTGTAGACCATATGTGTGAATGTGTGTAGGATTTCATTCTAGCATAACTTGTCAATGTGTTGGGATTTCATGTTATTCATAGTGTTTCATGTATGTCATGTCGCATAAACATTAACGTAAGGCTGGGGAATCAAAGATAGATCTATTGGCTGACAACCCACTCAACTTGACCGGTTCTGGCGTTGGGTGTTTGAGACCTATTTCATATAGTCTAACCTTCGGGTTAGGGAATCCTTGTCATTGAGGGTTGTTTATGTATGCATTATTTTCATGTTGTCATTTTATATAGTATGTTGATCTTTCATATCATTCTATCATATGATACAATTCGCATGTTTTCATTTTAAATATCATATTACATAGTAAACCTGTGATTACTCACCAACTTTGTAGTTGACCTTATCTTATACATGTTGCAGGAAATGTTAATGCTTGATCCAAGTTGTTCCACATAGGGATTTGGACCTAGTTAATTTCTCAACAAGACATAGTTGAACCATTTATATTATGTGTTGGTCCGAGATCAAACCGTCAACACGATATCTAATCACAAATGAGTGCGGAAACCTCAAATGCAATTGATTCAAGAAACAAGTAGAAGAAATAGATTCAATCTATAAGAAAGATTGAATCTTGAATGAGAAACCCTAACTTGTTGAAGCTGATCGTAAATAAGGATGCACACAGAAATCGTAAACCCCTTTGATTGTATTGAAAAGCTTGACTAAAATCATAAACACATGAGGCTTATATAGTGCCTCTTACAAAAACCTAGCCCAATAGTAAACACATTAGGCCCAATCATAATCATACCAAAATCGGCCCACATGGCTCAATACAATAACTAACTAAGCCCAAAACCAACTAAAGCTAGCCCAATAACTAATGTTCATGCCTCAATAAAATATAGCCCAACAATCTTCCCCTAGGCATGAACCATTAGACCTTTTACGGCAGCAGCAGATCGAATCTGAATGTATTCTGAGTGTTGTTCGACCACCATCTGTTCGCCACAATCCGGTTTGCCGTCCCATGGAAGATTCCCACCCTCACAGCGTTTTCCAAGTCATTTTCATCTCCGAGAATAGGCTGTGAGGCGAGCAACTTGATATCCTTTTCTCCAAATCTTAGCAAATCCACCGGATCGTAAAAGCGAAACTGCCTCAAACCCTTGCAGAGAACCACCACCTCGTGTGTCGTTGGATCATAACACCAGCAGTCAAAGTTTTTGACCAAGGTACCATCTTCAATCTCGTCCAACATATTGATAACTCTTGTGCGTTTGGTGGGTGGTCTCCTCGCTTCACCAATTGGCTCTCCAGTCACTGGGTCAGTTTCAGTCTGGACCCATTTTACTTGCTTCAGCTCAAAATTTTCAAAGTTATTTTCTTGATGGCTCAGCAGATTGTTTCTAATGAGGTCTTCGTCAGGGCTGTTCCATCTGTTTATGTAGGGAGCTCGAAGCAGATTTCTGATCTCAGGCTCAGTCCAAGAATGGAATTGTGCACGAGTTCTATAATATTCAACTGGACTATAGCCTTCACGGATCACAGCAAATAATTTCTTCTCGGTGTCATAATGCCAGCATAAGATGGGTTCACAACTCCCCTTTTTGTCTAAAGAGCTTCCTCCAAGATCAAGAGAGTACTGAGTGGGGGCTGGTCCTTGAAAGAATTCTCGGAACCAGTTGTCGTGACCTTCAGGAGCTTTGGAGATCACTCTTCCTCCTCTGGCATAATGTGACACCCGAGAATTTCAAGGTTAACTTCCGTTAGACAAACCCGTTAGTTACGTTATAAGTGTTAACTTAGTAGCTAATGCATAACTAGGCCGAATACGTCCACGACCTTTGGTTGATCACCGAACCCGTCCATATGTGTTATGTGTTCATCATTGATTGTCTTTATGTGCAATGTAATTTAAATGCATGATTTAATATTGTGAATAGCATGACAAATTGTAAATACTTGATTATGTGAAAAACTTGCCTTTTTGGTCGCCAGCGAAACTACCGGGCGAAACTATAGTGTCGCCCGGTAGCCAGCTAAGATAATCCAATGACACGAGACCAGAGCTAGTTTCGCCTGGCCAGCGAAACTGCCAGCGAAACTGGCTCCTGATATAAATAATCTTGATAAACCCTAGTTTCTCCATTTGCCTCATTTCATCACAAACACACACACACAATTCTCTGGAAACTGGTCAGCCGAGAAAACCATCAAGAAACCGAGACCTCAGCCTCAAGACCATCACCTCATCTCATCTATCGATCCTAGAACCAACCGTGAGTCCCAAAACTATGTTTTCTTGCTTCTTCTATGTGTTTCTTTATAAAGTATGCTCAAACCTTCATGAAAACTTGTATGCTTCTGAGATAGTGCTTAGGGATGCTAGATCTACCATAAAGTCAGCAACTTTACGTTTAAAAACAAACCATGATGATGATTTATGCAATTTTGGCCATTTTAGGGTTTAGAAGTGTTTTTAGAGATTTGATGATTAAAATGCATGTTAAACGTGTTAAAGCTGCTTGATTTATGTTGGTAAATGCCTATGTATGCTAGATAATGAATTGCATGTAAGATCAGAAGCTGTTAGGTTGATTTTTAGGCAAATCCGTATGTTTTTCGCGACCAGCGAAACTGCGTGTTCTCTGGGCGAAACTAAGTAGCGAAACTATATCTCCTTCCAGCGACACTACCCAGCGAAACTATAGTGTCGCCGGGTAACCTGACCAGACCAGCTCGAACGAAACTACCGAGCGAAATACCTGAACGAAAGTTCAAACCAGTTTCCCTGCGAAACTAGGCTAGCGAAACTGCGTCAGCAGTTTCGGGCGAAATCGAACAGTACACTGCACGATATCATGAGTATGAGGTCCTATGCCCCACAATGGTCGATGCTGAGTTCAAACGCATTGAGCGTTATCTGGAAGGCCTCGCGCCTCAAATCAAAGGATTGGTGACTGCCAGCAACCCCGCGACCGTACAGCAAGCCATTCATCTCAATGTTTTCATCTCCATCGTCTTCATTCATTGCATCAGCACCTTGCACACCCTGTGATGAACTTTGTTCAGGGGCACTTGAAGATTTTGACTCCACGACACTTTTCAAGTCAGTAAATTTCTTCTTAAGATCCATCAAAAGTCTCATAGAGCCACTTCATTCTATTTTTATCTGCCACCTCCTTTTCTCTCATCCTTTTGTTCTCATCCTTCAGTGCCTTTATCTCATTTTCTCTGAATCGATTCTGAGATATCAAAAAGTTGATATGAGGATCAGTGCTTATCCTCAAATCAATTGGTAGTTCAGCAGATTGGAAGGGCCTGAAGCTAGGAATAGTTGTTGGCTGACTTATCATAGGAGCAGCGCTCACTTTCACTGGGCTTGGTACAGCGAAGCAATCGATCAACCTCTATAAATTGTCCTTCTTCCCGAACTGGGCTACGTTCGGATAGAAGAGGAGTTTCGGTCTGAGCAGGAGCAGGTTGATCTTGAACATTTTCAGCAGCTGTTTCTTCTTAAGTACTGGGACCCTCAGAACTGGGCCCTGCTGGATGCACTAATCATTAAGCTTGAGCTTGTCTTTGAAAGCTTGAATCTGATGCTTCTTGGATCTGACCTACTTTCTCTGGAGAAGGTTCACGTGCAGGAATTGGTTCTTCAAGAACATCTTCAACATCCAGATTCAGCTCAGGAGGGGTTGTATCACTGCCTGATGATCCGATCATGTCATCCCTTGACCTCTTAAGGTTAAGGGGCCCCAGATTTCCATAGATATCATCATCAGTAATCTCCTGGCCAGCAAGTATATCATCCATTACATTCTCTTCATCGGAGGGTATAATCATCATCATCTTCTTGCACACTGCACAGCCGGAGTAGCTGTTATGTCTTGTTCTTCTGGCAACGGATGCATTAACATTAGGCACAGTCAGCTTCAGGTTCATCT
>JBCNJP010000007.1:87532386-87558984 GCA_039602395.1 Deinandra increscens subsp. villosa | reverse complement strand
GTGTCACACCCCCAAAAATCCCACGCGCGACAACGCGCCGCAGGGAGCGTGACAAACCAGGATCGAACACATTAGCCATACGAACAGTCTATATGCAATGTAAAAGTAAAAGCAGAGTAAATGCGGTTATTAAATGCGGAAGCGTAATCGACAAAGTTGTAATAATTGTTCAAGCGCCAAAACATGCGCAAACCAAAAGTTGATAAATAAATAAGTCTATGATGCATGCATGGTAATAGTAATCCTTATGAAGTGCATCCTAGCTCGTGGCAGACAATCCAGTTTAGCGACCTGAGATATAACATGCTAAAGTGTCAACACAAAGGTTGGTGAGTTCACAGGTTTAACAGTTCAGTAATGTTTCAAGTTCAGTTTAAGGTTGACCGTTCAATAACGTCAAGTTGTAAGAGCATAATCACTAATATATATCAAATAGCTAGCTAGGCTATATACATGAAACTTCGCACGTTGATGGTCACCGAAGCTAACAGTTGTTTACAGTTTGCCTTGTTGTGTTTAGGACGAATATAACACCCGTTCGATATCCAATCGTGTCAGAGCGACTGACCCGGGTGGGGTTTGTCAGACCCAGTAGTACTACAATATATTTCCCGCTATCGTCATTAATACTAACGGTACCATAAGAAGGACTTTGTTGTATAGTGTGCTACAAGTACTTCAAGTGATATATAAAAGTCTAATTATCTCAGTTGTATAAGTCATGCATGTTAATCTCCCCCAAAAGGATTAAAAGCAGTAAAATGGGGCCGTGAAACTCACCTTAGGTTGCTCGGCAAGGTTTCCAGACAAACAGTTAATTCAAGTAGCAAGAACGAGTCTTGTGCAAGCAATCAATCACCTAACAAGCATACGAGTATAAGTGTGTGTTCTAAACTATTAAATCTAACGTAAACGATAAAAACGAGGAATCGTGAAGTCCGGAATAAGTCGAGGATGGCACGTGTGCCAAATCCGAGCGAATATCGAAATAACGCGAGAAAATCCAATATATAACTTTAATATATATTTTCTAAGTAAATACATATATATCATATATATATATATTTAAATAAATGTTCAAGTGACGTTAATAATAAAGTTTTAACAAGTTATATATATATATTTATTCATAAATATGTTAAATCCAATGATTTAAATATTTATTTTGAAAAGAACAACAAGTTATGGTGAAACATAATCTAAAACCGAGTATTTCGTGTTTCTAATCAAAACAACGCTTTTTAATAGTTTCCAAAAAAAACATTTTAATGTTTACACAAAATATTACTTCTTTTCAATCCAACGTCTTGTATATATATATATATATATAATAGTTTACACAATGAATATATATATATTTATCCTTTTTAGATAAACCCAAAGTTTTATCTCAAGAAATATATACATGGATGTTTAAAAACTATATTTTTACTTTAAATTGACAAGTTAAACATGTTTATAACTAAAAATATGATTTACGAGGTTTAAATGTCTCAAATATATTTTTAATGGGTTTTAGATATGCCAAGGAACAATTTCGATACAAGATCTAGTGGTTAAAGGTTCCAAAAATGCAAAATAAAAAAGGAAGCAACAACATGGAGGCCACTGGGTTCGAACCCGTGACCTCTGTGTTATAACACAGCGCTGTTACCACCCGACCAGCGCCCTGATTGTGTGAAGAAATCGTTCGAAATCCTTTTTATTCATCATCACTAACCAGACTGGATACCAGAATGAAAGGAAACAGAAAAATAAAAAATGCAGGGGACGAGTTTCGAACTCGCGTCCCTTGCGTAACAGTCCAGCGCTCAAACCAAACGTGCCAGATTGGCGTCTGGTACTTTCACCCGATCCCAAACCTTATAACCCGTACCCGGATCGAGTCTCCTTCTTCCCCACAAACCATAGTCTCGCCGGAGGTATTTTCCGGTCGCCGGAAAACCGAAAAAAAAACATAACAGAGACCAAAAACGTGCGACTAACATGAAATATCGATTACCTTGAACCTGAGATGAAAGATTGACGGGTTTTTGGCTCCGAAACGATTCTCGAGCCTCGAACACGAACACCGAGCGTCGTCACGAAACTTGAATCTGATTGCTCCTGGACGCTCGTTGGGAACTCGCGATCACTGTGGGGTGTTCGTTGATGGTTATTTGGCCGGAGTTTTGAGTTCGCCGGAAAATTTCTAAGGCAAAAGTAGAGAAACGAGAGGGAGAAACAGGGGAGAACGAGAGGGACGGGAATGAGAGGGGTGAGGGAAACAAATGGCTTATCATTAGATGAATGGAAACAGCTCAATTGATTGTCAATCTTGTAACCGACGGAATGATGATCGGTTCTCAAAACCGATCATCGACTTTCAATTCTCGTTTAATTCCAGCGAGTTAATTCACTAGTTTCCGCCTTTGGCAAAACTAGTCCCTCCTGGTTTTACAATATATGTAACAGGTTTGAGATAATTACCAAGCAGTCCCTCCAGGTTTAGATTAAATGAAAACATGTTTGATAAATTACAAGATAAGCCCTCGAAGTTTTATGAACACCTAACGGCTCTAACGAAGTTAACAGAAAATGTTTTCACGACGGATATACGAGGAATGTCAAAATATATAAAGCGTATAACGTTTATAAGAAATATAAATCTCGTTTATATCCACATAAAATCATAGATTTTAGATCTATAACTTATATATTTAGAGTGCATAAATTTGTGAGTTGTAATTAAATCCTTTAAAATCATAACATAGAGATTTAAAACTCATAACTTATATTTAAGTCACATATAACTCTATTAGTAATGGTTTGTAATTAAAATTATTTAATTACACAAATATATAAATATAGTTTAATCATATATATTCTTTTTATTCCACATAAAATCATAGAATATTAAACGTTTAATCTTTCGTGCATGCTCGTAGTGATTGATCACACAAAACCCTAATTGCTAAAGTCAACAAGTCAACACAGTTAAGTACGTAAATGTTCACACAACATTTAATACGGTTTTACGTTCAGTTAATGCTAGAAAATGACCTGAAAAGTCGGATTGTCACAGTATCCCCTTGTTGAAGAATTTTCGTCCTTGAAAATTGCGTAACGCGGTAAAAGTTAATGAGCTAGACACAAAGAAAAGAAAAGAAAAATTCTTAGTCGTCACATCATCCCCTTGTTGAAGAATTTTCGTCCGCGAAAATTAAACCAGTACCTGAACTAGACGAAGACTGATTCTTGAATAGTCTGGGATATTTCTTCATCATCTGATCTTCGCGTTCCCATGTGAATTCAGGACCATGTCTTGAGGTCCAACGAACTTTAACGATTGGGATTTTGCTACGCTTTAACTGTTTAACCTCCCGGTCTATAATTTCTACCGGTTCTTCGATAAATCGAAGTTGTTCATCCACATGTAACTCCTCGAGTGGAGTGATCAATGTCTCATCTGCTAAACATTTCTTTAAATTCGACACGTGGAAAACGTTATGGACCCCACTTAGCTCTGCTGGTAAGTTGAGTTCATATGCTGATAGACCAACTCTCTCAACGATCTCAAATGGCCCAATGTATCTTGGGTTTAACTTACCACGTTTACCAAAACGCACTACACCTTTCCAGGGTGAGACCTTTAACAAGACCTTGTCTCCTTCCTTAAATTCCAAAGGTCTACGCCGTTTATCCGCATAAATTTTCTGTCTATCCCGTGCGGCTGCCATACGATTACGAACTTGCACGATTTTCTCTGTTGTCTCGAGTACCAACTCAGGACCCGTGAGTTGACTGTCACCAATCTCGGCCCAACAGAGAGGTGATCTACACTTTCGCCCGTAAAGTGCTTCAAACGGAGCTACACCAATACTGGTGTGGTAACTGTTGTTATACGAGAATTCCACCAAGGGTAAGTGTTTATCCCAACTTTCACCAAAATCGATAGCACATGCACGCAGCATGTCCTCAAGAGTTTGAATGGTCCGTTCACTTTGACCATCGGTCTGAGGATGATATGCAGTACTCATATCCAGACGCGATCCCAATGCTTCATGTAGAGATTCCCAACATTTGGATGTAAATCGAGCATCTCGATCCGATATGATAGAAACAGGTACTCCATGTCGTGCAACGATCTCTTTAAGATAAAGTTTGCCTAATGTCTCGGAGGTATCAGTTTCCTTGATCGGTAGAAAATGTGCCGACTTAGTTAAGCGATCAACAACTACCCAAATTGTATCACATTTGCTTGCTGTACGGGGTAATTTTGTGATAAAATCCATGGCGATACCCTCCCATTTCCACTCGGGAATCTTTGGTTGTTGAAGTAACCCTGCCGGTTTCTGGTATTCCGCCTTAACCTTGGAACAAGTCAAGCACTTGCTTACGTAAGTGGCAATGTCTGCTTTCATCTTAGGCCACCAATAAATCAGTTTCAAATCTTGGTACATCTTATCCGAGCCTGGATGAATAGAGTAACGAGACTTATGGGCTTCATCCATAATCAATTCCCTCAAGTTTCCATACACGGGAATCCATATTCGGTTTGCACAATACCGGATACCATCGGATCTAACTTCCAGTAATTTATCCATACCCCGCAAGGATTCTAATTCAATATTCTCATCTTTGAGTGCTTCAAGTTGTGCGTTCCGGATCTGATCAGGCAAACCTCTATGAATAGTGAGTTGCAACGCACGAACTCTTCTAGGCTTGGGGTTATCCTTCCGACTTAAGGCATCAGCTACTACATTAGCTTTGCCTGGATGGTATCTAATTGCGCAATCGTAGTCATTAAGAAGTTCCACCCAACGACGTTGTCTCATGTTCAACTCCTTTTGAGCAAAGATATGTTCGAGACTTTTGTGATCAGTGTAGATAGTACACTTTGTACCATATAGATAATGTCTCCAAATTTTCAACGCGAAAATGACTGCTCCCAACTCCAAATCATGAGTTGTATAATTCTGCTCGTGAATCTTTAATTGACGAGAGGCATAAGCTATGACTTTTTCTCTTTGCATCAGCACGCAACCTAGTCCTTGCTTCGATGCATCACAATACACCACGAAATCATCACTACCCTCGGGTAGGGATAATATTGGCGCGCTACAAAGTTTCTGCTTTAGTAGTTGAAAAGCGGCGTCATGCTTTTCATTCCAGTTATACGCCGTTCCTTTATGCGTTAGCGCCGTAAGAGGTTGGGCTATCTTCGAAAATCCCTCAATAAATCATCTATAATAACCTGCTAAACCAAGAAATTGGCGAATTTCCGTTGGTGTCTTAGGCGCAGGCCAATTCTTGATTGCCTCAACCTTGATTGGATCAACGTGAATCCCCTGATCATTAACAATATGACCAAGAAATTGCACCTCACGCATCCAGAAATCACACTTTGAAAATTTTGCATATAATTGCTCCTTCTTGAGTAACTCTAAGATCAAACGAAGATGTTGTTCGTGCTCCTCTTTAGACTTAGAATATATCAGAATATCATCAATGAAGACGATGACGAATTTATCGAGATATGGCTTGCAAACGCGATTCATCAAGTCCATGAAAATCGCTGGTGCGTTGGTTAACCCAAATGGCATAACCATGAACTCATAATGACCATAACGAGTTCTAAACGCTGTTTTCGAGACATCCTCCTCGCGGACTCTCAATTGGTGATAACCTGATCTCAAATCGATTTTGGAATAGTAGCTAGATCCCTGTATTTGATCAAACAAATCATCGATTCTGGGCAAGGGATAACGATTCTTGACAGTCACTTTGTTGAGCTCTCTGTAATCGATGCACATTCGAAAGGTTCCATCTTTCTTCTTAACAAACAACACTGGAGCTCCCCAGGGTGATGAGCTGGGCCTAATAAATCCCTTTTCGAGTAGTTCTTGAAGTTGAGTATATAGTTCTTGTAACTCATTTGGTGCTAAACGATAAGGTGCACGAGCAATAGGTGCTGCTCCAGGAGCAAGATCAATCTGGAATTCGACTTCTCGATGAGGCGGTAGACCTGGTAGATCTTCCGGAAAGACTTCAGGAAAGTCCTTCACGATCGGGATATCTTCAATTCTTTTCTCCTCAGTCGTTTTCTCTGAAATGTTCGCGAGAACAGCAAAATGTCCTTTACGCAGACACTTCTGTGCTTTGAGATAAGATATCACACCCATGACAGTACCACACTTTTCTCCTTGAACTGAGAGTAATTCTCCACTAGGCAACGGTATCCGAACAATTTTCTCATGACAAACGATTTCAGCACGATTCTTGGATAGCCAATCCATTCCCACAATGACATCAAAGCTTCCCAAGGAGATGGGCATGAGATCTATTTCTAATTTATGGCCAGCCAATTCCAATTTACAGTCTTTAACTAAATGGGTAGACTCAACAAGTTTACCATTAGCAAGTTCAACTACGTATTTAGCATCTAAAGGAGTCATGTTGGCATTTATCATATTGCTAAATTTAGTAGATATGAAGCTTCTATCGGCACCAGTGTCAAACAAGACTAGAGCATAATATCCGTTAAGAGAAAACTTACCGGTAACGACATTTGGATCTGCTCTGGCATCTCCCGAGCCTATGACAAAAGCTCTACCTCTGGCACCATTTCCACCGTTGTTCCCATTGTTGTTGTTATTATTGCCATTGCGATTCCCAGTGTTGGTGTTATTGTTGTTGTTGTAGTTGTTGTTGTTTCCACCGTTGAGCTGAGGACAATTTCTCTTTATGTGGCCTTCCTTACCACAATTAAAACAACCTTTAGGGGATT
The DNA here is from genome assembly GCA_039602395.1 of Deinandra increscens subsp. villosa. Taxonomy (NCBI): domain Eukaryota; kingdom Viridiplantae; phylum Streptophyta; class Magnoliopsida; order Asterales; family Asteraceae; genus Deinandra; species Deinandra increscens. The sequence continues at coordinate 87,552,215 of JBCNJP010000007.1, read as the reverse complement.
CAGCATCCTGAACTTGTTTCCCATTGTTCTTAACCCTGCAGGTTTTGGACTGATAACCCTTCTTTCCACAATTTGCACACACATAAGAGTCACACGCACCATAGTGATGGAAACCACACTTATTACAACGTGGGGAATTTCCCATGTAAGATGATCCTCCTTGGCCGCCTCGGCCTTGATTGTTCTGTTTCTGGTTGTTTGAGGAGAAATTCCTAGAATTATCAAACTTGCGATTCTGGTTTTGATGGTTCTGCTGATTGGAAGACTTGTTTCCAGACTGATTCCCAGAGTTATCCCACTTTCTTTTGTTGTCAGAGGTTCCAGAAGTTCCTTTCTTAGGAGGTAAGACTCCTTGTTCAACTGCTTGATTGGTGAGCCTATTAGCAATCCTTACAGCATCACGAATAGTCACAGGGTTTGAAGCAGTCACCATTCCCTGGATTTGGGGCACTAAACCCTTGATATACAGCTCGATTCTTCGGTAAGCAGGTGTGGCGATTCTAGGACACAAATTCGCAAGAGAATTCGAGCGAGTAGTGTAAGCTTCAATGTCCGACCCCTCCATCTTGAGGTTATACAGCTCAGTTTCCAATTTCTGGATCTCGTCCCGTGGACAATACTCTTCTTGCAAAAGTTCCTTGAATTCAGCCCAAGGCATGGCATTAGCTTCTTCAATCCCTAGCATCTGCACCTCAGTCTTCCACCAGGTGAGAGCCGGTCCTTCCAAAGTACCCGTGGCAAATTTCACTTTGCTAGCTTCAGGACAGTTACACATTTCAAAAGCAGATTCCACTTTTTCAATCCAGTGGAGTAGGCTAACAGCTCCTTCAGTTCCTTTGAACTGATTAGGCTTACAGTCCATGAAAGTCTTAAATGTAGCATTACCTGTACATACATTCATACAATCATTTAATCACATATTACCAATATGTGTGATCACATCAAACAACAAAACACGAATTTTGTGTTACCTTGGGGTGGCCCTGCATTGCCCGCACCCTGGACATGTGCCGCTAAAGCATCAGCCACATGTTGGTTGATTAGTGCAGCCAATTGAGCCGGTGTCATGTTTGGTACATTTCCGTCTGCCATTATCTTCAATTCACAATTACCCAAAATGAGAATAAGATATAACATGAATCACAACAACCATCACATAAGTAATAAATTACTTCACAAGAGACAATCACATATTAAATAGTAAATCCCATTTCAAATAAAATGCAACTCGTTCACAAATTATCCAACAGAAATTCAAAATTCAAAATGCATAGTCTTGGGAACATCCTCCCGATAAAACAAACAACCAAACAAAACAAAAGTGAAAACAAATAACTCAAGAGCTATCATGATCACTGGATGCATCAGGCATCTCCTCCTCTGGTTCCTCTTCAGGATCCTCTTCAGGTTCTTCCTCAGGATCCTCCTCAATAGGTTCATCAACAGGTTCTGCCGGAGCCGGGGGTGCAGCCAGAGCCGGAGCCGGAGCCGCAGCCCCCCTAGCCAACTCAAGCTCAGCTACTCGAGCCGTGAGTTTCTCAACCAGCACTGAGAGGTGATTCACCTGATAATATGTGTCACTCAGTCTTACTTGATACTCGGCCAGACGCATATTAGCCCCTTTCAACTCTCCCCTAAGGATAGCAACTCTGAGACTGGTGTTGGCTCCATTATCTTGCCGTTCCCTGACCATATCAAACAGCCTCCTAATGTCCCTGAGCGCGCGGTCAAACATAGAGACCATTGCCGCGACGACCCTTTCAATAGCATACGGCAGTTCGGGTAGAAAGAATCGAGTTGACGACGACTCTGCTGGAGTAGGTGGCACTTGCTCCCGATGGACCCAACTGGCCACAAGTGACTCGTACCAGTTCCAGCTGCCGTTGTCCCTTCCACGAACAACAATAGGTTCTCCATAAACGTGGCCCTCGGAAGTTATCCTCTGAACACCATGAGTCGGGGTAGTAGGACCCGTAGAAATCCGCCTACTGGTGACGGATGGGGATGATGATGATGAGGATGATTGGGAAGCGGAAATCCATCTAGCCATGTCTGCATATATACCATATATATATATACATATATAAGTATAAGTAACACGTAGTCAAATAGTCACATACTAGTGTGTGTGTTCGAGTGTATGACTAAGGTGTGTCTAAGGCTATAGTCGGTCTACTAATGCAAACCTAGTTCACTATAACCAATGGCTCTGATACCAATCTGTCACACCCCCAAAAATCCCACGCGCGACAACGCGCCGCAGGGAGCGTGACAAACCAGGATCGAACACATTAGCCATATGAACAGTCTATATGCAATGTAAAAGTAAAAGCAGAGTAAATGCGGTTATTAAATGCGGAAGCGTAATCGACAAAGTTGTAATAATTGTTCAAGCGCCAAAACATGCGCAAACCAAAAGTTGATAAATAAATAAGTCTATGATGCATGCATGGTAATAGTAATCCTTATGAAGTGCATCCTAGCTCGTGGCAGACAATCCAGTTTAGCGACCTGAGATATAACATGCTAAAGTGTCAACACAAAGGTTGGTGAGTTCACAGGTTTAACAGTTCAGTAATGTTTCAAGTTCAGTTTAAGGTTGACCGTTCAATAACGTCAAGTTGTAAGAGCATAATCACTAATATATATCAAATAGCTAGCTAGGCTATATACATGAAACTTCGCACGTTGATGGTCACCGAAGCTAACAGTTGTTTACAGTTTGCCTTGTTGTGTTTAGGACGAATATAACACCCGTTCGATATCCAATCGTGTCAGAGCGACTGACCCGAGTGGGGTTTGTCAGACCCAGTAGTACTACAATATATTTCCCGCTATCGTCATTAATACTAACGGTACCATAAGAAGGACTTTGTTGTATAGTGTGCTACAAGTACTTCAAGTGATATATAAAAGTCTAATTATCTCAGTTGTATAAGTCATGCATGTTAATCTCCCCCAAAAGGATTAAAAGCAGTAAAATGGGGCCGTGAAACTCACCTTAGGTTGCTCGGCAAGGTTTCCAGACAAACAGTTAATTCAAGTAGCAAGAACGAGTCTTGTGCAAGCAATCAATCACCTAACGAGCATACGAGTATAAGTGTGTGTTCTAAACTATTAAATCTAACGTAAACGATAAAAACGAGGAATCGTGAAGTCCGGAATAAGTCGAGGATGGCACGTATGCCAAATCCGAGCGAATATCGAAATAACGCGAGAAAATCCAATATATAACTTTAATATATATTTTCTAAGTAAATACATATATATCATATATATATATATTTAAATAAATGTTCAAGTGACGTTAATAATAAAGTTTTAACAAGTTATATATATATATTTATTCATAAATATGTTAAATCCAATGATTTAAATATTTATTTTGAAAAGAACAACAAGTTATGGTGAAACATAATCTAAAACCGAGTATTTCGTGTTTCTAATCAAAACAACGCTTTTTAATAGTTTCCAAAAAAAACATTTTAATGTTTACACAAAATATTACTTCTTTTCAATCCAACGTCTTGTATATATATATATAATAGTTTACACAATGAATATATATATATTTATCCTTTTTAGATAAACCCAAAGTTTTATCTCAAGAAATATATACATGGATGTTTAAAAACTATATTTTTACTTTAAATTGACAAGTTAAACATGTTTATAACTAAAAATATGATTTACGAGGTTTAAATGTCTCAAATATATTTTTAATGGGTTTTAGATATGCCAAGGAACAATTTCGATACAAGATCTAGTGGTTAAAGGTTCCAAAAATGCAAAATAAAAAAGGAAGCAGCAACATGGAGGCCACTGGGTTCGAACCCGTGACCTCTGTGTTATAACACAGCGCTGTTACCACCCGACCAGCGCCCTGATTGTGTGAAGAAATCGTTCGAAATCCTTTTTATTCATCATCACTAACCAGACTGGATACCAGAATGAAAGGAAACAGAAAAATAAAAAATGCAGGGGACGAGTTTCGAACTCGCGTCCCTTGCGTAACAGTCCAACTCTCAAACCAAACGTGCCAGATTGGCGTCTGGTACTTTCACCCGGTCCCAAACCTTATAACCCGTACCCGGATCGAGTCTCCTTCTTCCCCACAAACCCTAGTCTCGCCGGAGGTATTTTCCGGTCGCCGGAAAACCGAAAAAAAAACATAACAGAGACCAAAAACGTGCGACTAACATGAAATATCGATTACCTTGAACCTGAGATGAAAGATTGACGGGTTTTTGGCTCCGAAACGATTCTCGAGCCTCGAACACGAACACCGAGCGTCGTCACGAAACTTGAATCTGATTGCTCCTAGACGCTCGTTGGGAACTCGCGATCACTGTGGGGTGTTCGTTGATGGTGATTTGGCCGGAGTTTTGAGTTCGCCGGAAAATTTCTAAGGCAAAAGTAGAGAAACGAGAGGGAGAAACAGGGGAGAACGAGAGGGACGGGAATGAGAGGGGTGAGGGAAACAAATGGCTTATCATTAGATGAATGGAAACAGCTCAATTGATTGTCAATCTTGTAACCGACGGAATGATGATCGGTTCTCAAAACCGATCATCGACTTTCAATTCTCGTTTAATTCCAGCGAGTTAATTCACTAGTTTTCGCCTTTGGCAAAACTAGTCCCTCCTGGTTTTACAATATATGTAACATGTTTGAGATAATTACCAAGCAGTCCCTCCAGGTTTAGATTAAATGAAAACATGTTTGATAAATTACAAGATAAGCCCTCGAAGTTTTATGAACACCTAACGGCTCTAACGAAGTTAACAGAAAATGTTTTCACGACGGATATACGAGGAATGTCAAAATATATAAAGCGTATAACGTTTATAAGAAATATAAATCTCGTTTATATCCACATAAAATCATAGATTTTAGATCTATAACTTATATATTTAGAGTGCATAAATTTGTGAGTTGTAATTAAATCCTTTAAAATCATAACATAGAGATTTAAAACTCATAACTTATATTTAAGTCACATATAACTGTATTAGTAATGGTTTGTAATTAAAATTATTTAATTACACAAATATATAAATATAGTTTAATCATATATATTCTTTTTATTCCACATAAAATCATAGAATATTAAACGTTTAATCTTTCGTGCATGCTCGTAGTGATTGATCACACAAAACCCTAATTGCTAAAGTCAACAAGTCAACACAGTTAAGCACGTAAATGTTCACACAACATTTAATACGGTTTTACGTTCAGTTAATGCTAGAAAATGACCTGAAAAGTCGGATTGTCACACCCAGAGACAGAGAGATTTGTTGAAGTCGAGCAATCTCATGATCTTTTGACTGATCACGAGACACCAACTCTTGCACCATATTCTTTAATCCTTGAATCTCATTTGCTTGTTGACGATTGGTAGATTCTAACTCATCAAGTCTTGTTTGATGCAAAGCAAGCTTTAAATTAGTCGATGATATTGTTGATTGAGTAGAAGAAGCAGCAGTTGAAGCAGAAGTTGATGAATTTCTGACAATCAACTTCCTAACTGGTGGCAGACTTGAACTATGTACATTAGCAGATTTGGTGGTTGGATGATTTGGAATCGAAGATATTGGAGCCACTTTTTGCTTCTTGCTAGGCGGACTGCTGCCAACCTTTCAAGCATCAGCAAGGAATGAGCCTTGTATAACCATCATCTTTGGTCTTGACATATGTTTTACACGTTTGCCAGTAACGACCATTGGAGCTTTTCCTTTATCAGCAGCCTTTTTCTCTCTAGATGATTCCTCCACAGTTGGAGTATAGGATGGATCATCAATGTCTTCTGTATCAGCAGACCTCTTTGATAAATGCTCATACTTAGAAGTATCTTTATTTTTGTGAAGCCAAATATGCCAAATGAGCTTTAGAACCTTTCTTTACTTGGACACCTCTGGTATTATGCAAAATCTCCACATAATCACCAGAGTCAGAACTTGTACCAGAAAACTTTCATCATCGTCATCTCCAGAAAGATCAACATCATGTATCATCTCATCATCTTGAACATTAACTGCCTCAGGTTCAATAACAGACTCTTGAACGACTTGCTCTTGATTTTGTTGTTGCACAGGTTCTTGATTTTTAGGTTCATCTTCATCTTGATCACCATCGTCTTCAATTTGATTATTATTTCGATCATATTCCAATTCATCGTTTGAGCTATTATCGTGCCGAGGTGCACCATTATCGGAAGCCACATAATTTAAACTTGCAAGATGACCAATCAAGCGTTTAACCGGTGGAGGTGTATTTGCTCCTTTGCGCTTCTGATAGACAAGTAACTTACCAGCTGCAACCTGATTCATATGTTTGAGAACCAAAACTGAATTTGGATTCTTTGGAAGTAGAGGACACAAATCATCAAGAATCATATGAATGAATCTAGGATACATCAGGCTCTTCTTTTGCTTTACCAAAATGTTCTCCTTCATGTAAGCAAATAACCATCCAGAAAAATTAAAATTTCTGTTCAACACTATAGCAGAGAAAAATTACAAAAGTTTCATGTCGAACTCTTCATGACCTTTGAGCCTATTCCCAAAACATCGTATTATCACATGCATTAAGTACTTGTATGGCGGTGAAAGATTTGCCTTGATAAACCATGAAGCAAAGATATTACCATCATATTTAATCCTTCGAAGAACACCAACCAAATCTGCTTCATTAAAGATAATAGGAAAATTAGGATCATCATTGAAGCGTAACACTCTACGAATGTCTTCCTCTGAAATGACAATGTTTGTCTCATGCACCCTTGACCTGATCACCGGTGGAACACCCGAACAATCAACTTGAGCATTAACCCAGAAAGCATTTAGAGTATCTTTATAAGTCGTGCACTCATGTGTGGCTGCATAATGAATTCTTGAACGTTGCATAAACTCAAAAATTCATTCAAAATGAGATATCCACTTGTTTGAAGCACAAAGATGTGCACAAATATTATGTCCCTCGTTAGACGGTAATTCGAATCGAAACGCTCAAACATTTAACTTTGATCAAAACCTATTCGACGTATCAAATAGCGTACCACATTGGTCATGTGGACCAATCTGGTACGGACGTACCAAATAATGTTGACCGCGTGCCAGATAGTCCAACGTACCACATGCGGACCACATTCGGCACATACCAAATCTGGTACGCGCCTACCACATGGTACGGCGGAAGAACAGACAGCCGAGAGGTCTTTTACGATTTTGACACTCAAATCCGTATTGGTTTTGAAATCGGCCAACGAGGTTTTGATTTACATCAAAAACCGACCAAGAACATGTGTTTAAAACAAATTGAGATTGATGTTAACCCATTTAACCAACCTGGTTCCAGTTTCATGAAAAACTCGAAACTTTAAACTCAAAAATCAAACGATTGAAACCATTATAATCGGATTCAAGACCACTAGAAGATGCGCAACTGATGTACCTACCTGTAACAACAAAAATCTCGAGCAAAGGTATGTTATCCCATGAGAAATCAAGAAAAAAAATCTGAAGCGATTTAGGGTTTTTCAGAGAGGTTCGGAGGTGGTACGTGGTAAATTCAGAAAACGTACCAGAATTCCCTTTTTATACCCCAGGTGGTTCGGCCCAGCGTACGATATGGTACGGGGCGTACCACCCATTGAACCAATTTGGTAAGTGCATACCAAATTCAATTTTCAACTTTAACTCCTCAAATTTTTCAGATTTACCAACTTGAACCAAAAAAAATAATTTTCCAATTTTTCACTTTTTAATGTAGATGAGCTGATGTAAACGTCGATTGTGGTTCCTTCAATTAGAATTTGCCGTTTCTATATTCAGTTGATAAAAAACAAAGCAGAAATAAAATCATTTTGAATTTTAGCAACTTTATATCAAAACACACTAAAATCTTTTTAAAACTTATGCTAAAACACGCCTAAAATCTTTTTGATTTTTCTGAAAAAGGAAATAAAATGCAAAACAGAAATATAAATGCAATAATTTATGTTTTTGTGAGAAAGATCGCAACATGAGATCATACAATTGTAACACCCCAAATTTTATGACCTAATTTATATACGTGTGCTATATTTGTTAAGTAGCTGAAATTAGGTGATATAATATATATACGTATAATAGAGGAACGTCACGATTCACGTAAAAATATTCGACACGACGTTCGAGGAAACGTCAAGATACGAATTTATAGAAATGGTAGATAACGAAAAATAAAGATCGTGGGCGCAGACGGATCTCAAATCCGAGTTATAACGAAGCGGGAAAACGCAAAATAGTGATTTGGGCCCGGTTTGTAATAAACTTTACTTAAGCTCGAACATCACTAAAGTAACATCGAGGCGAAGTTAGAATGTCAGGTAATGCTAAATACTTGATTTATAATCGTTATAAAATATATTTACGATGTTCGGCACGAAAAAACGGTGGAATTAGTAACCGTGGCTGTTACGCGATAATGACCGAAATCAATTCGGTTAGCCGTTCGAGATGATTATAACACCTCGGCAACGTATAAATAATTATTATAATATTTATTAAGAGTTTCGGTCGAGAAGACATATTCGGTCTGTGAAACGGCCGAGACCGCGACGCCGATTAGACACGCTCTCTACCGTATAATAACTGAATGTTCACCGGTTAACGATATAACCGAAGAATAAATATAACAATTAATATTGATTGGACCCTCGCAATATTTTAGACGTTCGGTAATTTTTATGAACCGTTTATGAAATATTATATTATTATACGGGTATAAAATACGGGTATAATACCTACATATTTATAGTATACCATATAATATTCTTTTGCTTGTTCCTTACTTCTCAATTTCATATGTGTCGAATACATCTGTGATTCATCGTTCAAAATCATGAGTAAGTGTTATACGTGGAAGAATTCTTACCTACGAAGTATTATTTCATTTGAAAATCTACGTACTATATATACATGCATACAATTCAAGTTTGAATTCACAACACACACATTTCAATTCATACATACACATACCGACAAAAATTAAAAGAAGAAAGAGAGAGAGAGAGAGAGCCATCGGCTCATCCCCCTCCCCCGTTCGTTTTGCCAGCACCACCTCCCCTCTCGACCTCCGGCGGAACACCGAGCACCGATGCAGCAGCTCCTCCCCCTCTCGTTCTTTTCTTTTTCCGACAACAAACCGGCGCCTTTTACTTTGTTCGATTTCTCCGGCGGAGAGAAACCGGCTCCCTGCTCTCTCGATTTCACGGCGGCAAGCAGCGCCGCCCTCTGCTCCGGCGGCCTCCACTGATCGAGCCGGCTGACCCAGCGGCAGCAGCGGGTTAGAGCTGCGAAACCCGGCGACCCTTCTTCCTCTCGTTTCTTCGACCAGCTGCTCAGAGCCGTGAATCCGGTGAACCCGACAGCTCCGGCGAGCTTCCCTCACCCTTCCCTTCGTTCGAGCACCCAACGGAGACCTCCGGCGACGACTTACGAAGCTGTTCCAGTCTCCTCGTCAAGGTGATGAAGATGGTGATGTTTTGATTCTTAGTGTTTGGTTGATGTTCCGGTGATATTCGGAGGATCTTTCGGTAACATGTGTTCAACGACGGGTGATGGTGGTGACGCCGATGAATTGCCGGGATGGTGGAGGATGGTTGCGGTGGTCAGAGAATGTTGAAGACGGTCCACGGAGGTGACAATTGGGGTGTAAACCGGTGTCGATACTAAACCCGGTAAAAACCCGTCACGAACCGCTATACTTTCAGTTAACTTTAGGTGACAAGCAGTTGACGACGGGGCGTGGCGGTAACGCCGATGAACTGCCAAGATGGTGGTGAATGGTGACAGTGATTGGCGGTTGTTAACGGCGAACACTGGTGGCCGCGATTCGAGCTACAAAAGGAGGTGTCGAGTTTACCCGTCTATACTTTCGGGCGACATTTCGGTGGCGTAACGAGGTCCAAACGACAAACCGACAACGGGGAAATGCTCGTGGCGAGAAAATAGTCGGGAAGGACTATTCGTTTGTCAAGAACGGACAACTTTATTATTCGGTTATTTTGGACTCGTTTCACAACCCGTCAAGAGGTAATCACGTTAAATATTCGTTATTATTACAAATATTATATTTTAAGTTAAAGTTTATATCAAATCATCATATAACGGGATAAATGATATAAATATATATTTAAGACGAATAAATATATATTATTACTAATCAGTTTTATTTAATTAAAATTGATTAAAAGGATATTGTATTTAAATATTAAATATATATATAAAAATATATATATATTTAATATAAAGGTTAACGATAATGATAAAGTAATTATCGGATTAAAGAATATGTTTAATATATATTAAAACATATTTAAAATATATGTAAGGAGCTTAATGTTGAAATTAGGGTTTTCTAGACACTGTTTTGTCAAACCCGAGTAAACGGTAATGAACTAAGCTTTGAAATTTTAAAGCATGTTATAAAATGTTATAACAGATAATACCCTAAGTTGGTTTTGAATAAAAATGAGTTTTGATCAAGAAATGAGAATAACGGGAAATTAGGGTTTTGGAATATGATTACTTAATATAAAATAATCCGAAGGGTATGGAGACTTGATTTTTGGTATGGTAACACGTCTTTATACATAATAAGTATATATGAAGTTAAAATGGATAAATGGTAAGATATTTAAAATACCGAAGTTAATCGGATATTTAGAAGTTCGCGCGGACCGGAAGGGTAGACGCCTGTACACTGGGGTTTCTGGCAAAAGCGAGGGTGTCGCATAAATCCCAACTGGGAAATGGCATCCCTCACTGGGCGATCCCGGAGTGAGCGTTTACTTATAGGAATGCGTGTCTTCATATTATCAACAAAAGAAAAGGATAATCGCCTAAAGGGCAATTTGGTCATTTTGACCTTTTAAAAGGAATGAACTTAATAATAAAATATTATTAAGATAATGAAGTATTAAAATAAACATAGGAAGTGTTTATTATATTAAACCTTGCGTTAACGCCGTACAATACGCGATTAGGTTTAATTGGAAGGCATTGCGGAGACTTTCTCTGAATTAACTGCTTAAGAGAATAAGGTGAGTTCTATGAGCCCACTTTTAAATGTTTTAAATGTTTTAATATTTTCGGGCCTGATATACATGCAATGATATATATATTCAACTGTTTACTTGAAAAGTATTTGAGATACCTTTACTTGTTTTGTGTTCATACACATATGTGAAAAAGTTATAATACTTATAACTGTTTTAAAGTTATTATTACCTGTTATTACTCTTTTCGGGAAGGTTATAATAAACGGGTAATGTAAAGGATAAAACTTTTATATAAAGCGTTGAGAAATGGAAAATGTGAATGTTTGGTCTAAGCCTATGTATGTGAATAAGTGTCGGGTAAATATAATCTTATTAGCCTTGTTGTACAAGACCCATAACATTATATTTATGAAATGCTTATTTATATACGGGCGATGGACTGGTGTTGAAAAGGTTATGAGTCCAAATATAAGGGCTATTTAAATGGACTTTTGAGAAGGATGAAAAGGTTTAAAAGGTTGAAAAGGTTTTAATCTAAGCGGATATTGTCTAGAGAAAGGGAAAAGGTGGTTGTACAATCAGAAGCGGGGGATGACGGTTCCCCGGGGTAACGACGGTTACTCTATGAAAGGTTTCGGGTGGCGACGGTTACCCGAGGGACTAACGTGGTTCCAATAGACAATGCTTAGTAGAATGAATGGTTAAATGTTTTGGTATAATTCTGTTACGTCTTATACCTGATAAAGGATAAATGTTTTGGTATAACTCTGTTATGTTTTATACCTGATAAATGTTTATAAAGAAGGGGTCGTTAGGCCCAAATGTTTGAGGTAAACCTTTCAAGGAAAGGTAAAGTTTTAAAATACTTAGAACTCACCAGCGTAAGCTGACCTTTAAAAGCATGTATGTCAGGTATCGGTGATGTTTAAAGTGGCAAGGGAAGGGCTCTAGCAAGGGCAGATTAGATGGGCAAGCTATCAGGAATGACTCGGTAGTAGACTGGCATAGCTATAGATAAGATCTAGTTATAGATTATGTTGTTATCTTCCTTACTGTTGTAACTTGATATATATATAAATGAAAAGTTTTTAATTTCCGCTGCTTAGTTATCTCTGTTGTACCATGTGTTCATCAGTAAATCCGACACGTGACCCCTCCTGGAGCCAAGACTGGGAGTGGGCGTCACAAGTTGGTATCAGAGCCTTGGTTTAAGAGATTTAGATACTAGCACGGTATCTAGACTTAAACTAGGACTCTTGGTAAACAAAGTAAGGTAAGATAGGGAATGTAAATACCAGTCAGGATAGTCATGCCCATAGGAAAAGGTTGCACCAGGAACATAGGAGGTAGAACTTGGGATATGCAAGTACGGAGAATACCCGATTGCAATTAGCTACTGCAATTTGGTATTTTACCCAAATGAACATATCATAGGTTCTAACTGTTATGTGGCCTAGTGCGGGGTAGGTTAATTGACAGTGAGATACGTGGTCAATAACTGTATGAATGCCTAGAGAAAGGTAGTTTTAAAAGACCGGTTTTAGAATCACCGGTAAAGAATGAAAGGAATGGTGCAAACACTAGGGATGACTGTGATGAGAATAACTGGGTTTTGAACGCATCATAATTATATAAGTGCACGTATATAATTATCATGAATTCAAAATTTGGAGACTTCACGTCACATGAGTTCTGAAGTGTCAGACTATTTTGATCATAGGATCAGAAGATTAGAAATCATAGTCATGATAGGAATGCGAATAGAACATCCGATACGAAATCTGATGTCAGTAAAAATGTAAAGACGAGTACTTTCAGCAAAGAAATGAAAGTCGTTATGTTAGAAATAGTGGCAGAAGCATTGAAGTTTACGTTGCTATCGATTGTTAATCGATTTCCGGAAGCTCTGACGAAGAGAATGTCCAATAGAGCGACCGCTAGTGGAGCTAGTCCCGAGGAAGCCTTTGGTAGAAATAAACTCCCGATGAAAGATAAACGGAAACGGTACGAGGATGAAAAAGGTCTTGAAGACAATGACGGTAGATTCCACAAGAAGGCTAAAGGAGCTTCTGAACAAAGAAGGCCGATATGCCAGATGTACGAGGAACGTCATCAAAGGAATTGCATGTGAAGAACTCAGGAACCATTGAAGATGAAAAAGGTACGACAAGCCTAAATATCGCCTTAAGCAAGGAAACTAAAGACACAACAGATGCTGTCACAGTAAAGGAGAAATGAGAGTTACTATAATGAGAATAGTGGAAACGACGTTCCAAGCTACGTTGCTACCTCCAGAAGCCCATCACTATAAGTGATAGGCCGGAAGGCTCGAAGCCGAAGCTAGCAGTTGAAGTTAAGGATATGATGAAATTACCACAAGGTGGATCAAGAATCAACAAGCTTAGGAGTATGGAAGTCCAGAGTAGGCCAAGAAGAACTTACGTCCCAAGGGATGTTGTTTCTTCCAATGACAGGATGAAAGCACATGATGATTGGATGAGCTATACGAAGGAAAATTCCAACATAAGGATAGGAAAAGCATTGTCAAGGAATCTCGTAATCAAGCTGCCTTAGACAGCTTAGGATTACGTCTTCCTTAGGACAAATGCAAGGACGTCAAGATAGACGACCTCAAGACAAATTTTGATACGCGAATTAGCCTGACGATTCGATACTAGCAGCAATTACAAACTTAGAAGTCTGAATCGATATTAGGAATTGTCACGCAGTGTATTGCACTGATGCAAGCAAATGATCAGTATTGACAAATGCCCAGCTAGGGATAACGATTTAGACGTTAAATTAATTGACTCGCGGGATGCTATGCGTAAACAGGAAGGCTTGACTTCATCATGATGGCTCGGCAGTAAAGATTACAAGACATGGAAGTACATAAGTCAAGAGGTAAGTCATACTCAACGTATGCCATTGACTCGAAGGCAAAACCAAGAAGTGGAAGAACGTACCAGTGACATGTCAGATCCAAACAAATTATCCAAAGAATCCAGTGAGCAACACGAAGCAACGCCAGAAGCAATGACGCCAGAAGTAAAAACACCGTACCAGTTATCTCCAACAAAAGCAAGAAGATTTCTTTAGACCAAATATATCGCCTTAGGATACTCCAGCAATTTCAAGAAGAAAGACGGAAGCCAAGGATATGCATAGACTGCAAGAAGAAACTGTCAGTAAGAAGCAGACATCCTTTGCCAAGGATCAACAAACTATTCAACCAGCTACGAGGAGCAAGACCATGATCTGAGATCACATTAGCACCAGCTAGAGAAGTAAGAATGAAACTGTAAGAGAACGGCTTTTCGGAAGCAAAATAATCATTTCAAGTAATTAGTAGTGTTGACTTGAATGACGAACGCTCCTTCAATCCCAGAAATCTCGTGACTGAGCATGCTGATGAATGACGTTCTAAAAGTTCTCAAGAATGATGAAAAATGCATGAAGCATTGGAAGGAAGTACTGAGGATCAGGAAAAGAGAGAGGCTATGCTAATACATCTAAAGCCGCTAAGACTTTCCAAGGATGTAACACCATTAGGTTGACTAAGAAGATGTCAAGTCCTTTTGAAATCCTAATCAATAGCAGGCATGAAATGAAGTAATGAACGAATTAACTTGGGCATCGGTACGATCATTACCGATTAGGCCTAATGGAAAAGGGAAATTGCAGCAAAAGTGTTTACACTCAAGAGATGCAAACAACAAACGAGATTGTACGCAGAATGTCCAAATTAGTTATTTAAGTAAATAATAGATAGTCATCAATTATACTGATTTTGTTGTGGTTAGAATAGTAATATCGTCCTACACCAGACTAGTAATAGTACACCTCTAGTTGTATCATGGGTGTGGTGGATACGCCGCTGGTACATCATATATATATACACCTAAGGTACAACCAGAAGTGGCACTAGAATTAATCTCGTGCAGGTAGATATTACGGGCCACTGTGGAAAACAAATCAGTAGCATTCATGAATACATATCACTTACTAACAAGTGACTGAGGGACTGTTGATGTCCAGAAGGGAAGTTCAAAATCTTATAGCATACGGATAAATGTTTAACGTACGCAGAAGGTTAAAGCAGAATGACAGAAGCTTCGCGATAAATTTCAACTTTAGAAAATTCGAAGCATATTCCGGTGGGATTCATAATCAGGCTACCTTATATGTAGCTAAAGAGTTATGACACCACCTAGATAGTATGTGATTAATAAAAGGAAGAGTTCCTTTATTTTGACAAACGTATTTTTCCAAATCGTTAGCTAGACTGTTCGTTAGGAATTCATTCCTAAAAAAAAAACTAGCATTAGTCATAGAAATGCGGTTCACATTCTAATTGTGAACAAGATTTCGTGAATAGAATAACCGAGATATTACCTTATAGGTGGTAGAATTAAAGAACAGATTGTTATAGAAAGTTTATTACGATGTTAAAATCGTAGCTCGGGAACCTGATAGTTCATATGAGATGGATGCATTAGATGCATCGAAAAGTTTCCGGATTAATCCGGGAAAGGGAAGAAAGGTGAAAGGATAATGATCTCATTGTGAGTTAAATCACAGTTTGAGCGAGTTTCGAGGACGAAACCTTTTTAAGGGGGGTAGAGTTGTAACACCCCAAATTTTATGACCTAATTTATATACGTGTGCTATATTTGTTAAGTAGCTGAAATTAGGTGATATAATATATATACGTATAATAGAGGAACGTCACGATTCACGTAAAAATATTCGACACGACGTTCGAGGAAACGTCAAGATACGAATTTATAGAAATGGTAGATAACGAAAAATAAAGATCGTGGGCGCAGACGGATCTCAAATCCGAGTTATAACGAAGCGGGAAAACGCAAAATAGTGATTTGGGCCCGGTTTGTAATAAACTTTACTTAAGCTCGAACATCACTAAAGTAACATCGAGGCGAAGTTAGAATGTCAGGTAATGCTAAATACTTGATTTATAATCGTTATAAAATATATTTACGATGTTCGGCACGAAAAAACGGTGGAATTAGTAACCGTGGCTGTTACGCGATAATGACCGAAATCAATTCGGTTAGCCGTTCGAGATGATTATAACACCTCGGCAACGTATAAATAATTATTATAATATTTATTAAGAGTTTCGGTCGAGAAGACATATTCGGTCTGTGAAACGGCCGAGACCGCGACGCCGATTAGACACGCTCTCTACCGTATAATAACTGAATGTTCACCGGTTAACGATATAACCGAAGAATAAATATAACAATTAATATTGATTGGACCCTCGCAATATTTTAGACGTTCGGTAATTTTTATGAACCGTTTATGAAATATTATATTATTATACGGGTATAAAATACGGGTATAATACCTACATATTTATAGTATACCATATAATATTCTTTTGCTTGTTCCTTACTTCTCAATTTCATATGTGTCGAATACATCTGTGATTCATCGTTCAAAATCATGAGTAAGTGTTATACGTGGAAGAATTCTTACCTACGAAGTATTATTTCATTTGAA
Organism: Deinandra increscens subsp. villosa; assembly: GCA_039602395.1. Taxonomy (NCBI): domain Eukaryota; kingdom Viridiplantae; phylum Streptophyta; class Magnoliopsida; order Asterales; family Asteraceae; genus Deinandra; species Deinandra increscens. The sequence continues at coordinate 87,535,642 of JBCNJP010000007.1, read as the reverse complement.
AATCTACGTACTATATATACATGCATACAATTCAAGTTTGAATTCACAACACACACATTTCAATTCATACATACACATACCGACAAAAATTAAAAGAAGAAAGAGAGAGAGAGAGAGAGAGCCATCGGCTCATCCCCCTCCCCCGTTCGTTTTGCCAGCACCACCTCCCCTCTCGACCTCCGGCGGAACACCGAGCACCGATGCAGCAGCTCCTCCCCCTCTCGTTCTTTTCTTTTTCCGACAACAAACCGGCGCCTTTTACTTTGTTCGATTTCTCCGGCGGAGAGAAACCGGCTCCCTGCTCTCTCGATTTCACGGCGGCAAGCAGCGCCGCCCTCTGCTCCGGCGGCCTCCACTGATCGAGCCGGCTGACCCAGCGGCAGCAGCGGGTTAGAGCTGCGAAACCCGGCGACCCTTCTTCCTCTCGTTTCTCCGACCAGCTGCTCAGAGCCGTGAATCCGGTGAACCCGACAGCTCCGGCGAGCTTCCCTCACCCTTCCCTTCGTTCGAGCACCCAACGGAGACCTCCGGCGACGACTTACGAAGCTGTTCCAGTCTCCTCGTCAAGGTGATGAAGATGGTGATGTTTTGATTCTTAGTGTTTGGTTGATGTTCCGGTGATATTCGGAGGATCTTTCGGTAACATGTGTTCAACGACGGGTGATGGTGGTGACGCCGATGAATTGCCGGGATGGTGGAGGATGGTTGCGGTGGTCAGAGAATGTTGAAGACGGTCCACGGAGGTGACAATTGGGGTGTAAACCGGTGTCGATACTAAACCCGGTAAAAACCCGTCACGAACCGCTATACTTTCAGTTAACTTTAGGTGACAAGCAGTTGACGACGGGGCGTGGCGGTAACGCCGATGAACTGCCAAGATGGTGGTGAATGGTGACAGTGATTGGCGGTTGTTAACGGCGAACACTGGTGGCCGCGATTCGAGCTACAAAAGGAGGTGTCGAGTTTACCCGTCTATACTTTCGGGCGACATTTCGGTGGCGTAACGAGGTCCAAACGACAAACCGACAACGGGGAAATGCTCGTGGCGAGAAAATAGTCGGGAAGGACTATTCGTTTGTCAAGAACGGACAACTTTATTATTCGGTTATTTTGGACTCGTTTCACAACCCGTCAAGAGGTAATCACGTTAAATATTCGTTATTATTACAAATATTATATTTTAAGTTAAAGTTTATATCAAATCATCATATAACGGGATAAATGATATAAATATATATTTAAGACGAATAAATATATATTATTACTAATCAGTTTTATTTAATTAAAATTGATTAAATGGATATTGTATTTAAATATTAAATATATATATAAAAATATATATATATTTAATATAAAGGTTAACGATAATGATAAAGTAATTATCGGATTAAAGAATATGTTTAATATATATTAAAACATATTTAAAATATATGTAAGGAGCTTAATGTTGAAATTAGGGTTTTCTAGACACTGTTTTGTCAAACCCGAGTAAACGGTAATGAACTAAGCTTTGAAATTTTAAAGCATGTTATAAAATGTTATAACAGATAATACCCTAAGTTGGTTTTGAATAAAAATGAGTTTTGATCAAGAAATGAGAATAACGGGAAATTAGGGTTTTGGAATATGATTACTTAATATAAAATAATCCGAAGGGTATGGAGACTTGATTTTTGGTATGGTAACACGTCTTTATACATAATAAGTATATATGAAGTTAAAATGGATAAATGGTAAGATATTTAAAATACCGAAGTTAATCGGATATTTAGAAGTTCGCGCGGACCGGAAGGGTAGACGCCTGTACACTGGGGTTTCTGGCAAAAGCGAGGGTGTCGCATAAATCCCAACTGGGAAATGGCATCCCTCACTGGGCGATCTCGGAGTGAGCGTTTACTTATAGGAATGCGTGTCTTCATATTATCAACAAAAGAAAAGGATAATCGCCTAAAGGGCAATTTGGTCATTTTGACCTTTTAAAAGGAATGAACTTAATAATAAAATATTATTAAGATAATGAAGTATTAAAATAAACATAGGAAGTGTTTATTATATTAAACCTTGCGTTAACGCCGTACAATATGCGATTAGGTTTAATTGGAAGGCATTGCGGAGACTTTCTCTGAATTAACTGCTTAAGAGAATAAGGTGAGTTCTATGAGCCCACTTTTAAATGTTTTAAATGTTTTAATATTTTCGGGCCTGATATACATGCAATGATATATATATTCAACTGTTTACTTGAAAAGTATTTGAGATACCTTTACTTGTTTTGTGTTCATACACATACGTGAAAAAGTTATAATACTTATAACTGTTTTAAAGTTATTATTACCTGTTATTACTCTTTTCGGGAAGGTTATAATAAACGGGTAATGTAAAGGATAAAACTTTTATATAAAGCGTTGAGAAATGGAAAATGTGAATGTTTGGTCTAAGCCTATGTATGTGAATAAGTGTCGGGTAAATATAATCTTATTAGCCTTGTTGTACAAGACCCATAACATTATATTTATGAAATGCTTATTTATATACGGGCGATGGACTGGTGTTGAAAAGGTTATGAGTCCAAATATAAGGGCTATTTAAATGGACTTTTGAGAAGGATGAAAAGGTTTAAAAGGTTGAAAAGGTTTTAATCTAAGCGGATATTGTCTAGAGAAAGGGAAAAGGTGGTTGTACAATCAGAAGCGGGGGATGACGGTTCCCCGGGGTAACGACGGTTACTCTATGAAAGGTTTCGGGTGGCGACGGTTACCCGAGGGACTAACGTGGTTCCAATAGACAATGCTTAGTAGAATGAATGGTTAAATGTTTTGGTATAATTCTGTTACGTCTTATACCTGATAAAGGATAAATGTTTTGGTATAACTCTGTTATGTTTTATACCTGATAAATGTTTATAAAGAAGGGGTCGTTAGGCCCAAATGTTTGAGGTAAACCTTTCAAGGAAAGGTAAAGTTTTAAAATACTTAGAACTCACCAGCGTAAGCTGACCTTTAAAAGCATGTATGTCAGGTATCGGTGATGTTTAAAGTGGCAAGGGAAGGGCTCTAGCAAGGGCAGATTAGATGGGCAAGCTATCAGGAATGACTCGGTAGTAGACTGGCATAGCTATAGATAAGATCTAGTTATAGATTATGTTGTTATCTTCCTTACTGTTGTAACTTGATATATATATAAATGAAAAGTTTTTAATTTCCGCTGCTTAGTTATCTCTGTTGTACCATGTGTTCATCAGTAAATCCGACACGTG
>JBCNJP010000007.1:87326956-87531886 GCA_039602395.1 Deinandra increscens subsp. villosa | reverse complement strand
TTTTCATTTGTCATGTTTTTCTGTTGTTAGTCACCCTCACTATATATAGTGAGGGTGCCCCATTCAAGAGAGTCTCCAATGATGGATGGATGATGACTCTTTAGTGTGTGAGATTTCCATTCTAGAGAGAGAGAGTGAGTCATGGATTTCTAGAGAGAGTGTTTGTCATGATTTCTTGATTGTAATCATTCGATTAATGAAATCATTCGACTTGTTTATCATCTTTCTTATGTTATGATTATCCTGTGATTCTTCTTCATCATCTTCATCTTTTTCTTATGGGTTTTTGAATCTGAACCTTTGTTCTTGCTCAAGATCAGGATTCTTGATGTGAAAATCGGTCCTGACAAATGGTATCAGAGCGGGTAACCGATCAAATTCATCTCACCGTGAATCTGGTCACTCGAATCTGTGATTTTGAGCTTGAATATGGTGAATATGAGAAAACTCATTTTTGAGACTTTTTCTTCTATTTTTCTTGTTTCTGGATGGATTCTGATGATATGGATGATTGATTCATGTTTGGGAGTTCATCTAGATGTTATTTCATGTTTTACTTCTGCAAATCTGTGGAGAAATTGAGGATTAGAGCTGAAAAAACGTAACTGTGGAGTTCTTCATGTTTTTGGGGTTTTTGAAGATTTTGAAGCTTTGATTCTGCGTTTTTGGTGTTATTGTTGATGGATTTGGATGAAACGAAGCATGAATCTTGATGGAAAACGCGTTCCGGATCCATTGGAAGCATCCGTTTCGTCTGAATCTCAACCATTTTGGCAGATCTAGAAAAACACACAGTAGTGTGTGTTTCGCGGTGTTCTTCGTGTTCTTGAAGATTTCCAGAATATGGGTCTGATTCGATCGAGTTTTGCTGCTGTTTAGGATGTGTAAGTGGCCATAGCATGTCTCTAAACCTGATTTGTGTCAAGAATCGATGGTTTCTACTCATTTCTGACGTTTTTTCAAGGATCAAGGTTGCTGCGTTTTTTTTCCAACTGTTCATCGAGTTCTTGAAGCTCTTGAAGATTGCCTTAACGATCTGAGTTCGTCTTGAAGATTGTCTTAACGATCTGGATTCGTTTGAAGATTGTCTAAACGATCAAGTTTTTTTACGATCTGGGTTAACGATCAGGTTGTTGTTCTTAACGATCTGGGTTCACTTGAAGCTGTCTTAACGATCTGACCTTAAGTCTTAATGACTTGGTCTTGGTCTTAACGACATGGTGAGCTGATCGTTAAACAAAACCTAACGACTTGGGTTTTTGGGTCTTCGTTCGAGGCTTTTTCAGAGGATTCCGATCGTTAAGGTTTGTAGAGCATCGAACAAGGAATCTAACGGTATAAAAATCATCAAAATTGGTCAAGAATTCCCTGAGTTATGGGTCCTATACGGTTTCCCGGTGGTAGCTCGTTTTTCCGGCAGTATTCCGACCGGATTAGGGTTTCACAGGTTTGTGATGAAGACAGAGATGACGTGTCGATCATTCACTGGTTTACGGAGAATGTTTCTCTCTCCAATTTCAGTCAAACCTGTCTTTCTTTTTGCTGTTGTCGAGCTAGTATTGGTTGAAAAATCTGCGTGGGTCCGAGGTGCAAAGAAAAGAGCCGTTGCTCTCTTTCTGCTGTCGATCTTTGATTGGTGGAGAAATACTCGTGAGGCCCAGCTGGAAATTTGTTCCGTTGAAATGCATGTGGACCCCGCCTGTGAATAGAATTCGCTAAAATGAGAGAGGCGTGGGACATGCTGGTCTCAAAATAGCCGTTAAAGTCAACTGTGCTATCGCCTTCCTATTGGCTGAGACCAACCTCACACGGATCAGTTATCAACAGCCCTTGGATCAAACATCATTTCAGCTGCTGGATCAACTAGAATCTCCATCGTGATTGGCTGAAAGTGGCACACACGGATTGTGTTTTCTCAGCCCTCAAATCTGATTGGTCAGATTTTTTTTAGGTTTATGGCTTTTCTTGAGAGATTTTTTATGACTAATTAAATATTTAGCATTTTTGTTAAATACGGGTATTTTCTTATTAGTTTCTCAACGAGGCTTACGAGTTAACGCCGCGACGGAATTTCAGAAAATTATTATTGGTCTTGGATTTATTCTGGATTTATTGGGGTTCTCGTTTATTGACGTCACGCGTACTTTAGCTATCGACCACTGACGGGTTAGCTTCCTTAGCCGGTTAATGATGCAGCTTTCTCGTTATGTCTCACGGTTTTTGTTTTTAGCTGATGCAGCGCCGATGTCAACTAACCGGATTAACTGGAATCTTAGTTAATTTTGGAATTTATCCGTTAAATTTCTCGAGAAGCCGTTACTTGATGAAAATTGACGGAATTTTTTGGATCGCGCCGTTTTCGCTGGTTTAATTCAGAATTCTTCACGGAATATTATTCCGAGCTCGTTTTTCTTCGCCCAAAATTACGAAGACTCCGGTTTTAATTATTTTCGCTCGGGATCTCAATTTTTCTCCGATTTGACACTTAACTTTTATTTTCGCATCCAACCTCTGTCACGCGGATTATTCACAACTGTCAGCATCCGACTTCCGGTTTTTCGCGAGATTGTCCGATTTCAAGATTATTAATCTGGTTTCTCTAGGCAACCGATCACGACGGTTCGACTCTCCGCATCTGATTTTTACGCTTCCGACTTGATGTTTTTGGAGAAATTTAGAGAAATACGAGGAATTATTATGGATTTGGATATCGGGTCGATTATTCGGAGTTGGAGCATTTTCAGTGTTTGACTGGTTTATCTGATTCAGTTTGTTGCAGTTTGGACTCCGAGATGTAGCATTTTCTCAGTATTGTACCCGACCGTGTGAACCGAGTGAGGGGAGCACTTGGATCTCGACTGGAGCAACGAGAACAGAAAAAGCTTATTCAGAGGGGGAATCTCTATGACAGATTGTCTCCGGTTTATCAGTTTCTCATTGAAGATGTACGACAGAGCGGTTCTTCAGCAGTTGAACAGATTTGAAAGCATCAATCAAGGGGGAATTGTTGGAACAAAAATCCATGTGACTGACGCCATCAAATCTGTTTACCGAAGCATTCGACTGAAGAATCCATGTGAAATGATTCAGAGACGCGGGTTGTGATGCTCGAGGTTTGCAGATTGGACCGAAGACCGTTTTCTGGAAAAGTCAACCGTTCGGGTCAACGGTCAACGTAAAAGTCAACGGAAGATCGGTTCGAGCGAGTCAAGCTTCGGATTAATTAAATCAACTTTGATTTAATTAATATTTTATGTTATTTGATATACTTGTAATTTTGTTCATTTGTCATGTTTTTCTGTTGTTAGTCACCCTCACTATATATAGTGAGGGTGCCCCATTCAAGAGAGTCTGCAATGATGGATGGATGATGACTCTTTAGTGTGTGAGATTTCCATTCTAGAGAGAGAGAGTGAGTCATGGATTTCTAGAGAGAGTGTTTGTCATGATTTCTTGATTGTAATCATTCGATTAATGAAATCATTCGACTTGTTTATCATCTTTCTTATGTTATGATTATCCTATGATTCTTCTTCATCATCTTCATCTTTTTCTTATGGGTTTTTGAATCTGATCCTTGTTCTTGCTCAAAGTCATGATTCTTGATGTGAGAATCGTTCCTACAAATAAACAAGAATCAATATGTGAAGCACTTGATATAATTCTGGTCTTGTCGATCTAACCATAAGATTTGATCCAATCGATCGGTAATTCTATCATTTGATGTGTCGGTAGGCTCAACATACTGAGAAGTAAACAGCTCTCTGTGATTACACACTAATTTCACTGAGAAATGTGGACCACGGAAGTTTAAACAGTCACATATTCTTTAAATTAGCCCGACTCAGTAGTCTTAGTAAGAAAACTCTAATCACACATCCTTTGTTTCTTCAGTATTAAGTTGACTTATTTCAAAACCGAGCACATCATCTGTCCAAATTCCTAAATGTATTATAAATACCAAGGACATTTGATGGCGCTCAATGAGACTCATCTGCTGAGGAAACTCTGACCTTGAGTTCTCATCCGCCAAATAATAAATGCTAAGACACATCTGCTGAGGAAACTCTGACCTTGTGTTCTTACGCATTCATTCCATCAAATAAAGTGAGAGGTCATCTGCTGAGGAAACTCTGACCTTGACGCTCTCACTCCGCAAAACATCACTTTTTATAGTCATGAAAGAAGGGTTAACATTATTTCATGACTATATCCATGAAATGAGTCACTTAACACTAAAGAAAAGGGGGAAAGATTACTTTTAAATGTGTGATTGAATCTGAAAAGCTACTTGACGATAGGTAGAATACTGTTAACTTCCAACCAAATAAGGACCCCACAAAATATTTAAATGTCAGGACCGATTTCTAGCCATTTAACATCATTTGATTCATCACACGAGTGCGGAAATCATGTGTGATGATCATTCATGGTTGAATCAGCAACATTGCATTGCCATCGCCTCTGAAACTCAAGGAAGAACACCAAGAACACACACACAAACACACAGTGCTCCTCATGAGGTTCTCTCAAGGCTTGATTAGGGTTTCCTAAGGATTCCTATTTATACCTATTGAGGAGCACAAGTGTCAATGCACAGAATACAAGGAGAATCACACGTCACATCAAGAAATCATTAAATTCGACTAACACTTTTGTCAGATCGTTATGTTGCCCAGGTCGTTAAGAACAAACCAGATCGTTAACCATGTCAGGCAGATCGTTAACTTAAATATGCAGATCGTTAGCTAAACTAGCAGATCGTTAAACAATCATGTAGATCGTTAGCTGAGCAAGCAGATCGTTAAACAATCATGCAGATCGTTAGCCAATCAAGCAGATCGTTAACAAGCATGCAGATCGTTAACACCAAACCTGATAGTTAAGACCAAGGTATGTCATCGTTAAGGCTCTTTGAGACAAACAGATCGTTAAGCACAGGATGGGCAAGTCGTTAAGGGCATAACAGCCTGATCGTTAAGAACAACTCAAACCTGAAAAATATTCTAAGTGTTGAACAACCTATCAAACATACAAACACAAGATTAACACACATGTAAATCAAGCTGAACCAACATATGATAAAGAACAAACATACAAAATAAGTATTCAAAGTTCAGAGTTAACTAAGTTATTACAGACTGAAATGTTCATAAAACATAGATAGCAAAATACATGTTGGTTCTGCAGCTTCACCTGTGATCTTGTTCTTGGGTTTGCGCGTTCGTGTTATCACCAACCTCCAGGTTCCAACAAAAACATTCAAACAAGTACGCTAAGAGTAATTCAAGTCCGCTAAGAGCGTAAGTCACAAGTCCGCTAAGAAGCATAGCAAGTACGCTAACATTTACACAAATGTTACCAAGTACATATCAAAAGACAATTACAAATTAAAGTGTCAATTACAAGATAAGAAAACAATAAGTTTGTGTTGCTACCAAATAGGTTCTAACATAGTTACCAGAAAATTGATGCAGTAATTCTTTAGGCAAAACCATCGTTAAAGTACCATAAGCTTTCTTCTCAGCTTGATACGCTTTCTTTTGCTCAGATGACATCTTTCTTTGCAGAATGGGTTCACCAGCTTCATCCTTAGGATAGACATATTGCTCGGTAAACACCAACCACATATCAATGTCATTAGTATCAACGTACGCCTTAAATTTTTTAACCCATCTATGATAACCTTCCAATTTAAGCAATTTGGGAACTTTCTGACTTGTTCCAATTTCATTATTATAATTCATCATTGTTTTCATCGTTGCTTGAACCGAATTCTGAATAGCCGCGAACGCTTGAAAAAATATGTTACAGTTCACTCCGAACCACGTCCGAACTATCTCCGAACTTAGACCGAACCTTAGTCGAACAAAAGATGTCCGAACTCTGTCCGAACCTCACTCTCGGAAGAGTCAACCGAACTTGTGCTGAACTCTGACCGAATGATGTCCGAACCCTCACCGAACCAAAAATGACCGAACTTCGTTCAAACCTTGAGTTCGAAGCGGTTATTTTCAGCGTGGTCCGAACCTCAAAGGAACTCTAACTCACTCGACACCATTTTCTAGATGTTCAGTGTTTTTGAATGAAATTTCCGATAGAAACACAAGCAAACACGATAGAAACAATCTAGGAGAGGATTTTTTATGAGAAGCACACTCGAGAAGATCAAACGAATTCAAAAATGATAGTCATTTTCGTAAAACTTGAAATTTTGACTCAAAACTCCGAAAAAAAGAGATTTCCGACCAGTAGAACAAACCAAAAGCTCTGATACCACTTGAAAATACGTGAACGGTAGTCCTATCGAAATCAATGCAAAATGAGTAAAACACGAGGAGTAAATACAATAAAGCTTTGTATTAACCACAGAGAACCACAGAGTACACTTGATAGAATGTAAGACTCAAACGTACAGGTCTCTGAAATTCTACACAAGACAAACTATATATACTAGCTGAAATCTCGATGGTCCGAACCTCCAGTTCGGACAAGTTCGGACCTTTCCGAACTTGGAGTTCGCCGGGAGTTCGGCCAACAGCAATCTAACACATCCTTGTCTTGTATTCGATACTTCACATGACGATCAGGAACCACGTATCAAGAGTTCCGAAAAGGAAGAACATAAACAATTGTTTCTTTTACAATTGTCGACAAAAAGGGCATATGGCACAAGATTGTCTGGTTACTGCTACTTCTACTTCAAGGATATGAATAAGTTCCATATGTTGATAAAGCTGCCAAACCAAAGTTCATTAATGAACATGGTAGAGTGTTTGATGAATTTTAACCTACATTTTCCAAAAAGAAAGGAAGATTTATTCCTAAATTTTCAACTGTTCCAATTGTCGGTTGTTCATTAACGAACTTTGGTTTGGAAGCTTTACCAAGATATGGAACTTTTTCCTTTCCTTGAAGTAGAAGCAGCAGTAACTAGACAATATGGAACTTTTGGTAAAACAATGGAAACCTAAAGTGTTTTCAAAACAAAACCAGGACACTGGTCGACTAGAAGCAATTTGCTTCGGGTCATTTATAAACTGATGTATTTGACCAGTGTGCAGGTACTTCTAGAAGACCTATCGGTGATTGAAAAGTTGCTGATGGAGGAGTATTCTACTATCTTTATTTAAATTTCATAATTCATCCTTCTAATCTGAAATTGTTCTGAAAGCTAAAACAAACAGATATTCATGTCGGTTGATCAATTTTCTTTCTTTACTTTTCCGTCTATAGTTTAGGGGGAGAAATTTGAAAATGCCAAAAACAGTGTCTTGATTTTATAAAATTAAAAATCCAATAATAGATTTATTTTCATTTTAGGGGGAGAAAAGGCATGTTATGGGAAGAAATGCATATGGTGAAGGTGAATACATGTAAAATATAGAAAAAAATTAAACTTTAACAATTTGATCATTGGGAAATGACGATAGATTGGCTTCCGTATCTGACTCATGGATAGGGTAGATGAAAAAGCCATTAGATCATTTTTTATGTGCTTAGTAGGCTCGGCAAATCAGAAAGTATTCAGATGTGATATATACTAAATGTTGTGCTTGACTAAGTGGACAACATCTTGAAGTGTATTTCATGACAAAAAGAAAAATGTGTGTAAAATAAAAATGAGAAGTCAGTGTGTATACATGTGTTTCGAAACTTGTTTGATTTTATTTATATTCTCAAATGATCGGACTTTCTCTGCGTTTCGAAAGATCGACCTGATTGTTGTTCGTTTGTGGTTCTGCTTTATTTTATTTGGTGTTTCGTATAATTCATCGGACTTTCTCTGCCTGTACGGGAGTACCGACCTGATTGTTGTTGAATTATACAACCTCAACTTGTTTTATTTTTTTATTTTGTTAAATCCAAGGCTTTATCTGCGTATCGAAAGATCGACCTGTAGGTAGACGATTTAACGTTCTTATTTCTTTTTTCATGGAACATAGTTGACGATATCATGAATACAAATCACTATGTGATAATCACAAGTGTAATACACGAGAAAAAGAAAGAATATGATTATGTCTGATAGTGTGGGGTACACTAGTCAAAGAAAATAAATAAAGCCTTAACATATCTAGATGTTATGAGTATGATTCTGCCTGAGTTTAAAATGGACTAATTATACAAGCAATCAACATAGCATGTGTACTTCAATTAGTTGAAATTGAAGTGTAGTTCAGTGCGTTATGTTCAATATGATCTCAGATAGTGATCTTTCTCAAACCAAAAATAGAGTTTGATTCTGTATTTTCAGTTTTATTTCATTTCAGAAAATACAAAAAGATTTTCGGTGTGTTTTAGAATAAGTTTGAAAAATCAAAAATATTTTAGGTTTATGGTGATATAATATTTATAAGGAAAATTGGATTTTATTAATCCAAGTTATTACTAGTTGGCCGATATTAATCCCAATTAAGAAATTGGCCTACATTAATCCCAACTATCATGGTGTTGGAATTCATTGGACCGCCGTTAGTTTTGTTTAACTCCGTTAGTATTTTGCTGACGTGGCTGTCTATTTTGCTGACGTGGCATCACCAAAATCTAACGGAGTTAACAAAAAACTAATGGAGGACCAGCGAATTCCAACACTATGATAATTGGGATTAATGTAGGCCAATTTCTTAATTGAGATTAATATCGGCCAACTAGTAATCACTTGGATTAATAAAATCCAATTTTCCTTTTAAAGCCAAAAAGATTTTGTTCCTGCTTTATTTTCGATCTAATCGACACTGGATACAAATCAAATTTCAAAATCAATATCTTGGAGTCTTAAAGAGACATTTTGCGCCAAGATTATCTATGATTAAACAGCTTCTAAAATGAAAGAGAATGTCACAACTTCAAGTATTCTGAAGCAGTAGATAGATTTGAAAACACACTATGCATCATCAAGTATTCAAAGTTAGACTAACCATAAAGTTGAGGGGGAGTTTGATTGAAGATACGAGTCTAAGGGATGAACCAAATACTACACACGTCGAGCGGAGTTTGTTAGAGCATAATCAGTTCCTCATGTGAAGTATCTGAACAAGACGAAGATGTAAAAGGTGCTTCCAATGAAGTGAGCCACGAAGTGGCAGTTCGTGACCCATGAACTGTGACTTCGTATCAGTTCGTGGCCAGTAAATTGTTTAGTATAAATACATGTTTGCTTTATATTTTGTAGTAGAAATTTGAGAGAACTTTTTGTGAGTCCAGAATTAAGTGTGTGTTTCTGTAAGTGTGTCTATGTGGTGATGTTTGAGAGTTTGTAATTGAAACTTTGTGTTTTCAATATAACAAACATTTAATTACTTCTCGTCGTTCATCTACACGATCATTCAAACCTGTAGTAAGATCTGTACAGGTCTTTACACCCACAAGCTCCTAGCATCCACCAGCTTCTCAGCACCCTAAGCTTCTCCAAAGCTCCTTTCTAGCTAGCCGCATCCAAGCCTTAGCGGTGAAGCCTTCAACAGCTACTTCATCGGCCTTGATCGCAGAAGAAAATCGAAAAGAAAAGATCATGTGCTTTAAATTACACATCATTTTATTAGTCAAACACCCACGGATGTTTTACCCTTGTTTGCTGTGAAATGTCATAAACAAGTAATTATATGGGGCCAAAGTGACGTTTGAGGATTTTACGAAGTTTTAGGGCTGAATTGTAAAAGAATCAAAGATCTGACTTTTTCTCCATGTCACGACTCGTGATAGCCATCACGGCCCGTTTCATAGCTAACCGGAGGAACCCTAATCCGTTAATTCATGGTGGCACTTACGGCCCGTGACGTGTAACGAGTCGTTACACCTAGTTTCCAAAACCCTAATATTTCACTATAAATACCCAACCATTTTTCCATTTCAAAGGGTTGCACAATTAATACTAGTAGAGTTTGGTTCCGCAGGAGTTCCAGAGCTAGAAGTCGGAGATATCAAGGCCACGAAGTGTTTAATCATTCGTGATATCGAGCTATTCGAAGATTTGGCCATTGATCGACTTTGGTTTGCGCTTACAATCATGTTTATTTACATTTCAATTGTTGTTTTCTTTAGCTTAGCTATGAGAGGCTAACTCTCTTGATGTCATCTAAGACAATGTGATTTATTTAGTGTTTTACCTATGATTTGATGTTGACAATGTTTTACATAATGATATTAGTATAATGATTATGATTCCTCTTGCATGTTAAAGATGTGTTGTTGAATGATATGTTTGATCCTTTCCTAGTAGTATTTGGTTTAGTTGGTAGGATAGACGTATCCTGCTTATTGAATTGATGCTATTTCTTAGCTGTTATCTAGCGATTTCAATACGTGTTTAGGAACTCTAGCGAGCCTAGATAGGAAATGGTGATTATGCATGTTCAATAATCTGTCTTCATTGAAGTATGTCTATGTTTGGTCGTGAATCTTAGCTTTTATGTCTTGGGTAAAAGGAATAGTGAAATGACTAAATATATTGCATATGTTATGGTATATAATTGGGTTCTATCATGGTTAATCAAAATAGGATTGGTCTATGGTCCTAGGTCTTAGATCATGTGTTTATTGTCCTATAGCTAGGTCATTAATTCGTGGATACTTCATTATGGTTGTGGTTTTAATTGCTGATTTAGGAGTTTAGCGACTATAAATCCATTAGAACAGTTACTATACAAATGTCAATGTCAGGTCTAGGTAATGCATGAATAGTGATTAGTCTTAGATGATATATGTTTCTTTATTCTGATAGTTTATCTACTTCGTTATTGCTATCATCAATTTGCTTTCTTATTTGCTTTATAATAGTTATTAGGAGTTGTGATAGAATCCTAATGATGATAATTAGGTGGTTGATTACACCATTGCTTCCGTAGGTCGACCCTGAGTTACTCTTAATGCTACCATACGATAGGTCCGCTTTCCTATATATGCATGCGTACTTATAAGATGATTTAGGGCTATAAATTTAAAGGTCATATTTGCATATTTATTTGTATATACTCGTGTGCATCAAAAGGGGAGGAACTGACCTGGGCAACAAGAGTAACCGAGAGGGTTCCGACTGATGTATGTGGAAGGCAGTAACTTGGGGTTATTTATGGATAAATTCTAGCATGGAAAGTTGTGCCACTACTAAATCAGGACCTAACGAGTCACCTGTGTAATTATTTCGAGTGATGACATTGAGTTTGAATTTTTACAGCCGTCTTCATGATCGGAAAATGTCAAAATTCAAGGGCAATTGTTGGGGCTAATAATTCGGGATCCTTGCCAGAAGCTCGAATGGTTCAGTATCCTCACTCAAATTCAGAATCCTGATAAGTTTGGTATCCTAAATTACAGTTATCGACTAACCGCTACGTTTTTCCCCATTTTTATTTGCTTGCAGGTAAAGAAAACGTGTAAAAAAAAAGCCTAAAGATTCGGTCAAAGTCAAAGACTAGAGAACGTGGACTTGGTGGTCCACAACGTTCATCTTGACTTAGTGGGAAGAATCCCTAAAATATAGGATAGTTGGTTATTGTACATTTACTATTTAAATCAGCATTGTGATCGATTTACGAGCACACACGAGCTTTCATACTCACTCTAGTAGTTAGAAACAATCTCTATAACACTTAGACGATCGAACATAATTGCTCCACATTGTATTTAATCTTTCTTGTGCAATAATATTATGAGGCAGCAGGCTATTAAGGCCGGCTCCCGAGGTTATTTGCCAGGATCCCTAGAGGAAACTCGAAGGATTGTGGATTTTCCCTCGTTACATCCTTGTGTCACCAACATCAATTTACATTGTCGATTCTATATACATTAAGCACACTACCTCACTATCATAGTTTGATCACAAAATTGCTTTGGTGATTTTTGACCAAAACACCAGAGGCTAGTCATTATGATGTTAAAAGATCAACTGGGGAACATGATGGAAATCTACAAAGACGATATGGTGGTGAAATCCAAGAAAGATAAGGATCATGTCAAGGATCTCGCAACTTCTTTCAATATCATAGATCAATACAAAATGAAGCTTAACCCCTTGAAATGTCATTTTAGAGTAAGAGCTGGAAAATTTCTGGGATAAATGGTAACTGAAAGAGGGATCGAAGCAAGCCCAAAGTAGATTAAATTTGTCCTAAATTTGAAGTCCCCAACAACAGTTAAGGATGTTCAGAGACTGACAAGGAAAATAACAGCACTTAACAGTTTATTTCAAGATCCTCAATGAAAAGCAAGGATTTCTACGAAATACCGAGAAAAACCCAAAAATTTGAATGGAGTGCAAAGCATAAAGAAGCACTCAAGTCTTTATAGAACTACTTATCATCAGCTCCTCTTCTGATGAAACCTCTGGACGGGGAACCTCTTTCCTTATACCTAGCAGTATCCGGTAGTTCTATCAGCGTCGTGTTAGTTAAGGATCACCAAGGACAGCAGCACCCGAATTTACTACGTAAGTTAAACTCTACTTGATGCGTAATCCATGTATTCTTATCTTGAAAAGTTGATATTATCACTCATAATGACTTCAACTAAACTTATACATTACTTTGAAACCCACGTTATTCATGTAAAGTTTAATTATCCTATTAAATTAGTTTTGAGAAAACCAGAAATGTATGGAAGAATGGCTAAATGGACAGCCAAACTAAGTGCCTATGACATTCAATATGAACCAAGAACATCCATAAAATCCCAAGCTTTGACAGACTTTGTGGCTAATTTCAGTAGTGATATTCTGCTAGAAGCTGACAAAGAAGTTCAGAAACTGGAGGAAGTCAAAGAAAACGGGATACTTTATACAGATGGAGCCTATATGTAAGAGGAACAGGTCTAGGCATCCTGCTGAAACCGCCACAGGGGGACATTATACCTCTGGCAATATCCTGTGAATTTCGAGCTACTAACAACGAAGCTGAATATGAGTCTTCAATTGCAGGTTTACAATTTTATAGGGATATGGAAGTTCGATATATCCATGTATTTGTGGACTCCTTACTGCTTACTAACCCTTTTAATGGATCTTGTGAAGTGAAAGGAGAAAGACTAACAAAATATCTAGACATTGTTAAAAAAATTAGCACTATGTTTTGAAAACTTTGTTGGGTTATATAACAATTTACCTATTCACGAGTACGCAGCGGAAACTCAATCTATGTAATTAACTAATTAACCAAGAAAGATAACGTGTACCTTAATAGCAAATAAAGTAAGAAACTTCTATGGTTTAAAGAAAAACCCCTCTACGATCGCACACACGACACACCAATGTACGTATGCTAGTACTTGATCACGAACACTTGAGCTTCTCCTTCTTGCTTTGGTCGAACCACACACAAAACCGAAAACCCTTTAGGATTTTGGGTCTATTGCTAAAAAAGGGGAAGGGAAAGAGAGATTTAGGGTTGCCTATAATCTCATATGATGTTGTAGAAATAAACCCTTAAGCTAGAGGCTTTATTTATAGGCAAGGTTTACTTGTTAAACAAGTTTAGGGTTTGATTAGGAGACACTATAAAGGAGCCGGCCCTATGTGGGCTTCTCCTAACCTTTCCCAATTGTAGTTTAATTATAATCCTCTCTTAACTGTTAACTAACTAACGTTAACTAGTAACTGTTAGTTTTAATGGCCCTTCGTTAATTAAATTCGTGATTTTTATTAATTAATAAATTAATTAATAAAAATACATTTTTTTCGAGACGTGTGACCCCGTAGGCTTAAATACTTTCTGGAGATACGTTTATTTTTACGTGATCATATTCATATAGCTCCCACTTGAGCATGTAATAATAAAGGTAATAACATTGGTTAGCGTCTAGCAACACACCAATGCTCTTGGAAACATTTAAGTATAGTTTCTTAAAGTATATTTAAATGGATTAGGCATTTACTATCCCTTTGTTACTATTACCGTGTTAAATATGAATATGGATCAAAGTCATTTCATAATTCAACTATTATGTTTCTCATTCCATAACTAATTAAAGATTACCAAATTTAATCGAGGCATATCTAGATTTCATCTAGGCACGACCATGAACACATCTTAATTAGTCCCAATGAAGAGCCCAGTGGTATCATTCTTTAACATTTAACTGAAGAAACAAATCCTATATTGACTACACGTGTATAGTCACATACTTCACTACACTTCTGAAAGTAGCCCTTTTGTCAGGGGCGGATCTACGTTGGATCCACCGGGTTCACGGGAACCCAGTGACTTTCGAAATTTTAGTCTTAATATATACATAATACTAGGAGTGAATCCATATATATAATAGGAGTGAATCGTAATAATGCAAAGATGCCAAGTTCAAATACCGAACAATAGATTTCATGAATTAACTAGCTAATTTAAGTCACATGCCCTCGGCATGCCTTTTTAGCTTTGGTCTAGATAAAGCTTTTGTAAAGGGATCAACTAAGTTAACATCTGTATGAAATTTGAGTAGTTTGATCTCCCCTAGTTCGATCTGCTCACGAACATAGTGATATCTTCTAGCATAATGTCTGGCGCCTTTCTGACCTCCAGGTTCCTTGGCAATGATTAATGCACCAGTATTATCACAGTACATATCAATGGGTAAGCTACTTGAAGGGATCACGTCAAGCCCACAAATAAACTTCCTTATCCAGACTGCTTCCATCGCAGCTTCTGAGGCAGCAATGTACTCGGACGCTGTTGCAGACATAGCAATTGTGGTTTGCTTCTAGCTGTTCCAATCCACAGCGCTTCCATTTAGAACGAAGATGTACCCGGACTGAGACTTAGTGTCATCTCTATCAGTTTGAAATCCAGCATCACAGCATCCATTCACTTTGAGCTCTAAATCTAGATTTCCTCCATACACCAAAAACAAATATCTAGTAGCCCGTAGATACTTAAGAATGGTCTTAACAGCAGTCCACTGACTTTCACCTGGATTCTGTTGGAATCGGCTAAAGATATTTTGCGTGAACGCTACATTAGGTCCAGTGCATCTCACTACATACATTATAGATCCACTACAAAAAAATGCCATTTAGTGGCACAAATTGTTAGCGGCATTTACATTTTATGCCACTAATATAGGATTTTGGTATAGTTTAAGTGGCATTTAGGTTTTAAGCCACTAATATAGCTTTAGTGGCACTTTAATTGTGCCACACTACCTAACTTATCTTTATTTGGCTTTTATAATATGCCACTAAATGTATTAACCTAAGTTATCTTAACTTGGATGAAAAAAAATCAAATTCCCCCAAATATTAACCTACACTTTGCTGAAAAAAAATCAAATTCCCCTGAAAATATTAACCTACACTTGGATAAAAAAAAATTCCCTAAATATTAACATAGACGCGCCGATCGTTCCAAAAACATTAAATCCCTCCAAAAGTAAAATTACCTATCAAGATCATCAAATCCCTCCCAAAACATTTCATCTAGAACCAAAATCCTAAAAACGGCGATTTGATTCTCCACGAACGACCGGTGATTTGGTTCTACACAAACGACCGGCGATTTGGTTCGACAGCCGCGACTCCATCTCAAGTAACCATACAAATCCCTAATCTTCTTTTAACTCTAGTTTCTTCTTCTTCATCAAAATTCCATCTGCACAATTTTCATCCATAAAGTGATTTTGATGTCGTGCGAACTGAGCTTCTATTTTTTTTTTTTGCGTATGTGAAAGTTTCTAAGTGGCTTGCCCGATCTGTTTATGTGTATGTGTCAAGGGCTGTTTTTTAGGTGTTAATTTCATGCTTCGGTTGTATAATTATGAAACTTGATCCAAGTTTAGGGGGGAACTGAAATTAGATCCGCCATTAATGGTGTTTTTGAAGCTTTTGCTTTTGTTTTTGCTTGCGGTTATATAATTATAACTCGAGATGCCCAACTTAAACCGTATACATGTTTTGTTTACAAGGATTGATTATGTGTTTTATATGGACATTATTTTCTTTCATGTCATGTGCATAACATGTTTTTTTTGTGGTATGGTAAATATAGTTAAGAGTTAATTACTATTTGAAGTTGCTTTTTATACCTCTAATTGTTGCAGCCTTCTTAATCTTCATCATATACATGTAGCGAAACTCAGATTCCAAAAAGACATACCAAAATTGTTGTTGTACTCACAACCTCTTCAATTGTTATATGATTTTATCAACAACACTGTTTTCATTTCCATTCTTTGTTCAAATCGATAAGCCCTAATTTTATCGCTTCAATTTTGGTTTTATTTCGACGACAGAGTGATTATCATCACTCTGATTCCAAGAAAATCATTAAACCAAGTTTACTGATTCAATTTTTGTGTTATTTTGATAACAACGTGATTACAAACCAATTTCAAGACTTTCTTTAAATTTCTTAATTGCTTTTAGTATTATTCTCTCTATTTTAGATGCAACGTCTTTATGGATTTTGTTTTCAGTATAGAAATTGACGTCATTGGATTTATAGCCTTGGTTGTAGAGTTTACACTTAACTGGTTCTTATTTCTGTTATTTACCATCCCTTTGTTATTTCAATTTTGAAAACAAGTACGAGCACCTGAATAATCTGTTTTCATCTATGTGCAGTATTTTCAAATTTAGAAAAAAATAATTTTGGCTTCACTTTTAGGATGCTAAAGTTGTAGGCTAATTGCATTACTTTGTTGTCTTAAATGGGCATATGATGTTATCAAATGCAAGTTTGATATATTTTTGTTTGCTTATGGAGTTGTATACAAATTGGTTTGTAAATGCAGTTTTTTTTTATAAACCAATTTTCGTTTTATTTCATTACAATCAGATACACTGATTATTAATCTTCTTTTTTTCCCTAGATGAAGACTTTCTTCAAAATGATTTGTTACCCCTATGCTGATCGATTGGTAAATATTTCAATAGATTTCGATACAATGTATGTGCATTACTGTTTTCTTATGATGTACAATTGCTAGCTCAATGTAATAAACATAAGGGAAGCTAAGTCAATGTACTATTTGCTTTTGATTTGATAAATATAACCTATACATTTACCATTTAAGCTTCCTGCTCCACTTTATTTCTTTTCCTAAGAAAAACTTTGTTTCAAATCATTTAATCTTGGAAAACTGCTAAGATCCCAATTGTAATATTTTTTGTGAGCCTGTTATGTTATAGATGTACATTGAGTGTTGAAAGTGTGGATGTGCACAATTATCACATTTATGAAAATACTCTTTATTTTAATGGTTGTTGATTTAGTAGTCTTTCTTTACCGCACAGGTGCCTACTTCTTTGGATTTGCTTCGCGTCTGTAGCTATGACGATTTCCGTTGGATTTGCTTCATCTTTGTAGGTTCCTCCTCCTTTCAAGTTTTAGTTGTTCATCGGCTTTTATCATCATCTGTATCTGTTTTATTGTGTACCGATTTTTACCTCTTCTTATTGTCATTTCATATGCGTTCTAATAATTGTCTGCGACTATTTTCTTTAGTTTTTTTATGGATTTTATTTGTTTTGATGTTTGTTTGTTTGTGATTCATGTTGTTTTACCTAATTTGGGACATCAATTTCTGGTACCTCTTGGTATTAGGTTTTATTTTTGAATTCATGTCTAATGGTAAAAAAAATAGATGTAATTAAGAATTGATCTTACGTTTTATGACTATTTATACCTATGTTGTTTTTTTCCAAATGGGTTACATATGATCACTGTTTTGTTTGGATGGTAAAATACTCAATTTCATGTGCTCACGTGTTCTTTTTGTTTGTTATTAGTTGTCAATAGGAATTGTCTTTTCCTAATAGATTGAATGTGATCAGTTTTATCTTTTGAATGTTACAATGTCTGTTATTTTAATAGCACTTTTGTTATGGTAAAAACTGATGGTGAAATGCTTAAGAACAGCTTCTCGATATGTAATAGGAGACTTGCTCACCTATTCTTCTGTCTCTAATTAAGTGTGAATAGATATTTTTTCCTGATGGTTTTGATGTGTCTAATGAAGTGTCAATGTATGTTGTCTTTTCCTAATGGATATGATATGTTGTTTTTAGGAACTTAAATATGGGTTAGCGTAAGTACATAAGCTATGTTTATATCAATCCATATGTGCCTCAATTAATGTTTTGATCAATGAACTTATTCTACAATTTGATACTCAAATTAATTGAAATCGGATCATACTCATGTATTGATAAAAGATGTTGAATTTGAACAAAAGATCTATGATCTAAGGCTGATGTGTCTTTAGTAATTTTTCCTAACTTCTTATATACGTATAAGCATTTGAGTTTTCTCATTTATGGAGAATGTTTAGAAATAAAAACTTAAGCATACATTGTTGATGATGTATGTAACTACTCACACCCGTAAAGATGGAACTATTATTGATAATGAAGCTTCTCATGTTGTGCTAATATATCTTAATGTTCCCGTGTATCTTAATGTTCCTATATATGATTGATGTGTTTAATTTTTTTATGGTTACATTTTTAGGCCTCATTGGAAAAAGTAGCAAATACCTCTACAAACACACCTGGCAATTAAGATGACTTTACAAAGGATGCTTACTCAAAAGTAAAGGGTCCAGAGAAAAGTGGATATATTCGATTATTTGGAAGAATGCCAGCCACAAAAAAACTAAAACTAGTGGTCCATCTTCGGCATCTTTAGAAATTATTGAGCAGCTAAAGGGAGTTGTAAGTGATTTGGTTATGATCATCTAAAATCATATCCCCAATGCTAATTTGTCACCGGTTCTTAGCAATTTGAACGTACAGGTAGTTGCATGCATGAACCATTATTTGAATTTCCTTTATGTATTTATGTACTAGCATTTGTTTCATTTATATGTTTTAGGTCCCTGGTATTGGTTCTTCTCCCCATAACAACTCTTTATCAGTTAACCGAATATCACCATCTTCAAGAAGTCATAAAAATAATGGTAGTTACTTTTTACTTCTTACTTTTTCAACCATGTTGCAATATATAGATGTACATGTGCTTATGTTGTTGCAAATATCTCCATTTCACAGGGCAATAAAGCCGTTTGGACAATTGATATTCTTTGATATTTTGAACAGGTAAGACTTTTAACTACTTGAACTAGTATATAATGAAAAGTAATTGGAATCTGTGACTTCTTGCACCACCCATTAGCCCATTTCTTGTAATATATAATCACCAACAAACCAGCCCTAAAACTGTATGTTCTGATTGAAACTACTCATAATTTTCAACAAACCAGCCCAAAAACTTTATGTTCTGATTTGAAATTGTGGAAACTGATGGTAATGGGTAAGTTCTATCTGTTTAACTGTTTCACCCATTTATTAGTTGCATTTTGTGCTGCTTTTGAATAACACAGTGGCTTGGTTCTATTACCTTACCCATTTGACTCGTTTGCGTTTTGAAGTGAACATCATGTAGCAATGTGATTAGGCTGTTTTAATTTGTACTAATGCTTGATTATATGGTTGATGATGATAGGGTGGATACAATTACAGGTTTCGAAGCTATGTTTCTATGGTTGACGAAGAATGATAGCTACGTTTGAATGTTGAAACTATTTGTGTAAAGATTTGAAAATTGAAACGTGTTTGAATGTTAAAATTACTTTTGTAAACATTTGGATTTATATTACAATTTAATCGTCTTATCGATATTTTATTTTATATTCTATAATATAAATAGTGTGGTTTTTGTAGCAATGTGTCATTAAAATTAGTATATATATGTGTGTGAGAGAGATTATAATAATCTTTTAATGACATAAAAATTAAGAGCCACTAAATATGCTATACATAGATAACTATAATAACCTTTTAGTGGCACGAAACATTTGCCACATAGTCTCTTTTTTTTATTGTGGCAGAAAAAAAGTGCCACTAAAAGC
The DNA here is from genome assembly GCA_039602395.1 of Deinandra increscens subsp. villosa. NCBI lineage: Eukaryota > Viridiplantae > Streptophyta > Magnoliopsida > Asterales > Asteraceae > Deinandra > Deinandra increscens. The sequence continues at coordinate 87,512,056 of JBCNJP010000007.1, read as the reverse complement.
CTTAAAGTTTGTGTGGCACATTGGAATAGTGCCACTAAAAGGCTTTAGTGTCACAACATTTAGTGGCTCTTTTCTTTTGTGCCGCAAATTCCAAAAAGGGTCTTTAGTGGCATTTTTTGTGTGCCACTAAATGGCACTTTTTTTTGTAGTGATCCTTCAGCCGAAGCATAAGGAACTCTTTGCATACGCTTCACCTCATCAGGTGTAGAAGCACCTTGTTTGACTGATAGACCAAGTCCTTCCTGCATGGGTACAAGAACACGCTTAGAATTCTCCATCTTGAATCGTTTCAAGATCTTATCAATATAAGCACTTTGACTTAGTCCAAGTAACTGCTTAGTTCTATCTCTATAGATCTTGATTCCAAGAATAGATGTTGCTTCACCTAAGTCTTTCATGGCAAAACACTTCCCAAGATGAGATTTACATCTTGCAACATTGGAATGTGTTTTCCTATAATCAATATGTCATCTACATATAAGACAAGGAAAGTAACATTACTCCCACTAGCTTTGCGATATACACATGGCTCATCAGGATTTTGAATAAAACCAAACTTTTTGATTTCTTCATCAAACCGTTTATTCCAACTTCTTGATGCTTGCTTTAGTCCATAAATGGACCTTTGAAGCGTGCATACTTTGTTGGGATGTTTTGGATCAATAAAACCTTCAGGTTGATCCATATAGACTTCTTCATCCAAGTATCCATTTAAGAAAGCAGTCTTAACATCCATTTGCCATATCTCAAAATCATAGAACGCAGTTATGGCTAAGGGAATCCTAATAGCTCTAATGTCAGCAACTGGAGAAAAGGTCTCGTCATAGTCAACGCCGAAACGCTGAGTATAACCTTTCGCCACGAGACGAGCTTTATAAGTGTGTACATTTCCATCCATGTCTGTCTTCTTCTTGAAGATCCATTTACACCCGACGGTTTTTGCATTAGGTGGAAGATCAACCAAGCTCCAGACTTGATTTTCTTCCATGGATTTCATTTCCACATTCGCAGTTTCAAGCCATTTGTCAGATTCTGGATCTGATAATGCAGCATTGAAGTTTGGAGGCTCATCGAGATCTCCTAATTCGTGTTCCTCAGATTCGATTAGACCCATCCATCTATCCGGAGTACGTATAGTCCTTTCAGACATTTGAAGTGGAATCGCACTATCATCGACTTGAGGTTAATTACTTTAAACATACCCCCCCCAAGTTGTAGAACCACGAGACGATCTTACTACTGCATGATTCGGTAATTGGATAGCAACGAGAAGGTAAATAAAGCTTTGCTTCATTGATTCACAAAGAGTTACAATGTAGAGAGAGAAACATACTCAGTTTACACACAGTTAAGATGTTGCAAATGACAGAACTGGTTAACTCTCTCTAACACGGACTATTTATAGTCACTTAGTCACAGGCCAGCGGACCACTAGCGGACCATCTGGTACGCTGTACCAACTGGTTTGACGGACCATGTGATCCGGCCAGATGACTATCTGACTCACACAGACGCTCTAGATTAGATACAATACATGAGACACATGCTAGCATAGGAATATGCTTCTACAAACTCCCCCTTAACGTGTAGTGTATCTATATTCTAACTAAACTTCAGTCTTCAATCTTCAATAATGTTGTATCCGATCGACAACTTGAAATCTTGTCAGAATTAGAGCTCGTAAGGCTGGATCATCCTTGAATCATCTTTGAACTTCAAGATCCACTTGTGAAAGATATAACATACTCCCCCTTGCACCATGCTTGAGTTGTCACACATAAAACCTGCAATTTCAGAAGACAGAAACGCAGCTTTCTTTTCTTTTGAAAATTAATTTAATCTTGGCGCAAAACTTCTCTTCGAGAATCCAAGATATAGTTTTGAAATTTTTGATTTCGTATCTTGTATCGATCGGTCGAAAACAAATAAGAAATAAAATCTTTTTGGCTTTTTGAAACTTTATATCAAAACACACCGAAAATCTTTTTGGATTTTTCAGATATGAAACATAAAAGCAGTACAGAAATGAAATACTGAATCACACACTATTTTTGTATTTTACGAGAAAGATCACAACTTGGGATCATATTGGTCATAACATGCTGAACTATACTTCAATTTCAATTACTTCAGCACACAAGTCATGTCGATTACTGGTATAATTTGTCCATCTTAAACTCAGACACAATCATACTCATAACATCTGGATATGTTATTGAATTGATTTGGTTTGCTTTGACCAGTGTACCCCACACTATCAGACATACTCAGATATGTTTTTGCTTTTTATATCACACTTTGTGATTTCATTTGTGATTTAATCACATAATGATTGTATTCATGATTCAGTCAACTGTGTTCCATGCAAAAAGAAATAAGAACGTTAAATCGTCTACCTTAAGTTCGATCTTTCGATACGCAGATAAGGCCTCGGATTTAACAAAAAAAGAAAATAAAACAAGTTGAAATTATATAACTCAACAACAATCAGGTCGGTACTCCCGTACACGCAGAGAAAGTCTGATGAGTTATACGAAACACCAAAGAAAATAAAGCAGAACGTCAAACGAACAACTATCAGGTCGATCTTTCGATACGCAAAGAAAGTCCGATCGTTTGACAAAATAAAGAAAATCAAACAAGTTTAAATCTTTGCAAAATAACACATGTATACACAGTGACTTCTCATTTTCTTTTTCACATATCTTTTCTTGATATATCAAGAGATATGCATCAAGATGTTGTCCACTTGGTCAAGCATTAATATTTAATGTGTTTATCACATCTGAATACTTTCTGATTAAATGCCGAGCCTACCAAGTACATCAAACAATGATCTTATGGCTTTTTCATCTATTTTATCCATGAGTCAGACACGTAAGCCAATGTACCATCATTTCCCAATCATGTCGGATCAATTTCTCATTTTTCAATGTTTTTGTATTTTTCCATTTTTCGATGTTTTTGTATTCTTCATCTTCTCCTCCTTAAAATGAAAACTCTATTTTTGGATTTTCATTTTAACAAAAACAAAAACACAAAGACACTATTTTTGGGTTTTCAATTTTCTCCCCCTAAACTACAAACAAAATGCATTAAAGAAAGAAAATTGACCAATCGATACTGATACCTGTTCAGGTTAAGCTTTCAGAAAATTTCAGTTTTGAAATATGATATCACATGTAATTTAAGTTAAAAACGCAGAATACTCCTCCATCAGCAACTTTGTAATCACCAACGGGTCTTCTAGGAATACCTGCACACTGGTTATAAATCTTAGTACTCAAATGACCCGAAGCACACAGCTTCTGGTCGACCAGTGTCTTCCGTAAAATCAGTTACAGCTTGGCTGACCACCTTAGGTCGCCACTGCATTTTTGCAGGTGCAGTTTTTACAGACACATCATCTTGTGATGAATCACCAACACTAGACTCACTTTTGAAATATGAATTACTTTTTGATTTAAAATGTGATGATGGTGAGCCAGTAAAAATTATGCCGGATTCATCAATTATCGTGGCAATTTTTCCAGAAAATTTTCTTTTAACAGTGACAGGACAATCCTGTGCTATATGTCCCTTTTGGCGACATTGATAGCACAAATGATATGATCGTTTAAATTGTGACTTGTCCGGAACTGGATGACATTTATCAGAAAATTCAGACTCATCAGAAACATCATCAAAAACCTGAAACCGGTTAGAATGTACCCATTTCGAAGTAGGACTCTGAGGTGTAGCATTAGAACCAGATGAAGAAGATTCGTTCGGTGAACTTGCAGATGAAACTTTCTTCTTTTGCTTCCCTCCAAATCCTTTTTCCACTGTTGAAATGAATACTTGAGCTAGATGATATATTTGCTCCAAGTTTGTATCCTTCTTTTCCTTCTGAACCTTCTTTGGCATGTTCTGCTGTTGTGGAACATTCTTGCCTTGACTACCCAACCCAGATTGTTTGTAACCAGGTAGTTTGGATACATCTATTGTAGACCCTGAAGAACCAGATTTAGTAGCCTTTGTAAATTTAGCTTTAATGCCTTTCAAATTGTTTTCTTCAACCAACTTAGCATCCACTTCTGCTTCATTCAACTTCTTTTCATTCTTCTCAACGTTTTCGCCATCAGACATTTCTTTGCCAAAAACACGACCTTCACTTGAAACAAATTTAACAAACATAGATGTATCAGATGTTGCAGAGGTTACCTTTTTGTTGCAAATTTTGGAATTCTTTGCCTCCAGTTTCTCAGATACAAATTCAGAATAATCTTGTTTTACAACTGAAGTGCTTAAATCAACAACAGACTCTGTTTCAATCACTGGATGAGGAATTTGATTAAAATCATCACTTCCAAATACCTTCTTGAAGTTGTCATCTTGACACAAATAACTTGTAAAAGAATGAGAATTCTTCAAGTTATGCAATTGACGATTGAGATCCAGAATTTCAACATTTAAATCAGCTATGGTTTTGTGAGATTCTGCAACAACTGTCTCTGAAAGTATCAATTTCTCAGATGTGTTGTTAACTAATGATTTTTCTCTTCTCAAACCATCATGAGCAACATGCACCTCTTTGGTAATTTTATCCACTCTTTCCTTATATATCTCAATATTCCTTGTTAATAAAGTTTTGTCTTTCTTCAAAGAAGTGATTGTGTCCTGCAATTCGGACTGAATAATCTGATATTGAGTTCTATCAGCAGTAACTTCATCCAATGCCTTCTGAAGTTCATCATTTGATGTTTGAAGTACTTCAACCTTTTTGACAGATTTTTGAAATAACTGTTCAAAATCTTCACTAACATCTTTAGCTTGAAACTTATACTCTTCAACCTCCTTGACCAGCTTTTCATTGATAGACGTAAGCTTGACAATTCTTGACATGAACTCATCATTCTCGTGTTGAAGTTGTAACTTTTGTTGATCATTCTAAATACAGCTTTCTGACAATTGTTTCTGAACATTCGCTAATTCTGTCACCAACACACTCTTTTCCTTGAGTAACTTTGCATTTGTTTTGCACACTTCATTAAATTCCTGACATTTCTTGATGAAACTCTCCAAATCTACATCCTTTCGTTTGATTTCAACAGATTGACATTCTATTTCCTTTATCAAACCTTTAATTCGACTATCCTTTTGTGAACAAAATTCACACACGGATTCGTAACCACTCATTTCGAAATCAGAATGACTTGAATTAGATTTACTGGTCTCAGATATATACCCACTCGATTCAACCTCAATATTTTCCATCAATGCATAACTGTCTTGAGAATGAACTACGAATGCAGATTCATCTGGAAAATCTTTAGACCAATCATAACCTTCATCAGTTTGAGATATCATAGCTTTAACATCTTTATCTTGATCATTCTTATTGGAAATATCCTTGTCAGATGACTTGGTAGGACAATCGCGAGCAAAATGTCCATGTTTGGCACATTTAAAACATTTAATCGTTTTTCTATCCAAGCCAAGTGTTTGTCCTTGAAAAATAGATGTCTTACCATGTTTCTTCATAAATCTCTTTCCTTTTTCCACGACCATAGCAAATTGCCATTCCAAATCGAGTTTATTCAATTGATCGTCATCCAGATGATTTAGATCCTCGCCATACAAAAAAGACTGACCAATTTAATTAAATATAGCTCCAGACGAAGAAGATATAAAAGCAGATAGCAAAGCAGCTAGATCTTCGGTTGCTTGATTAGAAGTTGACTTGCTTGAAGATTTATCAGGAATAGTAAAACTGCAGCCTGAAGAATAACCACCAGCATTATCTGACTTTCCAGCAAGAAATGCTGTTACTGGTGGATTACTGTTTGAAACAGAATTTGATTTAGCTTTAGTATGGACAGTAGCAGAATTCTCTCCAAAATAAACTGCAGGATTCTGAACTGATGGAATCGCTGACTTCTTTACAAGTAATTCCATTTCTCGAGCTTGTAACTTGCTTAATAATTGATTGAAAGTCCAACTTGAATAATTTGGATCATTAGCAAGCATCATAACAAAATTCTCCCATGTTTCCGGTAAAGCTTCCAGAAATTTTTCCTTCAAGTCATCTTTTTCTTTCTGGACTCCTACAACATCAAGTTCATTAATCAAATGGGAAAATCTAGAAATCAAATCTGCAATACTCTCTTTTTCACAATGCTGGAAGTTATCAAACTCCTTTAACAAAACTTTCTTTCGACTCTTCTTATATTGCTCGTTTCCTGCACATCTATCCTTCAATGCATCCCATAAGGTTTTTGATGTTGTGCAATTTTTGAATTGATGCAAGAGTTCTCTTGGTAATGCCATTGTGAGATTTGCATAAGTTTTCTTTTCTCTGGCATAAACTTTCCTTTGATCTTCATCAAGATCACCTCGTGGAATTGGTTCTCCATTTTTCTTAGGATATGTATAATTTTGTTCGATAGAAATCCACAAATCAATGTCAAGAGCATTAACAAATGATTCAAATCGTTGCTTCCAATTCTCATAATCCACCAATCGAAGTAACTTAGGTACTTTCTGAGTTGTTCCTATCTCGTTATCATAGTTCAATATGGCTTGCATTGATGATTGAACAGCTAAAAAAGTGTGAAAATCGCTCATTTTGAAATTTCAATATCGAACACGAAAACTTAAAACTGAAAAAACGGGCGTCTTCCAAGCGGATTTTGGGGTTCAAAATGGGGGGTACAGACCTGTCAGGTTAGTACACGTCTAGATCTCTGAAAGACGAACGTTTTGGCTGGTATTGGGTTCCGTAACTCCAAACGGTTCTCAAGTTACGTCAGTTTTAGTGAAAGTCACTATTCTGCCAGCGGATCAAAACAAATCGGTGGATCAGAATATTACCAGCGGACCAGTTCCGGATCAAATTAACCAGGCGGATCAGATTTGTACTAGCGGACCAGATTTCGAATCAGATGAACTAGCGGACCAGAATTATACTAGCGGATCAGATGTGGTACGGCGGACCAAATGTGGTACGCTGAAACTGCCGCGGACCAGAAAGTAACTGCCACGGATCAGCTGATGAAGATTGCTGGGGCGGACCAAACGGCGGACCAAATGCAAATGAAGCTGAAATTGGCTGATTTTCACAGATTTCGACAATTGAAGCTAGAAACTGGATCAGTATGATGCGAAAACACTCCAGGAACATCCAGAAATCATTTTTATCCTCGGAATCACTCAGAATTATGAAAAATTGATGAAAAACGTAGAAAACCCAAACCTTTTCTCTCTAGAATCCAAAAAACTTACCAAATCACAGCAGTAGAGCAACCTGGAATGCTCTGATACCACTTGTAGAACCACGAGACGATCTTACTACTACATGATTCGGTAATTGGATAGCAACGAGAAAGTAAATAAAGCTTTGCTTTATTGATTCACAAAGAGTTACAATGTAGAGAGAGAAACACACTCAGTTTACACACAGTTAAGATGTTGCAAATGACAGAACTGGTTAACTCTCTCTAACACGGACTATTTATAGTCACTTAGTCACAGGCCAGTGGACCACTAGCGGACCATCTGGTACGCTGTACCAACTGGTCCGGCGGACCATGTGATCCGGCCAGATGACTATCTGACTCACAAAGACGCTCTAGATTAGATACAATACATGAGACACATGCTAGCATAGGAATATGCTTCTACACAAGTTGATGATTGCTAGGAGTTTCAGAAGGTGACACATCTTCTAATAGTTATATAATTCTTCCACTGTTCTCTTGAGCTATTAGATTCTTCTCAAAGAACTTAACATATCGAGCCACTCGAACACTGTTTTCGGTAGGATTATAGAAGTAGTAACCCATTGTTTCCTTAGGGTATTCTACAAAGATGCACTTAGTAGTTCTGGGATGAAGTTTGTTAGGTGTATCACGCTTCACAAGTTCCTCACATCCCCAGACTCTTAAGTAAGACAAAATAGGGACATCTACATGCCATAATTCATGTGGTGTCTTGTCAAACTTCTTGGTTGGAACCATATTAAGAATGTGTATAACAGTCTCTAGAGCATAATCCCAAATTGAAATTGGGAGAGTCGTAAGATTCATCATTGATCTCACCATTTCTAGCAAAGTTCGATTTCTCCTTTCAGAAACTCCATTATGTTGTGGAGTATACAGAGGAGTAAGCTGTTGGACAATTCCACATGCTTTTAGATAATCCTTAAATTCTTGGCTTAAGTATTCTCCACCATGATCCGAACGAAGGATCTTGATGGTCTTACCGAGTTGATTTTCTACTTCATTTTTAAACTCTTTAAATGTTTCAAAAACTTCATGTTTATGTTTAAGCAAGTAAACATAACCATAACAACTGAAATCATCCATGAAAGTTATGAAGTAGCTAGCACCTTTCCTTGACACATGTCTAAATGGGCCACAAACATCAGTATGAATGAGTCCAAGAAGTGCTTTAGCCCTTTCCTGTTTATGCGGAAAAGGTTTCCTTGTCATCTTGCCTGAAATACAAGAAACGCTCCTATCAAATGATTCATCACTTGATTGTAAGATTCCTTCATGTTGAAGTCTTTCAATGCGGTTCTTGCCTACACGAGCAAGACGGCAGTGCCAAATATAGGTAGAGTCCAAGTTAGTCTTGACTCCTTTACTAATACTATACATTGAATTATTTGAGTCACAACCACGCATATCAATTTCATAAATACCATCACAAGGAATAGCATCAAAATAAAGAACATTATCTTTAGAAACTGAGATACCGATATTATTAAAAACATTAATAAATCCATGGTTTTTCATCAAGGAAAATGAAATGACACCTCTAGTAATAGAAGGTGCATAATGACAATTGTCTAAAACAAGAATTCAACCAGAAGGAAGAACTAAATGATATTCTCCTATAACTTCAACAGGTGCTGGTAGACCATTGCCCACGAACAGCTGCAAAGCTCCAAGCTTCAGCTTCCTTCTTTTTCTAAGTCCCTGTAACGAATTATAGATATGAGTTTCGCAGCCAGTGTCATAAACCCATGAATTATGCTTAGAAAAGGAAAATAATTCAATTGTGAAGATACCTGAAGTACTAATCCCACTAGCTTGCTTCTTCTTCTTGTTCAACTCTGCTAGGTAGACAACACAGTTCCTCTTCCAGTTTCCCACTTCAGAGCAGTGGTGACAAGTCTGGTCTTTAGCCGGATGCTCCTTTTTAGCCGGAGGGATCTTTTTGGGTTTTGGAACATAAGCAACTTGTTTGCCTTTTACTTTCCCATCATACTTGTCGTTCACCCTTTGCGGTTGTTTAGCCTTTTGGATCTTTCCCCCTTTCATCAAGAGTACTTGGGGAGTTTCAATGGCTTTCTTTGGAATGGTCTTCTCATAATCAACAAGCATGGCATGAAGCTCAGGTATGATTTTAGTCATACTATACATGTTGTAGTTACGCACAAAAACCCTCATAATCCTTTATAAGAGATTTAAGAATCATGCCAACCCCTACAGCCTAATTGTATCCATAGTTAAGCGATTCCGATTTATTAAGTTAGCTCTTCATTTTGAGCACATGACTACTGACCGATTTTCCAGCTTCAAGCTTTAAGTCGTGGAGTTCCACAATCAAGTCGAACAACTCAACTCCAGCTTTTTTTTCATACATCTTCTTGAATTCTCTGATCATATCGTAAGGAGTATGAATTTCGTATTGCTTTTGAAGATCAGGAGTCATACTAGAGATCATCAAACAAGCAACTTCATCAAGCAACTTCATCATATCTGCAATATTCAGCGTTGTACTGCGCTTTTTCTTGATCACTAGCAGTAGCAGCTGGTTCGGTCGGCCATTGATTTTCAAGGAAACCGGTTCTTCTTTCAAATCTTAGGAAAATCCTAAGTTGACGATACCAGTCATTGAAATTCGATCCCTTGAGCTTTTCCCTTTCAAACATTTGACGAAAAGCATGACCAACGGCGAACGGTGTTTTGAGGAGGGTTCATTGTTGCCTTCAACAAAATAGATAAAGTTCAAAAATCAGTATTCTCGATAATTATTCCTTGACAAATTTAATTACCCTATGTTTAAACTATTTAAACAATTAATTTTATTAAGGCTAGGATCAATTGACATACCATCATTTCATCAGTTGATCTGCTAGAAATGATGTACTCAAAAGGTTATTGACGATCAGCAATTGCATTACTAGTGCAATTCTTGTGTAGAATGGGACTTAAAAACAACACTTGTGTACTTGCATCAAGTGATTTGTAGTCATGTTTCGTCCCATCTTATGCCACGGGTCAAGGTCTCACCGCTTAACTCGCTTTAAGTCGTCCAACCAAGAACACACAAATTGTCCACCATTGTGTACCAGTGAGTGAGAATTTGGCATGTAAGTGCTATTTTACCATTGTGTACCAATGAGTAAAACAACATCCACAAGTTTCCATTACAAGTTTGATGGCAAAGACTTAAGTTTTAATTTTGGGTCAAGCAATTTTATGTGTGATAAAAAGGTTATGTGTGAAGATTCATGCACATCTTCAATTCATAACATGTTTATAAAATCCTTTTTAGTGTTTTCCTTCAAATTAAAATTGCTCGGTAGCTCCATCTAAACAAACAAAGAAGCGTAGAAGTGAGGTTTGCGCGTAGCAATTAAGTACCTACCTTCTTTAGGGAAGTATGGCGACCCGAATTATACCTCTCTTAGAGTGTTATTAAATGGGTGAGCCGGTGTTTCTTTCGATTTTAGGGCATCAATTTTATTATAAACAAAATCTTATTTCAATGATTATTAAGCAAGTTTATATTTCCAAAAAACATTAAGACTTGCAATAAAATTTAACCATGTAACAATTATGGTAATCAACCTAATTATGGTCACTATGGTTTAAGATTTGCTCCCCTTTCCTTTGAAACGGGTCGTATACAACAAGTTGTATTGATTTGGGAAGCCAAACCTTTTATAACTAATTATCACAAAAGCAAAGCAAGTTGCGGATCTGGAAAATCCAGCAGCTTCACGACCAATTTTGACCTAGAGGATGGCCGAACTGGGCTTATCTTAAAACAACAAAGTTGTAGCCCTATGAGTCGAGTATCTACTGTAAAAATTTCAGACTCTATCACCAAATGATTGAGTTTTGATGATTTTTTTATTGAACTGGTGTCAAACATAATTTTTACAAATTATAACCAAATTGTCACATGATTTTTTCCTTAATTATCTAGCATAATTAATGGAAAAGATCAAGTATTGATATCAATATATGTTAGTAATAAGCATGAATACTTTGCATGAAGAATTCATGATTTTTTACTTCTTTTTACTAATTAAAGTAAAGGTACAACAATTAGTGCAACCAATTATCAAGGAAAAACTTGGATTAGGGTTTCAAATAAAAATGTATAATTCCGAAATTATCAACAACCCTAAACCCCCTTTCAAGTTTAATTTTTGGTAATTAAAAAACATAGGTGGCTCATGATACGACTGTTGGGTTATATAACAATTTATCTATTCACGAGTATGCAGCGGAAAATCAATTTATGTAATTAACTAATTAACCAAGAAAGATAACGTGTACCTTAATAGCAAATAAAATAAGAAACTTCTAGGGTTTAAAGAAAACCCCCTCTACGATCGCACACATGACACACCGATGTACGTATGCTAGTACTTGATCACGAACACTTGAGCTTCTCCTTCTTGCTTTGGTCGAACCACACACAAAACCTTAAACTAGAGGCTTTATTTATAGGCAAGGTTTACTTGTTAAACAAGTTTAGGGTTAGATTAGGAGATACCATAAAGGGGCCAGCCCTATGTGGGCTTCTCCTAACCTTTCCCAATTGTATTTTAATTATAATCCTCTCTTAACTGTTAACTAACGACCGTTAACTGGTAACTGTTCGTTTTAACGACCCTTCGTTAATTAAATTCGTGATTTTTATTAATTAATAAATTAGTTAATACAAATACATTTGTGTCGAGACGTGTGACCCCGTAGGCTTAAATTATTTTCCGGACATACGTTTATTTTTACGTGATGATATTCCTACAAACTTTAGTATAGCACAGGGTACCCAGAGAAGAAAAAGGAGAAGCCGACGCCTTGGCAAATTTGGCATCATCCCTCATGATACTAAAAGGTGTCCTGTAATAGCAGAACAGGAAGTAAGTAAGATCACAGATGACGAAGATATAGAAATCAAAGATTCTGAGGATACCCAAGAATCCTGGACCCTTCCAATCAAGAAATTTATACAAGCAGGAGAAGTTCCCAAGGATGAAAATCCTAGAGCTTTTTGCACAAAGTAATCCCATACTTAATCATAAATGGTATATTATAAAGGGAATCTCTCGCAGTTCCATACCTGAGATGCTTAGAGAAACCTGAAGCGTGTAATGTTCTCAAGGATATCCATGAAGGAGATTGTGGAAACCACAATGGGGGCAGAACACTGTTCTCAAAAATCCTTAGAACAGACTATTACAGGCCTACCATGAAAAAATATTCAATGAACTTCTCCCAAAGATGCGACACCTACCAGAGACACGACAATATCCTTCATCAGCCAGCTGAGCCATTACACTCCATCGTATCCCCATGGCCATTCATGAAATGGGGAATGGGATATTGTCAGCAAGCTGCCCAAGGCACCCGGAGGAAAAGTGTTCATGTTAGCTATGACGAACTACTTCTCCAAGTTGATTGAAGCTGAAGCCTTTGTCCAAGTAAGAGAGAAAGAAGTATTATCATTCACCAAGCGCAACTCTTGACCGGATTTGGGATACTAGCAGAAATAGTATGCGATAATGGGTCAAAATTTATTGGCAAAAGGACTACCAACTTCTATGCCAGTTGGAGAATCAAAATGATAACCTTGATGCCAGTTCACCCACAAGACAAGGGACAAGTGGAATGAAGCAACAAGATTATCATCAATAACCTAAAGAAGAAGTTGGGATCCAAAAACAGAAGTAGGCCGAAGAACTACCATTTGTTCTCTAGGCAGATAGAACCACTTCTAAAAACACAACTGGGCAAACTCCTTGTTCCTTGGTATTCGGAGCCAAGGCCATGATCCCCACAGAAATGGACTGTAAGAGTCAGCAGCCAGAATCTTAAATCCAACGATCAGAATCTCTTACAGGATCTCGACACAATAATTGAACTCAGGAATCTTATGAGAATACAAATTCCAGCATACCAACAGAGGATTTCCAGGTCATACAACAAGAACATCAGGCTTAGAATATTTTAATTCGGAGATTTGGTACTCGAGAAGGCGTTCCAAACCACAACCAATCCTGCAGATGGGAAGCTGGCGCCCAAGTGAAAAAGACCTTACTTAGTCGACTCGGAATCAGGAAAAGGTGCATATAGAGTAGCAAATATGGAAGGCGAGTTACTACCAAGAGCCTGGAATCCTATCCACCTCAAGACTTATATTGTTTAAAGGATTCCTGGACATCATTGGGAATACCGGACATTCGGATATCTTGAAAGAAGTTGGTATGTTTTCTATTCCAATTTTAATTCCTTATTATTGTTTTCATAATGAGATACTGACTTAGGCATCAGATGGGTGTTATCCTGACTAACACCCACCCTTCACCAAGCCTTGAGTATTTTAAAGGGATCTAATGTTGGAACAAAAATCTATGTGACTAACGCCATCAAATCTGTTTACCGAAAGTCTATGTGACTGACGCCATCAAATCTGTTTACCGAAGCATTCGACTGAAGAATCCATGTGAAATGATTTAGAGATGTGGGTTGTGATAATCGAGGCTTGCGAGTTGGGACCGAAGACGTTTTCTGGAAAAGTCAACCGGTTGGGTCAACGGTCAACGTAAAAGTCAACGGAAGATCGGTTCGAGTGAGTCAAGCTTCAGATTAATTAAATCAACTTTTATTTAATTAATAGTTCTGTTATTTGATTTTATTTGTATTTTGTTCGTGTATTGTGTTTCACTAGTTAGTTAATTTGTGAGCACAAGTGCCCCCACTATAAATAGAGTGAGGGTGCTCCATTCTTCAAATAATGAATCATCTTGATGATGATTCTCTAGAGTGATGTGTGATGTGTGGCAAACACATCTTGTCTTCCCGTGTAAATTGTGTAATTTTGAGTCGAATTTGAGTCATTTTTATTTAGTTTTTATCTATTTTATAGTATTTGAGTCTTAATGTGTTTTTGAGTCACTTTTATATATTTTGGTGTGAGTTTAGTTAGTTATTTTAGTCGTGAATTTAATTTTCTCAATGTGCTCAAATGTTTAATTATATTCGGTTGTAGGTTGACGTATGAGTCTAAGGGGGATGGTATGACATTATATCTAAGATGGAGGACTGGCGTAGAATTATACATAAGTCGAGGGGCTGAATTGAAAATATATCAAACTTAAATGTGAATTAGATGTGAATTCATGAAATAGAACGGAATATAAGTCGGTGAAAAACCGAATTAATTGTGCACAATTATTCTAATTGGCGAAAGAAAGTGATTTTGTGGAAATTAAACTAGAGAAGGATGGTGGACTACATTGTTGTGACCAAGAAGCTATATTATGAAATGCAGTTTAGGTGCAAACAAAGAAAAAATATAAGTTGATATGTGGGCTTTAGTAGTCCACATAATTTGGACTTTGGGTTGCAACATTCGGCTTTGCTCACGTGGATTAGGTTGGGAATTAAGTTTCTACGCAACAATATTAAAAAGGGACGGACCGCATCTGAGAGAAAACATTTTGGGAGTAGAACCCTACGCATATAAAGGAGGTCGAACGGAAATTATTTGGGGGGAGTTCGAGAAAAGCTTCGGCAGAAACAAAGGAGACAAACAGAGAAAAATATTAATTGGAGGAGGCCAGGAAACAAGAGAAGATCAACCCGAATCAACCGTTCAATTAACATTATCAATCCGGGTTATTTTCTTTTATTTGTTTTCTTGATTCATTGTTGGTTTAAAACTATGTTCTTAATCAAGAGTATGACTTTCATTATGATTTTTATAAATGACATGGTAGTAGGCTAAACCATCAAGTACCGCCTAGACTGTTTGATGATTAATTAGTATTTTCAGTTTCATTCGGTTTATGACAATTTTGTGATGGATTTTGACTCTCTTTAAATTCTATTGATTTTCTGTAGTTGATGCATATGTGTGCTTAATTTAGGGTTCCAATTGTTATTCAATGCTTGCTTGATCTGCGGATGTCTTCCGGTTTGGGTTGGGTAATTAATTCGTGTGACTTTGTGTTTGCAAATTAATATGGTTAGTTGACTCTAGTTGATCATATAATTGAATATAAATTGTTGACTTGAATTTTGTGTGCTGCTCTCCAAATAAGCTTAAAAGGATGATAGTTGTCGGGTAGTTGGGTTGGTTAATGAACTAGGGTAGCATTGTCTCAAAAGGAAGTGTCCTAGGAATTTGATTAGCTTGCTATTCCGTATTAATTATAGAAATTAGTGGTAGCTCCTGCTAGCCTAAGGTGTCTTAGATTGTTTTGAGGGTAAGTAGGTTTAGTTGAAGTGGGAAGGACTTAAAAGGTGAACCAATTGTTTGAACATTAGAGTTGTCAATTAGGAAGAACTCAAAAGGTGAACTAATAAAACCGGCAAGCATATTCCAGCCGTTAGGTATTCTATCAGTAACATCCGGAGAGTGATTCGGGGGCTCGTAGAGTTTCTATAGGTTATGTGTTAAGATCCCTACGCCATCAGAATTGTCATAGCCGAGTATGGTTGTTAATATTAATTAGGAATCTAGGTCTAGGTGGTACCCTTCTCATTTCTGAAGTCGTCTAAAGTTCTCAGTCGTCAGTTGTTAGTTAGTTAGTTAGTTAGTTAAGTTAGTTATTTAAATTCTAAATTCACTTTTTTAAATCAAATTACTCAAATTTCACATTCATAGAGTCCTAGGTTAGAGTCTAGCTATCTAGTGTCCTTAGGGTTCGATTCCGGACTTCTGTTGCTATACCAACACCGATAGGTACACTTGCCTTTAGGTTCGGTTTAGTTTAGGTTTTCTGGGTTTAACTTAGTGTGTCTAGGTTTAGATTTTGGTCTAGGATATTTTTATTATTTTTAGGTGTAGTTCCGAACACATCAAGTTTTTGACGTCGTTGTCGGGGACACTTGGCAATAGCAAGATTAACTTAGGTAGTTATTAGGAAATTTTGAGTCATTTTAGGGTTTTCCATGTCTAGAGTCTTAGGATTTCTTTTCTCGAGTCTAGATTTTAGTTTTTTTCTAGTTTTCCTAGTTTTATATTTTTTTATCTTTTTTTTACGGTTTTTGTGTCTAGAGTTTTAGGTATTTTATTTTATTTTTTTTTAGTCTAGAAATTTAGGTTTTATTTTTCTTAATTGTTTTTTTTTGTTTATGCCCCATATCTACTACTAAGGACCATCTGAACCCTTTGCTGCTATGAAATTTCTTGATTCTTTTATATCTTGTGTGGATCAATGTGTTAATTATGTGTGTGTTGCTGATTTGGTGGTTAACACAGGTCTAGAGGGTGAAGATGTAGAAAAAAATAAGTGTGGGGAGAATCCCGGGGGTTAGATGCCAAAGTTGATACAATTACCATTTTTGACCCATTAGGAGAACCCGGTGAAGTGGTTGAGTGTGATAGAGAAGTTTTAGTGGTTGAGACTGAGAGTAGGAGTGTGACAACCCGTCCGAATCAGGTCAAACCTCTCTCCGTTGACTTTCGTTGACTTTTAAATTACGTAATAGTTATGTGATTTACTGCTTTAATACATGATTAACTGTGATAGTTAAATGACTAACCGACTTCGATTCCACGTTAAATTGGAATATATATATATATACGTACGTAAAATAATGCGTCTATCGTATAATTAAATGTGGAATTTCAACAATAAGAAATTAAATATAAAATTTGACATTTTATATTTTATCAAACCGACCCAAACTGTTAACTCATTTCATGAACTTAAAATAAGTGTTATGTTGTCAAGACTTAGCCAAATATCCAAAACGTTTAGCCTATTGGGCCCGGTAAGCCCAATAAGCCCAAAAATGTCCGGAATAACCCGAAAACTTAACCGAATGCTCGTATCAACTAGTCGAGTAAAACCCCGAACCCAAAAACTCGACCCGCGGCCCGTATCGGATTGGGCCAAACCGGCCCAATGCATTCCTTTTTCCTTCTCGCGGCCCACATCACAAAAAGAAAACCGATTGGGCTTCGGCCCAATCCATTTCGCTAACCCGATTGGGCTTCGGCCCAGTCCACCTCGCGGGCCCAACTGGGCTTCGGCCCGGCTCCAAACCGAATGGGCTTCGGCCCATTCTTCCATTTAAACTCGGTTGGGCTTCGGCCCAAATGACAACAAGTTAATTAATTTGTTCAAGCCCACTTGTTTTATAAAAATTAACTTAATCTTCTAAACCACTAATATTTTATAAAACTTGGGATAGTAATGTTTATGAAAATAAAAATCACCATCCTATTGGATTAAATATACTTGGATGTTATTTTAAAAAGTTATTATTTTTATAAACACTTAACCCCTATATATTTTATAAAAGTGTTAAAATCTTTATAAAACATGAGAAAGATTTATAAAATAATCACCTACTCTTGGATTAAGCTAGGGGGCTTAATAAGTTGACAACACACTATTACCCAAAGGGTAATTAGGCTAAACATGATTATAAAAGGGAGACCAAGTCTCACCTTGTCTCCCCACACCAAACCAAACAAACACTCACTCCTCTCTCCCTCTCCCTCTCTTGTTCGGCTGCCCCACCACCACAGCCGACCGGCTGCCACTGTCCGCCGCCGCAGCCCAGCCGCCGGCCACCCCAGCCCCGCCGCACGCCGCCCCAACGCCGCCGGAAACCGCCACCACCCTCCATTCCTTCGGTTTACTCTCACAACCCAATTGTGAGTATTTTTAACCCCTTTTCTCCTATATTCTTACATGTTTCACCACCCAAATGAAAACCCCAAGTCTTGACAACTAACCACCATGATCAAAACCTTAATCTTCAATGTTTGAAAGCTTGATTTGCAAGAAACAACTAACTAAACTCTCTTCTTAATCTCCATTCTTTCAAGATCATTTGGTGAAACACATTGTGAAACCTTTTGGATAGTAGCATATGTGCACCTTGATCATACTTATGAAATCTAAGGATTTCATAGTTAGTTGCTTGCAAATCTTAAGTCTCTTGATAAAATATGACTAAATAATGTTACTTGTTATTATTTTTGGTCCTAACACATGCATTAGTGTTAGTAGATTATCATTTAATTTCCATGTCCTAACACAAATGTGTTAGTGATTGTTATTTACATTTCCATGTCCTAACACAAATGTGTTAGTGATTGTATTTACTTTCTTGTCCTAACACAAATGTGTTAGTGATTGCATTTAAATATATATTTGGTCCCAACATATATATGTTGGTTGATTATTTGTTTAACCATGTTATATTATGTTGACTTATTACATGAAATGATAATAAACAAATATATAAGCTAAGAATCATGGACTTATTTAAATAAAAGTTACACATGTAACCTATGATTAAAACAAAAAGAATATACTTCTTAAAATAAGTCAAGTAACATATTTAATGTGTTACCAATGATTAAATGATTGGACAAAAAGAATAAAAATAAATGCTAGATTTGATAAGAATAATATTTATGTCAAATGATTAATTTGACATAAATACTTGGATTTATTACAAGTTTTAACCTTTCTTGAAACTTGCTAGAAATGGACATTTTTATAAAAAGTCACACTTGAAAATAAATGTTTTCATAAAAGATTTTTATAAAAATAAACCAAGACAAATCATTGGTTTAAAATATCTTACAAGGACTTTTAATATTTCTTTGATAAAAACAAAGTATCCAAAAAAATGAACCAACGTTCGTTGGAGATTTTAAATAAAAGACAAGTTTTATAAACCAAATGTTATAAATCCAAGCGTCGTCGTAAATATTCTTATCAACGTTTTCTATTAAAATATTTCATAAACTTGAAATATTAACTCAACCTTTGGAAATGATTAAATGTTAAAAACCTTAAATGATTTTTCTTAAAGATGTATGTTTTATAAAATAAAACAAACGTTAATAATTATTTTGACAAATAATTATTTGCAAAGACTTAAACCTTGTTTTATTCACCAAATAATTGTTAATCGTAATTATTTAAAATAATTGTAACTTGCAAGATTAACAAATCGAATAAGTAATTATTTAATTAAAATAATTATCCGAACTTGTGAAAATAATAATAAACATTATTATTTCTCCTTTTACTCGATGTTCAAGACTTGATTTAATTATTGAAAATGATTATTTGTTTATATTTATTGGACATAAATATAAATAACCATGAACGTATTTAATTTAAATAAATACAAGTTAACGAGTTTTCAATAATCCAAACGGACTTAAAACGTCAAGACTTGACCGGTATCACTTGGGTGACTTATGTTACTCAAATGATCATAGACCTTATGCATATGTTATTTAATTATTTAGGACGTTACGTGCTACCGTCCTTTGCTGCTTAAATACCGCTTATCTGCTAAAACTGTGAGTTTCACGGCCCCTTTTCCTTTTAACTGTTTTATACTTGGGGGAGAAATCATGAAAACTGATTAAATGCTTTTTACTTAATATTATGGTTTAATTGTTAGCCGTATGACTACTTGTTCTCTTACTGATTGCCCAACTTGGTACATTATCGTTATAAACGTTTGTACAACCGAAAATCCCATCATTAATTGATTTCAATTAGTTCTGTACGAAACGATAGCTAGTGAGTAGATCTATTTGGGTTGACAACCCTACCCTAACTGGTAGCTCCAGTTCTGACTCCGGATTGTCTGGGGGTACACGTCAGTTATTCTGCACTGTTTAACATCTCTGGGCAAGAGATGCCGGGTGGGTAAACCGTTAGTATTTGAAATCAAGGTTCAGGTGAGATCATACAACCACAACAATAAACCCTGATAATATTTAAGTATACCGAAACTGTTTTACAACTGCTTTACAACTGTTTAACTATCGAGTCCTAAACCTGTGAACCTCACCAACTTTATGTTGACCCGTTTTATGTTCATGATTTCTTAGGTAATTGACGAGACTTTCTTGAAGACATGCAAATGGAGCTTACAAACGCTATCGGACCTGTCCCTGGAGTCATAGTCCTGACTATCCAATTTAACTGTTTTAAGCTTTTAATAATCGTTTAAGACTTATGTTTTTAAATTGTAAAACATTGATGTTTCCACTACTCTTTCCGCTGCAATGAAACGAATTAATGTTTTATGAAGTTTTTAAATTATTAGAAGTGTTCTATGTATCCTCGACTATGATTCCATTCTCGCTCACACCCGAAACCGTTGACCGGGGTGTGACAGATTGGTATCAGAGCCGTGGTTATAGCGAACCAGGATAAACAAACAAACAAAACAAAACGGAAACCAAGCCTGGACTATAACCCACTCCGAAGCGACCATTTGCATGTCAAGACCTCATATGTTTACTTATGTTTACTTATGTGTTACCACTTTACCATGATGTTACTGACACAGTTCCTTTTGGAATATTTTCGCAGTGATGGCTTCGAAAGAGGTCATTTGCGTTGCCGATTCCGAGGAGGAGCCCAGTGTTGAGTACACGCCATCACCCGAAGACTACATCCCTTCCAGCCCCGAGACAGAGGGCGCCACTGTGGGAGTCATACGCCCGACCCCTATACCAGCAGGTTTCTTGAGTCCTATCAGGCGTAGGACCTCCGACGACACCCCCGACCACCCTGCTCCCACCGCCACTGCTGGCGGTGCAGCCACTGCGGATGCCACTAGCTCCGCCGACCCCTTCGCAGGCCGAGATCGGTCTGTGAAGACCTTTGTCGCCACGCCTGGTGGCGGCAGACGGGGATTTACCCCGGGACGGGCAGCTGGCCCATCCCGGACTAGGGAGGTCCGACGTACCTCTGGTGAGCCCGCGCCCAAGCGGCGCCAGGTGTTCGATTTACCCCACCTCGCCTGGATACCCGACCAGATCCAGCACTGGCGGATCATCGAGGAGTTCCCGAGCTGTTATGATCGGGGAGAGTCCTCGCTTCCTGATCCCTTCCGCCGAGTGCCTCTGGGTATCTCGCCTTTTACTCACGAGCCCATCCCTGACACCGTCCCATTACTGGTGGCTCGTTTGAGACGCCTTGAGGCCGATCTGGGGGAGCTGAACGCCGATATCGGTCAGCTACCTGCAGCCACTGAGGTGTTTCACCTCAGGAACCAGATGGCCGAGCTGACCGGGCGCATGCGCGCCACTGACGGCGCCATGGAGTCCCTCCATGCCCACATGACTGGGGTCAGCATGGCCACGACTGATCTGCTTCTCTCGCACGAGAGGTTGCAGGGGAGAGTCTCTGCCTTGGAGTTCGTCTCCGGACGACTTCTCGCCACTCTCCAGGCCTTGACCCAGAGACCACCGGTCTTCTTCATGCCCCCAGGACCTCCACCACCCCCACCAGCATTCTAGGTAGATGAGACCTAGTATCTTTTGATAGCCGTTTTATAGATGAAACATGTTAGCATTAGTCAGGATTGGGACTGCGAGCCCACGATGCAAACTTGTTATTTTGGATATGTTTTGTCTGTAATATGGTAACAAACTTGATGTATGATTCCGATGATTATGCTATGGGAAAATCTTTTGGTATGTTATGATTGATGTTTATGATTATGTTATGTTCATGTTATAGTTATGTTGTGATTGTGTAGTTATATCGTTATGACATGTTGTATCACTTCACCATTCCTATCTTACGTTCTTGGTTGTGTTGCGTGAAAATGTTTTGGCAATTGATGTATGTCGTGGCAGTTATTCTCGAGCATGCAATAACCCCATTTACATATTATCTAAATTTTCTTTATGTTGACAATTGTAACTTAAAGCAAAATCATGCCACCGAGACGCCGAACCACCAGGAACTCTTCGCCTCCTCCACCTCCTCCCCCTATGACTCCCGAGGAAATCGAGGAGATGATTGCTAATCGCGTAGCAGAAACTGTTGCCGCTGCGGAAGCCCAACGTCAAAACGACAATGGGGCGCGCGGTAAGTACGAATTAACCAATGTTAGAAAAACACCCGATTACAATTTTCCTAAATTGTATTCAACGTTTCAATCTAACAATTGCAGGCCCCCGTGAATGTTCATACAAGGACTTTATGAACTGCAAACCCTCGAATTTCAAGGGTTCTGAAGGCGCTGTTGGTTTAGTTCGCTGGTTTGAGAAAATGGAGTCCGTCTTCCGCATAAGCAACTGCCCCGAGCAGTACATGGTCAAGTATTCCACCTGCGCTCTAACTGATAGCGCTCTGACCTGGTGGAACTCCCATGCCGATGCTATGGGAACTGATTTGGCTTACGCCATGACTTGGGACGAGCTCAAACAGCTGCTTCGCGATGAGTACTGCCCTAGAGAAGAGCTTCAGAAACTCGAAGCTGAATTCTGGAACCTCACCATGAACGGAGCCGACGTTGCCGGCTATACCAAGAGGTTCCGTGAGCTCGCTCATCTCTGTCCGACCATGATCACTCCTCTCTACAAGAAGATTGAACGGTACATCTGGGGACTTGCACCTCATATTCAGGGGAATGTCCTTTCCTCAAACCCTCAGACTTTTCAGGATGCTGTGCGCCTGGCACACAACCTGATTTACCAAGCCAACCGTCAAGGTGTGAATCTTGACAAGAAGAAGTCTGAGAACAAGGCCCCTGAAACCAGTACCACTCCTTCCACCAACAAGAAGCCTGATAACAAGCGGAAACGCGGATTCTGGAGGAATCGCGATGATAAAGCCCCCGCCAAGGAAGCTGAAACTGTGAAGGTCTTTGCTGCTACCACCCCTACCCACGTTGTCCGAAAGACTGGATACAACGGTGGAGCACCTCTGTGCAACAAGTGCAATCTCCACCACACACTTGATTGTGGCAACGTCTACTGCAACATCTGCAAGACGAAAGGGCACGTAGCTCGAGACTGTCCGAAGCGCACCTGTTACGGTTGCGGAACCACCGGGCACTACAAGAAGGATTGCCCGAAGGCAGGAAACCAGGACCCGAATCAGGCTAGAGGAAGAGCCTTTGTAATCAATGCCGGAGATGCTCGCCGTGACCCCAACACGGTGACGGGTACGTTTCTACTAAATGATCATTATGCTTCCGTTTTATTCGATACTGGTGCTGATAGGAGCTTTGTGTCTACCGAATTTGGTCAATTACTTGAAATTACCCCTGTTGCCTTAGACACTAAGTTCACAGTAGAATTAGCAAACGGAGAATTAGTAGAAACTAGCATTATTTACCCCGATTGCTCATTAGAACTCTCCGATCATCCCTTCAGCATTGATTTGATGCCTGTAGAACTAGGAAGTTTTGATGTTATCATAGGCATGGACTGGTTATCTAAGAACCGTGCGGAAATCGTGTGCCATGAGAAAATAGTTAGGATGCCACTCGAAGATGGCAACACTCTAAACGTACAAGGCGAGAAGAGTGGAACCCAACTAAACCTCATATCTAGTATGAAGGCAAGAAAGTTCCTTCGTAAAGGATGTCATGCCATCTTAGCACACGTAACTGAGAAGAAACCAAAGGAGAAGAACATAGCAGATGTTCCCGTTGTCCGCGAATACCCGGAAGTCTTTCCCGAAGACTTGCCAGGTTTACCGCCGACGCGACAAGTAGAGTTTCGCATTGACTTAGCCCCAGGTGCCGCCCCCGTAGCCAGATCCCCGTACCGTCTGGCACCTTCTGAGATGCAGGAGTTATCTAGCCAATTGCAAGAATTGCTAGATAAAGGCTTCATCCGACCAAGCCACTCTCCGTGGGGAGCACCCGTGCTATTTGTCAAGAAGAAAGATGGAACTTTTCGGATGTGCATCGACTACCGGGAGCTGAACAAACTGACTGTGAAGAACCGTTACCCGCTTCCTAGGATCGACGACCTGTTTGACCAACTTCAAGGATCGAGCTTCTACTCCAAGATCGATCTAAGATCAGGATACCATCAACTCAGAGTTAGAGATGAAGACGTTTCGAAGACAGCGTTCAGAACGCGCTATGGCCATTATGAGTTCCTCGTAATGCCATTTGGTTTGACAAACGCACCTGCAGTGTTCATGGATCTGATGAACCGCGTATGCAAACCCTACCTGGATAAGTTCGTTATCGTGTTCATTGACGACATCCTTATCTACTCCCGTAGTAAGGAAGAACACGAACAACATCTGAGACTTATTCTGGAGTTGTTGAAGAAGGAAGAACTCTACGCGAAATTTTCCAAATGTGACTTTTGGATTCGCGAAGTTCACTTTCTGGGCCATGTGATCAATGATCGAGGAATCCACGTGGATCCCACAAAAATTGAGGCAATCAAGGATTGGAGCACGCCAACGACTCCAACCGAGATTCGACAATTTTTAGGTCTTGCTGGCTATTACCGCCGATTTATCGAGAACTTCTCGAAGATAGCCCAGCCACTCACCGCCCTGACCCAGAAAGATAAGAAATTCATATGGGATGACAAGACTGAAGCAGCATTTCAGTTACTGAAGCAGAAGCTTTGTGATGCCCCGATTCTATCATTACCCGATGGAATCGAAGACTTCGTTGTTTACTGCGATGCCTCGCATCAAGGTTTAGGTTGTGTATTAATGCAACGAGAGAAGGTCATTGCTTACGCATCACGGCAACTGAAGATTCACGAGAAGAATTATACCACTCATGACTTGGAACTCGGAGCCGTTGTCTTTGCTCTCAAGATCTGGAGGCACTATCTTTATGGTACCCAATGTACCATATTCACCGATCACAAGAGCCTCCAACATATTTTCAATCAGAAGGAATTGAATATGAGACAACGCCAATGGGTGGAACTGCTAAATGACTACGAATGCGAGATTCGTTATCATCCAGGCAAGGCTAACGTTGTAGCCGATGCCTTAAGCAGGAAAGAGCATGCCAAACCTCGCCGCGTCCGAGCATTAGGCATGACCATCCACTCAAACCTAAATTCTCAAGTGCGCGACGCACAAATTGAAGCCCTCAAACCAGAAAACCTAACTGAAGAAGGTTTACGTGGAATGGAGAAACAACTAGAAGAGAAACCTGATGGAACCAGGGTCTTCATGGATAGGTTATGGGTACCTGTCTATGGAGGGTTAAGGCAATTGATTTTCGATGAAGCCCACAAATCGAGATATTCCATTCATCCCGGATCAGACAAGATGTACCACGGTCTGAAGAAACAGTTCTGGTGGCCTAACATGAAAGCCGAGATAGCCACCTATGTCGGCAAGTGCTTAACATGTTCAAAGGTCAAAGCCGAATACCAGAAGCCCTCTGGATTGTTGACTCAACCAGTAATCCCCGAATGGAAATGGGAAGAAATTTCCATGGACTTCATCACAAAGTTGCCTAAATCTAGATCTGGTTATGATGCTATCTGGGTGATAGTCGATCGATTGACGAAGTCAGCACACTTCTTACCGGTCAATGAGAAGGATAAGATGGATAAGCGAGCCAAACTTTACATAAAGGAAGTCGTCTCACGCCACGGTGTGCCCAAATCCATCATATCCGACCGAGACAGTCGATTCACCGCACACTTCTGGAAATCTCTACAGAAAGCTTTGGGTACTCGACTCGATATGAGTACTGCCTACCATCCGCAGACAGATGGCCAAAGTGAGAGAACGATCCAAACACTTGAGGATATGCTGAGAGCATGTGTGATAGATTTCGGACCCAAGTGGGACGAGCACCTCCCTCTTGCCGAATTCTCATATAACAACAGTTATCACACCAGCATCCAAGCCGCCCCTTTCGAAGCACTTTATGGGAGAAAGTGCAGATCTCCGCTCTGCTGGAATGAGATTGGCGACAGTCAGTTGACTGGACCCGAGCTAATCTTTGAAACGACCGAGTTGATTTTCCGAATCCGAGATCGTCTGAAGGCTGCCAGGGATAGGCAGAAGAGCTACGCCGACAACCGACGCAAACCCTTATCTTTCAAAAAGGGTGAGCGCGTCATGCTAAAGGTGTCACCTTGGAAAGGTGTCATCCGGTTCGGCAAACGAGGAAAGCTCAACCCTCGTTACATTGGTCCCTTTGAAATCACCGAAACCATCGGGCCAGTAGCTTATCGTTTGAACCTGCCTGCCGAGCTAAGCAGCGTTCACAATGTCTTTCACGTCTGTAATCTTAAGAAATGCTTATCTGATGAAACGCTCATCGTTCCTCTTGATGAGATTCAAGTGGACGAAACCTTACACTTCATTGAGGAACCCGTGGAGATACTTGACCGAGAAATTAAAAAGCTGAAGCATAGCCGCATTCCCATAGTCAAAGTACGATGGAACTCTAGGCGAGGACCAGAGTACACGTGGGAACGCGAGGATCAAATGCGCCGAAAGTATCCACGCCTGTTCGAGAACGTCACATCCACCAGTAACCAAAACTGAATTTCGGGACGAAATTCTTCTAACTGGGGGAGAATGTGACAACCCGTCCGAATCAGGTCAAACCTCTCTCCGTTGACTTTCGTTGACTTTTAAATTACGTAATAGTTATGTGATTTACTGCTTTAATACATGATTAACTGTGATAGTTAAATGACTAACCGACTTCGATTCCACGTTAAATTGGAATATATATATATACGTACGTAAAATAATGCGTCTATCGTATAATTAAATGTGGAATTTCAACAATAAGAAATTAAATATAAAATTTGACATTTTATATTTTATCAAACCGACCCAAACTGTTAACTCATTTCATGAACTTAAAATAAGTGTTATGTTGTCAAGACTTAGCCAAATATCCAAAACGTTTAGCCTATTGGGCCCGGTAAGCCCAATAAGCCCAAAAATGTCCGGAATAACCCGAAAACTTAACCGAATGCTCGTATCACACTAGTCGAGTAAAACCCCGAACCCAAAAACTCGACCCGCGGCCCGTATCGGATTGGGCCAAACCGGCCCAATGCATTCCTTTTTCCTTCTCGCGGCCCACATCACAAAAAGAAAACCGATTGGGCTTCGGCCCAATCCATTTCGCTAACCCGATTGGGCTTCGGCCCAGTCCACCTCGCGGGCCCAACTGGGCTTCGGCCCGGCTCCAAACCGAATGGGCTACGGCCCATTCTTCCATTTAAACTCGGTTGGGCTTCGGCCCAAATGACAACAAGTTAATTAATTTGTTCAAGCCCACTTGTTTTATAAAAATTAACTTAATCTTCTAAACCACTAATATTTTATAAAACTTGGGATAGTAATGTTTATGAAAATAAAAATCACCATCCTATTGGATTAAATATACTTGGATGTTATTTTAAAAAGTTATTATTTTTATAAACACTTAACCCCTATATATTTTATAAAAGTGTTAAAATCTTTATAAAACATGAGAAAGATTTATAAAATAATCACCTACTCTTGGATTAAGCTAGGGGGCTTAATAAGTTGACAACACACTATTACCCAAAGGGTAATTAGGCTAAACATGATTATAAAAGGGAGACCAAGTCTCACCTTGTCTCCCCACACCAAACCAAACAAACACTCACTCCTCTCTCCCTCTCCCTCTCTTGTTCGGCTGCCCCACCACCACAGCCGACCGGCTGCCACTGTCCGCCGCCGCAGCCCAGCCGCCGGCCACCCCAGCCCCGCCGCACGCCGCCCCAACGCCGCCGGAAACCGCCACCACCCTCCATTCCTTCGGTTTACTCTCACAACCCAATTGTGAGTATTTTTAACCCCTTTTCTCCTATATTCTTACATGTTTCACCACCCAAATGAAAACCCCAAGTCTTGACAACTAACCACCATGATCAAAACCTTAATCTTCAATGTTTGAAAGCTTGATTTGCAAGAAACAACTAACTAAACTCTCTTCTTAATCTCCATTCTTTCAAGATCATTTGGTGAAACACATTGTGAAACCTTTTGGATAGTAGCATATGTGCACCTTGATCATACTTATGAAATCTAAGGATTTCATAGTTAGTTGCTTGCAAATCTTAAGTCTCTTGATAAAATATGACTAAATAATGTTACTTGTTATTATTTTTGGTCCTAACACATGCATTAGTGTTAGTAGATTATCATTTAATTTCCATGTCCTAACACAAATGTGTTAGTGATTGTTATTTACATTTCCATGTCCTAACACAAATGTGTTAGTGATTGTATTTACTTTCTTGTCCTAACACAAATGTGTTAGTGATTGCATTTAAATATATATTTGGTCCCAACATATATATGTTGGTTGATTATTTGTTTAACCATGTTATATTATGTTGACTTATTACATGAAATGATAATAAACAAATATATAAGCTAAGAATCATGGACTTATTTAAATAAAAGTTACACATGTAACCTATGATTAAAACAAAAAGAATATACTTCTTAAAATAAGTCAAGTAACATATTTAATGTGTTACCAATGATTAAATGATTGGACAAAAAGAATAAAAATAAATGCTAGATTTGATAAGAATAATATTTATGTCAAATGATTAATTTGACATAAATACTTGGATTTATTACAAGTTTTAACCTTTCTTGAAACTTGCTAGAAATGGACATTTTTATAAAAAGTCACACTTGAAAATAAATGTTTTCATAAAAGATTTTTATAAAAATAAACCAAGACAAATCATTGGTTTAAAAATAGTTACAAGGACTTTTAATATTTCTTTGATAAAAACAAAGTATCCAAAAACGAACCGACGTTCGTTGGAGATTTTAAATAAAAGACAAGTTTTATAAACCAAATGTTATAAATCCAAGCGTCGTCGTAAATATTCTTATCAACGTTTTCTATTAAAATATTTCATAAACTTGAAATATTAATCAACCTTTGGAAATGATTAAATGTTAAAAACCTTAAATGATTTTTCTTAAAGATGTATGTTTTATAAAATAAAACAAACGTTAATAATTATTTTGACAAATAATTATTTGCAAAGACTTAAACCTTGTTTTATTCACCAAATAATTGTTAATCGTAATTATTTAAAATAATTGTAACTTGCAAGATTAACAAATCGAATAAGTAATTATTTAATTAAAATAATTATCCGAACTTGTGAAAATAATAATAAACATTATTATTTCTCCTTTTACTCGATGTTCAAGACTTGATTTAATTATTGAAAATGATTATTTGTTTATATTTATTGGACATAAATATAAATAACCATGAACGTATTTAATTTAAATAAATACAAGTTAACGAGTTTTCAATAATCCAAACGGACTTAAAACGTCAAGACTTGACCGGTATCACTTGGGTGACTTATGTTACTCAAATGATCATAGACCTTATGCATATGTTATTTAATTATTTAGGACGTTACGTGCTACCGTCCTTTGCTGCTTAAATACCGCTTATCTGCTAAAACTGTGAGTTTCACGGCCCCTTTTCCTTTTAACTGTTTTATACTTGGGGGAGAAATCATGAAAACTGATTAAATGCTTTTTACTTAATATTATGGTTTAATTGTTAGCCGTATGACTACTTGTTCTCTTACTGATTGCCCAACTTGGTACATTATCGTTATAAACGTTTGTACAACCGAAAATCCCATCATTAATTGATTTCAATTAGTTCTGTACGAAACGATAGCTAGTGAGTAGATCTATTTGGGTTGACAACCCTACCCTAACTGGTAGCTCCAGTTCTGACTCCGGATTGTCTGGGGGTACACGTCAGTTATTCTGCACTGTTTAACATCTCTGGGCAAGAGATGCCGGGTGGGTAAACCGTTAGTATTTGAAATCAAGGTTCAGGTGAGATCATACAACCACAACAATAAACCCTGATAATATTTAAGTATACCGAAACTGTTTTACAACTGTTTACAACTGTTTAACTATCGAGTCCTAAACCTGTGAACCTCACCAACTTTATGTTGACCCGTTTTATATTCATGATTTCTTAGGTAATTGACGAGACTTTCTTGAAGACATGCAAATGGAGCTTACAAACGCTATCGGACCTGTCCCTGGAGTCATAGTCCTGACTATCCAATTTAACTGTTTTAAGCTTTTAATAATCGTTTAAGACTTATGTTTTTAAATTGTAAAACATTGATGTTTCCACTACTCTTTCCGCTGCAATGAAACGAATTAATGTTTTATGAAGTTTTTAAATTATTAGAAGTGTTCTATGTATCCTCGACTATGATTCCATTCTCGCTCACACCCGAAACCGTTGACCGGGGTGTGACAAGGAGAGTCACACTTGGCGATCTAATTGAGGTTAGTGAGGATATAGAGTTTGGCCCAAGTGTGGGGAGGTTGGTAGTTACTTGTATAAACGACCCAAGATTGAGCTTTTTAAGACTAATTAGGTTTCGGTCGGGTCGATTTAAGCATTGAAAAGTCAAAGGGTTGGAGCTTAAATGTTGAAACCGGGTACTTACCGGTAATGTAGTGCTGAAGGACGTGAAAGCGAAACCTCCTGATTGTGGTTTAGGAGGTTATGTTTGTTGTAGGAGCTGAAAAGATTAGTGCCCGGGTTGTATAGTTTGTAAATTTATCTTTAATTTCTACAATTTTTATTTATTTTATTTTATTTTTATTCTTATTTTTTCGTGATTAACTGTTTTTGTGTCGAGTCTTTTTGTTACGTGTTGGTCTTGCAGGTTCAATGATATTTGCGCTTAGATGATCATGAAGTTCAATGGAGGACCTGCTGGTACAACCTCGCCTGTCATTCATCCACATTAAAAATCAGGGGAGTGTGTTCCAATTACCTTTTTATCTTTCGTTGCATTCTTATTTTTTATTTTTTTATTTCTTTTATTTTAGTATGTTTATTTTTCTTTCTATTTTATTTTATTCTCATCACACATTGGGGACGATGTGTCGTTCAAGTGTGGGGATGGGAGACTTGCGTCTTGAGTCTTTTATTTATTTTTGGTGTGTTTTATTTGAGTCATAAATTTCAAAAATCCAAAAATAAAAAATAAAACATTTTGAAAAAATGTTCATGATTTTTGTTGCAATAAAATGGAAAATGATAGTACAACTGGGGGTCAATGTTCTAATTAAAAATGCTTAATTGTTGCCTCTTAGTTAATAAGTTGTATGTGAGCTAGTTATTGATGTATTGGTAGGCCCAGCTGACTAATTAGGCTTAAAAATCCTTGTGCATAAAAAAAAATCAATAAATTGTGCTTAATTGATATGTAGATCATGAAACTTTAGTGGGTTCCCGCCTTAGGTTGATTAAGGATTCCGAAACTGTTTATAAAAAAATTGCATCTTTAATATTTTCATATGTGTATATCTTTTTAGTAATTTAGGCACACTTTTATCTTTTTACGAAAGTAAATTCGATAAATAGTGGCGCCTCCGCAATTCCATTTGTTTGAGCTAAGAAAAAAATAGAATAAAATACCGAAGCCTATGTGTTTCCCTTTGGGATAGCGACTTGAAGGATACGCCTCTAGGTTAGGTATGGGCTAAGTACCCTATGTGCTACCCATCGGGCTCGCTACTCAATGGATGCTTCTCTAGGTGAAGTCCAATTCTATTTCAAAAAAAAAAAAGAAGAAAAGAAAAAAAAATGTGTGAAATGAAAAAAAAGGAGAAAAATAGCTCAAGTAAAAACCCAGTCCTTCATGCAAGTCCACAATTAAAAAGATATATATGTACATAAATATTGAGATGCCTAATAAAAAAATGGGATTAGGATGAATTGAAAGACTTGAGTATGGGACCCATTAGTTAATTGATATGCTAAATACAATTAATTTGATGCATTTGGGGGTGAACGGTTGGTGGTTGGGTTTAATCGGACCGAAATACCGGTAATCGAGCTAGGCTAAGTTAATAGATTGAAATCTGAATTCTGAAAAATTGATAAGTTAGAAATTGAGGCTCTGGTTATGATTCCATTGCAGTATTTTTCGGGGACGAAAAAAAAGTAAGTGTGGGGATGTTTGATGTGTGGCAAACACATCTTGTCTTCCCGTGTAAATTGTGTAATTTTGAGTCGAATTTGAGTCATTTTTATTTAGTTTTTATCTATTTTATAGTATTTGAGTCTTAATGTGTTTTTGAGTCACTTTTATATATTTTGGTGTGAGTTTAGTTAGTTATTTGAGTCGTGAATTTAATTTTGTCAATGTGCTCAAATGTTTAATTATATTCGGATGTAGGTTGACGTATGAGTCCAAGGGGGATGGTATGACATTATATCTAAGATGGAGGACTGGCGTAGAATTATACATAAGTCGAGGGGCTGAATTGAAAATATATCAAACTTAAATGTGAATTAGATGTGAATTCATGAAATAGAATGGAATATAAGTCGTTGAAAAACCGAATTAATTGTGCACAATTATTCTAATTGGCGAAAGAAAGTGATTTTGTGGAAATTAAACTAGAGAAGGATGGTGGACTACATTGTCGTGACCAAGAAGCTATATTATGAAATGCAGTTTAGGTGCAAAGGAAGAAAAAATATAAGTTGATATGTGGGATTTAGTAGTCCACATTATTTGGACTTTGGGTTGCAACATTCGACTTTTCTCACGTGGATTAGGTCGACTTTTCTCACGTGGATTAGGTTGGGAATTAAGTTTCTACGCAACAATATTAAAAAGGGACGGACGGCATCTGGGAGAAAAATTTTTGGGAGTAGAACCCTACGCATATAAAGGAGGTCGAACGGCAATTATTTGGGGGGAGTTCGAGAAAAGCTTCGGCATAAACAAAGGAGACAAACAGAGAAAAATATTAATTGGAGGAGGCCAGGAAACAAGAGAAGATCAACCCGAATCAACCGTTCAATCAACCTTATCAATCCGGGTTATTTTCTTTATTTGTTTTCTTGATTCATTGTTGGTTTAAAACTATGTTCTTGATCAAGAGTATGACTATCATTATGATTTTTGTAAAAGACATGGTAGTAGGCTAAACCATAAAGTCTCGCCTAGACTATTTGATGATTAATTAGTATTTTCAGTTTCATTCGGTTTATGACAATTTTGTGATGGATTTTGACTCTCTTTAAATTCCATTGATTTTCTGTAGTTGATGCATATGTGTGCTTAATTTAGGGTTCCAATTGTAATTCAATGCTTGTTTGATCTGCGGATGTCTTTCGGTTTGGGTTGGGTAATTAATTCGTGTGACTTTGTGTTTGCAAATTAATATGGTTAGTTGACTCTAGTTGATCATATAATTGAATATAAATTGTTGCCTTGAATTTTGTGTGTTGCTCTCTAAATAAGCTTAAAAGGATGATAGTTGTCGGGTAGTTGGGTTGGTTAATGAACTAGGGTAGCATTGTCTCAAAAGGAAGTGTCCTAGGAATTTGATTAGCTTGCTATTCCGTGTTATTAATAGAAATCAGTGGTCGATCCTGCTAGCCTAAGGTGTCTTAGATTGTTTCAAGGGTAATTAGGTTTAGTTGAAGTGGGAAGGACTTAAAAGGTGAACCAATTGTTTGAACGTTAGAGTTGTCAATTAGGAAGAACTCAAAAGGTGAACTAATAAAACCGGTAAGCGTATTCCAGCCGTTAGGTATTCTATCAGTAACATCCGGACAGTGATTCGGGGTCGTAGAGTTTCTATAGGTTGTGTGTTAAGATCCCGACGCCATCAGAATTGTCATAGCCGAGTATGGTTGTTAATATTAATTAGGAATCTAGGTCTAGGTGGTAGGTACCCTTCTCATTTCTGAAGTCGTCTAAAGTTCTCAGTCGTCAGTTGTTAGTTAGTTAGTTAGTTATGTTAGTTATTTAAATTCTAAATTCACTTTTTTTTAAATCAAATTACTCAAATTTCCCATTCATAGAGTCCTAGTTTAGAGTCTAGCTATCTAGTGTCCTTAGGGTTCGATTCCGGACTTCTATAGCTATACCAACACCGATAGGTACACTTGCCTTTAGGTTCGGTTTAGTTTAGGTTTTCTGGGTTTAACTTAGTGTGTCTAGGTTTAGATCTAGGTCTAGGATATTTTTATTATTTTTAGGTGTAGTTCCGAACACATCAATGTGAGCTTCCATTATAGAGAGAGGATGTCTTTCCATGGATTTCCTGTGACAAATTTGTAAAGCATTCGGTTCATTGTAATCATTCGACTAAAATCAATGAAATCGTTTGCTGTATCATTTTTGTTATAGATTACCCAAGATTCTCTTGATTGATCCCCTCTCTTCCGATCTTCAAGCACAAGGTTGAACATGATTCGGGTTTGATGAGCTTTAGATCGGTCCTGACAAATGGTATCAGAGCAGGTATCAATCTAAACGCTTCTAACAACCGTTTAGATCACTCAGATCTGGATTTTGTTCAACTTTGGAGCTTAGGTTGGAAAGATGTAAAATTCTTATGTTTTTGCATTTTTGGAGCATTTTGGATGGATTCTGATGATATGGATGCTTGATTCGTGTTTATGGAGTTCATTCTGATGCATTTTGATGTTCAACAAGTTCAAATCAGTGAAAAAATGAAGATTCGAGCTCAGTTTTTGTAACAGTTGAGTTTTCCCGTTTATTCGGTTTTTTGAAGATTTCGAGTTTGATTCTGCATTTTTGGTGCTATACTTGATGGATTTGGATGAAACGAAGCATGATTCTTAGTGGAATTCGCGTTCCAGATCCATTAGAAGCATCCGTTTCATCTGAATCTCAACTGTTTGGGCAGATCTGGAAAAACACACACTTAGTACATGTTCTTGGTGTTCTTTGTGTTCTTGAAGATTTCCAGATTTTGGGGGCTGATTTGATTCGATTGGCTACTGTTTATGTATTGTTGGTGGCCACAACAGTCTCGTGATTGGACATCACATTTCGTGCATCATTTCGAGTTCTCCTTTCATTTTCGAGACAGATTCGAAGATCATCAAGTATGTGTTCTTATTGTTCTTCATTTTTCCAGATTTATACAAGTGTCTTGAAGCTTTGAGGATTACTTTAGCGGACTTCAAGTCTGCTTAGTGGACTTGTTTCTGAGCTTAGCGGACTTGGCCTCCGCTTAGCAGACTTGTTTCAAAACCTAGCGAACTTCTAGTTAGCAAACTTCTGAGGTTAGCGGACTTAATTCTGGGTTTTCGTTCAAGTTTTTTTCGGTGGTTTTTGATTGTTAATATGTGTAGAGAATGATACCACGAGTTCTGTGATATAAAATTCGTCGAGTTTCGTTTAGTATTCATGGAGATATGTCGATTTTACGGTTTTTTGGCGACCTTTGCGATTTTCCGGCGACGTATTAGGGTTTACAGGGTTCGGAGGTTGATGGAGAAGCAATGATGACGTGGCATGTACTCGTAGGCTACCAGAGAATGATCTCTCTCATCCTTGTCCGTCATACCCTATCTGTTGTTGAATTTTGATTGGTTGCATGGGAAAGTAGTGGGTCCCGCCTGACTTAAAAGAGCCGCTGATGGCTGGAGACTTTGTCAAACCTTTTTGATGTCGCTGTTTGATTGGAGAACGGAGAATATAGTGGGTCCAACTGCCAAAAGATATCCGTTGATGCTCATTGTGTTGTCTGGTTATTATTGGATGAAAGGCAACCGATGGGACCAGGTGAAAAACAAAAGAGTTGTTAAAGGCTGTGGGCTGTCACTCTCTGATTGGGGTTTTCGCCAATCACATGGATCACATAGTCGCAGCCATAGGATATCATTAATCCGGACCGTAAGATCAGTCTTATGCTCATTTTTGATTGGCTGAAATCCATATACAAGGATTATGGTCTTTCTCAAGTGAAATCTGATTGGCTGTAAGCTCTTGACATGGATCATGGTTTTCTTGAGGATTTATTTCCAATAATTAATTTCTCATCATTTTTCGTTAATACGGGCTTTTTCTCTCAGTCTTTTACAAGTTAAACCGATATAACGCCTGAACGAAATTTTGGAATTTTTTTATTGGTCATGGATTTATTCTATTTATTTATTAGGGTTCTCGTTTATTGACGTCACGCGTACGTTGGCTATCGACCACTGATAGCTTTATTATCCGGTTAATTTTGCAGCTTTTTTCCGTTATATCTCACGTTTTTTTAGCTGATGTAGTGCGGATGTCATTTAACCGGATTAACTGGAATCTCAGTTAATTTATTGGAATTATCCGTTAAATCTCTCAGAGAGCCATCACTTGACGAAAATTGATGGAATTTGTTCAGATTGCACCGTATTTCTCATAAATCTTCACGGAATATTTTTTCGAGCTCGTTCTTCATCAGCCAAAATTACAAATACTCCGGTTATATTATTTTACGCTCGGGATCTCAATTTTTCTACGATTTGACACTCTATTTTTGCTTCCAACCCAGTCATGCAGAACAAGTGCAAAATTTATGGATCATTCGCAACAATCAGCATTCGGCTTCCGGTTTTTCGTGAGATTGTCCGATTTCAGGATTTTTGCAACGGTTTCTCTAGGCAACCGAGCAAGACGGTTCGACTCTCTGATCTGATCTTTACGCTTCGACTGGATGTTTTTGGATAGATTTAGAGAAACAGGGGGGATTATTATGGATTTGGATATCAGGTCGATTATCTGAAGTTGGAGCATTTTCAGTGATTGATTGGTTTATCTGATTCGGTTGTTGTGGTTTGGACTCTAAGATTAGGCATTTTCTTAGTATTGTACCCGACCGCGTGAACCGAGTGAGCGGAACACTTGGCTCTCAACTGGAGAAATGGGAACAGAAGAAGCTTATTCAAAGGGGAAATCTCTATGACAGAAAGTCTCGGGTTTATCAGTTTCTCATTGAAGATGTATGACAGAGCGGTTCTTCAACAGTTGAATAGATTTGAAAGCAGCAGTCAAGGGGGAATATGTTGGAACAAAAGTCTATGTGACTGACGCCATCAAATCTATTTACTAAAGCATTCGACTGAAGAATCTATGTGAAATGATTCAGAGACGTGGGTTGTGATGATCGAGGCTTGCGAGTTTGAACCGAAGACGTTGTCTAGAAAAGTCAACCATTTGGGTCAACGGTCAACGTAAAAGTCAACGGAAGATCGGTTCGAGTGAGTCAAGCTTCAGATTAATTAATTCAACTTTGATTTAATTAATATTTATTTTATTTGATTTTATTTGTATTTAGTTCATGTATTGTGTTTCACTAGTTAGTTGATTAGTGAGCACAAGTGCCCTCACTATAAATAGAGTGAGGGTGCTCCATTCTCAAATGATGAATCATCTTGATGATGATTCTCTAGAGTGATGTGAGCTTCCATTGTAGATAGAGGATGTCTTTTCATGGATTTCCTATGACGAGTTTATAAAGCATTCATCCCATCTCTTCTGATCTTCAAGCACGAGGTTGGACACGATTCGGGTTTGATGAACTTTAGATTGATCCTGACATCTAAGTATTCGAGCAAAAAGTTAGGGGTTAACTACCTCTTCTATGTTTAGGTATTCAGAAGGCCTTCTAATGTTTAAAATGTATTCACCTTTTCAAAATAATTGGGAAACACCCCGCCAGGAGCGCATATAGATTCAACTATAGTTCAAGATGGCGGAACCAGTCCATTCTTGGGTGGCTGATAATTTTGTTGTTGTTGGCTATGGCATGAAATCAAAAGTAATAGTAGATGTGCTGTCCTCAAGGAATGTCTAAGGTTGTCAACACTAACGTGTTAACAATGCTTTTGACATGTTAATGTCACTAACTTTTTCGGCTAAGTCTCAAGTATCCGGGTATATTCCCATTTTGGCCAAGTCCCAAGTATTTAGGATAAGCAGAGTTTATCAAGGATCCCACAGAGACAGTTAAAGATGAATCTGATATCATCAGTTGGAACATACGGTAAACCTTAATTAATAGACTGTCTAGGTAACACATTTTTGAAACTAATATATCCTTTAAACATGTTTATACTGGCTTAAATCATGGTTTATCAATATATTTTGGACTTGTGATATTTTTTACTACGTCAATATCCTTTGAGCTTCCTTTGGGATCCTCAATTAAATGTTTCAAGAATTTCGATCCTTACAGACATAACCAAAACAAAGACGTAGACACACCATGGTGAAAAGTCGAATACTAACATTACCATTGCAAATATTTCAAAGGGATGGTTCCGAGCTTCGTCCTTAAATTCAGGATCCCTCCACCCGGAAGCCACCGATTGGTCACAAACCTAAAAGAAGACCCGAGTTCTGTCCTGAAACTCGGGATCCCTCCACCCGAGCCTCCAACCATCATTTGTTCTAGATTATCCTAAATTGTTCACCATAAAAAATTCAAGTAAAAGAACCACAAATTGTTTCAAAATAACCACCAAATCACAAACATAAAAAATTGGGCTCAGGTCTAGTCAAGATTACCTTCATTGCCTAATGGCTTCTCGACCGCCTCCTCAGGCTTCTCTACCACCTTTTCCTTAGCCTTCTCCTCTGTCTTTTTACGAGCCTTCTTAGCCTTGGACACTCCAGCCTGCTCCATCATAGCTTCACCGCCCTCCACCCCAACTTAGGCAGAACCTCACGCCAATTCTTAACATCCTAGTCCTTTGAGGTGTAGCCTCCCGCAACATCTTCTTCAGACATTTTAATCATAGCCTCCAGACGATTTTGGCAGCTGACAATTTAGTGCCTTCCACGACCTTTTCCCTATTAGTCTCAAAGTCCCGCTACTGCTCCTGAAGCTTCTTATCATATAACTTCGTCTACTGTTCAGCGATGTTGACCCGGTTCTGGATATTGTCTTCGGCTTCCTGGAGCTTCCTCTCAGTTTCCATGGTAGCGAGGCTCAGCTTGTCAATACCCTGCAAAAGAATTAAAAGGCTTAGAATAGAGCACAATAACAAAATTTTGGGGATTTTTAAAACACCTACCATCCCCATCATGGTCTGCATGGAAAGGAGCTTGTTGCTCATTTCAGTAGGGCTTAGATCCTCGAAAATCCTCGAGGTAAATCACAACCTCAGAGGGTTTTCTCTCCTTGTTGCAGGACATTTTCGAGCGAGTGGTGGGGATCCTGGTTTTGCTAGCAAGGGCTTCGACCTTCTCCTACTTAACAGCGATGATGGAGGTCAAATCACCCAACGAGAATGAAGAGATGAACTTCAGAACTTCACCAAAATTTTACAACAAAATCAGCAATGTCATATCATAATGTTTGAAGAATCAGAAAATCTTACCTTCTCCTCCTTTACGGACTAAAACTAATTATTATTATAATTAGTAAAGGAACGAGACAAATAAATAATTAAATATTATTTATATATCGTAACGAAACAATAATTAAATATAAAATGGTTTACGATGAATGATGGGATATTATTTAATTATCACCGGATTGACGATTTAATAAATGATTGGGTTGCGTGCGTCGGGCTCGAGTTGGACTTTTACTAGCTAAAAGCCTCAAGGAATATTAAAAGGCGGCGAGGGATCATTTATAGGAGATAGGAGAAAAATACGAAACCCTAATCTCCCTCTCCTCCCTCTTGTCATCGCCGACCTCCTCTCTCTCTCCATTCGGATTCGCCGACCGCCGCACCACCACCTCGCCGTCGCCGTCGTAGTTTTCCGATGGACCCGAGAATTGTCGCCGCCGCAACCCGCCTGGAAGCCACTGCTGTCACATCACGTGCGCGAGCCGCCCAGGAGGCCGCCGCTGCTGCCGCCGTTCCCGTTTCTCCTCCGGTTGACCAACGGGAGGTGGTCTTGGCCCTCCCGACGCAACCGAAGTCGTGGTTCACACCACCGGCTGCCGCCGCCATGAAAACGATCGGGTGGCCGGTGCCCCTCTATCCCGTCACCGCCGTCGTTGCTGAAGTCACTGTCATCTTCACAAGTGGTCAAAGCTTTGACTCAAAGATTTGAGTCGGGTGTTACCGTTCAAACTAGCGCGAGTTTGTTGAATCCCGGTGTCTCAAACGATTGTTCAGATCCCGAAAAGGTATATCTAACTTAGTTTATGTATATATACGTTTATTTTCTGTGTTTACACGTATAAGGTGATCGGATCCTGTTTACGGTTTTATTTTATTCGCGTTATAAAATAGATTTTTCGATGCGTATCTGTTTTAGATAATTAACCTGTTAAATATTATATATAAAACTCTAACGGGTATCCGGATATCCCCTGTAAAAGCCAACAGGGGTATCAGAGCCACGTTCACCCCGCGCAAATCAGAACGATCTTTCTTAACCTGTAGTTTGCAGTTTCGATTTGTTTCCAATTTGTGAATTGAATTACATGTTTAATTCGTGTTTTATTTCATTGTGTGTTACGGCCGAGCCCTTTATGTTTAATGCATGTTTGTGTTTGTGGCGTGTTTGGTATTCTCTGGTTTGGCCCAAATTGTTGGCCCAATTTTTATGTAATTTTTGTTTTGGTTGATCCGCTGTTTTCGGGATTCAAAGTTGGAACTAGATCTAGGTTTACTTTGTAAATGTCAATCTTGTAAAAACAAGACTAGAAGATCGAGCACTTGCCAAAAGGAGTCTGGAGGTCAGTGGGAGCTGAACCAGATACAGGGACGCATAAAGAAGTCTTCCTTGTTGTTGTTCATTTTTCTTTTTATTTTTTTATGACCCTTTGGTCTTGCTAATATGGCTCTAGCAAGACCAAGACCTTATTGCCATTAACACACAATTTTATATCATTCGCGACGCTTAGATATTTTAATAGGATACTTAAAATACAAGTCCTGAGTGGTGATAGGGTTTGTTTTTTGTGTCTAACGATCACCAATATTAAAATTAATTTTAATATCCCTATCTGGTAATATAAATTGATAGTTCACGCCGTCCAAAATCAAGTCAAACTTGGAACATATTTACCGAGGTTTTCAGTGTTGGAGCATACAACACCGCTCTTGGTGTTGAGGGTATCTTCAAAGGTGTAGGCATTGGAGCATACAACACCATGTCTGTCACATTGACCATTTAGGATTACTATCGCTTTCTTTATATATATTTGTAGTGTTGGAGTATACAACACGGCACTATGAGTGTGTACAGATAAAGTAGGCATGGGTGAGGCTAAACGTATCGCAACAATACAAACGGTTGTATTTTGTAGCCTCATATTGAGAGCTGTGACTGTGATTTCTTAATTAAAACGTGGTTGTCAGTTTGGTTACACAAATTTGCTCCTGAGGCTCATTTGGCGGTCTCAAGTAAATTTGTCTAATCAAATTCTCAATTTTCATATAAATTAAATCTTACCAATTTATAATAAGAAAATTTTACACCGAAAATACTAACAGTAAATTACTTTGCTATTTCATTAAGTTCTATGGTAAACCTCGGCCCGTACACTGAGACCAACTTTCTGTCATGGAAAACTGTTAGGTCATCTTAGATCCGAGAATCTCACAAGTACGAGATCCAATGAGGCGGGATACAAGTTTGATCAAGAAGCTCAATCACACAATCAACCACAAAAAACACAATATAAAATCTCAATGTTTATTGCTATATTCAAGAACTCAAATGGATTACAAGTGTTGAGAGGAAATGGAGATTTACACCTCAGAAGACACACACTTAGGCTACCTCACCAACTACTCCCAAAATAACCTAAGTGTTCTATTTATAGCAACAACAAAGAGTGAAACAAAGTTAAACATAATAAGCTGCGTTTGAGATAAATGACCCGCTGAGTCAGCTGGAGCATACTTGAAGTTGACTTGAAATAATTGGCTTGATCATCAAAATATTCATCAGACCGTTCAGTACAAGCAAGAGCAGGTCATACAGGCTAACTCACCAGGTCCTGGTTGTATGGAATAAGAGGCTGGTCGTTAGGAACATTAGGATGGTCGTTAGGAACAACAGCCTGGTTGTTAGGAACATCATGCTGGTCGTTAGGAACATTACCAGGTCATTAAGAGAAACTGGCTGATTGTTAAGAACAAAGCTTGGTCGTTCAGTTATACAAGCGGTCGTTCAAACACTTAGCCAAATATCCCAATCAACTAGCTGGTCCTTTAGCATAATATCTTTATTGTTAAGGCCTTTAAGCCGTTCGTTAAACTATTAACCAAGACATAGCCTGGTCGTTTAGACCAAAGGCTGGTCGTTCAACCACATAACCAAATAAATTTGCCCAATGTAGTCCGAACTACATGCTCATCCAAGGTCTTGATTACTTCAGTTATATGCCAATCTTCAGTAAGTCAAGTCATAATTCCAACCTCAGAGAATATATTGAATCCATGAAATCTTCATGTTTCAAAGGGAGTTGACCCGTTTTGACCCATTTGGAATAAATACATTGAATGTCTTCATCTTCACTCATCTTGGATGTACCAACAATTCCCCCTAAGATGATGATATTCAATTTGGGTCATCAAGAACATGATCGCCGTCTTGAAACATTTGCAAATATCATAAGAGATACCGGATCCAGGATCGTTAAGATTTAAATTTATATCTATGAATTTGATTATCTTTTAGGTACATTATAGCCTAACATTGGCAACACAAGACACACTTCATATTTCAGACAGGTACAGTATTGCCTAACATGATCATCATTATTGTTTATCCACCTAAGCTCATTCATCTTTTCTCTCAACCTATATCTGTGAATCTGATTATCTTTTAGGTATATTAATTGAATGTAATGAGAGCCATATGCAACTAAGTTCACAACAGTTCTTACCTATTTGTCAAGACACACTTGGAGATATTGTGACACAACTTTAATAAAACCATTCTTTTCTTGAGTTTTAAATGATCTGATTTCGTGGATTAGTCATAAACTCATGATTTTTCTTCATTTGTGACTAAAAATGAGTATTTTTGGTGGTGTGAGAGAATCAAGGTCAACGCTTGTGCATAGCATATGACCTCTCACTTTATTTGATGGAATGGCGGATGCGGGAGAATTCAAGGTCATTGCGCAAGCAAAGCAGATGAGTCTCTTTGAGCGCCATAACCTATTTCTAAGTTAACAGAACATGTAATGTGCTCGGGTTTGAAATCAGACATTTAACACTGAAGAAACAAATGACGTGTGCACAAGTTTTAAGACCTCATAGAATGCAATCAAGTAACAGGATAAATTTACAAGAACATGTCCAAGGCTGTATTTTGAACTTAATGGATCATTAATTCTGAAAATTTAGTTTATCTGTATCACAAGACATAGCTTACTCCATTGATAGCTGAGCCTACTGATAAATCATATAA
Organism: Deinandra increscens subsp. villosa; assembly: GCA_039602395.1. Classification (NCBI taxonomy): domain Eukaryota; kingdom Viridiplantae; phylum Streptophyta; class Magnoliopsida; order Asterales; family Asteraceae; genus Deinandra; species Deinandra increscens. The sequence continues at coordinate 87,468,853 of JBCNJP010000007.1, read as the reverse complement.
TAGTACTATCTGACCTAATCTTAGCAAATTCATGGCCAGGCATATACATGTAGATGCACTATCATTTCCTATAGAGCACACAAGACTTTTTAGATTTTCAGATTAATAAAACAAGACTGAAAAACACATATTTTGTGACTTTGGCAATTTTTCAAATTTTGTATTTTGTTTATGAAATCTTCCACACTGATCGTCCAAATTACCTTATCAAAGTATCCCCACTCACCCTGATTTAAGATTGACACTGTGAAGCTTTTTTGTGCAGAATTTTGAGAATCTTGAAAACTTGTGCATATGGAACCGTTTAGCAATTGACACAATAATGATGCAATCAGTAGAAGAATGGAGTCTAATAAGAATTCATGAGATCAACCGAGTTAGCAACTAAGAGAATTCAGGATCAGCAAGAGAAATCTTCAACACTTTGGTCTTCATTTGACCAGCAACATAATTTTGCAAGGCTTTAAACGACACGGTCATGGAGAAAGTTATTCCCCCTCGTTTTATGCTTTGCGAGAATTCAGTGAAAATTGGAACTATGCCTACACAATATCAAGATAAACACAATAAACTTCACCGGATATATCCAATTTAGTGACCAAAATTCAACGAATCCCCCTTCAAACAATGCTTAAATTTGATAAAACTCTAGTTTCGGGGATTTTGGGTTATTTAAAAAAAAGTTGTCTTTTTGTTTATATAAAAAATGAAGAGCTTCCTCAGTTTGACTGACGTCTCCTATATTGGTGTCTCCTAAAAAATGAAAATTTTTATTCAAATGAAGACACAACTCATGGAGTTGGATCCTTTGCATTGAGGGTAGATTCATTTGAAATAACTTTGAGCTCAATCGATGATGTTTTGGGAACCCAAAATTGTTTGCATTTCTTTCTTTTAGGACGAGTCATTCTTTGAGCATTTATTAAAATTGGTTTGTGCTTACTCAAATGATGACTGTTCAGGGGCAGTTTGCTTTAATTATGGTTTACACACTCCAGAAGGCCACAGATCATAAAATCTATGTCAGGATCGATTTCTAGCCATTTAACATCATTTGATTCATCACACGAGTGCGGAAATCACGTGTGATGATCATTCTTGGTTGAATCATCAACATTGCATTGCCATCGCCTCTGAAACTCAAGGAAGAACACCAAGAACACACACACAAACACACAGTGCTCCTCAGGAGGTTCTCTCAAGGCTTAATTAGGGTTTCCTAAGGATTCCTATTTATACCCAATGAGGAGCACAAGTGTCAATGCACAGAATACAAGGAGAATCACACGTCTCATCAAGAAATCATTAAATTCGTCTAACACTTTTGTCAGATCGTTAAGATGTACAGGTCAGATCGTTAGTCTCAGTAAGCTGGTCGGTAAGATGCATAGGCCAGATCGTTAAGCAACTTGGTAGATCGTTAATCAACTTGGCAAGTCGTTAACCAACAAGGCTGGTCGTTAACATCAAGCCAGGTCGTTAACATCTAGCTAGATCGTTAACATCTAGTCAGATCGTTAACACTAATGTATCTCATCGTTAAGGCTCTTTGAGACAAACAGATCGTTAAGCACAGGATGGGCAAGTCGTTAAGGCATAATCAGCAGATCGTTAAGATGCAAGAGGAGGCAGGTTGTTAAGTACATTTCTCAGGCAAGTCGTTAAGGCAAATATACTCAAGTCGTTAAGACCTTTGCTAAGCAAATCGTTAAACACAACAAGGGTCAAATCGTTAAGGGCATAACAGCCTGATCGTTAAGAACAACTCAAACCTGAAAAATATTCTAAGTGTTGAACAACCTATCAAACATACAAACACAAGATTAACACACATGTAAATCAAGCTGAACCAACATATGATAAAGAACAAACATACAAAATAAGTATTCAAAGTTCAATGTCAACTAAGTTATTACAAACTGAAATGTTCAAAATACATAGATAGCAAAATACATGTTGGTTCTGCAGCTTCACCTGTGATCTTGTTCTTGGGTTCGCGTGTTCGTGTTATCACCAACCTCCAGGTTCCAACAATTCCCCCTTTGGTGGTAATGCGAACATACCTCCATCATCATCATCTTAACTGTCCAAGAAGCTTCAATAGGAATCGCCAGTATCTCCTAGCCAACCTGTTGTACTTGCGGTCATAGCAGTAGATTTGGGTTTCCCAGAGCACCCAAAGATCTTTTCTTGCAAATTTCTTCAGATCTGAGTAGTGCCACATTTCAAGTTTCCTGTCTGGCCCTCTGCACAAATGACTTATCCCTCGACTGTCTATTTCCCATCTTTCCAAGTTCGCCAGACTTTCAGTTCTCATCCTTCCGGCGTTAATACATTCCCAACTCCACCATTTAAGGAACAGTAGGAAGTAGTTTGCATCAACAACCTCATAGGGCTTCAGTCTGGGTGGAACTGTTTCAAGACGACCATAAAAGATCCAACGCAAGTAGCAAATGGGCAACAACCTGAGTTCAATTGCAGCAAAGAGTCTGATTGGTTCAGCATTTTCACGTTCAATCACCAACTCATGTGTCTGAGCACTGTAGTACCAATCCTTGATTGGATTCTTCTTCAGATTACCCTCGATCTTCTTAGTCTTTATGTTCTTGCTTATGTTGGAGTAGATCTGCTTGTAAGGGACTTTAGCTCGTCTCTTCTCAAACCGTTCATGTTCCTTCAACTCTTCTTCTCTGGTCTGCTTGTGATACCTATTGAGGTAGGTGGCGTGCACCAAACTTTGAGCTATCACGGCAATCTCAGCATTAGAATGATTGATAATGTCAAATCGTCTCAATTCTTTAAGCTCCCAGGAGAAAAGCTTCATAAGGTCTCTAACAGTTGCGAAGAATTGAACGAACCCATTTCTTCTTTTAACAATGAAAGCCCCGAACTCGTGATCATACTTCCATCCCAAAATTTTCATTGCATCAGGATGCTCAGAAGTAGAAGGCATCTCCTTGAGCTTACGTGCAGTGAACTGCATCATAGCTCTAGTGTGAGGGAGCATCTCCTTCCATTCGTCTACCAAAGTGGGAGCATCCCTGAGTCGATGACTCTCTACCCGCTCCTGTTCCATCATATTGATTCTTCTGTTCCTGGTCTCAGCATCATCATCCATAAATTGCTTGACCATCTTTCTCAGTCCGGGCAATCGCTTGAAGATGTAGTCTTTTCTAGCGATATTCCTTACTGCCAAGAAGTCTCGAAGCTCTCGTTTGTTCATGGAGTTGACTTTGGCCTGGATAGACTTGGGACTAGGAGGGCTGGGCAGCTGACTATTTGGGTCGGCAGGTGGTGCCCGATATCTTGTATGCATTTGATGAAGCTTTTCAGACAATCCATCATTGAATTGGACATAGTCCACATCTTGATCTGTGTCAGCATATGGATTCTCAAATGCCTTCTTCGGGTCTTTCAGACTACAGTCAGGGTTTTCATTCAGCAGATTCTCCATATCCATTTCATCAGTATACATCTCAACAATTTGATAGGTGTTGAAAGTCATGAGATATTGGAAGGATAACCCACGCTCTATCAGTGCTCTGACATAATTTGCTGCTTCAGAGTGATCATCAGGGTGTACACCATCGCCAGTTTCATTGGGAATCACCTGGATCAATGGATCAGATAGATTTGAGTTTGGCTCCATAGGCATTGAATCATTTCCCAAGATAGTGGTATTCAGGTGTCGAGTTTGACGACGAATCTCAGCTTCTCTATCTTCAAACACTTTCAAAATTTCATCTGCCCTAGCCTGTTGAGCCAATCTAAATTGCTCTTCTTTAGCTTTCCGCTTCTTTTCTGCATCCTCAAACTCCTCTTGCGGTGTCATCTTCTGTTTCCCCTTGTCTCTTCGACTCAGTGTACGAGTGGTTTCGGATGGACCAGTTTCTGTAGAAGGTTGTTCTAGAAGCTCTGGATCCACCACGTTTACAGGTACGTTGTCAGCAACCAACGGTGACTCTGGTCGAGGAGGGAGACCCATAGGACTGTATCTTAACCGTTCCGGAGCGATTTGCCTTATCCCGGTCCTGTATTCATATTCTTCAAGGGTTAAAGGATAGAAGCCTCGGTTTCGATCAATTCTGCTAGCCATGTTCAGCCAGTTTCTTCCAGGGTTTGCTGGACGATCATCAGGCTCTGGTCCAAAAATATCCTCGGGATATGGTCTTCTCTGGACAGCTTGAGTAACTATCACAGAGGAACCAGTGGCAGCAGCAGTCGAGTTGGAAGGCAAAGTAGAAGATTGCTCTTTAGTGACATCATCTAACGATTCATTCTGATCTTCTTCAGTGGATGGTAAGGCTAATGCAAGTTGATGTTCCACCGTCTCAACCTGTTCACCCACAAATGGTACTGCATTGAGTGGGGAAATGGGATCAAGGTGGATTACTTCTGTTTCAGCTTCTTCTTCAAACTCTTCTTCCTTGACATTGTCTAGGATGTCATCATCATACTCATCACCAGCAAATTCCAAATCTATGAAGTTCAGAGGGTTTGACCGATTCACAAGGAGATCAAGACGGTCAACCAATTCTTCGGCATCATTCAAATCATCTGGGTTTACTGAGATATTCTCCACAATTTGCTCTTCTGGATTTTCATCAATGACGGTCACAATGCTTCTGGAGCTGGGATCAGTAGCAAGAACAGTGGAATAAAAGTCCTTGAAAGTTTCTCTACCTGCATCCAGAAAAGCTGGGTCAACAGACATGTGCTGAACTTCTTCCATTGCTGGAACCAAAGCGTTAGAAGGATCTGTCTGTGACGGTTGGACTGGAGGAGCAAGTTGGAGCTGTAGTGATACACTCCTCGGAATGTCTGGAGCAACACCAATTTCACCAGCAGTAATAGCCAGTGGGGCTCTTGAGGAAGAAGCAGCAGCAGCTTCTAGTGCGGCCATAGTAAACCTTGTAAGTTTTGGATTCTCAGGCGGTGGCACCATATAATGCAAGCTGTTGTAGATTTGCATTTGCATTTCCTCATCTTCACATGGTTCACTGTTCAAGAATGCGTCACCATATGATGCATCCACTTCAGAATCAGAATCAAAATCATCAGAGTCGTCAGACTCACTGTCTTTAGGGCCTTTATCATCAGAACGTGGGAATATTGATTCTTTGCCAGGAGCATGTGAACTCGGCGGACCAGATGGTTCAGCAGTTGAAGGTTGTTCACCAGTCTGAGTATATGTACCTGTATTCCCGTCTCCATCTCGACCATCTCTTTGAACATCGTGTTGCCTATCATTATGCACTTTATCAAGCAACTCCTTAAGCTTTCTGATCTCAACTGCCTGATCTAGAATTGTCTGATTTGCAGCTCTTAACTCAGCCTCAAGGTGAGAGTTTTGGATTGTCAGGATCTCAATTTCTGAGCTCATCTCCTCATAGTCATGAATGTCATAAGGATTAACACCTGACGGTCCAGCTTCAGAAGTCCCTGCTAAAGTTCTAACTTCAGATTGAGTAGCAATGACAACAGTTGGAGTTACTGTTGCTTGCACCATTTGACCTGGTTGAGGTGAGGCAGCATGTTCAATTGGGAGGGTGACAGGTTCTGTGACAGCTTGTGTTTCAACTTCAACAGTCACAGGTTCAGTCTCTACAGATTTATTGACATCAGCTTCAGCAGCTTCTACCATCTTTTCAGCCATAGGTTCAGTATGAGCAGCAACGTCTGGCATCGGCTCATCATGAATTTTCTGACTTTCTTGATCAACAGGTTCTTCAATGTCGGCTCTAGTGGAGTGAGCAGTAGCTTCTAACTTAGCTTGCTCTTCTACACGTTTCTTGTGTTCCACATAGAACATCTTCTTCCTAGCTGGTCTGGGATAAGAAGTCACAATCCAACGCTTTCCCTTTTTCGACAACTCTTGTCTGACTCAGCACTTGTGGAATAAGATATTTCTTGAGATTGCACGTCTCCCTGTGTTCTGGTACGAGAAGATCCGGCGGTGTCAGCTCCGGTCTTTCGTTTCTTTTTCGGTGGGGCTCGAGCATCAGAAGTCTCGGAATCAGACTGAGAAGGTTCAAACCTAGAACCGCTTGCTTCAGCTTCATGCTGGGATTCTTCAGGTGATGATTGAGCTGAAACATTTTCGGCGTCATCATTAGAATTGCCGTCTGAATCATCTTCAGAATCTCCTTCAGATTCACTAGCATCACTCTCATTTTGTTCTTTTTCTGAATCAGTGTGCTCAGAGCCTTGGTGATCTGGTGACTGGTTTTGGCCAACAGCCGCTAGTTCCAAGTGTGCAAAGGGGTCTACCTCTGCTGCAGGATCATTTTCATTAGGCTGATCTTGAACGGCAGCAGCTGCAGTTGCACTCATAGAATTTTGGTAGTACTGAGCATGGCCTAGATCACCAATTGTATCCACCAAATTTTGAAAGTAAGGTGCATCTGGTCCTTCATTTCCAGGTAACAGATATTTCCTGTAGGAGTCATGATCTGTCTTTCGTGGGGTAAACTTTTCTCCTGCTTTCACCAAATTTGGGTAGTAGTGGTTCAGAATGGCTTGCAGAAACTTGGGATACATTATGAACTTCTCAGCACGACCTGCAGGAGTCAGGTTCCTAATCATACTTCTTAGGAGAAACTTTGACATGTTGTAGCCGGTTCCGGTAACAAAACCATGAAGAGCATGAGCTAGCTCATCCTTGAAGTCATCGGTTCCTGTCTTCCTCGGGGAGAAGGTCAAAATAAAGAAGCCAAGCATCTTTCTCCAGTTGAGAGGAAACAAAGGTTTCTTAATCATGGGATTTGTATCCATTGGAAGTGGACCAGTATAACCCATATTCCTCATGCTATCATGCCATTGCTGTTTAGTGAAAGAATCTGGGCAGTTAGCATCATCAAGGTGAAGGGCCGTTCTGATCATACTTTCAGTAATCACCACGTCGGTTTCCTGAATTCTGGAGCTCAAGTGTTCTGACCCATCTTGATTAACCACTTTTTGAGCATTCATCCAGAAACTCTCCACTATAGACTTGTATATTGGGAGATCCAACAACATACAATAACCCCAGTTAGAGTATTCCAGAATCTGAAAAGTTTGTTCGAAAGCATCAGCATGTTTCCATTCTCTGTTGAAAATGCTTATTTGATTATGAGCAACACCATAGCCTAAGGGCTCGTTCCCCGCTCGTCTAGGAGGCATCTGCACAAGTGAGACAACTCAATTACAACCAATTGATTTTGCAATGAAATGTCATGTCAACACTAAACCGGGATAATGACAGAGCTATTTAAAGTAAAATCAAGGTATACTTGGGTTCAACTAAGCAGGTTCCTAGAATGGCATAGCACATAGACAATTAATATTGTTCAACAGATATCTGTGGGATCCTTCAATTGAACCAGATATGCACACTTTCAATCATTCATAAAACATAAATAAACAGACAAATGAGACATAAACTTTATCTAGTCAGAGGCTAAATTGCACAAGACCAATGTAGAGTAATTTGAGGAGTAATTGACAGGAAGTCACTTTGAGCATAAAAATTAACAATCCAGACTTAACTTATAAATTTTGAATTTCAAATAAGAATAAAACAAAGAAATGATTATGCTCAATTGTTCAGGTGGAACAAATAATGAGTTTGTTCCCCCTAAACGTGTGACTATCTGAAATATAAATCACCCAAATCACAACACACGTTGACATAGCAAGAAGCACTTGTCACACTGGATCATCATAATGATTTCACATGTTCTATACTCAACACACTAAAGACTCGACTAGCATGGACCTAAACGAATAGATGTATTGATACATACAAGTCAAATCAAGTCCTAAGTATGGAATAGTGAACACAATGACATCAAACTGAGTGTAATCCAATATAGATAAAGATTTTGACCTTGCATCATAACAGTCAATTAATCAGGATTATGAGACAATTCATGAGCTAAAGTTAAAATGAAATAATTCTACTAACTAGCATCAATGAATAACTATCAATCATATTACCGAATGATCATTATATTGCAGTGGTCAGGCAAGTGTTCAAACAATGGTTCATTACTAATTTTGATGTAGATCACACAATCAGGTTATGCAGGTTAATCCAAAAAAAATTCAATTTCCAGTTAACACACTTCATCCTTAGGACCTATCAAAAACTGAAGCAACTTGAACCAAGAGTTTGAAAAGACAAAAGATAAATGAGGTGAATAAAACCTCAGCATGCTAGAAAAGTTCACAGAAGCACATACCTCGAAGTAGATCTAGGTATTTCTAAGATCTATAAGAGATAAATGAAATTGGAGAGTAATTGCTTCCAAATTAATCTGTGTGTAATCAAGCAAAAATGAATCAATAAAATGGTAAAATGAGAAATAAATAACTTCTTATAAGATGAAGGTATGCCCCTGTTTAGCTTGTGTCTTGATTATGCAACAATGCCTGAATAACAAGTAAATTCATACCTTTTGATGATCTAACAGTTTGTAAAGATCACACTGGAACGATATCACTCGTAATCACAGAATAATCTGTTTATAATCAGGCAAATATGCATTAGTACCAAGTAATTAAGACAAATCAACAGATAGCACGACAATCACATTATCAAAACATAATTTGTGTAATTTTACCAACCAAATGACAACTTGACTCACTACAAAGTTCAACAACATATCATGCAAATTTTGAAGTTAAGATTACCTAATGAGAGTTTATCTAACTTCCATTTTATAAGTGTTGGAACATTCTAAGTAAAGTCAAAGTTAATAAAAGCAAATAAATCATAAATTTTAACTCTAAGTCTTATGCATTTCAATTGCTACATTTTGGACCTAATCACATCCTTTTAGATAGATCCGGCACATTATAAGCAATTTCCAATACATTTTGACATCAAATTAGTCTACTAAATGTAATTTTTCTATTAGTTTGTCCGAAGAGTCATGCATTTAACACAAACTCAATTCAATCAAACTTATTTGATATTAACAAAGCCTAATTTTTAAGGAAAAAGAAGGTGATATATTCAACAAACCAATACACATGAGTTGTAGGCAATGAGGAGAAATCAACTTAATCATATATCAAGCTAAACATTCATCTTAGATCTACAACATCAATGGTTAAGGTTTGGAACATGTTCAATAAAAAAAAATTTACCAAGTGTAATAACAAATAAATTTTTTTCTTTCTATATTCACATCCTCCTAAACTCACTTATCTGAGGTTTGGTTGCATTTGAGCAACATGAAATCTAAAATTGAAGCAACTATTCTTAATTCCAATTGAGCTTAAACTAGATTTCATCAAAGTCTCACAACAAGTAAATCACAAGAACCCTATTTTCTCAATAGCACAGTGCCGCTAACCCCTGTATCCTAACCGAATCCTCAATTCGATTGAAGCAACTCAAAATTACCTTATGTCTCGATGGATGTTGAAGAAGGCGATCACAACAGGAGGTAAATCTGTAGTTAATTCGAACCGAACAACAGTGTTAGAGGGTTTTGATTTAGACGTGGTGCGACAAGATGAACACAAACCGAGATCAAACGATTTTCATTGTAGAGCAAGTAAACTTACCGAATGCTTAGTAGGGATTGAGTGAATCAACCACGAACAAAGCAATGAACGATTCAAGGGTTTGATAGTCGGAAGACGGGTTCAAAATCGCCTAAGAAAACGAGAGCCGAGAGTGTTTACTTGAGGGAGATCGAGTGAGGAGGAAGGAGATGAATATGGTATTTATAGGTTATTAAAAGAATAAGATAAAATAGATTGAGGAGGGGTCAGATCGGTAGCCAAGCTCTGATCGTTAAGTGAAACGAGAGCTCGGGCTAATCGTTAGCGTGAACCCCTGATCGATAAAGGAAAAAGCCAAGACATTATCGAGTCTGATCGTTAAGACCGATAGGGCGTGTCAGATCGATAAGGCAATACTGACCCAGGTCGTTAAGACCATTCCCTTAGTCAAATCGATAGGGTATTTGCTCCCTGATCGTTAAGACCATACTCAAGGTCAGATCGATAAGGAGATAAGACTCACGATCGTTAAAAGGAAACTCATTAAATGACCTGATCGTTAAGACCATTTCGAAAGCCAGTTCGTTAAGGCCTACTCGATCAGATCGTTAAAGGCAGTAACCTTGAAAACTTCTAAGTGAGATCAGATCGTTAAGGCCAACCTGATTTCCAGATCGTTAAGTCATGTAGACAAGTCGTTAAGACCAATCTGGTGACCAAATCGTTAAGGCCAAAACTGTCTGATTGTTAACCTCAAAAGTTTTGAAAAAATTCTAAGTGTTTAGCCACATCGTTAAGAGTACAAACTTAGCAAATTTTCCAAGTTGTTCTCTAATCGTTATGACCAACAACACTGAATGTCTTCCACTTGAATATTTTAACTTGAAAATAAAATAAAAGGAATAATTTCAAAATTTAAACATAACATCAACAAAGTTTAAATTTCCCAGATTTTAAATGACAAACGTAGTCATGCCCGCACGATACCTACCAGAAAGATAAAATTTTCAAAGTATAAACCAAGTGACTGTAAATTTCATCAAAATTGATGATGACACACCTAATACCTAACTTTTGACTTTAATTGGTCAAAATTCCACCCGAACTCAAAATTTCAATTTCATTTAAGTTGGTTCATTTCAGACCAATACCAAGTTTAATTTTTAGTACAAGTTGATCAATTTTTCACCAAACTTGGAAGTTCAAGCACATTGGCTTACAGAATTCACATATTTTTGTATGGTCGTGGTCAGACATGTTCAGAATCATACCGATCAATTACGTGATCAATAACACTTATAATTCAAATCACCTTTCGGATCTGGTACTCTAAGTCAGATTGTCGGTATTGTTTATCCACTTAAGCTCATACATGGTAATTTTCAACTTGTCTCATGTGATGTATTTATCATGTTTTCAGTCCAGTTTAGAGAAATATTTTGTGGGTTCCTTATTAGTTTGGAAGTTAACAGTATTCTACCAATCATCAATTAGCTTTTCAGATTCAATCACACATTTAAAAGTAATCTTTCCCCCTTTTCTTTAGTGTTAAGTGACTTATTTCAATGATATAGTCATGAAATCATGATAACCCTTCTTTCATGACTATTGATGAATGAATTTTTGGCGGGGTGAGAGCGTCAAGGTCAGAGTTCCCTCAGCAGATGACCTCTCACTTTATTTTATGGAATAATGGAGCGTAAGAACACAAGGTCAGTGATTTCTCACAGCAGATGTGTCTTAGCATTATTTATGGATGAGACTCAAGGTCAGAGTTCCCTCAGCAGATGAGTCTCATATGTTGGTTTTTGAAATAAGTCGACTTAATACTGAAGAAACAAAGGATGTGTGATTAGAGTTTTCTTACTAGTACTAATGAGAAGGGCAAATTTAAAGAATATGCCACTGTTTAAACTTCCGTGGTCCACATTTCTCATTGTAATTTATGTGTAATCACAGAGACTTGTTACTTCTCAGTATGTTGAGCCTACCAACACATCAAATGATAGAATTACCGGTCGATTGGATCATATCCTATGGTTAGATCAACAAGACCAGAATCATATCATGTTCCTACATATTGTCCGACCACAGACCAAAAGGTTTTTGCTTTTTCAATGTTTTTGGTATTTTTTCTGCTATTTTCACTGCACATGTGTATAAACACTTAATTAAAGATTACAGAAATAACACTATTATTTTTTTTTTGGTTTTATCTTCCACAAATGCAGGCACGGCAGACAGACACAAAAACAAGTTAATTGAAAGAAAAGAGATTCCTTTGTTCATAAATCATTTTGACTCGAGACACAAACATACTGAAATATTTTTCTCAGCCAAAACAAGTCAAACAACATAGGAACTGACTCAATTGAGTCAAAAGCGTAATAAAATCTATAAGCTAAGACAAGATAAGCAAAACATCAATAATCAGATAAAGTTCAAAATAAGCAAGAAGTGTAAAATCTTTTTGGTGAATTTAGTGAGAGGTGTGCAAGACTTAGGATATATACACAGAATATTCACAAAAGATAAGTAACCTAGAGAGCAAGACACTAACATATCAGGGGGCAATAAGGTCCAGTCCTAGTCAAAGTTGATCATACCTATAGAGGTAACCAGAAAGTTGAACCTAGACATGTCAAAAGCCTTAGTGAATAGGTCAGCTAACTGATTTTCTGAATCAATCTGAACTAAGGTGACTAGACTTTTCTCAGCACAATCCCTAATGAAATGATGTCTAATCTCTATATGCTTAGTCTTAGAATGCTGAATTGGATTTTTAACAATTGACACAGCAGCAGAATTATCAATATGTATAGGAGTACTCATGAAATTCAAACCGTAGTCCAGCAATTGATTTTGGATCCAGAGAACTTGAGAGCAGCATGATGCAGCAGCGATGTACTCCGCCTCAGCAGTTGAAACGGACACCGTAGTCTGCTTCTTGCATTGCCACGACACGAGTCGGTTTCCCAAAAACTGAGCTCCCCCCGTTGTAGACTTCCGATCGAGTTGACAACCAGCATAGTCACTGTCCGAGAAGGCTCTAAGATCGAAGGCTGAATCTTTAGGATACCACAGCCCTCGGTTGGGATTCGACTTCAAGTATCGAAAAATTCTCTTAACCGCAGTCAAATGTGATTCTTTTGGTTTGCTCTGAAATCGCGAACAGAGACAGACTCCAAACATGATATCAGGACGACTTGCCGTCAAATACATCAATGACCCGATCATCGAACGGTATAAGTGTTCATCCACCGAGATACCTTGAGCATCAGTATTCAGTCTGTGACGAGTTTCCACTGGTGTAGAGAATCCCTTAGAGTCGTGAAAACCGAACTTCTTCAGAATTTCTTTAACGTATTTCCCCTGGCTGATCAGTATACCATCTGGCGACTGCTTCACTTGAATTCCTAGGAAAAATGTTAATTCACCCATGGCGCTCATCTCAAACCTTTTCTTCATCAGGTCCTCAAAAGCATGACACAAATCCTCATTCGTTGACCCAAAGATGATGTCGTCAACGTATACTTGAACCAAAAGCATATCCTTCCCGACGTGTCGAATGAAAAGAGTCTGATCAATGACACCCCTTTTATATCCATTTTCCAGCAGATATGTTGACAACGTCTCGTACCACTTCCTCGGGGCTTGGTGCAGACCATAAAGTGCTCTGTCAAGTTTGTAACATTTGTTTGGAAATGACTTGTTCACAAACCCGGGAGGTTGCTGTACGTACACATCCTCATCCAGCTCGCCATACAGAAAGGCAGTCTTAACATCAAGTTGGTAAACAGTGATGTTCATAGACGCAACATAAGCTAAGAAAATCCGAATGGCCTCTAGACGAGCGACAGGTGCATAGACTTCGTCATAATCAATGCCGTCTTCTTGCAAGTATCCTTTCACTACTAATCGAGCTTTGTTTCTTATGATAATACCACGGTCGTCTCTCTTGTTCTTGAAAATCCACTTGACCGGTATAGGTTCAACACCCTTAGGAGCTTCAACAAGATGCCAAACATCGAGCAATTTGAACTGAAGTAACTCCGCTTGCATGGCATCAATCCAATTATCATCTTTGAGAGCAGCAGCAACTGAAGTTGGTTCTTCTTATGAAATAAAGCATGAGAAGAAACATGAGTTTGCATGTTCTATTTGACTCCGGGTGATCCTTTTGTCAACGGGGCCTATAATCTGGCTTGTTGGATGAATTTTATGAACCCTTGACTCTTCAACAACGGTGTCTTCGATGGTAGATTCAAGGTTTCCAATTTGCAGATCATTTCCCGGGACCTCACCGGTGTCAACTTCTGCTTCAACTTCTGAATCAGAATTATGAACTTCAGGAGCAGTTTCCGAGATGGTTTCCCCCTGAACTGCTGCAGGTGCTGATTCTGTTTCTACCAAAACTGGATCTGGTACAGGAATAACCGGTTCATCAGGAGTTGCAGAAGAGGTCGATTCTCCGGACAGATTCATTGACTCACTAGTTTGATTTCCCCACGTTAGATTAGGAGGGTCTGCCGAGTAGATAGTTCCCAAAATCGATGAAGAAACCGGAGCAAATGGCTCAAATGTCGGAAAATTTCCTTCAAAATCATCAGCATCTGATATAGTATTCCCTGAAACACCAGAATCAACAATGTTAAAAGTAGAAGAAAGAGTATCAAGGTCATACATGCTATCTGAATCAGGTTCTCGTGTGTTCTGAGTATGCTCGTAAAAAGTAACATTGCACGACTCCAAGATCACATGAGTTCTTTTGTTGTACACTCGATACGCCGCTGCGGACATAGAGTATCCAACAAAATAACCTTCATCTGCCCGAGGGGCAAACTTGGCTAACTGATCAGATTGTATAAGTACAGTACAAGGACATCCGAACGGTTTAAGTCTTGATAAAACAGGTTTTTGTTTAGAAAACAGTTCGAACGGCGTCTTGTTAGCATGTTTGACCAAGAGCGTTCTGTTCAGAACGTAGCACGCAGTATTCACTGCTTCTGCCCAAAAAGAGAGTTTTAGATTGGAATCAGCAAGCATGGTTCTGGCAGACTCAATGATGGTTCTATTCTTCCGTTCTGCTACACCATTTTGTTGTGGCGTGTACGGTGAACTGAACTGTCGAGTAATGCCCTTCAAGTTGCAAAAAGCGTCAAATGTTTGATTCTTGAACTCCGTCCCGTTATCTGATCTGATTATTCTGACCTTCTCTCTGCTGGCGTTTTCAATGCGAGTAACGAAATCCTTCAATATCTCAGCTGTCTCAGACTTTTCTCTCAAGAAAAACACCCATGAGTATCTGGAGTAGTCGTCAGTGATAACAAGGCAGTAAGACTTTCCCCCTAAACTCGTGATGTTCACTGGCCCGAAAAGATCAAGATGGAGTAATTGAAGAATCGTCGTAGTTCTACCAGGTGGCTTCGGCTTGTGAGACGTCTTGTGTTGTTTTCCTTTGGAACACGCGACACAGTGATCAACATGGACGAATTCCTTTTCTGGTAACCCATCAACATGTTTTCCTCTAACCAGTCTATTCATGTTCCTGAAATTGACATGACCCATTCGCCGGTGCCATAAGGTTGAGTCTTCTTCTGATGCCTTTACTAGAAAACATGCAATGGAACTTTCAGGCTTTGCTTCCTTCATATCCAAAGCATACAGGTTTCCTCTTCGTTGAGCACGAAACAAGATCTGATCTTCAGGAATCTTGAGACCAGGCTTCAGAATTAGACACTCGCGATCGTTGAACACCATTGGCATCTGGTTATCGCAGATTTGCGACACGCTGAGTAGGTTGAACTTCAGATTCGACACCAGGTTTACCTTATCAAATGAAATTTCCCCGTTTGTTAAGAGACCGTTTCCAATTATTCTTCCTCCAAATACATCTCCCCCAAAGGCAACAGAACTACCGTTAGATATTGTTTTGACATCAGACAGCAAGTTCTTGTTCCCTGTCATGTGCCTGGAGCACCCGCTGTCCATATACCATGTGTTTACAGCTTTCCGGGTACGTCCCTGCACAAGTAAAGAAAATGATTAGTTAGAGGAGGGACCCCGGTCATTTTGACCTAGGGTCTTCTGGTTAACCTATTTCTTCTGAGTTGATGGAGACGGTGCGGATGAAGATGATGTAGCTAATGGAGTAACAGAAGGTGGGATGAATGTAGCTGCAGGCCTTGGAGCACGCATGGGCCTTTGAGACAGAAATGGCCTTGGGATAAAGCCGGGTCTTGGCCTTGGGTTCCATGACCTGATTGGAGTCGGACGCGGTCCTCTCATTCTTGGTGGTTGCCTAATATGAGGCTGATACGAATACAGATTTCCCCCTAAGCCTTGTGGTAGATAAGGCGCTTGATTCGGAATGTACGGTTGGTTGGGATAAGACTGTTGGAACATAGAATCATCCCGCAATTCCATAAAGTCTTCACTGCAATTACCATAGTTTCTCGAGTGGAGGTGCGTACTCTGATCAGCAGTTGCTTGATGTTCATAAAAGTGTGCAAGTGGCATTGGAGCGTTGCCATACACATTGTACCCTTGGTTGTAGATACACGTGCTTGCATCATGATGAGGATTGCCACAAACAGCACAAATATTTTGCACAGGAGGTGCATTTTGAACAGATAAAGTAGCAGATTCGGCAACGGGAACCTCAGAAGTAGGTTCTCCAGATGAAACAACAGCAGTCTTCTCATCATCGACTACAACCTTCTTCTTCCTCCTTCTTGTTCTTTTCTTCTTCTCGACAACAACAGTTTCAACATTCTCTGTCATTGGAGCAGAAGGCTCTACCATGATCAATGCAGACTCAGTAGTTGATGAAGAGGATGCACCAGTTACTTTAGGATTATTCTTCAACTTCGGTTTGACGATCTTAACCGGTTCAACTTTAGAGTCAACAGCTCCAGTGGGAGCAGAACTTTCAACAATAGCCTTTGATTTGCTTGATTGAGGAGAATGCACAGCTTGTGGTGTTGATGTAGAGGGAGTGCCTGATGAAATTCTTGGAATAGCCTTCACCTTACCATCGGTGATCACAAGACCAGCTTGTGTGTGCATGACAGTCTTACCATGTTTGAGTGCCATTTCAGCAAAAGCACGATTGAACTCATCATCATTCACATCAGACTGATCCGTGAATCCCTTGGAAGCATTCTGCTTAGGCTTACGCCTTCGTGTGGTCTTAGTTCGTTTTGGAGCATCAGGAGTTTTCAAAATATCGTAATTGTCGTCAAACAAAAACGATTGACCATCCACGGCAGATGTTTTGACCAAGTCAAGGAATTCATGTTCAGCTATTTCTTTGGTAAGATTCTCAGAAAAACTTGTGTCAACATCTTTTAACACATCAGAATTAACTTCATTAAAATGAAGAGCAACATCGACAGGTGGGAGATCGGATCCACTCGTGTGGGTGGAGAGCTGATCTTCCATCTTTTGGATTTCGGAAGCACTCGGAATCAACTCAGGATTAATGAATTTCAAATGACTCTTTGAATTAATTTTGGTTAACTCAGGAATTTTATAATAGTTATGATTAAGGGATGCTCAGCAGCACTATCATCAATTTCCCTAGTCAAACCAAGTCCAGTTTTAAGTCTAGAAAAAATATCACGGCCAACAGTGTTACTAAGAGTTGCCGGATTGAGTTTTAACAAATCAATGGTTTCTCGAGCTTGAGCATAGTTCGTCCTCAGAGAAGTTAGTTTTTCCAAAAGATCTGTTATTTGAATTGTAAGAGTTGTTTCCGTATGCTTCATGACCTTAATGTCATCTTGTAAAGACTTGATCTTAATCAAAAAGCCTTTTTTCATTTTCTTTTAACTTCTCAACTTGACTCTCACTCTCTTTCGCCTTACCAACCAATTCAATGTTGTAAGCGCGATAGCGAGCTACAGTCTCAACACATTTTTCAGAACATAAAGCAAATTTTACCTCATCAGGGATGGTTTCACGCTGAAGTTCTACAAGCCTCTTACTTGCCTCAGACTCAACTTCAGATGAGCTCACAACAGTAGCAGTTCCAGCAACTTGAGCATTGTCTTCAGTCGGTTCATCAATCCCAGCCATCAAGCAGAAATTAGTGGGAAAGAGAGGATCAATAATGTTAGACACATCTATCTCTCCCTCAGTTTCATTTGCCACGAGTGCATAGTTGGTTTGGCTAAAAGATGGACTTGTCAAAGCCGATGTTGGTGTTCGAGGGAGCTTGAAAAAGCTTTCTTCCAGTCTTCTTGAAAAACTTACGAGTTCGAGCAGCTATCATACCCATCTGCCATTTAATATCTATCTCTTCAAGATCATCAGCAGAGATTTGATCTAAGTCTTCTTGACAGACGGTCATTGACTCAAGATTACCGGACATCTGGGAATTCATGCAAGCTAGGAAAGCATTGCACAAGTCGGAATCCATGCTTGTGTTTGGTTGGTTTGCAGAAGACGATTGCTGAACATAGTAACCAGCTGGAGATTGCTGCACAAAAGTCACATTTGAAGCTTGACCAGTGACGGGAGCAGTGACGACTTCAGTTGGAGGAGCAGCTGGAACAGAAGAAACAGCAGGAGGGCTTTAACTTGCAGGAGCAGAGAATTGGAACTTATCATCTAGGTCAGGAGCAATGAACGCAGCATTTGGAGCAGATGAAGAACTCCTAACAGTTACCACACCCATGAGAGACTTCCCGTTGCGCTCAACGGCTCGAACTTCATACTCACGAACTTTGTCGATCATATCCATATAGTCGGCAGTAGAGAGATCATTGCTGTCGATCAAGTAAGTCACATATGAAGCAAAGTCTTGAGGAAAGGAATGAAGGACCTTCTTGATGATTGAGTTGTTATCAGGTCGGATGTTCTTTGTCGTCATCTCAGTAATTATGCGACAGAAACGATTAACATGAGTTTCGAATGATTCGCCTTGCTTATGAGAGAACGTGTTGAACGCCAACTTGATCTTATCCAATCTTCTTTCCTTAGTAGCCGGGTTGCCCTCATACTTCTTTTCCAACCCTACCCAGATTTCATGAGCCGATGTGGCAGCACGAAATTGGTATTGTAACTCATCGTTGATAGCCATCTTAATGCAGCCAAGTGCACGCATGTCAGTTTTCAATTGAACCTTTTCAGCAGCTTCCAATTTGTTTCTCGGTTTGGGAATCATCTTCTTTGGAGGAGGATCAGCATCGGCAACGACAGCAGCTGCAGTGCCAGCAATGGTAGCCTCTTCCACTTCAAACACAGCAGGACCTTCGACTACAGAAGTCAACAGGTCAAAGTCAACGAATTCCAAGTAAGACAGGAACTTCGCCTTCCAATCATCGAAATCACTTGCCCCCATGAGTTTAGGAGGTCTATTGTTGCCTTGAGTAGCGGGAGTGAAGTGATCCGACATGTTAAAATGATCAACACTTGTCAATTCTGAGACGAAACGAGCTAATGGGTCAAACGGGTCGAAACGCGGTTCACTTGCTTGAAAGTTGTAGAATGCTTGAAATTACCCAAATCCTACAAAACAATCAATAAGGAACACAATTAGTCACATACAACTGATAATTAGTCATAAAATTGAAAAAGTCAATTTTCAACACTTAGTCAAAAATTTCAACAGGATGTTCTTGGGGATTCAAAATCAAGAAAAATCAAAGTTAGTAGAAATCAAAATTGCTTATGCAACTAGCTTAGAAATTAGTAGAGAAACCAAAAACAGAACTGGATCAAGCTCCAAAAATTGCTCTAAGTAGCTCAAATCCAATAATTTTCGAGTTTATGACAAGAACACCAAAAACTTAGAATTTGCCTCTAAAATCCTCAAAACTTGATGTTTTTGAGAGAAATCAGTTGCAGCAGCTTTAGTTTCAATAGTCTAACTCAATTTTAGAATCAATTTGATGAAATAAACACCCCAAAAACAACTTTGAATTTCAAAGAAAACAACAGAGGTTACGTAAAGCGCAACCCTGTTTTGACTAAAATCAGAAATTTGACCCATAAATGAAGTTGTTTCAGAGATTCAAGCATTGCAATGGAATCCTTGAGTGATTTCTACCAAGAATCAACTCAAAGTTCTAGCAAAAAAACCAAGATTGATAACTCAAATGACAGATTTCTTCATTTTGAGTCAAGAACTCAAACTTGAACAAAATGGCTCTGATACCATATGTCAGGATCGATTTCTAGCCATTTAATGTGTGAAAATCACGTGTGATGATCATTCTTGGTTGAATCATCAACATTGCATTGCCATCGCCTCTGAAACTCAAGGAAGAACACCAAGAACACACAAACAAACACACAGTGCTCCTCAGGAGGTTCTCTCAAGGCTTAATTAGGGTTTCCTAAAGATTCCTATTTTTACCCAATGAGGAGCACAAGTGTCAATGCACAGAATACAAGGAGAATCACACGTCTCATCAAGAAATCATTAAATTCGTCTAACACTTTTGTCAGATCGTTAAGATGTACAGGTCAGATCGTTAGTCTCAGTAAGCTGGTCGGTAAGATGCATAGGCCAGATCGTTAAGCAACTTGGTAGATCGTTAATCAACTTGGCAAGTCGTTAACCAACAAGGCTGGTCGTTAACATCAAGCCAGGTCGTTAACATCTAGCTAGATCGTTAACATCTAGTCAGATCGTTAACACTAATGTATCTCATCGTTAAGGCTCTTTGAGACAAACAGATCGTTAAGCACAGGATGGGCAAGTCGTTAAGGCATAATCAGCAGATCGTTAAGATGCAAGAGGAGGCAGGTTGTTAAGTACATTTCTCAGGCAAGTCGTTAAGGCGAATATACTCAAGTCGTTAAGACCTTTGCTAAGCAAATCGTTAAACACAACAAGGGTCAAATCGTTAAGGGCATAACAGCCTGATCGTTAAGAACAACTCAAACCTGAAAAATATACTAAGTGTTGAACAACCTATCAAACATACAAACACAAGATTAACACACATGTAAATCAAGCTGAACCAACATATGATAAAGAACAAACATACTAAATAAGTGTTCAAAGTTCAATGTCAACTAAGTTATTACAAACTGAAATGTTCAAAATACATAGATAGCAAAATACATGTTGGTTCTGCAGCTTCACCTGTGATCTTGTTCTTGGGTTTGCGTGTTCGTGTTATCACCAACCTCCAGGGTCCAACAATCCATAACCACTATCATAGTGATCATAACCATATAAAGGATTATGGGTGAAATTTCATCCCATGTGTTGACCAAATGTTGGTTGGTGATAGTACTGGTAGTATGGATTGTAGCCGCAAACCTAACCAGTATGTCCAAGTTGCCCACAAAATGACAACCAACAAGTCTGAAATTATTTGAAAAACCATAAAGTTGAGTATGAGTTTGGTTATCAAATCTGGCTAAAGTGGAGGCAACCCGATGCATTTCTGATCTAGCTTTCTCATTTTGCACATTCAGATCCTTCAGTGGCAACACAATATCTTCAACACTAAGTCTATTTAGATCGACAATCAAGTGATGCTCCTCAGATTGCTGAGTCTCTAGATTGTTTGATCCTTTAAACTCTACATTCTGGTTCACTTGAGATTTCTTTGAGACTTTCTTCTTGCGTTTTGAAGATTTAACTGTAGTGGTAACTTTGACTTTTCCGTTTACATCCTCTTTGTTTTGCAAATTAGAAGTTTCCTTCATATCTGCAACAGCTAGACCGACTTAGACAAAGTGTTTATGCAGACCTTGTGGATCAGGCACAATCTCTTTGTCATCAAACTTAGAAGAGAAATGTTTATTCTTCTTTTTCTTTTCTTTTTTGACTTTGCTAGCGTTGGCATTGATTAAGATTCTTGGTTTCTCATCTTCTATTGTAGCTAGCAAGTCGAATTTATTCTACATGTTCTACTCAGAATTCATGTCAACAGAAACACTAGTAGACTTGCATGAGGAACTTGAGCTATTTGATCAAAAACATATCTAGAAATGATTACATAAGGATCATTCATGGTCCAATCAATGATTTCCCCAACCTTAATCAACTCATGGCCAATATTTTGATTATTGGAATCAGAATTGAGTGATTTAGGCCTAGCAACACTTGAACAATCCATGAAAAAGTGAGTAAACTTCAAACTTTAGCAAATTAGCAAATTTGATGAAAATGGAGTTTAATTGTATAAAAAGCTTTAGAATCTATATACAATCAATTCACAAACCTGTAGCACACTCAAACATGTATGAGTTCAATCAAATTAGCATATCATGAAAATTTAGAAAATCACAGCCTTGTTCTTGAACTTGAGATTTTGTTAAAAATCAAAGTTCAAAATAATAAAATTAAAGCTCCAATAGATTAGGAATATGATCTAGATCAATAGTGAAAACTACACAAACATCCAAATCTAAGCCTAACACCTCCAATTCGATCAAAAAGTGAGTTTAAGAAAGGTTTTCAAAAATTCACTAAATCTGCTAACAAGGATTCAATACTTGATGAAAATGAGTTTGGATTTCTGCAATGATTTTAGTATTAGATTACTAGCACATGAAAATCATCAATTTTACCAAAATTAATCTCGAAAAAAGATTTGAATTCAGATCTGTATGAGCAGACACGAACAAGAAGATGATGAACAACTAATTTTCTCCAAATGATGATGTGAATGCACCAATAGTTTCGTGTTATGATGAGAGTCAATACTCAAAACTGTAGCAAAACCCAAATCTCAATGGATCATCTCCAATATGATGGAATAGTGACTTAATGTTCTTGAGTGTTCTTCACGTCCAGAACCCCAAATCTGGCAGAATCTTCAAATCTGATGTTCTGATGATGAAACTGATGATGGATTTGGATTCCAAATGATGTTTTCACTCTAGAATCACCCTTCAACCTTCAATTTCTTCACCAAATAGAGCTAAATCTTGTAAAATCCTCAAGAACAAAAAGGGTTTTGTTCATACCGAAAGCTCTGATACCATTTGTTAGGTCCTCTTAGATCCAAGAATCTCATAAGTACGATATTAAATGAGGCGGAATACAAGTTCGATCAAGAAGTTCAATCACACAATCAACGAAGAACACAATATAAAATTCTCAATGTTTATTGTTCTATTCAAGAACTCAAATGGATTACAAGTGTTGAATGGAAATCGAGATTTACACCTTAGAAAACACACACTTAGGCTACCTCATCAACTACTCCTAAAACAACCTAAGTGTTCTTGTTCTATTTATAGCAACAACAAATGGTGAAACTAAGTTAAACACAATAAGCTGCGTTTGAGGTAAATGACCTGCTGAGTCCGCTCGGCTAAATCTCGACTTGCGTGTCGTCTTGAGCATACTGAAGTTGACTTGATGTTGACTTGAAATAATTGGCTTGATCATCAAAATATTCATCAAACTGTTTAGTACAAGCAAGAGCAGGTCGTACAGGCTAACTCACTAAGTGCAAGCCGTATGGAATACGAGGCTGGTCATTAGGAACATTAGGATGGTCATTAGAAACATCAGGCTGGTCGTTTGGAACATCAGGCTGGTCGTTTGGAACATCAGGTTGGTCGTTAGGAACATTACCAGGTCGTTAAGAACAACTGGCTGATCGTTAAGAACAAACCCTCGTCCGTCAGTAAACAAGCTGGTCGCTCAAACACTTAGCCAAATATCCCAATCAACTAGCTGGTCAAGAGTTACATCAGCTCTTTGAAGCTCATCAAGTATAGAGATAAAGCGAAGATACTGGTTGGTCATTGTTTCACCATTTTTGTATCTGAAATTTTCATATTTCTGTTTTAAAATTTCCTTTTTATTCTTTTTTACCTCACTTGTTCCTTCATACATCTCATTGAGAACATTCCACAGTTCAAAAGCCGTTTTGTACCCTTTAAACCCAACAAGTATGGATTTGGGGTAAAGCTGCTTGCAAGGTCCAGTAGGCCTTGAAGTTTGGCTCGGGTCTATTTTGGTAAATTTTTCAAGAGGTTTTGGAATGAGAACCTTTTCTTCATCCACAGATGGTACAGTTACAATAATGGGACCAACAGTCATTGACTTCCAGATACGGTGGTCTAAACTTCGAACAAACCCCCTCCATACAGAGCTACCATGTGTCAAAATCCTCTACGGTGAACATGGGTGGTTTGTTTGTGCTACCGTTTGAAGTTACTAAACTGAGATCGTTCATTTTGAAAATTTTAGAAAGAAAGCTTGAAAAACAGTAAAATAGACAACTAAATATCAACTTTGTAGCACTTGAAGTCTTCAAAGTGAGAGCCAAAGCTCTGATACCACTTGTAGGATCAAGATTCTTCTCACCTAATTATGATACAAGATTTACTTTTAAGATTAACCTTGCAGAATTAAAAAAAAACCTTCACTTTACTTAAACGATTAACACTTGTGAATACTAGTTGTTTGCATGAATATAGTAACACACGAAGTAAAATATACTCGGCACTATTTGCATTAACTCAACAATTTTACACAAGTTTTTACACAGATTCATATGTGTACAATGTTAAAGACGAGCTAAGCTATATAGAGTGCTAAGGGAAATCAACGATCGCCATTAATTTCCATAAGGTCATCTAGACTGTTGAATACAAAAGTCAAACTATACTACCAAAAAAATAATCTTTGACAGATGGGATGTATTGCATGTGATTAGCAACAATCTACTTTTGGAGAGAAGCTTTGATAGATAAGGAAGCAACCAGGAAGCTTTTGCAGGGATTTGATGCCTAAAAAGACTTCACAGGAAAAGTCCGGTTGAACTCATTATCTGGTGGATAATCGAGTTGACCGGGAATATTCGCAACTGGACAAAACTGATTTTTCCGGTTGAATGGACTTCTCCGCCTGAACTCAGATGTCCGCTTGAACTCTTTTCAACCCGAACGGCTACAAAATAAACTTCAACGGGAATACCAAAGTCTGGTATTCCTTACAATCTCCCCCTAAGCTGATGCTGTCAAATTATTCTCCATCATCGAAGCTATCTTTAAAAATTAATTTGTACAAAAAAAAAAAATCTCCCTGGCCTACTTATCCAAGGCTCTGATGCTTGCATAGACATCTTGAGACAACTGTTTCATGCTCGTTTTGGTCACCTTCACAAATTTAAGGGCTTCCCAATCTCTTTCATTCCATTGATCTTGAACAGAGATGGAGTCATGAGTGATGAATGTACCATCAGCCCTATGCACATAGAATAGCTTCTCTTCTTCTTCCCATATGACAAATTTGATCTCACTGAAGGGTTGTTCTTCGTCATTGTCTGTATCTCCCTGAGATCTGTAAAGCATCCCACACTCATGCACTGTAGGTTCTATGCAGATTCTCAACAGATGCTAGGCTCTAATTGGGCTCAAAATTTATCTTAGCTTTACATAAATATCTGTCAACGGGTACACATCAAGCATTCTAGTGGCTTTGTGAGCATTTACCATTTTGGTTGTCCCATCCTCGTTTTGAAAAGTGAAGTCAAAGGTGGCTTTATCAACTGTCCAGCCTGTAATCCTATTCTTTCGTCTGAAAGGATTTTTCTTTTTGGTTTCCTTTCCTTCTTCCTTATCATGTGCATTAGTCTCCTCTTTCTCTTCTTCTTCTCTTCATCAGAATCATCTTCTGATTTTGGATCAGTAGGGGCTTTCCCTTTTGATGAGGGAGAGGAGGGACCAGGAGGTAGGTCAGCAGCTTTTCTTGGTGGAGCAGGAGTAATGGTTTTAGTGGATGAAGGTTCTCTTATGGTAAGAGAGGGTAGAGGTTTAGGCTTTTGTGAGGGTGGTTTCATGGCTTCTAGTGCAGGGCTAGAGGGAGGTGAAGGTGGGAAAATATCATAAATATCCAAAGTTGGGCAGGGCTTTGGTTTTAGGTTGGAGGGAATATATGGAGTGAAGTTGTTAGTTCTGTATTTAGGATTTGAAAGTTTCTGAGCAACCTTTTTGTTTTCTCATGGGTTGAACCGGAAACTTGAGACGAAAAACCAAAACACATGACTTTTTGAAATTGACTTGTGTTAATTTTCATAGTTTGACAGACGTTACTGAGTTACTGACTATGAACTGAAATGGTTTCTGATTAACACAAAGATTTTCTTTTCTCTTTTTGTATCATGAGACAGACTCTTTAACACAAAATTTTCTTTATTAAAGGTTTCTGAAAACATTTAATCAAAGTTCATCATACCAATAGCTGTAATGAGGTAGAAGAATCTTGCCTCATCAAAAGCTTTTGTAGATAAATCAGCTAATTGATTATCCGTGTAAACTTTAAGAATTTTAATCAAATGTTTTTCAGCACAATCTCTAATGAAATGATACATGATGTCAATGTGCTTTGTTTTAGAGTGCTTCACTGGGTTGTTGGTAATTGAAATGGCACTGTTATTGTTAGCAAAGATAGGAGTTTCCATAAATGTGATGCCATAATATAGCATTGGATTTTGAATCCACAAGACTTTAACACAGCAGCTTGAAACATCAATATACTCAGCTTCAGTAGTAGAAGTAGAAACACAGGTTTATTTTTTGCATTGCCATGAAACAAGTCTCTCCCCCCAGAAACTGACAACCACCTGAAGTTAATTTCTTGTCCAAATTGCAGCCTCCATAATCACTATAAGTGAGTGCTTTGAAGGTGAAATTAGAATTCTTAGGATACCACAGACCTAATTTGGGTTGACCCTTCAAATATCATAATATCCTTTTAACTGCTAACATGTGGGACTCCTTTGGTGATGCTTGGTATCTAGCACATAGACAAACACTGAATATAATGTCTGACCTGCTTGCTGTGAGATACATCAGTGATCCAATCATTGCTCTATAAAGGTGCTCATCCACAGGTTCACCACTACATTCACTTGTAAGCTTGTGTGATGTGGAGATGGGAGTCTTGGTGCTAGAAGCTAACTACATATCAAAATGTTTAAGCATATCTTGAATATATTAATATTGGTTCAAGAAAATACCTGAGTCAGTTTGCTTCACTTGAAGCCCCGAGAAGAAACTGAGTTCTCTCATTGAGCTCACCTCAAACTTTGCTTGCATAAGAGCTTCAATTTTCTACAAAGAGCAGAATTGGATGAACCAAAGATGATGTCATCCACATAAACTTGAACCATCAACATGTCTTTACCAACTTTCTTGATAAAAAGTGCTTTGTCAATTGCTCCTCTCCTATACCCATTCTCCAAGAGGTAATTGGAAAGGGTTTCATACCATGTTCTAGGAGCTTGTTTGAGACCATACAAAGCCTTGATAAGCTTACACACTCTGTTAGGATAGTGTGGGTCTTCAAAACCAGGAGGTTGACATACATACACTTCTTGATCCAACAACTCTTTAAGAAAGGAACTCTTGACATCCATTTGAAATACTTGGAAGTTTTTGAATGCAGCATAAGCCAAAAAGATTCTGATGGCTTCTATTCTTGCTACAGGAGCAAAAACTTTATCATAGTCAATTCCTTCCTGTTGAGAATACCCTTGTACTACTAATCTTGCTTTGTTTTTCACCACTATTCCTCTATCATCCTTCTTATCTATAAACACCTATTTGGTACCAATTGGCTCTGTCCTTCTGGAAAATCAACCAATTCCCATACTTTTTGTTTGTTGATCTGAAACCGTTCTTCCTGCATAGCTTCGTTATCTTCTAAAGCTTCAGTTACCTTGGTAGGAACTTCTTGTGACAGAGAGACAGCATGCAAGTATATGTTTGCATCAATAGACTTGCTTCTTGTCAACATAGGTGCTGAAACTTCTCCAATAACATTCTCCAAAGGATGATACTTGTTGATTCTTCTATCTTGGAACATTGTGAATTCATGGCTTCTTCCATTGGTGTGAAAATTGAGTTGTGGAAGTGTCTCATCAAGCTCAATATTACCAATAGGTGAAATGGGATCGGTTGTTGTGTTTAATTCTTGTGAACTGGGCATTGACCATAGGATTCATGTTCAAAACTGAGCTCATTTGTTGCTAGATCATTTGAATTTGAAGGCTCAGTGATCCCAGAGTGAGAGTTCTCCAAAGACTCTGAACTGTCATTTTCCGGTTGAACTTGAGCCGAAGATTCAATTGAAGCAGGTTCCGTTTGAACTTGAACCAGAAATTCTTCCGCTTGATTTTGAACCGAAACATCATCCGCTTTAATTTAAATGAAATCATAAGTGTTGTTCACAACTATTGGCTTCAGTGGCTTCATGCTGATTGAAGAAAAGAATGGAGGGTCAACAGAGAAGTTCTTTGTGCTACTCCTCCAATGTTCATCAGCAGAAGTTTTAATTTTCTGTACCTGCATAGAATTACTAACTGGCTTCTCAACAGTTATGTTGAAGGTGGTGGTTAGTGAATCAATGTCATATAACCAAGTGGGCTGAGAAGTAAAGTTGTTCTTTGATTTCTCATTAAAGAACACATTTAGTGTTTCCTCAACAACTTTAGTTCTCTTGTTGTATACTCTATATGCTTTTGACACACTAGAGTACCCAACAAAATATCCATCATCTGCCTTTTCAGCAAATTTTGGCAATAGCTCATTGGTTATCAAAATTGTAACAGGACACCCAAAAGATTTAGAGAAATAGATGTTTGGTTTTCTACCTCTCCAAAGCTCATATGATGTTTTATTATTTCCTTTATCAATTAAAATTCTATTTTGGACATAACAGGCAATGTTTACGACTTCAGCCTAAAAGATTATAGGAAGTTTACAATCAGCTAACATTGCCCTAGCAGCTTCAATCAAAGTTCTATTTGTCCTTTCAGCAACTCCATTCTGTTGTGGAGTTCTAGAAGCACTGAACTGCCTTGTTATCCCTTTTTCTTCGCAAAATGAATTTAAAACATGATTTTTAAATTTCGTGCCATTGTCACATCTCATTGTTTTGACCTTAAATTTTGACTGATTTTCCAAGTTGACAATAAGAGTTTTCAACAATTCACCAGTTGGCCCAAACAAATCCATGACTTCTTTCCCAAATTCATTACCCTAGTTGGCCCAAACAAATACATGTGTAGCAACTCTAAGGGTTGTGAGATAGAACTTTCAGCTTTTGGCTTAAAGGAAGACTTGTGTTGCTTACCCTTGAGGCAAGGTACACAATGCTCAGAACAAGTAAATTGTTTAGCAGGAACACCCTTGACTAAACCAAGATTGACAATTTTGTTCATGTTCTTGTAATTTACATGTCCTAGCCTTCTATACCAAAGATCAGACTCATCAACTGAGGCTTTGGAAATAAAACAAGCAGTGCCACTTGTAGGTGCAGCAACTGACATATCCAGTACATACAAACCTTCTTTCCTGGGTGCTCTAAGCAGAATCATTTCCTCGGGAATTTAATTTAGATTTAAGTATGATTGCCTCTTTCTCATTAAACAAGACATTTAACCTCTTGTCACACATTTGTGAGACACTAAGTAGGTTAAAGTTTACTGCACCAACAAGATTGACTCTATCAAAGCTTACCGAACCATTTGTAACATCTCCTCTAGCTGAGATGTGCCCCTTGTTGCTTCCAAAGGCAGCTGCTCCGCCATTGAATATTTTTGTGTTTTCTAGGATGTTTTTATTTCCTGTCATGGGCTAGTGCATCCACTGTCAACGATCCATAATCAAACTTGACTCTTAATTTGCACCTGCACATGTAACAAATTTATTAGTTTTTGTAAGGGACCCAAGCCTTTGTGGTCTTGGTTCTTACTAATGCATCATTATACGTGTACTCTTTCAGTACTAAAGTATTAAAAATAGGTTTCTCTGTGAGCAAGTCATCATTTTCAAAGTCTACATTTTGATAAGAACTTTGTTGATGAAATTTCTCACTTCCTGTTTGTGATTTTCTTTCCAGAGCCTTTCTTTCTCTAAACTCTCTTAACTTTCTTTGTTTATTTGACTCAGTTTTTGCAAAATCATTTGTTGGAAATTGGTTATGAGTTGGTGTTGATACATGGTTCCTGGTCGTCATGTGAAGTATCAAATACAAGACAAAGAAACAAAATTTTGTGCTCAGCCGAACTCTAGGCGAACCCTAGTTCGGACTCACACGAACCTGGTCCGAACTGGAGTTCGGCAGATCGTGATTATGCTTGTTTAGTTCAACTATAAATAGCATCGTCTTGTGTAGAGATAAAAAGTTCTGGTCAAATTTTCTTTGTGGGATTCTATGTAATCTCTCTATGGTCTAATACAAAATCCTTTGTATTTACTAGTTGTGTTTCACGTTTTACATTGATTTCGATACGACCAAGTAGACAATCCATCGCTCACGCATTTTCAAGTGGTATTAGAGCATTTGGTTCTCTCTATTGGTTAGAAATCTCTGTTTTATTATCTCTTTGAGTCAAAACCCCAAGGTTTTTACAAAATCTCATCGAGTTTGTGTTCATTTGATCATCTCGAGCGTGCTTTCTGTGAAAAATCTTCTTCCACATCATTTCTATTGAGTTTACTTGAGTTCCTGTCGAAAATCTCGTCCAAAAACACTGAAGATCATGAAATTCGAGACCAAAATAGCCGCTCCGAACTCAAGTTCGGATCCAGTTTGGAAGTTTTTTAAACGAAGTTGAGGTTCAGAAGTGTTCGGCTAGAGTTCGTATCGAGTTCGGACATAGTTCAGTTCGAGTTCCGACAGTCTGTATCAGTTTGGTTCTAGTTCAGCTAAAGTCATCCGAAGTCAAGTTCGGTTGAGGTTCGAATCAAGTTCGGGTGAACAGTACCAGTTTGTCAAAATGTCCGATTTTCAAGCGTTTGCAGCAATTTAGAATTTGATGCAAACTACAATGCAAACAATGATGAATTATGATAATGAAATTGGAACAAGTCAGAAAGTTCCCAAATTACTAAAATTGGAAGATTATCATAATTGGGTTAAACAGTTTGAAGCATACGTTGATATAAATGATATTTATATGTGGTTGTTCTTCACTAATCAATATGTCTATCCTAAGGATGAAACTGGGGAGCCAATTATTCAAAGAAAGCTTTCACCTGAACAAAAGAAAAAGGCATATGGTACTTTGACAATGGCTTTGCCTAAATGTAAAACACGAAACTGATCTTTGCTAGTGCATGATTAACATCAGAATTATAAGACACGAGGTAAATAATAGATCTTTGATTGATTTAAAGCTCGGTTATACAGAGAGAGATCACAGAGAGTAAACACACAAGTAAACACACAGTTAAACTCACAACTCTCAACAACTGACTCTCTCTAACTGAGCTAATACTATTTATATACAACTCTGTCCAGCGGACCAACTAACCAGCGTACCAGATGGTCCGGCGTACCATCTGGTCCGCTGAGACCAGAATATACAAAACTCTCTATTACATAACAAGACCTAACACTAGACAACGAAACTTGTTCTAACAAACTCCCCCTTGTCTTGTGCTAGTCTTCAGAAACTTCTGTCTACGTCTTCTTCCAATGCTGAGTCCGGTTGTTCCCAGCATGGATACCAAAAGCAAAACAAACTCTGATCACTCTTTGAAATTGCAAAGCTTGTTCAGCATGCTCAAGCTTGTATAGAATGTTGTTGTGATAGAGTTTGTCTATATCAGCTTCAGACAAGTTGATCAACCACATCGGATCATAAAATCTGATCACCTTGTTGTCTTCTTTAACCACCACCACTGCTTCTCTAGTTTCTTCATCATAATACCACCATCTCAAAGTCTTGATACAATCTTGTTCGAGCTTTTTCAAAAGAATTTTCTTCAGTTGAATCGGCTTCTTATACTTTAAGACTACAACTGGTTTTCCAGTAATCGGATGAATATCTGTCGGATGATTAACATACTTAGGTCTTTGCGGAGTTAAAAACCTGAACTTGCCTTGACATTCTTCTATCAGCTTATTCTTGAAGATCTCAGCCAACAAGTTATGTTCATGATTCAAGAAAGGTCTTCTTGACAAATCTCTCACATCACAAACCGGTAACGTATTGAATCTTGTAGCATGCTTCAGATATATCACCCCAAACTCCCTTTTAATTGCATAACACTTTAGTTCAGAGTCATACATCCAACTGATTATTCTACCAGTAGCTTCACCACCTTTTCTGTCAAAATATCTCTTTTGATCAACAACCTTGGTTGGTTTTACTACTGGCATCTTCTTAGCTCTTTGTTCTTTCAACCAAGCATCAAACAACATCTTCTTCTCTTCTTCCTTTGATAACTTTTCAGATTCATTTGATTCTGGTTTTTCAGTTTCAGATTCTTTCTTCTTCAACTCCTCCTCTACTTTTCCTTCATCATCATTACCAAAGAAATTGAAACCTCTAGACTGATCATCAGCAGAAAAATTTCCATAAACTTTAGGATCATCTGGATATTCTTCAGCTGTCATATCTTCTACTTCTACATGCTCTTCTTCAAAATCCATCTTCTCATCAGAATTTTCTTCTTCATAGGAATCAGCAAAAGGCACTTTATCTACATCATCCACATTTAATGCAAAAATAGCCGCCAATTGCTCTTTTGAATATGGATTTATAAATTCTCCTTCTTTCAGCTCAACTCTAGAAATTGGAGTTACATCATATACTTCTTTCTCTGAAGACTCCCCCTGAGCAGTAGCAGATGGTTCAGCAGCAGTAGACGAATTTCCCGCTGCACCAGCACTGGAACCATTACCACCAACTCCTCCTTCAGGATCTGGATCCTCATTCAAATATTTCATTACATCATCATCATCTTTACAACTTTCCTCGGGATCTGGTCGTCTCTCCCCCTGAGCAGGTAAAGCTTTGAGCATCAAATTTAACTGCTCACCGAGAGTAAGAGAAAGTTGTTGCAGTTTAGCAATCTCACGATCCTTTTCTTTATCCCGAGATTGTAATTCAACAATTTCACGATCCTTTGCTTGATCTCTAGAAACCAATTCCTTTACCAAATTTTTCAGACCCCGGATTTTAGCATTTTGCTGGCGATTAGTGGATTCTAACTCATCGAGTCGAGTTTGATGTAATGCCAGTTTCTATCAGTAGAAGAGATGGTGGACGTTGTAGAAGCAACTGTTGTAGATGCAGATGCAGTAGTAGATGCAGAACAAGTAGGTCTTCAAATAATCAGCTTTCGTACAGGTGGAATACTGGAACTTTGAACAGCAGCAGATATTGTGGTTGGCTGAACTGGTAGTGAAGACGGAGTTGACACTTTCTGCTTCTTACTTGGTGGAGTAAGACTTGACTTCCTGGCATCAGCAAGGAACGAACCCTGCTTTACTAGAACATTTGGCCGAGCAATATGTTTAACACGCTTGCCAGTTCCTACCATAGGAGCTTTGCCTTTATCCACTGTCTTTGGCTCTGTAACAGGATCCTCCATAGCAGGAGAATAAGAAGGATCATTATCTTTATCCTCAACCTGTTTGGTTCTAGTCTCATACATTGAGGTATCCAGATTTTGAGACTTCAAATAGTCAATGTGTGCCTTGGAACCTTTCTTCACTGGAATTTCTCTGGTATTATGTAAGATGATAACATAACTACCAGAGTCTGAATCAGTAGCAGACGAACTTTCATTAACATCACTATCAGAAACATTAACAGCATCATTCATGTCTTTATCCTGAGTAGTTACAGTTTCAGGTTCATTGACAGTCTCTTGAATAACTTGCTCTGGTTGTTGTTGTTGTTGCACAAGTGCCTGATCTTGTACTACTGGTTGTTGTTGATTTGGTGCTTGATTTGGTGCTTGATCTGCTTGAGCATCATGATCTTCTTCTTCATTCTCATCAATCTCAATGGGAAAACCTTTATCATCATACTCTAATTCAAGCTTTCAGGATGTCTTGCAGCACCATCAGCAGGAGCTACATAGTCTGGATTAGCATGATGACCAATTAGCTTTTTCACCGGTGGAGGAATATTGTTTCCTTTTCGCTTTTGATAAACCAGATTTTTTCCAACTGCAACTTGATTCATATGCTTCATCACTAAAATTGCAGCCTGATTCTTTGGAAGATTTGGATGAAGGTCATCTAAGATCATCTGTAGAAACCGCGGATACGTCAGACTTTTAACTTGTTTCGTCAATATATCCTCCTTCATGTAACTGAAAATCCATCCAGAAAAGTTGAACGGCCGATTCATTATCAACACAGTAAAGAATGATAAAACTTTCAAATCAAACTCCTATTGGCCTCTTGTCCGATTCCCAAAGCACTTGATAATTACATGCATCAAGTACTTGTACGGAGGACTCAACTTCGCTTTAAGATACCATGGAACATATAACTGGCCATCGTACTTTATCCGCCTCAACAAAGCTATTAAGTCTGCTTCGTCGAATTCTGTTGGAAAATCGGTTTGATCGTTCAATCTCAAAACCCTCCGAACATCAGCTTCAGAAATAGTGACATCTGTTTGAAGAATTCTTGCACGGATAACCGAAGGAACGAATGAACAGTCTACTTGAGCCGTGTTCCAAAACATCATGAGTAAATCCTTGTAAGGTGTACACATGTGTGTAGCAGCATAACAAATCCTCGATCGTCTTATGAAATCAAAGATACCTAGAAAGTGAGGTTTCCAACGTGCTGAAGCATCTAAAAACGCACACACATTATGCTCTCCGTTTGATTTGAAATCGGCCATATCTGAAACAATCACCAACATAAACTATCATTAAAATCAACAGTACTAACAAACAACCCTAATTCCACTTGAAATGCTCAAACGATCAACTTTAATTGAACCATTTGATCTGCGGAGCATTTGCGGACCAAAATTGGTCATGCGGACCATGTGGTCCGGCGAACCAGATACATTGACCGCGTATCAGATTAAACCATCTGGTCTGGTGGATCAGTTGCGGATCAAATTAGTCACGCGGACCATCTGGTCCGGCGGACCAGAATATTGACCCCGTATCAGACTTAGTCAAACGGACCAGACGCGGACCAATTCAAATTTGGTTCAAAAGTGGTCCGCCGCGGACCATATGGTCCGGCGGACGAACAGTTAACCGAAGAGTCATTTGCAAATTTGATAGACCAAATGATTTGTGTTGTGAAATCGAACACCAGGGGATAGATTCTCGAGTTGATTACGACCATGTACATGTGATTAAAACAGATTAACACCAACCAAAACTCATTAAACCTCCTTCAAGAAGGTTCTCGTGAAAAACCGAGACTAAAAATTCAAAAATTGAACAAATTTTGCAACCAAAATTCAAACCAAGACCGTCATTTGAAGGGAAATCGAGCAACCTACCTGTAACAACAAAAATCACGAGCAGCAGTTCGTTATACTCAGAGAAATCAAAGAAAAACCAATTTGTGCGTGTTTTTAGGGTTTTTAGAAGAAAACAGATGGTCCGCGGGTTATGAGAAACCCCGGATCAAATTCGTCTATTTATACCCAATGCGGTCCGCCCAGCGTATCATATTATCCTTTAACTTTCAATTTTCACATTTTGCACCCGAAACTTCACCATTTTCAAATTTTAAAACATGATGAGCTGTTTTTAGCATCGATTGTGGTTCTTTCAATAATAAATTGCCATATCTGAATTCAGTCGATCAAAAATAAAGCAGAATGGAAATCTTTTTGACTTTTATCAAATTTATATCAAAACACAACCAAAATCTTTTTGATTTTCCGAACTTATGCTAAAACTCACCAAAAATCTTTTTGAAATTTTCTGAAATAGCAACAAAATAGAAACAAGAAATTTAAATGCGATAAGTTATATTTTTGTGAGAAAGATCACAATGTGAGATCATATCAGTGAGATGCACTTAACACATTTCAATTTCAATCTATTCAGCATGCAAGTCAAGCAGTTCATGAATACAACATTTTCATGTTTATTTCAGTCAAATCAAATCAATGTTTACTGCTTTCTGATATGAATTAGGTATATTTATCATGCATAGAAATCATGGTACCCACACATTCAAGCAATTTGAGAATCTGATTTATTCCTTTTTTTTCCTTTTTCCTATATTCATTCATGAATATTTACAGATTTAAGTCGTTCGTAGTGTTTCATGCAAAAAGAAAGCAGAACCCTAAACAAACAACAATCAGGTCGATCTTTCGATATGCAGAGAAAGTCCGATTGTTTAGGAAAATAAGAAAGTAAAACAAGTTGAAATTGTATAACTCAACAACAATCAGGTCGGTACTTCCGTACACGCAGAGAAAGTCCGCTGAGTTATACGAAACACCAAGAAAAATAAAGCAGAACGTCAAACGAACAACGATCAGGTCGATCTTTCGATACGCAGAGAAAGTCCGATCGTTTGACAAAATAAAGAAAATCAAACAAGTTTAAATATTTCAAAAGAACGCATGCATACACTAGAACACTTACTTATTCTGTTTATGCATTTTTCACCTTTTATCAAGATTACTCAAACACAAGAACTATGTTACACCACTGATTTCAATCAAGCATTATCTTTATATCATACTGGCAAGTATCAGATATTGATCAACACATTCAATGAAGCATACAAGAACCTACAGCCTCTCAATCTAGTTTATCCATGGTCAGTAACATTAACTGATATACCATCATTCTCACAAGGTTGGATCACATTTCTCAATTTTGTATTTTTCAATTTTTTTTTATGCTTTTTCATGTTCCAATACAGAAAAACACACTATTTTTGTATTTTTCATATAAATCTCTCCCTAAAAAGCAGAAAAATAAAGCAAAACATTAAACTAAAAAGTGATCAACTGAATTAGACAGCATCCAACTTTGTAATCCCATTAATTTGCAACAAAAATTTAAAACGAGTTTTGTCAAAAGCTTTGGTAAACAAATCAGCTCATTGAAAATCTGTATGAATTTTCTGCAAATCAATCAATTTCTTTTCATAGCAATCCCGGATAAAATGATATCTGATATCAATATGTTTAGTTTTGGAATGCTGAACAGGCTTTTTCGTGATAGAAATAGCAGCTGAGTTATCAATGAAAATTGGGGTAGTTAGAAAATTCAAACCGTAGTCGCGAAGCTGCTGTTGTATCCACAAGACTTGAGAACAACAACTAGAAGCAGCTACATATTCTGCTTCTGCAGTAGACGTTGCAACCGAGGTTTGCTTCTTGCATTGCCAAGAGACTAATCTCTCCCCCAAAAACTGACATCCGGCGGTAGTAGATTTAAAATTGATCTTGCACCCACCATAATCCGAGTCAGAATAAGCTGATAACTCAAACTTATTATCATTAGGATACCAGATACCAAGATCCGGATTACCCTTCAAATAAGCAAAAATCCGTTTTACTGCTAGCATATGTGAAGCTTTCGGAGCGGCCTGATACCTAGCACACAAACAGACAGCAAACATTATATCAGGACGAGATGCGATTAAATACATAAGTGAACCAATCATAGCCCTAAACAATGTCGGATCAACAGATGCACCGGATTCATCTGGTGCGATACCATGTGAAACCTGAATTGGAGTTCTAGGAATCCGAACATCGCCAATTTTGAATCGAGTCAACACGTCAGACACATATTTTGATTGATGTAAAAATATGCCTTTAGTAGACTGTTTAACTTGCAGACCCAAAAAGAAACCAATCTCTCCCATTGAGCTCATTTCAAACTTAGTTTGCATAACTCGCTCAAACTTTTTGCATAAACTGTCTTTTGTGCTACCGAAAATAATGTCATCAACATAAACCTGAACCAACAACAAATCTGTCCCGAACTTCTTTGAAAATAGCGTACAATCCACTGTGCCACGCTGAAAACCATTTTCAAGTAAGTGAGTTGACAGAGTCTCATACCAAGCCCTGGGAGCCTGATGAAGACCATATAAAGCCTTGTCGAGCTTGTACACTTTGTCAGGAGTTTCTGGATCAAAAAAACCAGGTGGCTGCTTCACATAAACCTCTTCACGAATCTTCCCATTCAGAAATGCACTCTTGACATCCATCTGATACACTTTGAATCCGTGATGTGCCGCGAAAGCAAGAAATATTCTGATAGCTTCAATTCGTGCAATAGGAGCATAAATTTCATTGAAGTCAATGCCTTCTATTTGGGAAAAACCTTGAACCACCAATCGTGCCTTGTTTCTGACAATGACACCACGATCGTCTTCTTTACATTTAAAGACCCACTTTGTGCCACACGGTTCCTTAGAGTTCTTTGGTAAATCAACGAGATGCCAAACGCCCAACTTTGTAAATTGCTGCAACTCTTCTTGCATTGCGTCTACCCAAGAAGCATCCTCCAATGCTTTATCAACATTAGAAGGTTCTACCTGAGATAGAAAACATGAGTGAAAAACTTCATTCTGAACCCCAGAGTCTCTGATTTCGGCAATCAAAGCATCAATATTTCCTGCCAATTGATTTCGTGTACGAACTCCCGAAGACGGATCTCCAATAATGTATTCTTGAGGATGAATATTGTTAATCCCAAGAATTGTTGAATCAGAAACTGCCTGATTATCTGCCAAATTGTTTAAAGTTGCCTCTGCCACTTCTGAACTTGATAAATCACCAATCGGTAACGAATTTGGTACAGAAGAACTTGTACTTGGCAGATGAATTTGATCATCTACAGGTGTGGATTCAGCTTCATGAAATGTACTTTCATCATCATCAGAAGAACTCATAGTTTCCAAACTAGAAACACTCTGACTAGATGAAGCAACAGCAGTTGTAGTGCTTGAAAGCTTTGGAATCCATGAATCTGGACCAGGAGTTGTCAATGTGGACCAGGAGTTGTCAGTGAGTGTAGCATAGCAGCTAAAATATCAGGATCCTCCTCTTCCTCAGATCCAGATGGTGCAACCGTGAACGAATCAATTAGAGACTTATAATCATAAGACTGAGCATCAGCCGATTTGGGATGTAGAAAAGTATGCTTCTGACAGTCCACATTCACATGATTCTCAATAGTCTTGGAAGACGGAAAGTAAACACGCTTCATCAGATGATGATATCCAACAAAACACCCTGAACAGCTTTTAAAGCAAACTTCCCACCTTCTTTGAGAACCGTGCAAAGACACCCAAACGGTACAAAGAAATTCAAATTAGGCTTTCGACCTTTAAGTAATTCATAACTTGTTTTATTGAATCTCTTTACAATCAGAACGTGATTGAGCACATAACATGCAGTGTGAACAGCTTCGGACCAAAATTTTATTGGTAGATTTGCATCAGCCAACAAGGTTCGAGCCGTCTCAATCAAAGTTCTATTCTTTCGTTCAGCGACTCCATTTTGTTGCGGAGTATACGACGCACTTAATTCATGAACAATCCTAAGGAATCACAAAATGCTGCCATCTTAGCATTCTTAAACTCAGTTCCATTATCAGTACGAATGCGACAGACTTTATGCTTGTACATTGATGGAAATTTGGATAACAGCTTCTGAATTTGATCAGGAGTTTCATCTTTTGATGCTAGAGACACCACCCATGAAAAGCGAGAAAAATCATCCGTAATAACCAAACAATAATAACTACCCTCAATGCTGCGAACATTCACAGGACCAAAAAGATCCATATGAAGTAGCTCTAAAGGAGTCACAATCGAATTTAATCGTTTAGACGGATGAGACTTTTTCTTTTGCTTACCCTTCTTACAAGACACACAAACATCATGTATAGAAAATTTATTCCTTGAAACGCCTTCAACCAGATTATGATTTACCAAATAATTCATTTTCCGGTAATTGATGTGTCCCATACAGCGATGCCACATGATGGATTCTTTTTCTGTAGCCTTAGAAATAAAGCATGTAGCAGAAACTGCAGATGAAGTCTGATTCATGTTCAACACATATAAGTCACAAAATCGAGGAGCTCGTACAACAATCCAATCATCAGGAATTTGGATTCCAGGTTTCAGAATTAAGCACTCTGAACTTGTGAAAGCAGCAGTGTACTGCTTATCACAAATTTGAGAAACGCTCGGCAAATTGTGTTGCAACTCTTGTACAAATTGGACTTTGTCAAATGTAATCTTCTCGTTACCCAGTTTGCCCTCACCGGTAATCTTACCACCTTTATCGCCAGTGAAAGTAACATTTCCTCCTTGAATAGGTTTAACATCTGATAGCAAGGAAATATTACCCGTCATGTGCATGGATGCTCCACTATCAACTACCCAGAAGTTGTTGACAGCTCGCTTGCGAGCACCCTGCACATTTCATCTATTAATTAGTGAGTATCTGGACCCAAGTATTCAGCTTTGGGTCGACCGGTGTCTTCAGAAAAGTCCTCGGTGGCTTTTGAGGTCAATTTAGGCAGCCACTTTTGCCTTAACCTAGAAGTAGATGAATCTGTGGTAACATCACTTGAAGATGAACAACCAAATGATTGTTGAGTTTTTGAAATTTTTTCTCTTTTGAAGAATTGTTTTGTGACCACTTTTCCATCTACCTGTTTTGGCTCAGAAACATTGTCTGATTTTTCAAAAGTAACAGCGGAAGCTCTTTTCTCAGCCAAAACCGGACATCTTTTTCTTAGATGACCCTTTTGATGACAATGATAACACCTCCTACGATCAACAAAAACTGCAGGAAAGTTTCCTCCTGATTCAGTTGAGGTGTTACCATCAGTCATATGTTTAACCACTTG
Source organism: Deinandra increscens subsp. villosa (assembly GCA_039602395.1). Classification (NCBI taxonomy): domain Eukaryota; kingdom Viridiplantae; phylum Streptophyta; class Magnoliopsida; order Asterales; family Asteraceae; genus Deinandra; species Deinandra increscens. The sequence continues at coordinate 87,428,800 of JBCNJP010000007.1, read as the reverse complement.
ACTTGGTTTCTTAGCCCTAAATCTCCGAGATTTATTCTTTGGAAGTGGTTTAAACAATGGACCAATATAACCAAATTGATTATAAAATCCATACTCATGAACTCCAGAGTTTTCAGAATATCTTTTGGATTTGACACAATTGCTTTTGTTGTTTTCAAACAATCCAGAATTTTGTTCATAATGACCAAAGTCATCATAAAAATCATAATCCTCACAGAAACCGTATGATTCATAGTCAAAACTGTTTGTGTTAGCAGAAAATTGACCATCAGAATTATAAAAATTCTTAGGTGAATACTTTGAAGTTTTTGACTTTGATGAAAATTTCTGAACTTTTGGAGTGTGAATCTTGATAGAATTCTGATCATCTGAACTAGTTCTGAGTTTCAGCAAAGAACCACTTTTCACATGTTCATGATCAGACAAACATTTTTCATCTGAATCAGCATAAAACACTTTGGAAACTTTTGTTGGATCAACACAACATAATGGAAATGCTTCATCCAAAAATATGGTATCACTACCTTTCAGACAATACATTTTCACTTTCCTAGACGATTCACCAACTTCAGTTGTACCTTTTTGTTTGTCATCAGAATTCCCAAACTTGACATTTTTCTTGTCTTTCTGTTGAACTTTCTGAGGTTTCTTTTGATTAACCTTAGAAACTTCATCAGGATGTCCAAATCCGATGCCATTAAACTTAGCTGATTTCGGTAGAGGTATCGGAATTGAGTTCACATCCGGTGTGGTGGTGTTACTTACACGTACAGACTGACGTTCGAAAAACAAATCACGACCTTTTGTAAACTTTGTCATTTCAAATTCTTTCATTGTTTGTTCAGTGTTAATGATTTTCTGTGCAGCCTCTAAAGGTGTAAGTTTGTCATTCACCGAAACACCAGATTCAGATTGTTTGAGAACTTCTTTGTCAGATTTGGACACAAGTTTGACAGACTTTCTCTTATGAGTGCCCTTATTGTTATCAGATGAACCCTCAGCAAACATATAATAATCAAACACAACAGCTGGTTTGATCTCAGGTTCAGTTGGTCCTTTACCATGAACAATCGGTGGAGGAACTGAAATACACCCTGATTCTTTGAGCACTTCTTTTAAATTTTCATCTTTGCAAAGGTAACTTGCAAAGGAAGATGAATTCTTGAAATTTTCTAATTGTCTTTGAAGATCCAATATTTCAATGTTTAATTCAGAAATTTTAGCATTAGCTTCGGCAAGCTTTTTCTCACAGAAAATATAATCTTCAATTTGGTTATTTAATTCATTTTTTGTGCTCAGAATCACGGCATGCTCACTTTTTAGTTCAGCTTTAACAGCCTCCCACCTTTGTTTGTAAATGGTGACATTTTCTTCTGCTAACATGTATTTATCATAATACATAACTTTCTCAGCAGAAAGTTCTTTCATTTGATTAGCAGTTGTCATGCAAAATTCACAGATATTAGAGTTAACCTGAATATCAGCCATAAAGGCTTGATGACCATCAGCAAAGAAATCTTCTCCCAGAAGATCAGGATCATCTTCAACAGCTACATTTTTCTCTTCAGTGCATAGTAATGAAGACTCATCGGGACAATCTGCAGCCCAGTCATACCCTTCTCCGGTTTGAGAGACCAAAGCTTTAGAATCTGAGTTTAATCCACCAGCAGTTGTATTTGAACTTGATGGATTACCATTGCTTCTTAATGCTTTGTTACTTTGAGCTGCATATTTCTGATATAACTTCGAAGTCTGCTGTTTCTTCACCGAGCTACACTCTTTTGCGAAGTGACCATAATTTTGGCAATTGTAACATCTAACTTTGGATTTATCAAATCCAAGTTTACCTTCGGGATTGAGATCTTTTCTGCCTGTTCTCTTCATAAACTTCTTACCTCTTCTGACAATCATAGCCATAGACCAATTGATATCCATCAATTCTAAATCATCCGGGTCTATTTGTTTATAATCTTCATCCGTCAATTCAGCACTAGTCAATTTTCCTGCTATTACTCCATCATATGAAGAAATCATCGCTGAAAAAAAGTGCCATAAAATCATTTGTTGATTTAGCTGAAAAAGCACTTTGATTTGATGTTGGAATAAAGGATGATTGACTTGAATAAACCGGGTATGTCACTGCAGTTTTTGAGTAAAAGTGTCACTTGAAGAACCCCGAGACATATTTTCTTGGCCACTTGAAGTATTTATCAACAAAAAATGAAGTTGTTGGTGGATTTGAATTAGCTTTCGCTTTTGCATGCATAGTAGATGCATTCTCACCAAAATAAACGCCCGGATTTTGAACTTGAGCTGGTTGAGTTTTAACTCGTTTCATGTCTAATTCCCGAGCCAGCAAGTTTCTTGTAAGATCATCATATGTAATGTCATCAAAACCATTGTCATGTGTCATAAGCAAGATATAACCTTCCCACGATGCAGGTAGAGCATCTAATAACTTTTCCTTCAGTTCACCTGCTTCTTTACTCACTCCGACGATGTCTAGTTCGCTTACCAAATGTGATAATCGTGAAACCAAATCATTAATAGTTTCATTTGGAACATGACAAAAATTGCCAAATTCCTTCAACATCACTTTTTTCTTGCTTTTCTTATATTGTGCATTTCCTTCACATCTGTGACATATCGCATCCCATAAAGCCTTTGAAGTTGAATGCATTTTGAATTGATGCAAAATATCTTTTAGCAAAGCCATTGATAAATTCGAATAAGCTTTCTTTTCCAATTAAAAGGATTCTTTTTCAGCATCATTCTTCTTGTTGTAAAGCTTTACTTGACCAGCCAATTCACCAGTTTGAAACTTTGGAACGTGTAAGGACCAAGATTTGTGGCTTGTGTATTAAATCATCACTTGGCGGAGTATTCTGAAGGCCTATGTGTTAGAATAGGTGAAAATGAGTTGGGTTATGGGTATATTAGGTCATTGGGCCATTTTAGGCATGTTTAGGCTCAATTAGAAAGTGTTTAGAGGGAGTTTAGTGGGCCTAGATGGTGAAATCCGGAAATTAATATGTAATTAGGGTTTTTAGGGTGTCTTGTTTAGCAAGTTGGAGACTCCCTATATAAGGGAAGCTCTCCTCTCGTTTTTAGGTTGTTGGTTTTGGATGATTTTCTTGTGTGTGGTATACGAATTCTGTGCTCCTAGAATTCGGCTTTATTGCTTTGTGTTCCTCTTTCGGTAAATGTTATTATTTTCGTATTTGTAGTCTTGTTCTTTATTGATTTTACTCGAATCACTATCACACACCGGATTCCGCACGGTGTTTGATAGATTTGTATCACGTGAGGGACTTGTTTGATCCTTACAATTGGTATCCGAGCCAAGAAACACGGGTTTCGCGGCTCTCGTGATACTGGATTCGAGTTTTCATTGACTAACGGACTGTTTTTCTGTGTTTTCAGTGGTGTTCGAAAGATTTTCTTTCGTGTTTTGCAGGTTTACAAGTGTTTGACGGCTGCCTTCTGATTCTTAGAAGTTTTTCGAGCATTACAGAGGGTTTTCGTGCTGTTTCAGGAGGTTTTCTAGGGTTTCCTGACCCTTTTCGGTCCAATGTACTGGTTTTCTGCCGAGAAAAAGGGTGCTCGTTGACTAATTCTTCAGTCAGCGTTCAAAGTACCTGGTTTTCGATCCATTCTGTGGTTTTCGAGTAGGTTTTCGATTCATTCTTCGGGTTTTCGAGCCCAGGTTTCGAGTCATTACCTTTTCGACCCACGGGTTGCTTTTCGGTTGGGTATTCTGCCTGATCGAAAACTCCATTCGGTTGATTCCTGTGGTTTTCGGTTGGTCTTCGATTTCGGTCTGGACTGAAAACCTCTTGACTGATCGAATACCTGTTGTCTGCAGGTTTTCAACCCTGTTTTCGGCTTCCATTTCGATCCACCTGATCGAAAACCCTGTTTTCTCCTGATCGAAAACCTAGCCTCCTTGATCGAAATTCTGCTATGGCTTTCGATATGGCTTCTCTTCCATCTAGTAGTTGTTCAAACTCTCACTGTGTTGATATTTATAACTGCATGAAAGACTTTGAATCTAAACTTCAGAGTGAAACACTTTATCATTCACGAACTTATCTAGAATTGAATAATTTTAAAGATAAAGCAAAAACCTGGAAAGAAAAATATGAGGCTGCCAAAATTGATGTTTCGAACCTAGAAAGAAAACTTAGTGATTCTCAGACCTATCTAAGAGTAGCTAATGAAAAGGTTGAGGAACAAACCAAAGAACTTGAGAGCCTTAGAACCCAACTTGCTTCCACTAACCAAACATTAGATAAAACTAATTTGACCAATAAGAAAATGCTGGATGCAAGCCTCAAATTTTATAACACCGACTCCAGAATAAAGCACATAAAAAACAATGGGGGTCTGGGTTATGGGGTAACTTATGATGATGAACCTGAATCTAAAGATGCTTCGTCCCTACACACGGTTCCCACGCCTCCTATGCACAAGATGATCCCTGATCCTGAGATGAAGGAAGGAATTAGAGATGCTTTGAAAGAAATTGATAGAAAATTAGCTGAGTGCCCAATTAAGATCTCATACCCTTCTACTAACTCAGATACTAACTCTTGTACTCCTTGTGCAGATTTAGGTAGCAATAATGGCAGTGAAAAAGCTGAAACCTCAAGTTTAAAGAGTCAAGAGTCGTTTGAAAACTTTGATTGGAATAAGTGTGGTTTTTCTGCCACGAGTCCTAAACATAGTTTTGCAGAATCTGATTGTTTTGATAAGCTTTCATTGAACAGTAATTTTAGTTTTGGTAGTGGTGATAAGACTGAGTCAAAACCCTTGAGAAGAGTTAGGATTTTGAGGAGGGGTAAAGGACCACAGGTTGGTGGTCCCGAACCCACTTTGTCTATTGTGTCTGATGATTCATCTAATGCTTCCGTGTGTTCTGATGTGCATAATAATGTGAAACCACTAAGAACTGTTAAAATCTTGAGAAGAGGTACGGGATCACAAGTTTATGGTCCCAAACCCTCAACTGTTAATGAAAAGGTTTGTGAGAATAAGAAGGATAATGTTGTCCAAAATGTGCAGAAAGTGCAGGACGCCAGACCGCATGATTTTGTCCCGTACCCAGATGTTAAGTCTGCATATGACCAGTTTAAGCCGATACAGCGGGAGTACACTTTGACCACGAAGCCTAATGGAAAAACCTATTGGATACACAAGAATTGCTCAAAACCATCTTGGATATCCACTGGGAGAAACCAACCGCACACTCCCGCGTATCCCAAGAAGCAATCTTGCCATGTGTGTGGAAAGCCTGGACACTTGGCAAGAAATTGCTTGCATAGACCATATGAGCCCTACTACCCTAAGAGGGTTCATCAGAGACCTGTCCCGCAGACCCAAACACATGGTGGTTCAAAACAAAAGCCTGCGCCTTCGAACCCTAAGATGCAGAAGTCTGTACCTCAACAGCCAAAGGTACAGAAGGTGAATCAAAAGCCTAAGTCACCTCAAAAACCAACAAAAAATGGTTTTAAAACTGATAATGTTTTTCATTCTAAATCAAAACCTGTCAGTTTTCCAAAATCAGCCGGTTATTCAAAACCAAATGTGAGGTGTGAGGTAGAGAGGTGGAATGAGAGAAAGGTGGTAAACCAGAATTACCAACCTAGAGGGGTGTATAAAAAACGCTCCAAACAATTTCAAAATGTCAAAATTAAAAATCAATATGTTCAGAAGAATCCAGCCAAAGGTCCTCAGGTAAAAGACAGACCGAACCACCAAACCTGGAAGGTAAAGAACAAAGATGTTCCAAAAAATGACCAGGTAAAACCCGAAACCAAGGCAGCCACACCCCCACTCCCTGATTTTACAAAGGGAATGTGCCTAAAAGAAGTAACTTTTATTGATTCATCAGGACTACCCAGAACCACAATGGCCTGGGTTCCATTGTCTAACTAATCTCTCACAGTGTGCAGGAACAGTCAAGGAGGACTTTCATTAACGTTTTGTTTGTGATAGTGATTGTTCCAGGCACAGGATAGGAGGCATCTCTCCACAACATGACATGAAGACTTCAATGAAGAGTATGTTTCCTTATGAGAGGTAGAATTGAAAGATCAGCAGAAAAGGTAACATTGTTTGAATTGTTTGTTTCTTGGCTAAATTGATGTGAAGTATGGTTATGCATGAAACAAAACCCATTTCTGAAAATTTTCAAAAGATAAACTTTGAAGGTTAGCTTGGCCAGTTTTAGTAGATATTTAGTGATGAGTCTGTGTGTGCATGAAAAAAAAAAGAAAAAAAAAAAACATGTGTGTTAATTTTAAAAAATCAAAAAGCAAGGGGAAGAATAGAAAATATGAAATAGTTGACCCCTAAAAAAATGTGCTTTTTAATTTTTAATCTTTTGTTTGTGTTTGAGAAGGCAGGGAAGTGAAATATTTCCGTTCTCAGAATGACTGACACGCGTAAGGCAAAAGTGAAAGACATGATCCAAGGTGATGTGCTCGGTAGGCTTAGTTCCAAAAACAAAGGTATGGGTCACAACACTTAAAGATAAAGTATGTCATTTGACGGGTTACACACACTTAGGTTAAGTGCTTGTTCTATTTGACTGCGAAATTGTTCCCGATACACACGCCGGACTCCAAAGTGTTGAATCGAAAATCTCAAAAAGTCGGCGTCCCCTCTGTTTTGTGTGAGCAAAGATCTGGGGATGTCAAAGCCGTCAGTCAAGTCTTGCCTTTGCTTTGCGTGAGCAATGACCTGGTGTAGAATGGTTGACGTGTTAATCAAATTTTCCTCTGTTTTGCGTGAGCAAAGACCTGGTTAGTCTGGATTAACGTGCTTGCAGATCACTGTATATAATTTACACCCCAAAAGATGCCAAGGTGCACAACAAAAGAGACCCTCTAGCGTCCAAAACCCCTTAGCCCTGACTTTGTGACTAGGCTTATGTGTTTGATGAAAGGTTACCATCTGACTGATAAACGCCTCTGAGTTGAAATCATACAAGTCTTTGTATATTATTCCTATCTCTTTTATGATCTGTTCTTTCTCTTCTCAACCAAGTCTCGAGAAAAGATTCAAAACTCTGGATATGGGAATGTGAAAATATGTGGTAGGGAATGATTAAGCTTGATAGACTGCACGTATTAATTACCTAGGATTTGTGTGTGACTGTCGGATGTTTATAATTAATGCACCTAAAAGATAAATAAGTGACAAACAACCGGGAAAATGAGGAACATGGGTTTACGAAGGACCAATATACGGGCAATCTCCTGGACGTGTTCGAGTAACAGATGCTGAAAAGGGTTCCTCAGTTCAGACAAAGACGGTTTGATCCCAAAATAAAACCTTCTCGTTTAGTAATTTGGTATGTTTGTTTTTTTTTTTGTGTTATCTTAAAGTTTTATTATTTATTTTTTCAATCGTGGCCAGGTTGATTTGAGAAGTTTAAATAACTTTTATGGGTTTTATGCAAGAATGTTTCGCTCCTCCAAAATCTCAAGGGGAGATAATGCGAAGAGTCCTCGGGTTCAGGGGAAGTGTTTTTGGTTAAATAATGCTAACCCGATAACCAGTCATCGTCTGGTTAGTGTCTGTTTCATGTTGTGTTTGTCAGGTTAAGTGAGAAAGACAACTCATGGAGAAGAAGGTCAAGGACTCAGTTGACCAAAGCAAGAACTATGCTGATCAAGTTGAAGAACCAGCCGGAAAAGGACTTACCCTATACTCAGGGGAAGTTTGTTGGTTGTTCAAGTAAAGCTTCCAAAGACACCGTTCTCAGGTTTAGGGGAAGCTAATTGAAGAAAAGATGCAGAGTAGTCACAAATGCCAAGACAGAGGTTTTCAAAATTTATCCTCTGAAGTCTCATGCAAGTCAAGACAGTTACTGATGGTTTAGCAAGGACTCGCCATGTTTCAAGAAGAAGCAAGTATTTGAGAATCCTCCTCTCATTATTTGTTTGTCATTTGAAGTCCAAGCTGATGCTGATTGAGAGAAAACTCCCAGATCTCGACCGTTGGTGCCCAATGAAGATAGTTCAAGAAAAGAATCTTCACCAACCCATGTTCAAGCCAAGGAGAAGACTGAAGTCTGATGATTGAAAGTAGAAGATATTTAATAGCACAAGCCAAGGGGAAGATTGTAAGGACCAAGATTTGTGGCTTGTGTATTAAATCATCACTTGGCGGAGTATTCTGAAGGCCTATGTGTTAGAATAGGTGAAAATGAGTTGGGTTATGGGTATATTAGGTCATTGGGCCATTTTAGGCATGTTTGGGCTCAATTAGAAAGTGTTTAGAGGGAGTTTAGTGGGCCTAGATGGTGAAATCCGGAAATTAATGTGTAATTAGGGTTTTTAGGGTGTCTTGTTTAGCAAGTTGGAGACTCCCTATATAAGGGAAGCTCTCCTCTCGTTTTTAGGTTGTTGGTTTTGGATGATTTTCTTGTGTGTGGTATACGAATTCTGTGCTCCTAGAATTCGGCTTTATTGCTTTGTGTTCCTCTTTCGGTAAATGTTATTATTTTCGTATTTGTAGTCTTGTTCTTTATTGATTTTACTCGAATCACTATCACACACCGGATTCCGCACGGTGTTTGATAGATTTGTATCACGTGAGGGACTTGTTTGATCCTTACAGAACTACATAACCATCCAACATTGGTGTCCATACAGTAACATCCGTTACACCAATGTATGATTCGTAACGAGTTTTCCAATTATGAAAATCTTCAAATCTCATCCATTTCGGAACTTTGTTTGTAGTTCCTATCTCGTTATCATAATTCAGTATTGCTTGAACAGTTGAAGACATCGCTTCAATAGCCTGGAACGGATCCAAGATCGTTTACTAAAAAACTGTTCTGGCGGACCAAAATATCAACCTCCGGACCAAAATTTCGATCTCCGGACCAAATTCAAATCACCGGACCAAAGTACGGACCAAAATTGAACCGCCGGATCAGATTACTAACGGACCAACTGGTACGTTGGAGTTACAGTTAATGGACCAATCTGGTACGCTGAAACCGCTGCGGACCAGAATAAAACTGCCACGGATCAACCGAAGAAGACTGCCTACCGGACCACACTCAGCGGACCACACTCTTAATGAAGATTAACGTGCGGACCAGAAGTTCTTGAGCCGTACCAACACCGGACCACCACGGACCAATGTAGTTTCGAACAAAATTTATGATTTTCAGTTGTTTTCGCTTGTAATCAACGCAGAACTCAACCAAATCGATCCAGGAGCATCTTGAATGTAAAAAACATACTGAATTGACGTGAAAATGAACGAATTGATGAAATTCTTACCACAAACGTTGTTTCTCTCTCTAAAACCACAAAAACTGATCTGTAAATCACAGCAATCGAGCAATCCAACTCTGATACCACTCAGTTGTAAAACCGTATACGGATCGTTCCAGATCATAGAAAGATAGAGACGGAGAAATCTAATCATTATTATGTCGAATGATTACACCGAAGGAGTTTACATCATTGAAGCTCGGGAGAGGTTGGACAGACCTCTCCTCTCAACACAAAGACAAATGACCAGAAGTCTAAACATTGCAATCTAGACTCACCTATGTATAGGTAACCTGCCCAGCGGACCAACTAACCAACGTACCAGATGGTCCGGGCGTACCATCTGATCCGCCACTGGTCCGTTGGCAGTCTAGCCTAGTTTACAATCTAGATAACTATTCGCATAGTAACGACCACACCCGGAACATGCTCTAACACTAAAGAATTGTTACATAAATTTTCTGGTAACCATACATCAAAAAGTTTATGGAATGCAATGGAAAAGAGATGTGAGGGAAATGACCAATATGAGAAAAGTCGTCAAAAGGTTTTGAAAAAGGAATTTGATAGTTTCAAGCATTTTCAAAATGAATCAATTCTATATTTGATTGCTAGGTTTGCACATTTAATGAGTGAAATGCGTCTGGTGAGTCTTACAAAAGAAGAAGCTGATATGAAATAAAAGATTTTGGAGGTTTTACCTGAGAAATGGGAGAATTGTGTGATGATGATTACTCATGATAAAGAGTATTCGGGGTTATCGTTTAATGATCTGATTCAAAGAATTCAAGCAAGGATATGGAGTTAATGGTGAATAAGTCACTTCCTGTACAAATCCAGAATCCTGTTGTGTATCATGGTGAAAATGATTCAACCATGAATGCTGTGAAGTCAAATATTCTTAATTCCGCACCTCCTACATCATTCATTGTAGGTAAATCTGAAAATTCTAGGTATTCTGCTGGTTGTACTATTTCAATTCCTAGTTCTACCACTCAAAGTGCTATATCTGCTCAAACTACCAATGATTATATGGCTTTAATGTCTGCATTAGTATCTTTATATATTGGGGTTATTACTCTGTTAGTAATGCCGAATTGACAAATAAAGATTATGATAGATAGATTATGATCATTTGGAAGAAATGGATCTGAATTGGCAGTATGCTATGTTAGTTCGAAAAACAAAGAAATTTTTCAGCAGAACTGGAAAGAAAAGATTGAATCGGGATGGTAAGATTGGATTGAACAAATCGAAGGTTAAATGTTACAAATTTTCCAAATATGGGCATTTTGCACGTGAATGTCCAAGTTCTATTGATACTAAGTTGAAAAATGGTCAACATGCTCATTTGGTGTTTAAATCCTCCAATCCATATCAAAAAGCATCTTATTCTGCTGATAACAAGATGACAGATATATTTTGGCATCTAGATGAATTTGTCTGGAATGCGGATTCTAATGTTTCAAAACAGTCACATGTTCCAATTACTGTTGCTTTGAGTGCTCGTCCTGATGATGATAGTAGTCTAACTTATTCTGATTCAAGTTCCAAAGTATCATTGATTGATGAAGTTGTGAATTGCAATTTATCTCCAACTTTGCTTAATTTCTTGTATAAGCAGGATCGGAGTAAGGATAGTTCCAAAGAGCATGATATTCACAAGGTTCCTCAACCGGTGGATTTATCTGAATTTACTTCGGCTCCTCTTGATCCATAAGCTGAAATGCATGACTATTCAAAGCTTGCTACACCAGCTAAGAAAAAGAAGAATAAGTCAAAGAAGAAAGTTACTTTGGCTGAAGCTCCAATTTTTGTTTCAAGCTCATCAGGTTTGAAGGATGAAAATACTTTTGAAAAACTGTAATCTGTTTAAGTTCTTCATCTGAAGAGGAAGCTGCTAAATCTTTGGTGCAAGAGGAAAAGTTGAAGGAAATTAAAGCTCAATTTACTAGAGCAGCAAAAGGGAGAGAAGCTTCTAGTTCTCAATCTGATTTTACAAAGCATTTTGGCTATAAAAACAAAGGTTTGGGCTATGTGGTCAAAGAAGTGTCTGTTCCCGTTCAACAACAAAAGAAGAAAGAGATAGTGTTAAAAATCAAAACTCAAAAGAAATCACCTTCTCAAACAAATCAAGTTTTTTATTCTTCTAGAGGTTCTTCATCTGAATCAAAGGTATCATCACGGAGTCCATCTCCGAGAGAATTTGTTATGCATGTTGTCAACCTGGACATCTTGCTGCTGATTGTCTGACGACTGCATATATCCACAACACTGCTAAATATGTGGAGAACAAAGGTCATATTTTTGATGAGCCATGGTCTCCAAAGGTAAAATCAACTCGTAAGCCGTCTTGGTTCAAATCAGATACGCCGATTGATTCTGATTCTGGTTCTGATCAAAAATGAAAAATTTTAAAAATATGGAAACCAAAAGTTGTTTCCAAGGCCAACGATGACTATGTGGAAGACATCGGGCGACCCGACGCTATTGAATCGGGTCGATCCCAGAGCGACTAATGTTTTATTTGGTGTCGGCGGGTATTTCAGGAAGACCTTCAGTGATTGGAAAATTACTAATTGTGAAATATCTGTGATAACTTAAATTGAATCTCCAAATCATTTTTGTTTTCAAAATACTAAACAGCTAGTATTTGTGTTGGTTGATCAATTTCTGGTGTGTTTTTCACTCCGTCTCATTTTGAGGGGGAGTTTGTTTTTGAAAAATACAAAAATAGTGTGTTGTTTTTCAAATGTTAAAAATGAAAATCTAAAAATAGAGTTGGTCATTTTTAGCGGGAAAAATTTGAAAAGACAAAAACATTGAAAAATGCAAAACTCCAAAAACATTAAAAATGAGAAATTGTATCCGACATGATTGGGAAATGATGGTACATTGGCTGACGATGTCTGACTGATGGATAAAGTAAGTGAAAAAGCCATAAGACCATTGTTCAATGTGCTAGGTAGGCTCGGCAATTAGAAAGTATACGAATGTGATATACACTAAATCTGTTGCTTGACCTAGTGGACAACATTTTGATGCATATCTCAAGATATATCAAAAGAAAAAGATATGTGAAAAGAAGATGAGAAGTCACTGTGTATAGATGTGTTCATTTTGCTAATATTTAAACTTGTTTGATTTTTTATTTTGTTTTCTTAAATGATCAGACTATCTCTGCGTGTCCACAAGACCGACCTGATAGTTGTTCATTTAAGGTTCTGCTTTATTTTCTTTGGTATTTCGTATACCTCATCGGACTTTCATAGCGTGTACGGGAGTACCGACCTGATCATTGTTGAGTTATAAAATTTCAACTTGTTTTAGTTTCATATTTTGTTAAATCCGAGGCCTTACTTGCGTATCGAAAGATCGACCTTAAGGTAGACGATTTAACGTTCTTATTTCCTTTTGCATGGAACACAATTGACTATATCATGGAAAAGCATATCTGAGTATGTCTGATAGTGTGGGGTACACTGGTCAATGCTAAATCTAATCAATACCTTAACATATCCAGATGTTATGAGTATGATTGTGCCTGAGTTTAAAGTTGGACAAATTATATATGCAATCGACATGGCTTATGTTCTATAATAATCAAAATTGAAGTGTAGTTCAGCATGTTATGTCCAATATGATCCCAAGTCATGATCTTTCTCGCAAAAGACAAAAATAGTGTCTGATTTTGTACTGCATTTATCTTTTCTATATCATAAAATACCAAAAAGATTTTAGATGTTTTTTGATATAAAGTTTTGGAAACTCATAAAGATTTTATTTCTTATTTCTTTCAATTGATCAACACGTAATACGAAATCAATTTCAAAATCAAAATATCTTGGAGTCTCAAAGAGACGTTTTGCGCCAAGATTATTTATGTTGGCAGGTATTCTAAGTGGAAAGAGAACATCACAAATTCAAGTCTTCTAAAGATTGTTGATAAAGAGTTTACACAAGCTACAATGTCAAGTATTCAAAATCATACTCATCGTCAAGTTGAGGAAGAGTTTGATTGAAGATACAAGTTCTTGTGGAAGCTGATACTACAAATGTTGAGGGGGATATTGTTGATACATGGTTCCTGGTCGTCATGTAAAGTATCAAATACAAGACAAAAAACACAAGTTTGTGCTGAGCCGAACTCTAGGCGAACCTTAGTTCGGACTCACACGAACGTGGTCTGAACTGGAGTTTGGCAGATCGTGATTATGCCTGTTTAGTTCAACTATAAATAGCATCGTCTTGTATAGAGATAAAAACTTCTGGTCAAATTTTCTATGTGTGTTTATGTGTAATCTCTCTGTGGTCTAATACAAAATCCTTTGTATTTACTAGTTGTCCTACGTTTTACATTAATTTCGATACGACCGAGTAGACGATCCATCGCTCATGTATTTTCAGTTGGAACTCTAGTTCTTTCTGGTGAAGCAGCATACTTATATGATGCAAAGCTACTTTTAAAAAATTAAGAACTTTGAAGCGTAACAGTGGAACTTCCGCTTGAACTAGCTACAAACTCATTTTGACCAAAACTTCTTTCTGCTTGGTAAAAGTTGCGAGGATTGACTTTTCCTCTTGAAGGGTTCCTCCTTCCTTGACTTTCAAACACTTCATAGTTTTCACTAAACTTCACAGATGGTCTTTATTTCAAAGCAGTGACAGACCTGAAGTTTTTCTTGTTTTCCGGTTGAACATGAGTTCAAGCGGAGAATTGTTCCGCTTGAACTTCAGCCGGAAATTTGTTTTTCTTAAAAACTGAGAAACTTCCATTCCTTTCATTACCAATTAAAACCTGGTTTAAATTTGATTCAAAATGCTTAACTATATGACTCTTAACATGTGAAACTTTTCCTGTTAGTTTCTTAGCCAAATTTTGACTTTTCACAGTTTTAGTTTTGAAGATTGGTTTCTGTTTAGAGGGTTATAAAAACAATCAGCTGCTAAATGACCCATTTTACCACAAACTATACACTTAGGAACTCTAGAAGATTTATAAGAGTTAGTGTATCTAGGGGATTTTTCACTTGTTTCTTGATTAAAAACTATTTTACCAAAAATATGACCTTTGCTAGTTTGACATTTTCAACATGTTTACCTCCAACTTTTGAATCTTTTAGTTCATAAAATGTAGGTGGAGGCACTTCAAACCTTGGTTTCAAAATTTTCGATTGATCAACTGCTGCAGAGGTGCATGCAGCAGTGATTTCAGTTTTAATAGTTTCACATTTCTCTTCAAAAACGGTTACTGGAGCAGTGTCATCAACAACTAAACTGACTGTGCTTTCAGTTTGTAAGGAAGGAATTGGTTCAATTACAGGTAAGTAATCACCTGGTGGTTTAACAGAATTGTAACCAATGCCATTTGCTTTCCAAAGTTTTTCAGTCTTTTCATTTGCTTTTTGAAATTTATCACAGGTGAACTGAGCTTCAGTTAGCTTCACCTCAAGAGCACCCACATCTGCCTTAGCATGTTGGGTCTCCTTTCTTGAGGTGTTTAGCTTAGAGATTAAATCATCAATCCGAGATTCTAAATTTGTGTTTGTTTGTTTCAGCTTCTCGATTTCTACATTTAAAGTAGTAACCTTAGAATATATGAGTTTCTTGTTTTTCTAAAGCACTCTTTTAGTTCCTTTAGGTTTCAAACTTCTTCAATTAGCTCAGAGTTGTGGTTCCTATATCTTTCACTTGTTCAAATACAAGCAGGAGAGCACATGTGTGTTAACACTTTCTCAGGAATAGGGTTTACCTGAGATGATGACTCTTCTTTGGCCATAAGTGCATGGTTGATTGGCTCAAATTTTGCAATAATTTCTTCCTAGCCAACAAACTCCGTTTGGTTAGCCACAGTTGTTGTAGAGATGTTGTTACTCCCATTTCCGCTTGGTTTTAGTGGTGTTGGTTGTGAGCCTGAAGAACCATGAGTGTTATTGTTCTTGTAGCTATTTTTGTTTTGATGATGGCTTCCTTAACTCTTGCTTTGATTTTGATTCTGAAACTGACCTTCTTTTCTTGGACTTGAACACTCTCTTGCAAAATGACCCAATTAGTGGCATTGTAACACTTGAACTTGCTTATGTGAAGACCAATAGGTGCATTTTTGGCTCATTTGTATGTTCTCCCAGTACGTTTATAGAAACGTTGGGCTCATACTGAGACCATAGCAAGCTATGTAAAATGTCTATCTCCTCTAATTCATCTGCACCAATACACTCTAAATATTCACGTGTGAAGTTGGAATGTGAATCAGTGACAACAAAGGCATAATGGTTGTTCTAAAATTTGTGAGGCACATTTTCAGAAAAGTTTGAGTTCATGTTTCTTTGAGTTTGAAAATCAGCTGTTACAAGTGCAGTTGATTGAGGCTGAGATGTTTCAGAGACCTGAGTTTTGTTTGAGGTTTAGCTCCATCTCATAGGCACATAAGATACCGTGGAGTTCACTCAGTTTAAGTTTCTTAAGGTTTTTGCACTCTCTTATGCTTACTGTATAAACTGTCCACATTAAAGGTAGTGACCTTAGAAATTTTCTGTTAGCATCTGCTTGTTCAAGAGTTACATCAGCTCTTTGAAGCTCATCAAGTAAAGAGACAAAGCGAAGATAATGGTTAGTCATTGTTTCACCAGTTTTATAACTGAAATTTTCATATTTCTATTTTAAAATGTCCTTTTTGTTCTCTTTTACCTCACTTGTTCCTTCATACATCTCATTAAGAGCATTGCACAATTCAAAAGCCGTTTTGTACCCTTTAAACCCAGCAAGTATGGAGTTGGGTAAGATGCTTGCAGGGTCCAGTTGGCCTTGAAGTTTGGCTCGAGTTATTTGTGGTCTAGGGTGGTAAATTTTTCAAGTGGTTTTAGAATGAGAACATTTTCGTCATCCGCAGATGGTACAGTTACAATAATGGGACCAATAGTCATTAACTTCCAGATACGGAGGTCTAAACTTCGAACAAACCCCTCCATACGGAGCTTCCATGTGTCAAAATCCTATGGGGTGAACTTGGGTGGTTTGTTTGTACTGCTGTTTGAAGTTACTAAACTGAGATCGTTCATTTTGAAAATTTTAGAAAGAAAGCTTGAAAAACAGTAAAGTAGACAAGTAAATATCAACTTTCAAGCACTTGAAGTCTTCAAAGTGAGAGTCAAAGCTCTGATACCACTTGTAGGATCGAGACTCTTAACACCTAATTAAGATATAAGATTTACTTGCAAGATTAACCTTGCGAAATTAAGTTAACCTTCACTTTACTTAAACGATCAACACTTGTGAATACTAGTTGTTTGCATGAATATAGTAACACACAAAGTAAAATATATTCGACACTATTTGCATTAACTCACCAACATTACACAAGTTTTTGCAGAGATTCATGCGTGTGCAATGTTGAAGACGAGCTAAGCTATATATAGTGCTAAGGGAAATCAATGATAACCATTGATTTCCATAAGGTCATCTAGACCATTGAATACAAAAGTCAAACTATACTACCAAAAGAATAATCTTCGACAAATGGGATATCTTGCATGTGATCAGCAACAATCTACTTTGGGAGAGCGGCTTTGATAGATAAGGAGCAACCAGGAAGCTTTTACAAGGTGACAACTGAAAAGACTTCACAGGATAAGTCCGGTTAAACTCATTATCTGGTGGATAATCAAATTCACCCAGAATATTCACAACTGGAACAAACTGCTTTTTCTAGTTGAATAGACATCTCTGATTGAATTCTGTTCAGCAGGAACTGCTACAAAATAAATTTTGTCACACCCTGAACTTTCGAGTACGGAGGCGTGTGATGTCATGGGATCATAGTCGTGGATACATAGAACGACCTCTATCAGATTAATATATGTTTGAAAAACCAAGTATGTCATCAAAGTTGTAGCGGAAAATGTATTAAGACGATATTGTTTTACAATACTAAAATATGAATTTTTTAGAAATACTAAGATAAAGTAGTTGAGTCTTGAAATCGTTTTGACCAAGGATTTGAAATGCAAGTGTTTCATAAGTTATTTCATGATGATGAATGAGACTATGACTCCATAATGCAGGCCCTAAGGTTTGACGTCCCATTTGCATACGGTTTTACTTGGTTACCTGAGAAATACATGAGTTTTAAAGGTCAACATAATGTTGGTGAGTTCACAGGTTTAAGACGCTTACAAGTAAATTTGTAAAGACGTTGTTGATGGTGGCGGTCGGCGATGAAGATCGTGATGGGGTGGTGGAATTCGATGATGGTGATGGACGATAATGATGATAGTGGTGGTGGTTTGGTTACGGTAGGAGAAGGGGGCTGGGGTCGCGGCGACGGTAGGTGGTGTGGTGGTGTGGAGCAGCGGCGGCAGTAGGGAGCAGGTGGTGTGGTGGTGTTGGGTTTTTTTAAATGTGGGGTTGTGTGTGGTGGTGGTCAAAGGATTTTGACATGTGGGTTTTAAGGGAAAAAAATATCTAGATATTTAAACTAACCTTAGTTAGGTTAGGAGCTTAACCATAGTTTAGGTGATAGGTTAAGGATATTTTAGGAGGTTTAAGTAATTAGGCGGTATTAGTTTTTATAAAAGCTAACAAACTTTTCTAATTATTTTATAAAATCTACGAATATAAATGTAGTGTCTTCATAAAATAACTACTACAACGTTGGTGGAGACTTTAAAAGGGCTGAAAATTGAGAAGACCGGGTGTCGGGCCGGTACCGTTTGTGTCAGGGCGATATGCGAGGCTTTCTCCGATTTTCACATGGCTCGATTCGTTATTCACTTAAATTAGTCGGGAATATTATCTCTAAGCTTAAAAGTGTCGGGTGACCCGTTAGGCTTTATTATTGGGCTCGGCTTATTTATTCCGCAGTGTTAGGCCGGACTGGGCCTAATTCGTCATACGGACGAATCACACCGAATCGTTATGGCGTTGTGATCGGGACGGGTTTCTAAATTAATTACGAGACTCGTATATTGATAAACAATTATGGTTTTAGTCATAATTTTAATTATTTACAAGTTTTTCCTTTTATTTATTTTTGCTCGCATACCGCGTTTAGAAAATAAATAATTTGTTTAAATTGTTTTAAGCTCGAATATTTTACGTAGCCAAAACTAACTAAAGTTTTAAATAAAATATTCACTTAAAGTGTTCGTCGAGTGTCGGTATGGCGTCTTACGACACCGTTTCAAGAAAGAAATATAAAAAGTCATTTTATATTTTATTTTTTTTATTATTAAAATTTCACCAATCACACGGTTAAGTTTCCTTTTTGTTACGGGTATGATTTTCCAATACGAACGTGGGAATTGTGAAGGTTGGACGTTTTCGTGCATAGTGTTTACTAATAATACTATTAAATCAAGTCATGTACATGCATATACATATATATATACGGTTAAAGTATAGGTTTGACCTTGGATTTTGGACGGGTTGTCACATTCTCCCCCTGTTGGAAGAATTTCATCCTGAAATTTAGCTAATGCCGATTTATGGCTCTACATCGGTGGATAATTTAGAGCTAATTCCATCTGGTCTGATTTTCGCTTACCCAGATGATAGTTTTATCATTGACAAGGATGTCAGCGATCCATGACGTTGGGAGTGCGATTCTAATTCCATCTTCGGGTCTCGTGATCCTTGATTGTTACAATCTTCTAACGAAGTGGAGTTGATAGATCATCCATAATAGTTTGTTAACAAGATGGGTGTTAGACACATAGATGAAAGAGCTTTTGAGTTTGAAAGTTCTGGACAAGTCATGATTCCTCACGAATGGGCTCTACCAGGATGTTCATGTAGTTCAGATTACAATTATGTGTGCACCCATAATTGTGATTTGCCTCACATGACCAGCCTAGGCTTTGCTCATACTTGAGTTTTCAGTTTTCGTTGGAATATGCAATGTATCGGGGACAAGATGGCTTACGGAAAAGTGTAAAAAGATTCGCTACCAGACGGGATCTTCCTTGATTCCACGGGAGTTCTAATGAGGATGACGATGGAAATGCGGTTCTCCAGTATCTTGGTCTTGCAGTCCAAGATCTTAATAGGTTTTGGACAGGATGGGGTTTGTAGGCCACTGGTCCGATCCATTCTAGGATTCCAAGGGACCAATGTAATGAGGATTAAGACTTACTTGCTTTATAGATTAACCGTTTCTATCTGCAGCAGATTCCATTGTAAGGCTTTGAACCCTCTTATAGATTCTAGGGGCTCGCGTGGAGCGTTAACATAGGTTCTCCTGGTGATTACCTGTAACTTTCAAATAGTTCTGAATATGGAAAGGTTTCCTTAGTAGTTTCATGAACTATCTCTGGACCAGTCAGTTGGTTGTAATCGACTGCGGTCCAGCAAAAGGTGTGAACGACACTTTCTTCCATACGAGGCTTCGAAAGGGGCGACTTGAATACTCGAGTGATAACTATTGTTATATGGAAACTTGGCGAGTGGAAAATGGTTGTCTCAACCATTACCAAGGTTTGTCTTGCGTGATGACAATATGTCACATAACCACGCAACGTACCCTTTTAAGGTCTGAATTTTCCTTTCACTACGATCATTAGTATAACTCCTTTATACTTTCATACATCTTGTTAGATTCCTGGTAACTAGAATATCTAGTCTTGTGTGCTTAATTTAAGACCAATCACTTACCGTTTTAAGGTTCGACACTCAAGGTCTATCCACAAGGGATTAGGATACATTTGGTTTCTTTACCAGTTGCTTTCCCCTTCTATGCAAGCATCCTTCTTGCTTGAATTCTTCCTTCAGAGCTTCGAGTTTAGCATCACTAACTTGCGATGTGAGATTGGCACAAATGGTCATGCTCAGTGCTTGAACTCGAAGGGGATTAACGCGCTCTTTTCTACTCAATGCATCAGTTACAATGTTAGCTTTTCTAAGATGATAACGATTCTCGCAATCGTAGTCATTGAGTATTTCAATCCATTGGTGTTGTCTTAAAATCAGATCCTGATTGAAGATATGCTGGAGACTCCTTTGGTTAGTAAACACGATCCACTTCATTCCATACAATTAGTGTCTACAAATCTTCATAATGAACCCGACTGTTCTAAGCTCGAGATCGTGGGTTGTATAATCCTTCTCGTGATTCTTCAGTGTCGAGAATATAAGCGAATAATTTGTGGCTTGTGTATTAAATCACCTATTGGCGGATTATTTTGAAGGCCTATGTGATAGAATATGTGAAAATTAGTTGGGTTATGGTTATATTGAGTCATTGGGCCATTTTAGACATGTTTGGGCCCAATTAGAAAGAGTTTAAGGGGAGTTTAGTGGGCCTTGAAAGTAAACTACGGGAATTAGAGGTATATTAGGGTTTTTGGAGTGGCTTGTTGACCAAGCATGTCCATCCCTATATATAGAACCTTTTGTCTACTAGTTTAGGGTTGCTGATTTTCGTAAAAAGGGGCTAGGGGTGTTTCTCGAAATTCTCTACTGAGAATTTTGAATCTGTGTATTGCAACCGGTTTATTCAAGCAAGTTCAATTCTCATTCGGTTTGTTATTTGATTTCAATTGTTCTTTAATTAATACTTTTCGATTATACTTGAATCACTTGATTGTTTGGATTCCGCATTTTCAATCGAGGTTAGATATCGCGTTAGGACCGTTTTCGAGACTTACAATTGGTATTAGAGCAAAGAAACGCAAGTTTCGAGGCTCTCACGATATCATATTCAAGTTTTAGTGAACTAACGATTTGAGTTTTTGTTGTGTTTTTCAGTTCTTAGCACTGTTCGGAAGTTTCTTGCAGGTTCGATTCCAAACAGAAGACTTTTCGATCGAGTGTTTGACTTTTCGACCCTGTTCAAGGCCTTTTCGATCGACTTTTTTTATCGAAAAGCACATCCTGTCGCACATTGTTGATCGAGAAAGTCCCTCTGTGACTTTTCGATAAGTCTTTGTTGCTTGTTCTCCAATCGAAAAGTCCCCTTTGAGACTTTTCGATCAACCGTCTCCAATCGAAAAGTCCCCTTCGTGACTTTTCGATCAGCCTTCATTTAATAGAAAATTCCCCCCTGTGACTTTTCAATCAGCCGACCAGCTTTTCGATCAGCCAACCAACTTTTTGATCAAGCCACACTTTTCGATCAAGAAGTCCACTTTTCGATCAAAAAGTCCACTTTTCGATCAAAAAGTCCACTTTTTGATCCAAAACTTGACTTTTCTATCCAAACATCACACTTTTCTTTCCAACCCTCCGGCTTTCACTTTTCGATCCAGGCAATACTTTCCGGTCCGAATTTGCGCTAGATATTCATCTAAAGAAGGTGATGGCACACGCTCTACCAGGTACCACTGCATCTAGCAATCATGAGGTATGTTCAAGATCTAAATGTCAATCTGTGGTTAATGAATGTAAAGACTGGGAACATAAGTTCATCAATGAAACCCTAAATCATGAATTAACAGCTAGAGACCTTAGGGAGTATAAAGATAAGAGTAGGATATTCAGAGAAAAACTGGAAGCGGCTAAATTAGATATTAGAAGTCTTCAAAATTAAATGTGTGATAACAATGCATGTCTTAGAATCACTAACTCTAAAGTTGAGGAGTTAACCAAAGAGTTAAATGAACTTAAAGCAAAATTAGGAACCTCTCAAAACAAAATTGAACGTAATGACAAGATTGTGTCTGAAATCCTGAAGGCGATTTCTCTTTTTTACAATACAGATACTAGAATGAGGCATGTTAAAGGGAACACAGGATTAGGGTTTGGTGTTGATGATAACAATGAAAATCCATGCACTCTGTCCCAATGCCTTTAATGCATGAAATGATTCCTGATCATGAAATATCTAAGACCACTTTAGAAGTTAAGGCAGAAATTAATAGAAAACTTGCTGCTTATCCTATTAAAATATTTGCTCCTGTTTCTAACACTTATGACGAATCTACCTCTTGTGCAGATAAAGTAAATAACGAAGCAGGTTCAAAGTGAGAAAGTGTGTGTTTTGAGAGTCAAAAGTTTCCAGTGTTTAAAACTGATGATTTTGCTTCAAAAAAATTTGACTCTGAGTCAACATTTCCCAAGTCAAATGTGTTTAATGAATCTATTGTGTTTAATTTTGGGAAGTGTGATGATAAACCTAAACCTTTGAGAACTGTGAAAATTTTAAGAAGAGGTAAGGGACCACAGGTTGCCGGTCCTAAACCCTCAAATACTCGTGTGGTTGTGGTAAATGAAAATGTTATGAACAATGTGCAGAAAGTACGGGATGCCAAACCTCATGACTTTGTCCCGTACCCAGAAGTCAATTCTGCATATGACCAGTACAGACCGATACAGTGGGAGTACACTTTGACTACCAAGACAAAAGGTCGAACCCATTGGACCCATAAAAATTGTTCAAAACCATCTTGGCAATCCACTGGGGGAAACCAACCACAGGCTCCCGCATATCGCAAGAAGCAATCTTGCCATGTGTGTGGAAAGCCGGGACACTTGGCGAGAAACTGCTTGCACAGACCATTTGAGCCTTATTATCTTAGGAAATGAATGCAGAATCAAGGTCACCCACATGGTGGTTCAAAACAAAAGCATGCACCTTCAAACCCTAAGGTGCAGAAGACTGTACCTAACCAACCTAAACAATCAAATGTACAGAAGGGGAACCAAACGCCCAAGTCACCTCAGAAACCAACAAAAACTTATTTTAAAACTAATAAAGTGTGCCATGTTTTTCCAAAATCAGTCAGCTTTCCAAAATATGTCAGTTTTCTAAAATTTGCCAGGTTTCCAAAATCAGTTGGTTTCCCAAAACCTAATGTGAGGTGTGAAGAAGAAAGGTGGAATGTACCAAAGGTGGTAAACCAGTTTTACCAACCTAAAGTGGTGTATAAAAAACACTCTAAACAATTTCAAGATGTCAACATTGAAAATGAAAATGTTAAGAAAAGTCCACCCAAAGGTCCTCAGGTAAAGAGGAAAGTGAACCACCAAACCTGGAAGGGCAAGAACAAAGATGTTCCCAAAGATGACCTGGTAAAACCCAAAACCAAGGCAACCACACCCTCAATCCCTGATGTTACAAAGGGAATGTGTTTAAAAGAAGTAACTTTCACTGACTCTTCAGGTATACCCAGAACCACAATGGCCTGGGTACCAATGGCTAACTGATCTCTCACATTGTGTAGGAATAGTCAAGGAGGACTTTCATTAACCTTGTTTGTTTATGATCGTGATTGTTCCAGGCACAGGATAGGAGGCATCTCTTCAAGTCATGACATGCAGATGGGGAGTATGTTCTCCTTGTGAGAGGTAAAAGGTAAAACAGAATCAGCACAGAGAGGTAACATTGTCTGACTTGAATAGTTCTTGATCAAATTGTGTGATATGTCATTGCTTGCACCAAAAACCCAGTTCTGGAAAATTTTCAAATGATTTTCTTTGAAGGTTAGCTTGGCCAGTTTTAGTAGATATTTAGTGATGTGTTAGTGTGTTCATTCTAAAAATTTAGTTAAAAATAAAAAAAAATCTACAAAAATAGTGTTTATAATTTTCAGTCTGTGTGTTTAAAAAAAAGAAGGATGTGGTGTTATTAGAAATCAAAAAGCAAGGGGAATAATAGAAAAGATGAAAGAAATAGTTCACCCCTCAAAAAAATTGTGCTTTTTAATTTTTAATCCTTTTGTTTGTTCGCTTGAGAAAGTGGGAGGTGAAATAAACTTCCGTGTTGAAGATGGCTGACACGCGTAAGGCAGATGTGAAAGGCATAATCCATGGTGATATGCTGGTAGGCTCAGCTCTTTGATCTGAAAAGTTATGTGTTACACACTTAAAGATAACGTATGGCAGTTTGTTGGGTAACAGCACTTAGGTTAATTGCATTTCTATTTGACTGCATGTTCAAGTTCCCGATACACACGCTTGTCCCCAAGAGTGTGAAATTGAGCACAAAAATCGATGTCCCCTCTACTTTGCATGAGCAATGACCTAAGGATGCTTTGCATGTATGTAAGACTCTCCTCTGCTTTGCGTGAGCAATGATCTGGAGTTGTTCATACATACGTGCTTCTAGATCACCTAAAATAAAATAAAATAAAATAAATTGTATGTATACACCTAAAAGATGCCAAAGAGCACAAGAAAAGAGACCCTTAAGAGTCCAAAACCCTCAGCCTTTGTCACTGATGAGAGCATTATTAAAAATGTTTCAAAAATTCAGTTGACTTTGTATATTATACCCAAAGATCTATGTGATCTATTCTTTCTCTTCTCAACCAAGTCTCGAGCTCAGTTTCAAACTTCTGGTTCAGGTTGTGAAAATATATGGTAGGGAATTTATATGCTTGATAGTGTGTAGTAGCATGTACCTAGGATTTGTTGAAACCCACTTGCTGTTCATAATTAATGCACCAATAAAAGATAATAAAGTGACAAAAAGCCTAATTAAGAAAAGGGTTAGAGTTTAAAATGGATCAGTATATTGGCAATCACCTGGACGTGTTCGAGTAACAGAAACTGAAAAGGGTTCCTCGGTCAGATTCATGCGGTTTGATCTCAAATAAAACCTTCTCGTTTAGAAATTTGGTATGTTTGTTTTATTTTTTATTTTTCTTTTGAGTTATCTAAAGTTTTTTTTATTTATTTTCAACATTGGCCAGGTTAGTTTAAAGGTTTTAATATGTTTTTTTTGGGTTTTATGCAAGAAAGTATGACCTCCCTCAAAGTCTCAAGGGAAGAAAATGTGAAGTGAGTCATTGGGTTTAGGGGAAGTATTTAAAGGAAACCTGTAATTAATGTTAGGGTTTGTGTTAACTTATGTTGATCTCCTGCTAACCTGGTAACCAGTCATCATTTGCTGGTTAGTGTTTGTTCCATGTTGTGCTTGACAGGTTAAGTGAAAAACACAACTCATGGACAAGAAAGTCAAGGACTCAGTTGACCAAAGCAAGAACTCTGCTACTGATCAAGTTGAAGAACCAGCCGGAAAAGGACTTACCCTATGCTTAGGGGAAGTTTGTTGGTTGTTCAAGTAAAGCTTCCAAAGACTCAAAAGACACTGTTCACATGTTAAGGGGAATCTAAATGCCGACAGTTCAGGTTCTACAATCATGGATGTCAAGATAGAGGTTTTCAAAATCCTCTGAAGTTAATGGCAGGTCAAGACAGTTACTGATAATTCAGCAAGGACTCAACAGTTTTCAAGAAAGAGCAAGTATTTAAGAATCCTCCTCTCATTACTTGATCATCATGTGATGTTCAAGCTGATGCTGATTGACAGAACACACCCAAAAGTCGTTCGTTGTCGCCCAATTAAGAGTGTCCAAGATAAAGAATCTTCATCAACCCATGCTCAGGCCAAGGGGAAGATCGCAAGTCTGAAGATTGAAAGTGGAAGACATTTAATATCACAAGCCAAGGGAAAGATTGTAAGGGAATAATTTGTGGCTTGTGTATTAAATCACCTATTGGCGGATTATTTTGAAGGCCTATGTGATAGAATAGGTGAAAATTAGCTGGGTTATGGTTATATTGAGTCATTGGGCCATTTTAGACATGTTTGGGCCCAATTAGAAAGAGTTTAAGGGGAGTTTAGTGGGCCTTGAAAGTAAAATACGGGAATTAGAGGTATATTAGGGTTTTTGGAGTGGCTTGTTGACCAAGAATGTCCATCCCTATATATAGAACCTCTTGTCTACTAGTTTAGGGTTGCTGATTTTTGTAAAAAAGGGGCTAGGGGTGTTTCTCGAAATTCTCTACTAAGAATTTCGAATCTGTGTATTGCAACCGGTTTATTCAAGCAAGTTCAATTCTCATTCGGTTTGTTATTTGATTTCAATTGTTCTTTAATTAATACTTTTTTTATATACTTGAATCACTTGATTGTTTGGATTCCGCACTTTCAATCAAGGTTAGATATCGCGTTAGGACCGTTTTTGGGATTTACAGATATGCATAGAAGATTACTTTCTCTCGCTGCATTAGCACGTATCCCAAACCTTGATGCGAAGCATCACTACAAAATGTTCAATTCCGTTAGGTAAGGATAGGATCGGTGCGTTGCAAAGTTTTTGCTTCAACAACTGGAAGGCTCCTTCAGTCTTGGCATCTCAAATGAGCTTCCTATCTTTCTAAGTTAAGGCGGTCAGAGGCTAGGTTATCTTTGAGAAGTTCTCAATGAATCGACGATAATAGCCAACGAAACCTAAGAATTGTCGAATATCTGATGGAGTCGTTGGAGCACTCTAATTCTTGAGATGTTCAACTTTAGATAGATTAATGTGAATACCTTTATTGTTGATTACACAACGCAAGAAGTGGACCTCGCTAATCAAAAAGTCATATTTGGAAAATTTCCCGTACGATTCCTCTTTCTTCGGCAACTCTATGATAAGTCTCAGATGTTGCTCGTGTTCCTTCTTACTACGGGAGTAGATTAGAATATCAATGATGAACACGATAAAAAATATTTACCCAAATAAGGTTTGCACACGCGATTCATTAGGTCCATGAACACTACTGGTGTGTTGGTCAAACCGAATGGCATAACGAGAAACCCGTAATGGCCATGGCGTGTTTTGAATGGCATGACATCCTTCGCCGAGGAATTTTCGGGTCTTTATGCAAGCTATGACGTTGAGTTGGGCTTCACTCCTTTCGCCTTACACGTTAAGTGTGTTATCGTTTGTGAATGGCATTCTGACTATCTTCTCGTGGCGAATGATCTCCGCATGGTTCTTTGATAACCAATCCATTCTATCGACAGACCTCAACACTTACTAATTCGACATGCATTAGATCAATTTCAAACGTATGCTCCAAAAATTCAATCGAACATCCTTTATAAACTTCTCTAGTTTCTATCATCATTAGCTAATTCTATGGTGACCTTAGTGTCTAAGGAAACAGTGGCGATTTCAAGTAATTGACTAAAATCGATAGACATGAAGCTTCTATCGGCATTGATGGTTATTAAGTATAATGGTTATTAAGTAGAAACTTACCTGTCACTGTGTTAGGGTCACAGCGGGTATTACCAGCATTGATGACAAATTTTCTTCCTTTTGCCTGGTTGGGAGTCTGGTTCTTCAGCTTGGGTAATCTCAGGCGATGTGTCCCTTGGCTTTGCAATAGATGTTCCCGCAATCCAGGGAGTGGTGAAGGTCGCACACGTAACATAAAGGTAGGTTACTGGAGTAACCAGCCTTTCTTAACTCATTAACAGGTGCAGTGGCAACATGGACCATCATTGGCTCCGGATTCTTCTCGGGAACCTTCTCTGAATTCTCCTCGTGCTTCCAAAAAGCACGCTTTTTCTTGTTATCCGGCTCCATGATTGATGAGGGGGCAGCACTGACATCTGCAGGTTTAGCTTCCGAATTCTCCTTGACAAAAATCACACCTTGACGTGTGGCTTGATAAACCGGATTATGTTCCAGGCGCACAACACTTTAAAAATAAAAGTGGTCGGGTTTGATGCCAGAATATTTCCTTGAATATGGGGTGCATAACCCCAGATGTACCTTCTTGTACCGGGGTGTGACCATGGTTGAACAAAGATGAGCAAGTTCACGAAATCACTTGGTGTAGCCAGCGATGATATCGATACCATTTATAGTCAAACTCTAGAGCTTAGCTTCCAACTTCTGAAGCTCTTCCCTTGGGCAGTATCTGTTACATGAAAACTGCTTGAGTTCATTCTAAGTCATGATGTAGGCTAAGTCGATTCCTATGGAGTCGGTGTGGGAGTTTTACCATGCGATTGCACATTTGGTGAATGTGCAGGTAGTGTACTTAGCCATGTAGCCTTCGGGAGAGTTGCTAATGGGAAATACTGAATCCATCTGATTAGTCCAATGGCACCTTTCGTGCCTTTGAAGCTCATAATGTCAGTATCTATTTGACAATGGATCTCACCAATACACGAATGCTAGTGCGGAACTACAAGTATACATGTTCACCCAGCAAGTAATATTCTAAGTTTTGCATAAGTCCGCTCGCTAAGAACAATCTATAAGTCCG
This sequence comes from Deinandra increscens subsp. villosa, assembly GCA_039602395.1. Lineage (NCBI taxonomy): Eukaryota > Viridiplantae > Streptophyta > Magnoliopsida > Asterales > Asteraceae > Deinandra > Deinandra increscens. Next base: position 87,400,514 of record JBCNJP010000007.1, on the reverse strand, counting down.
CTAGGGATAACTTGTGAAGTCCGCTAACATCCAAGTTCGCTAAGCATTGTTGAAGTTCGCTAGGGAGGAGATGAAGTTCACTAAGAGTAAAGTACAAGTTTGCTAATTTTTGCTCTTAGAGGATTTCAGACTAAAATCTACGAAATCATCAAGTCTTCTTATCCTAAGGAGTTCTTCAAGGAGATCTTCATCAGAAATGTTCAATGGTGAAGAGTTTGAGTTGCCACAACTAAAAGGATAGATTTTACAGATAGGCTTGCATCTCATAAAGTTCTTGTAGGATCAGTAACGCGCACTACGCGGTGATCTACCTTGACGCCTATCGTTGGTATGATGTGCCTTACTAGCAGCTACGATTCTAACGATTCTCTGGGCGATCATTGCCTCGATTTTGGAGGCAGTCATTACAAGAGGGTCGAGAGGTTTCGGGTTTGGCGTTTCGGTGACATGTTTTCTCTAAAGATCTTCAAATGGTGGTGTAAGGAGAATTGGACTATATATATACTAAAGTCATGATAATACTAATATAGATAATATAAATATTAGAAGGCTAATAAGTATATATGTAACATGAGACATCATGTTAGTATGACAAGTAAATATATACCTAACATGAGACAACATATTAGCATGAATAGTGAATTAATGCCTAACATGAGACAACAAGTTAGTATGATAGGTATATGTGTGCCTAACATGAGACAACATGTTAGTAAGATGGTCTTGTATGCAAATGGCACTCGTAGAGCGGGCTATAGTCCAGGTTTATTTTCATTATTTTACATGATGCAACCTAGTTCACTATAACAACGGCTCTGATACCAAACTGTCACACCCTGAACTTTCGAGTACGGAGGCGTGTGACGTCATGGGATCATAGTCATGGATACATAGAACGACCTCTATCAGATTAATATATGTTTGAAAAACCAAGTATGTCATCAAAGTTGCAGCGGAAATTGTATTAAGATGATTGTTTTACAATACTAAAATATGAATTCTTTCATAAATACTAAGATAAAGTAGTTGAGTCTTGAAATCGCTTTGACTAAGGATTTGAAATGTGTGACACCCGAGAATTTCAAGGTTAACTTCCGTTAGACAAACCCGTTAGTTACGTTATAAGTAGCTAATGCATAACTAGGCCGAATACGTCCACGACCTTTGGTTGATCACCGAACCGTCCATATGTGTTATGTGTTCATCATTGATTGTCTTTATGTGCAATGTGATTTAAATACATGACTTATTATTGTGAATAGCATGATTAATTGTAAATACTTGATTATGTGAAAATTGCCTAAATTTGGTAGTCAGCGAAACTACCGAGCGAAATTACAGATTCGCCCGGTAGCAGGCTAGACTGATCAGTGTGTCCGAGATCAGAGCCAGTTTCGCCAGCCAGCGAAACTGCCAGCGAAACTAGCCCCTGATATAAATAAACTTAATAAACCCTAGTAGCCTCATTTGCCTCATATCACAACAAACACACACACACTCTTTTCTCCTGGAGATTCTGGTCAGTCGAGGTTCACACCAAGTTATCGAGATCTCAGCCTCAAACCATCATCTACCAAGTCTAGGAGATCGAACCGTCTTCGTTAAACAACAATATTGGATTTACTTGAAGTGTAGCAGTGCAACCAAAGGTGAGTGTCACTAACCCGCTTACCGTGAGTCCGATGGGCCACACAGAATAACTTAACGAAAACAATGCTGATAAACTCGAGAGTGCTAGGCACCTCACTGATAAACTTGAGAACACGGGATGCTCGGCACCCACTTGATGAACTGAAGTGTTTTATGGGAACACTTGTGAACTCTGATCAAACTGTTTTTGATAACAAAACTGAAAACGTTTTAATATGGCTAGTGTAGGTTAAAGTCTAAACCATATGATATCACATGTTTTCTAAGGATGCCTTATAACTTAAAAGTCCTCAACTTAATTGTGCCATTAATTTGTGAAAGCGAGGGGATGTTGGGTAGATCTACTGGAGTTTGACAAACTCCGCCCCGTGGCACGGGGAGTGCACGGAGGAACAATATCAGCCTATTTGACCGTGGTCCCGAGAGGACACGGGGGAGGCAGAAACCGCGATGACTTGGTCCGCACCGTACGGGATGGCTCGGCCCCCACAAAATAAGTCAGCTTTGGTACAAACTTCCTTAGAGCATGGAACAACGGATTAGCTACCCGCGATATCGGTTGAGTCCTTTAACTTTACGGAACTAGTACATACCCGATGACGTGGTCACGGACAAACCATTTATAAACTGAGAATTAAATACGAGCATTGCTTTTCACAAATGAATATTTTGTAAGTACATTTTGATACGAACTATGATTGTGTGACCGGGCCAATGCATGACAAGCCCACTGTGAACTCACCAACCGTTAGGTTGACACTTGCGTGGTTTAAACTTTTGCAGATCGCTAAGGAGTATCCGGAGCGGGTTGGCATGGCACGTGAAGACCTTTATTTTAATTGAACTATTTTGGGAATTTAAAACAACATTTATGTAAGGCACGTGGTTAGTGCTAAAGACAATTAATTTTCCGCTGCGTATGTAATTAAAGACTTTGATTTCTATCTTGTGTTTGAACTAACCCTGATTCGTTTAGTATTTGTAACTATGGTTGTGGATCCTGGTCTAGTCGCGCCCCTTAACGGTATAAACTCCGTTAGTGGTATTTTGGGGGTGTGACAGATTGGTATCAGAGCCATAGGTTGCAGAGAACTGGAATCATTTTTTTGAAAACGATTTGGAAACTGCAACTTGAAAACCTTGGTTACAAAACAAACAAACAAATTCCCAAAGACAAAATTTTTACGTGCCAACCTGGGATACTCGCTCTGCTGTGTAAGTAAAAGCTTAGTACGTACAGATATATGTATATATATATATATATAAGTATATATATAGACCGTGTCTAAGTAGTCTAACGGAAAGACCTTAGGAAATTTTCACAACGAATACGAAATGCGACCGCAAATACGCACACTACTCTGGGGAAAGCGACAACGAAACGATGCTACACGCTACGTCCTGATTTCTACTACGACGACTACGCCGACGGTGACTTTATGGGAAGCCGACCTTCGACGATAGCATTTACGACGTTCTTCGACGACGCCTCAATTTGCACGAAAATTTTTCTGGACTAATAGCGGGATAACGGGAACTGGCTAATATACATATTATGGGATATGTATAAGAATATAACTGTGACTGAACACTGGCTACTTTAACTGTTCAGCAAGATGTCTGGAAGAGGAAACGGAAGAGGCGGTATAAACATGACGCCTGCACAGCTGCAAGCAATGATTGCTGAACATGTGCAAGCCGCGGTGGCAGCCGTCCAAGCTGCATATGCCGCACAGGGTAACTATTATGCCGGTTAAGGCACAAAGCAATTATATCATGACCTGTTTAATTTTAAAGTCCGAACTATTTATGCATCAGGAAACCAACACCACTGCACGTACAAGTCTTTCATGGACTGCAAGCCGATGACGTTTTCCGGCGAAGAAGGAGCTGTAGGACTCCTCCGATGGATCGAGAAGTCCGAGAAGGTCTTCTCCATGTGTAATTGCCCAGCTGAAAGCAAGGTTAAGTTTGCTACTGGTACCTTCGAAGGAGCCGCACTCTCCTGGTGGAACGCTGAAATTCAAATGGTTGGGCTCGACGCGGCTGATAACATGCAGTGGGCAGCATTTAAGGATCTGATTATGGAGGAATACTGTCCCCGCGACCAAGTGAAGAAGCTTGAAGGCGAATTTCTGAATTTGAAGATGACTGGGTCTGAAGTTGAACAGTACACTGCACGATATCACGAGTATGAGGTCTTGTGCCCCTCAATGGTTGACGCTGAATTCAAACGCATCGAGCGTTATCTGGAAGGCCTCGCGCCTCAAATCAAGGGATTGGTGACTGCCAGCAACCCCGCAAACGTGCAGCAAGCCATTCGTTTGGCTCACAAACTCACTGATCAAGAGGTCGAGAAAGGTACGCTACCTGCGAAAGCCACCGAGAAGACTGCCCTTAGTGGCAAAAGAAAAGCTGATGATGAAGCTCCTGAAAACTCGATGAATGTTCAGAGTGTTGGAAACAGCACTGGGAGGTCCTATAACTCCCAAGGTCAAAGCAAGAGGTCTGGGAATAACAGTGGTAACTACCGCCAGGGCGGAAATGGTCAGAGCAACTACAAGGGTAACCTGCCCTTGTGCAACAGGTGTGGAAAGCATCATGCTGGTAATTGTAGAAAGAATGTGAGCTGCGAAAGGTGTGGCAAGGGAGGCCACGAAGCAAAGGACTGTTGGGCAACTTTACCCGAGCAGCAAAACCGCCCCAGAAGAAACAACAACTATGGGAACAATCGGGGTAATGGGAACAACAACGGTCAAAACCAGAATAACAACAATGGGGGAGCCCGTGGCTGCTTTGAGTGTGGTGCTCAAGGTCACATCAAGAGAGACTGCCCTCAGCTAAGAAGACAAGGTAATGGCAATCAGGGAAATAACGGTGGGAATGGAAACGGCGGAGGTAATGGTAATGGGAATGGTAATGGTAATGGTGGAAACGGGAATGGTGGAAATGGTAGAGGTCGAGCTTTCGTCATGGGCCAGGGTGAAGCTCGCAATGATGCCAATGTGATCAACGGTAAATTTATTTTGAATGGTTTCTTTGCTACTGTTTTATTTGATTCTGGTGCTGAGAAAAGCTTTATTTCCACTAAATTTGCTAGAATAATTAATGCTAAACCGATTGCCCTAGACGCTAAATATGTGGTAGAACTAGCAAATGGTAAACTTCATGATACTACCCAGATAGTTAAGGATTGTAAACTAGAACTAGCTGGCCATACCCTAGGAATCGACCTTATGCCTTTCCCAATTGGTAGTTTCGACGTTATAGTAGGAATGGATTGGTTATCCGAGAATCGGGCTGAAATCTTATGTAAGGAAAAAGTGGTTCGTATCCCACTCGAAGACGGCAAAGATGTTAACAGTTCAAGGTGAGAAAGGTGGAACTGTCACCGGCATTATTTCGTTCCTTAAAGCTCAGAAATGCCTCCGTAAGGGTCACTTCGCGATTCTTGCAAACGTCACTGATACGACACATCCCGAGCGCAAAATTGATGATTACCCGATAGTTCGCGACTTCCAAGACGTATTTCCTGAAGATCTGCCTGGCTTGCCTCCATTTCGACAAGTTGAGTTTGGGATTGATTTAGCTCCAGGTGCCGCTCCGATCGCACGCGCACCTTACCGATTGGCTGTAAGTGAACTCAACGAACTCTCCTCACAACTACAAGAGCTACTCGACAAGGGGTTTATTCGTCCAAGTTCGTCTCCATGGGGAGCTCCGGTACTGTTTGTTAAGAAGAAGGATGGAACGTTCCGCATGTGCATTGACTACCGAGAGCTTAACAAAGTTACGATCAAGAATCGGTATCCACTTCCTCGCATCGACGATCTCTTCGACCAACTACAGGGTTCAAGCTACTTTTCAAAGATTGATCTACGGTCTGGATATCACCAACTTCGCGTTCGTGATGAGGATGTACCTAAGACTGCTTTTAGAACTCGGTATGGACACTACGAGTTCCTGGTTATGCCGTTTGGGCTAACCAATGCCCCTGCCGTATTTATGGATCTGATGAATCGAGTGTGCAAGCCGTACCTCGACAAGTTTGTAATAGTCTTCATCGACGATATTTTGATCTACTCCAAGTCCAAGGAAGAACACGAGGAGCATCTACGTCTTATTTTGGAATTGCTTCGCAAGGAACAGCTCTACGCCAAGTTTTCGAAGTGCGACTTTTGGATCCGCGAAGTCCAGTTTCTTGGACACATTGTAAATGAGGAAGGAATCCATGTAGATCCAGCCAAAGTGGAAGCAATTAAGAACTGGTCTACCCCAAGAGCGCCAACAGAAATCCGACAATTTTTAGGACTTGCCGGATATTATCGAAGGTTTATTAAGGGTTTCTCTCAATTGGCTCAACCCTTAACAGCCTTAACGCACAAAGGAGTGCAATACAGATGGGGTGAAAAAGAAGAGCGCGCGTTCCAAACGCTTAAAGATATGTTATGTTCGGCTCCAATTCTTGCGTTACCCGATGGAATAGACGACTTTGTGGTTTACTGCGATGCATCGATTCAAGGACTCGGTTGCGTGTTGATGCAACGAGACAAGGTAATTGCCTACGGGTCCAGGCAACTAAAGGATACAGAAAAGAATTATACAACGCATGATTTGGAAATGGGAGCCGTTGTTCATGCACTTAAGATTTGGAGACATTACCTATATGGAACAAAGTGCACGATATTCACCGATCACAAAAGTCTACAGCACATCTTCGATCAGAAAGACCTCAACATGCGACAACGACGGTGGGTCGAGTTACTAAATGATTATGATTTGGCCATTAAGTATCATCCTGGAAAAGCCAACGTTGTGGCTGATGCCCTAAGCAGAAAAGAGTACGAAAAGCCTCGTCGGGTACGAGCGCTTCAACTTACAATACATTCAGGATTACCGGATCGAATCCGTGACTGCCAACGAGAAGCTTTGAAAGCAGAAAACTTCGCAGCTGAAGCACTACGTGGTATAGATGGCCATTCTGAAGTTAAGTCCGATGGACTCACGTATTATAATGACAGAATCTGGGTTCCTTTGTTTGGAAATCTCCGTGAGCTCGTGATGGACGAGGCTCACAAGTCAAGATACTCGGTGCACCCTGGATCAGATAAAATGTATCAGGACTTGAAGAATCTTTATTGGTGGCCGAATATGAAAGCCGACATTGCTCGATATGTGGCTAAGTGTTTAACATGTTCAAGGGTCAAGATTGAATACCAAAAGCCTTCTGGTTTACTACAACAACCAAAGATCCCAGAATGGAAATGGGAGGACATCTCCATGGATTTTGTAACGGGATTACCTCATCGATCAAATCAACCGGATGCGATTTGGGTTGTCATCGATCGGTTAACCAAATCTGCACATTTCATTCCGATGAAGGAAAGTGATAATATGGATAAATTGACAAAGCTGTACATCGACAAAATTGTGAAGCTTCACGGTGTGCCTAAGACTATCATTTCTGATCGAGATCCTCGATTCACTTCCCGGTTATGGCAATCAATGCAGGAAGCATTGGGAACCCGACTAGACATGAGTACAGCTTATCACCCGCAGACTGATGGTCAGACGGAACGAACGATTCAAACCTTAGAAGATATGCTCCGAGCTTGTGTTCTGGATTTTGGGAAAGATTGGGAGACTCACCTTCCACTGGTGGAGTTCTCTTACAACAATAGTTATCATTCAAGTATAGGTGCTGCACCTTTTGAAGCACTTTACGGCAGAAAATGTAGATCGCCCGTGTGTTGGGCTGAAACAGGTGAGAAAGGGCTCACTGGACCGGAAGTTATCCATGATATGACCGAACGGATTATTCAAATTAGGCAACGGTTAGCTGCAGCACGTGATCGACAAAAGAGTTATGCCGACAAACGCCGAAAACCTCTAAAGTTTGAGGTGGGTGACAAAGTATTGTTGAAGGTATCTCCTTGGAAGGGAGTGATACGCTTCGGGAAGCGTGGAAAGTTAAATCCTCGCTACATCGGTCCGTTTGAAATTATTGGGGAAGTAGGCCCGGTGGCCTATCGATTGCAACTCCCTGCTGAACTCGATGGAGTTCACAACGTGTTTCACGTTTCCAATCTAAAGAAGTGTCTGGCTGAAGACATCGAAATAATTCCTCTGGAGGAATTGGAAATTGACGAACATTTGAGATTTATTGAGCAACCAGTAGAAATCATGGGACGCGAGGAGAAAGCCCTCAAACGTAGCAAGATTCCGATCGTCAAGGTGCGATGGAACTCAAGACGTGGACCTGAATATACTTGGGAACGTGAGGATCAGATGAAGAAAAAGTATCCTCACCTGTTCGAGCAAACGTCCACGGAAACTCATGGTATGATTTAATTTTGGGGACCAAAATTCCTTAACGGGAGGAGGATGTGACAACCCTAAAACTTTTTGCTTTCTTTCCCCAGCGACGATAGCAACGACGACAGCTGATGCTGCGAACGCTACGACACAAGAATAATTTTCGGGACGAAAATTCCAATTTCAGGGGAATGATGTGACACCCGAGAATTTCAAGGTTAACTTCCGTTAGACAAACCCGTTAGTTACGTTATAAGTAGCTAATGCATAACTAGGCCGAATACGTCCACGACCTTTGGTTGATCACCGAACCGTCCATATGTGTTATGTGTTCATCATTGATTGTCTTTATGTGCAATGTGATTTAAATACATGACTTATTATTGTGAATAGCATGATTAATTGTAAATACTTGATTATGTGAAAATTGCCTAAATTTGGTAGTCAGCGAAACTACCGAGCGAAATTACAGATTCGCCCGGTAGCAGGCTAGACTGATCAATGTGTCCGAGATCAGAGCCAGTTTCGCCAGCCAGCGAAACTGCCAGCGAAACTAGCCCCTGATATAAATAAACTTAATAAACCCTAGTAGCCTCATTTGCCTCATATCACAACAAACACACACACACTCTTTTCTCCTGGAGATTCTGGTCAGTCGAGGTTCACACCAAGTTATCGAGATCTCAGCCTCAAACCATCATCTACCAAGTCTAGGAGATCGAACCGTCTTCGTTAAACAACAATATTGGATTTACTTGAAGTGTAGCAGTGCAACCAAAGGTGAGTGTCACTAACCCGCTTACCGTGAGTCCGATGGGCCACACAGAATAACTTAACGAAAACAATGCTGATAAACTCGAGAGTGCTAGGCACCTCACTGATAAACTTGAGAACTCGGGATGCTCGGCACCCACTTGATGAACTGAAGTGTTTTATGGGAACACTTGTGAACTCTGATCAAACTGTTTTTGAAACAAAACTGAAAACGTTTTAATATGGCTAGTGTAGGTTAAAGTCTAAACCATATGATATCACATGTTTTCTAAGGATGCCTTATAACTTAAAAGTCCTCAACTTAATTGTGCCATTAATTTGTGAAAGCGAGGGGATGTTGGGTAGATCTACTGGAGTTTGACAAACTCCGCCCCGTGGCACGGGGAGTGCACGGAGGAACAATATCAGCCTATTTGACCGTGGTCCCGAGAGGACACGGGGGAGGCAGAAACCGCGATGACTTGGTCCGCACCGTACGGGATGGCTCGGCCCCCACAAAATAAGTCAGCTTTGGTACAAACTTCCTTAGAGCATGGAACAACGGATTAGCTACCCGCGATATCGGTTGAGTCCTTTAACTTTACGGAACTAGTACATACCCGATGACGTGGTCACGGACAAACCATTTATAAACTGAGAATTAAATACGAGCATTGCTTTTCACAAATGAATATTTTGTAAGTACATTTTGATACGAACTATGATTATGAGACCGGGCCAATGCATGACAAGCCCACTGTGAACTCACCAACCGTTAGGTTGACACTTGCGTGGTTTAAACTTTTGCAGATCGCTAAGGAGTATCCGGAGCGGGTTGGCATGGCACGTGAAGACCTTTATTTTAATTGAACTATTTTGGGAATTTAAAACAACATTTATGTAAGGCACGTGGTTAGTGCTAAAGACAATTAATTTTCCGCTGCGTATGTAATTAAAGACTTTGATTTCTATCTTGTGTTTGAACTAACCCTGATTCGTTTAGTATTTGTAACTATGGTTGTGGATCCTGGTCTAGTCGCGCCCCTTAACGGTATAAACTCCGTGAGTGGTATTTTGGGGGTGTGACAAAATGCAAGTGTTTCATAAGTTATTTCATGATGATGAATAAGACTATGACTCCATAATGCAGGCCCTAAGGTTTGACGTCCCATTTTCATATGGTTTGACTTGGTTCCCTGAGAAATACATGAGTTTAAAAGGTCAACATAATGTTGGTGAGTTCACAGGTTTAACACGCTTACAAGTAAATTTGTAAACAGTTTATAACATACAAAATATTATAAAGGTCTTAAGTGATTAGACTCGTGAGAGTCAAGTTTTACACAATTATACGAAGGATTTGTGCAGTTCAAGCACGGTTTGACTTGTGCGGTTCAAGCACGTTTCACTTGTGCGGTTCAAGCACGGTTTCAGGCATTCCTGATATTATAAATGTGGTTACTGTGGTATTTACTTTACCTGATCCTTGATTTCGAACACTAACTGATTTACCCACTAGATGGTAACTTCCCCCAAGAAATACCACTGGCATAGAATAACTGACATGTACCCCGTGACTTGTTAACGCGGAGTCAGAACTGGAGCGACCAGCTAGGGTAGGGGCGTCAACCCAACTAGATCTATTCACTAGTTATTATTCTATCTAGAACTAACCGAAATCAACTTATGGTGGGCTTTGCAGTAACAAGTTATCCACAAGATTACCGCAAATGGGGTTACGAAAGAACAGATAATCAAATACTGTGTTACAGTTGTATCATAATATTAATCAGGCGTTTGACTGGACGGTTATATTTATTGTCTAATAAATATAGGACTGGTAGAAATAATTATAGTTCCAATAATTATTTAAAGTGTGTTTGTCTGTTTCATGATTCTTCCCAAAAGTATTTAAATAGTTTAAAGGAAAGACTTGGCATACGATCAAAAGAAAGTATGAAGTTTGCAATTCATGTATTTCTCCCCCATTTTGATAAAAACAGTAAAGGAAACGGGGCCGTGAAACTCACCTGATCAAGGTAACGATAAAAGTTGTATCGCTCTTGATGTAGCAAATAAACAGTGTCCTAATAATAAATAATAAGACAGTTTTAATGTATTGTTTCAGTTGGATAACGTTCGGTTACCCAAATGATCATGGTCGAGTCTTGACAACTTATTCCCGTTTGTAATGTTTGGAAAACCTGTTCGTAATATTTATTGTCCAAATAAATATTTAGGTTTGCGATAATATTTATAGTCAAATAAATATATAAATCGTAGTAATAATTATAAGTCAAATAATTATTCAAGGATCGTAAGAATATATAAATATACGTTTATATATCCAAATTAGATTTCAAGCATTGCGATAAATAATAATGTGTATTATTTATTTTGACGTTTGCCTTATATTTAGATTTACGTTCGTAATTATGAGCAAATAATTACGCATATAAGTTAGAAAAATTATTTGTGTAAATAATTATGTGTAACTTATACAAAAGATGTTGAGAAAATGATAATCGTTATAGTCATGAAAACAATTATTTAAATATCTATTTCTGAACGTTAATGGATAATGAAACTTGTTTATTATTCACGTATTCGAACTTGTATACCTTTGTCAATGTGATGAAAAATAGTTATGTTTTAATGAATTCATTATCATTTTTGAACTGAAATAATAATAGCCACCATTTATCATTATTACTTCGATGACTTTAACCGATTTGTTTTTACCCGGGATTTCTAACCCATTATTTTTAGACTAGTTCCATAATTATACCAAGTTTTATACAAATCTTGTTTGCCAATTATTTAACCCAAGTTACTAGCCAAATTGTGTGAAAAGTCAAAGCATTTAAATGTTTAGCTTAGCATTGTCCGTAACATGATTTTGTACCAAAGATCATATGTGCACTTATATTTTCCTTCCATTTAATCACATTAGTAACTAAAAATGATCAAAGTAATAATTGTATACTCCATGGTTTTTGTTTAAACATAAGTGTTTATATGTTTAGTGACCATTATGACATTATACCCATTTTAGGATTTCCTTTGTTCATCATTTACCAAAACACAAAATATAAATATTTCATAGTTAGTCATTGGGTGTCAAGATTTGGTTCATCTAGTGAACTCGATTAAGGTATTTAACCTCAAGTCTTCTTGTATCCCTCATGTGGCTAAAATCAAACTAAAATAAAACATAATGGTGGATCTTATCATTTTATGTGTATATATACATATTTTGACTAAAAGAAAATGGGATTTTTTATCAAGACTTGATATGGATCATCGGGTAAAATCATGAAAAGAAAAGAACAAGACATGGAGGATATATGAAGCTTACAAGAGCTTGATTGTGGTGGCGTTGATGTTCTTCAAATATATGGATATGGTGATGAGGGGTGATGATGATGATGGCTACGGTGGCGGTGGTTGCGGGCCCGGAAACTGCGAGCTAGGCTGTGGTGGTGGTCGATGTTGAAGGTGGCGGTCGGCGATGACGATCGTGATGGGTGGTGGAGGTCGATGATAGTGATGGACGATAATGATGATGGTGGTGGTAGTTTGGTTACGGTAGGAGAAGGGGGTTGGGGTCGCGGCGACGGGAGGTGGTGTGGTGGTGTGGAGCAGCGGCGAAAGTAGGGAGAGAGGCCATCGGTCGCCGGCTGGGGTGGCAGTGGGGCTGTCGGCCGAGAGGGAGGAAGAGGGTGGAGGTGGTGGTGAAAGCTTGAGTAGTGTTGGATTTTTAAAATGTGTGGTGGTGGTGAAAGGATTTTGACATGTGAGTTTTAAGGGAAAAATATTTAGATATTTCAACTAACCTTAGTTAGGTTAGGAGCTTAACCATAGTTTAGGTGATAGGTTAAGGATATTTTAGGAGGTCTAAGTAATTAAGCGGTATTAGTTTTTATAAAAGCTAACAAACTTTCCTAATTATTTTATAAAATCTTCCAATATAAATGTAGTGTCTTCATAAAATAATTACTACAAAGTTGGTGGAGACTTTAAACGGGCTGAAACTAGAGAAGAATGGGTGTCGGGCCGGTACAGTTTGTGTCAGGCCGGTATGCAAGGCTTTCTCCGATTTTCACGCGGTACAATTCGTTATTCACTAAAATTAGTCAGGAATATTATATTTAAGCTTAAAAGTGTCGGGTGACCCGTTGGACTTTATTATTGGGCTCGGCTTATTTATTCCGCGGTGTTAGGCCGGACTGGGCCCAATTCGTCATACGGACGAATCACACCGAATCGTTATGGCCTTGTGATCAAGACGGGTTTCTAAATTAATTACGAGACTCATATATTGATAAACAATTATGATTTTAGTCGTAATTTAATTATTTAGAAGTTTTGCCTTTTATTTATTTTTGCTCGCGTACCACGTTCAGAAAATAAAAAATTTGTTTGAATTGTTTTAAGCTCGAATATTTTACGTAGTCAAAACTAACTAAAGTTTTAAATAAAATATTCACTTAAAGTGTTCGTCGAGTGTCGGTATGGCGTCTTACGACACCGTTTTTCAAGAAAGAAATATAAAAAGTCATTTTATATTTTATTTTTCTTATTATTAAAATTCCACCAATCTTATGGTTGAATTTCCTTTTGTTATGGGTATGATTTTCCAATACGAACGTGGGAATTGTCAAGGTTGGACGTTTTCGTGCATAGTGTTTACTAATAATACTATTAAATCAAGTCATGCACACGTATGTATATATACGGTTAAAGTATAGGTTTGACCTTGGATTTTGGACAGGTTATCACAAACTTCAACCGGAATACCAAAGTGTGATATTCCTTACACACGTAGGTCTGACGGGAATATGTCTGCGAAATATCGTACAATTGGGATATCTTGAATCTTTCTCTCTTCAGATTTTTTGGAAGATACATGTGCTAGAAGGGCAGGATAACCCTTTCGCAAGAACTTCTGGGCCTTCATGCACGAAATGATGTGGAGCCTGGTATCGATACGATCTCCTTGAATGGTCAAAGTCTCGTCGTTGGCTAGGGAATCTTGAATTACTTCTCGTGGCAAACTATTCTGCACGATTCGCCAATAACGGGTCTACTCCTACTACCACGTCAAAGCATCTGAGTTGCACGGGTTGAAGATCTATGCTGAACTTATGTCCTAATAAATCCAGTGTACAATCTTGGAGGATTTTGCGTGCTTCTATTTGTTTGCCATTGGCCTCGATTAGGTACTTAGCATCTAATGTATTAGGTGTGATACAAAGGATAGTACTAAAATCACTAGACACGAAGCTCTTATCAGTGTCGGCGTCGAATAAAACAGATGCATAGTGGTCATTTAACAGAAACGTACCGGTAACGGTGTGCGGGTCCTCTCGTGCTTCTGTCGCATTCAGAACGAAAGCTCTTCCTTGGGCGGCTTCGGTTCCTAGTCTCTTCAGCTTGGGATAGTCACTCTTGAAGTGACCAGTGTTTCCACACTCATAGCAGGTACTCGTTGTCTGAGTTTTGTTGTTACGACTCGGGAAGTCCCGGTAAATGTGGCCTTTCGCTTTGCAAATCTTACAGTAGATGTTACTGCAATCCAAAGTATGGTGTAGGTTACACTTGTTACACAAGGGCAGATTACCGGTGTAACCATTCTTTCTTGCATCGGCGGCAGGAGCAGCAACTGCGTAAGCCTTGATGACTTTCAGAGCTTCGGTAACAGGAATTTCTGTGGGTTTCTTCTTCTTCCAATCGTGACCATGTTTGCGTTTATGATTAGGCTTAACATTACCTGAGGAGGTGGAAGGGATAACAGTAGGTTTGGATTCAGCAGCTTTCTTTGCAAACGATGCGCCTTGGTGAACGGCTTGATAGGTCAAGTTGTGGGCCAATCGCACAACACTCTGGAGAGTAGCGGGGTTAGAAGACATGACGTTACCTTGGATGAGGGGAGAGAGTCCCCAGATGTACCTCTCAATCTTCTTGTATAGAGGGGTAACCATAGTGGAGCACACGTGTGCCAACTCATGGAAACGTCATGTATACCCGGCTATATCAGCACCAACCATAGTGAGATTCCAGAACTTAACTTCTAATCGTTGCAATCCTTCCTGTGGTAGTACTCATCTTTCATGAGCACCTTCAGATCATCCCACATCATGGCGTAGGCAAGATCTTGACCCACGGATTCTGCGTAAGAGTTCCACGAGGACAAAACGCCTTCGGTGAAGGTACAAGTTGCGTATTTGACCTTCTACTTGTCAGGACAGTTACACATGCGATAGACAGACTCGTTCTTCTCGAACCACCGAATCATTCCGACTGCACCTTCAGTGCCTTTAAAGTGAATAGGCTTACAGTTCATATAGTCCTTGTAGCCACAATCTCGGGCACCTATAAGGTCAGATCAAAAGCTTCATGAAAACAATCCTTCGTAATTGATATTCGTTGATCTTCAATCTAATCGTGGATTTAAACTTACCAGCAGGTGAACGACGTCCATCGGAGGTAGTAGAACGTTTTGCGTTAGTAGTTGTGAGTGCCTCAACAGATGCAAGTGCAGCACCGGCGACACTGTTGGTGTCTACGGAAGAGTGTGCAAGGTGTCCAGGACATGGTCAAACAAAACAGTCCAGCTCTCAAGTTCGACGATACGAGCCTCGAGAACAGAAATAGGGGTAGGAGAGGCCTGAAGGATGGCCTGGAGACGATGTATCTCGGCGTCTCGACGAGCAATGTAGTCATAGAGCGATGAGATAAGAACATCAATAGGAATGCCTGGAAGGACAGAAGGTGGGGCAGCAACCTCAGGATGGGGTATGTGTAGGTCCAGAAACAATAACTAATCACGATATTTTAATCTAGCACAATTGTGGAATCCTTGTACAAGACCGATTCAAGAATAAAGATGAAGAGAACACAAGAAAACGATGATTAAACAATAAACTTCAACTTTGCACACAAGTAAACTTGTCGGGTACAAAACTTGTAATCGTAAACTCCTCTCTTTCGGGTTTATGATCGTGAACACCAGTGCTCCTCTAGAAATCGTAAACTCGCCCCTCTCAACTAGGAGAACCATTGGGGTTTATATAGCCACCCCAATGGGTTTACAATTGGGCCCTTTTGGATCTTAAACCCAAGCCCAAGCCCATATCTAATAGTAAACTAGTCCACTAATCTAATTAAACCCTCTAAGCCTAGCCCAACTTATTTAATATTACAAGCCTCATAATCTAGCCTCTACAATCTTCCCCTAGGCTTGTGATATTAAATGTCTTCAATCTTTGAAATTCTTCTTCTTGACTGGCTGGCATAGATGCTGATGAAGATTCTTTCCACAGAAATCTTCATTGGGTTTCATAACGGGCACTTGGGACTTCCTCTTGATCAGCATCAGCTTGAATTTCTTGAAATGAACAAGTTAATGAGATGGAGGATTCTCATTGACTTGCTTCTCATGAATGAATTGGTTCTTGCTAAATCTTCGGTAACTGTCTTGAATCTTCAAAAATTAGAGGGTTCAACTTTTGAAAGCCCATAACTTTTAAGAATTTGATTGTTGAACTTGGATCTTCATGATCTCTAACTGCTCTCTGCATCACTTTCTTCAACGAGACTTGAAGTCTTCAGCTTCCCTTAAACATGTGAACATCTTATCTTCTTTGAAGCTCTTTTGAAGCTTTTGAAAACTTGTAAAGACACCAACAACTTCCCCTGAACAGTTGCTTATTCAGATGGAAGTCTGGTCCGGCTGGTTCTTTAACTTGAGCAGTAGCAACATCTTTCTATCATCAACCTGTCTGACACACATTTGAAAAAATATACTCCACCAGACATTTGATGACTGGTCTTTGGGTTAGAAGGTAATTATCATCTGTTCAGTTGATTCAAATTAACATAATTTTAACCAAAAACCCTAATATAGATTACGGGTTTTCTATAAAACTTCCCCTGAACCCAAGACCTCTAAAGACTTCCCCTTAGCTGATAACTTCCCTTCAGCCAAGGACTTCCCCTGAGATAATACATATTATCCTCGAGTTCCCTTTGGATACTATGTATTATGGAAGTCTTTTCGGATAATACTTATTATCCTCCCTCTTTCCCCTAAAAATTTATCAAGATCTGACGGAAGAAGTCTTTTCCATTAGATAATAAGTATCATCCTCGAGTTCCCTTCGGATAATACTTATTATCCCATACTCCTTCCCTAAAAATTTGGCAAGATCTGTCGGGGGCATATTGTCATGCATCAAAACCCATGAAAAACACATTTTGACTTCTCAAATCGACCTGGCCAAGACGAAAACACACCAAAAAGAAATTAACGACTCACACACGAAAGATATAAACTAAACAAATACTTACCAAACCAAACATGAGAAAGTTTACAAGGGATCAAACCGTATGAATCTGACTGAGGAACCCTTTTCAGCTTCAGTTACTCAACTAGTCCAGGTGATTGCCGGTATGTTTGTCCGCTTTAAACTAAAACCCGTTTAATCCCAACCGAATGCGTCATGTTTAATATAGTACAATATTACCATCATATTTAATTGTCCCCACACCCAAACGTACACAGCAAAACCTACCCAACCTCAGAGTTTATTAAGGATTCACAAACCCCCAGCTTGAGGAACCATGCAACACCGTTATGACTACCACTTATTTTATTAACCATCAGTTGGTGATCAGGTCGGCCGCTAAGCACGCAAAGAAGACCAACTAAGTGATTATTTATTCTCTTTTCTTTTTCATTTCATTTTTCTTTATTTCTTTTTCATTTCTTTTTCATTTCTTTTTCTTTTCTTTTTATTATGTGGTGTAGTCATGACAGCAGAGACATGGCGTGTGAGAGAGTGAATACTAGGTAACTGCCACTCTCAACCCATTTTTGCCGGGACTCAGTCTTTTAAACCATGCAACCTGGGATGGGAAACTAAACATATATATCTTTTAAGTTCACTGCACTTTCATTGGAGGTCATAAGTTTAGGTCGAGCCTACCGAGCATATCATCGTGGAGCTTACCTTTCACTTCCGCCTTACGCGTGTCAGCCATCTCCAACCCGGCATTCATTTTACTTCCCCTAAACTTCTCAAAAACAAGACACAAACAATTAAAAATTGAAAAGCACACTATTTTTTGAGGGGTCAACTTTTTCTTCATCTTTACATTTCTTCCCCTTGCTTTTTGATTTTTAATGTCACAATCTTGTGAACATCATTTTCAGTTTTTTTTTTAAATAAAAAATAAAACACACAAACACACTTAAAAGAACAAAACACAAAATTTTGAAGATATCTGGCCAAGCTAACTTTCAAAGTATTGATTTGAAAATTTTAGAAAATTGGGTTTCAAAACATGCACACTTCATTGCATTTGAAGAAATAAGTTTGACTCAAAAGACCCTTTGCTGCCTCATCATTCAAACGACCAAGTTAAGAATAGTACCTTTCATGTTGATTTTGACCTTTTACCTCTCAATGAGACATACCTTCCATTTATAGATTACTTGACATGACATGAAGATACGTCTTCTAAACTGTGCCTGGAACAATCACTTATCAACAAACAAATTAGTAATAAAACGTCAGTGATAATCCTCCATGATCGTTCCTGCACAGAGTGAGAGATTAGTTAGCCATTGGTACCTAGGCCATTTTTTTTCTGGGTACACCCGAGGAATCAATAAAGGATACTTCTTGTAAGAACATCCCCTTTGAGAAATCAGGAAGTTGTGATGGAGCTGCCTTGATTTTTGGTTTCCAAGTTCCAGGTGATTTAACATTTGTTTTAGTCACTTTTGGAGTTGTGACTTTAGGTATTTCAACCTTCTTCATTTTAGAATCATTTTTCAAAACAGTTTTAGTTATCTTGGGAGGGGTAACCTTGGGTTTTTCAGACTTTGTTTGTTTTGAAAATGGTTTCTTCACCTGTTTTTGGAAATTTTGGTAACTTGGAAAGCTGTTGTTTTGATTTAAAGATTTTCTTTCAGCTTTGGCAGCACCCCAATGTTGATCAGAGGGTTTAACCTTAGGAGCAACAGTCTTCCTTGCCTAGGTGTTTGCACCATCATTGGCTTAGACTTTACATACTCCTGAGATGAAACCCTTTGACTTTTCGGAAAATAGGGTTCATAGGGGCGATAAAGACAGTTCCTAGCAATATGACCAGCGATGCCACAATTAAAGCAAGTCTGCTTCTTTAGATAGAAGTCAGACGTCTACCCATTTGTCTTTGGTGGCTGATATGGAGCTGGTTTGCCTTGTGTCTGCTTCTTTGCTTTGACTGCAGATTCAGATTTGACTTTCTGCTGGTTTGTCGAGGCCTGTGTCGAACCTGTCTTTACTGTCTTTATGCTTCCTTGATTTTTTGACGTTGAAGCACCATTCTTGCAATTACAACAGCAACTGCATGATCCAACTGAAGATATGGGAGACACAGCTACTCCCTTGAGTTTTTCATTCTTCACTCCAGCTGTTGGTTTCATGCTTGGATGCTTGATGGTGATCTTTGGCCTCTCAACTTTAGGTTCTCTTATCACTCCATCGGTTATACCCTTGAACTTGGAGGAGAAGGATGGTAATTCATATCCTACATCTGGTTCTTGGTCAAACATTGATCCAGATGTCATAAAGATCTTCCCCTCAGGCCGTGTCGTCAAGATCACCTTTTCCCTTTTGACTTCGTCAATTACTTTGAAGCATGGGGTTTCAATTTTAGGGTATGGTTTCAACTCTATCCCAGCTTCATCAGACTTAGAGTTGTGACACCTATCATATTTCTGGCACTCAGCATCATTGTCTGATATATCCTTTACTCTCCCTTCACCATAAGTCATTTTTGTCTCATTGTCAATTTCTTCTTGAGTCATTGGTGTAGTTCCAACCAAGACACTATCAATAGGAGGAGCAGCTTCTTTATAATCAGATTTGGTTCGTTCAACTTGATCCTCACTAAGAAGTATTCCTACAATGTCTCTGGGAACTGGTGGAGGAATGATGCTGTTTGCAGACAGAGACTTATCAGACTTTTCTGACCCACACCCAGTTTTATCTTTCCCAACTTGACCAGTCACAACAGCATGTGACAATTCCTTTCCAGCATCGAGCTATCTTTTGTTTCTTTTCTGATTGCAATCATACTTGACCTACAGCTCATCAAATTTTTGTTGCAGTTAAGTTAATTTCTGTGTAAGCTCAGATATCTCAATCCTAGCCCGATCATATAAGATTGTCTTCTCCGTTGCTAGCTTCTGATATTTCTCAATATCTCGTTTCTGAGCTTTTACCTTCTCCTCATTCTTTTGCCATCTACCCTTAAAAGAACTCCTCTCGCATTTTGTCTCAAATAATTCTATCTGATAATTTTTACAAATTTGCCTAAGTCCAGGAACTATACGAGCACAAGTGGGATTGGACAAATCTCAGTTTTGTCAACTTCATCTGTGAAACCATCTTTGTCCTCAACTATATTCTTTTCTTCAACCACTGAATTCATTATGCAGCTTCTGAAAATTTTGAAAAATCAGCAAAAACGGCAAAATCGGCAAAATCACTATTCAAAGAATAGTGTCAGAAACTTAAAACTGAAAAACGGAGGCCTTCGGAGTGGAATTTGGGCGGTCCAAACGAGCTCCCTTGGACGTTTGTCTGGGGTAATTCTGGGGCTCGGTGTCACGAACGTCGTGTTCAAATTTGAGCTTATAACTCCAAACGAGTCAAAAGTTACGTCCGTTTCCGTGAAAGTGTGAAAAATGACTTTTTGCCGCAAACCCTGTTTCCGATCGTAAACCCTGTTTACGATCCTAATCTCCCGTTTACGATATTTGACAGCCTGGCCGATCGTAAACACCACCGGGTCGTAAACACTTGATCGTAAACGACGATTCCGATAAAACCAAATCGTAAACGCCTGATTTCGATTCAACTGAATCGTAAACTCCCAATTACGATCCAAAAATGTCGTAAACTCAAAACACCGGATCGTAAACACGATAAAAATGTAGTCTTGATATCGGAAACTCAAAGCTGATGAAGATCTTCAACACCAATTGTCGCAGACACCAACTAAACCCAGAAAAACCGATCGGAAACTCGAAGAACAGTAGTAGCAGAACACGTAAACACCAAAACACCTTCAAATCTTCAAAAACCAAGACTTTAACCCAGAAAACAGCTTGAATCAATATCGTGTGAGCCTCGAATCACTGATTCTTGGCTCTGATACCAATTGGAGGTCCAGAAAAACTGACAAAACACGATATCGATATCACAAACGAGTGCGGAATCCTCGTAGGTGATTGATTCAAGAAGAAAGATGAAGAGAACACAAGAATACGATGAATAAACGATAAAATCTTGATCTTTGCACACAAGAAAACTTGTCGGGTACAAAACTTGTAATCGTAAACTCCTCTCTTTTGGGTTTACGATCGTGAACACCAGTGCTCCTCTAGAAATCGTAAACTCGCCCCTCTCAACTGGGAGAACCATTGGGGTTTATATAGTCACCCCAATGGGTTTACAATTGGGCCCTTTTGGATCTTAAACCCAAGCCCAAGCCCATATCTAATAGTAAACTAGTCCACTAATCTAATTAAACCCTCTAAGCCCAGCCCAACTTATTTAATATTACAAGCCTCATAATCTAGCCTCTACAGTATGGGTGCAACGGGAACATCTCTGGCCGTAGTGACGGAAGAAGACTCGCCAAGCTCAAAGATACTGTCACTAAAGTGTACTCGCTTCTTTGGTGGAAGCGAAGCCTGGTCAGATGAAGGAGGGACAGAAGGCTCTAATGATCGGGATCATTTGCAAGAAGATCCCGCAAGTGTAGCAAGGCCAGAAACAGGACCAGAGCGGCGGATCACAGACCTCCTTGGGGTATAGATCCCAAGGGGTCCATTAGGGGTAGTCCTTAATGGGCGAAACGAAGGTGTACGCACAGGAGAAGGAGGATGGGATGCACTCAAAGTAACCATGATAGAATCTCCGTTAGCAGGAGAGTCCGCAGCTGTGATATCCACAACGAAAAGAGACGGCTCCTCAAGATCCTCTTCGGAATCAGTATCGTCGTCGTCCGTAAAGTCTAGCACGCTCGTAGGCGAGCAGGGGTCAGCTGTGGGTGACGACGGCTCATGGGTCGGAGATGGTGGAGTTGTAGGGTTGGTAGAGTCTCAACCTCACTCTCGGAATCTGATAACAACACAACTGGCTCTGGAGTGGACATGTTGTGACAAAGTTTCCGAGTCATAATAATAGTTTTATGTTAGTGTACTTATAATAGTCAAGTAATGCATATGGTGATACTAGTAGAGCATTAGGCTATAGTCTAGGTCCTAACATGCAACCTAGTTCTCTATAACCTTGGCTCTGATACCAATCTATCACACCCTGTAATCTTTGTATCGGGCGCGAGTGTCATGGATCATAGTCAAGGTTACACAGAACGACCTCTGGATGATTAAACAACTAGAGTAGTTTGGAAAGCTAAGTTAAGTCAAAATATGGAGTTTCATATAATTAGCAGCGGAAATAGTAGTGAAATTACGTTGTCTTATTTATTACAAAAACAATTACATATCAAAAAGATTTAAGGACATGACACCGCTAGGTGTTATGTAGTGAAATCTCCAAAAGAGCGGCTAAGTTTGACCATGACTCCAGAACGACAAAATGCAGGTCCTAACATGATAAGGCAGTCCTGTATGCAGCAGAAATCGATCACCTGAGAAATTTGTTGATACCTGATATGTGCGTCGTGTGAAGTATCGAACAAGGAACAAGTTCATGCCAAATTAGGTCTGGCCGAACATGGTCCGAACCTGAAGTTCGGACTGGCCGAACCTGAAGTTCGGACTGGCCGAACCTGAGGTTCGGACGGGGATCGGCCAGCTGGGTATATATAAAAGTTTGGAAATTGTAATAGATAGTACTGAGCGTGTGAGATTACTGTTAAGTGTGTGTTTCTGAGTGTGTTTCTCTGACTGAGGATGCACTAAGCACCTCATAGCCGACCTAATGGAATCGGTAGCCCCGGATAGACCCAGGACTGAATAAACAAAAGATACATATATCAAGGAATTGTAGTCATAACATGGACTGAACAACAGACGTACAGCAGTTAAATTGTACAAGCTCTAACAGATAGCCACAACTAGTACCCCAACGTTCCTGTACAAATACATCATCACTTGCACACACTTACCTGCAAGATAAGTCAACACAGAGTCAACAACAAACGTTGTTGGTGAGTCTTAACTACCATCATCACATTAACAGTTTACAAATACATATGCCTGTTATGAATTATCAGATCGCACCCAAGGTCAACACTCAGATACTCTACGGGCACGTTGCGCGTAGTCGTACACCCTCTGCGAGTAGATTGTAATTTCAACATATAAGTACATATTCCCCCTAATAAATTAATATTAGAGGATCCGGGTGAATATTGATCGTTCAACTATAACGGCCGCTAGAAGACCTTATATGCCTAGTGGTCTCAACCTTAATGACCAGAAAGTCTCTAATGACCCACACAGGGCATTCCGACTCATAGTGTTCGACAAGATATTCATAACAAATATAACAGATACATCAGAACAGAAGTATTATATCAAACAGTTAAATAACATGAGGGAAGTCAGAGGACTCACAGATCTTCGGAATACAAAGTCATACGGATAGGATTGCGTACAATCCACAGATGTCACAGATGCAATGCCTAGACAAGGCTTAACGTCATGTTAAGCTTTGAGAATCCAATGACCTAAACAAGTATAGGTACATTTAAATTTAACACCATAGTAATACTGGTTAGGCTCGGTTGTGCTCCATGCCTTAAACGATACGATATGTCCGTAGATTAAGGTCCCGATACAACCGGATGTCCCAATACAGTCGTATGGCCTAATCCCGGTTACGATCATAATTAATCTGTCAATTTCTAAGTAAACAGATCCTGCCGAACACGGTCGTATGCCTTTAGTGGCGATACGGCCGTGTGGCCTGTTTGACAGATATCTAAAATAAACTATATCACTCGAGTCTCGATCTAGTTATGTTTTATAATACTTCTAATGTTATGTAAAATCATAACTTATGTATATATCAATCTATTTATGATTTACATAAAATCATAGCTTTTAGATATAGATTTATCTATTTGCGTTTCTCATAAAATCATAGATTTTATATATATTTATCCGTCTTGTAGTTTACATGAAATCATAACTTCTATTAACAGAAAAGTCATATTTTATTTATGTGAACTTACATAAAATGATAAGTTTTACCTCACGTGAAATCATAGAATTATATAGCATAAAATCATAGTTTTTATTACATAGAATCATGGCTTATGTATGAAATTTCTAAGACCGGTTTATATATATATTTACAGAATATCTAGTCTATGTTTGATTTTAATTTATATAAAATCACAACTTTAATACAATCAAGTTTTTATTATCACAAGATGATGGTTTTGTTAATCATATATGAAATCATAAGTTTATCACATAATATAATAATAAATACTTTATATATATATTTTTCATGTTATCGTCATTTTATATACAATGATACTTCCGTTTTACAGTACGTTCCTCACATGACGTATACATAATACTACTAATACAATGACAAGATATTGAACATGGTTATACCTTCCGGTCGGTACACAGACTCGAACCCGGTTAACCGTAATGTGCTAAACATCTCCAAATTTAACGAGTAAATAGTCCATTCCAAGTAGAATTCCGCCACGAACAATAATCCATGCTTGGTTTTCTGATTTGACCTCGTTTGACCCTTCAAAAACGTTGACCAGAATGTTGACCCGAGTTGACTCAGTTGACTCGGTACTGAGTTGACTCAAATCTGTCAAAACTCATATCCAAACACTCCCATTAGCATTTCTAGCTAAAAACCACGTCATCATCATCCTCGACGTCATAGATAAACAAAATGGAACCAAAATATACAATCACCACCACCATCGCATTCTGCTCGGCGGTCGGAGGACATGGCCGCCGGCGGCCAGCCTTCCAACACGGTGAACCGCCACCACCATCATCCAAACATCATACCATTTCATCTAGTCCCAATCTGTTCGTGCATGATAAAATCGGAGGTTTTAGGATGGTTATAACTGGAAAAACTAAAGAGATACGAGGGGTAAAAACCCTTACCGTCGCTGGAGGAGCAGAACACGGCAGCGCCGCCGCCGTTGGGCAGCCGAATCGTAGCTGTCGCCCCTTCTTGTGACGCCCACTCCCAGTCTTGGCTCCAGGAGGGGTCACGTGTCGGATTTACTCATGAACACATGGTACAACAGAGATAACTAAGCAGCGGAAATTAAAAACTTTTCATTTATTTATTTGCCAAGTACAACAGTAAGGAAGATAACAACATAATCTAATAACTAGATCTTATCTATTACTATGCCAGTCTACTACCGAGTCTTTCTTGATAGCTTGCCCATCTAATCTGCCCTTGCTAGAGCCCTTCCCTTGCTACTTTAAACATCATCGATACCTGACATACATGCTTTTAAAGGTCAGCTTACGCTGGTGAGTTCTAAGTATTTAAAACTTTTACCTTTCCTTGAAAGGTTTACTTCAAACATTTGGGCCTAACGACCCTTATTTATCAGGTATAAAACATAACAGAGTTATACCAAAACATTTAAACATTCGGTATTAAAAATCATTTAATACTCTAAAACATACCTCAAACATTTGGGCCTAACGGCCCCTTCTTTATAAATATTTAACAGGTATAAAGCATAACAGGATTATACCAAAACGTTTAACTCGTCAGTATTAAAAATCATTTAATACTCTAAAATACCTTGGGCCTCCGGGACCCATCCTCTGTGCAAATAATCATTACGTATAATAAAGTCATACGAAATATTATAAGCAAAACCTCTTTTTACTAAGCATTGTCTATCCTCTGGGACTACTTTAGCCCATTTCGGTTGGCCGTCGCCTCCCGACCTATTGAGTAACCGTCGTTACTCCAGTGGCTTCATTTCCACTGCTTGGATTGTACAACCCCCTCTTACCAGACAATCTGTGCTTAGATTTAAAACTTCTTTAAAATAACCCCAAGGGTCATTTCCTTTATCCTTAAAAACTCATTTTCCTCTTTTTAAACTTTACTTTAAAAGTTTAACTTCTTTATTACCCGTTCATTATAACCTTCCCGAAAAGAGTAATAATAGGTAATAATAACTTTAAAACAGTTATAAGTATTATAACTTTTTCACGTATGTGTATTAACACAAAACAAGTAAAGGCATCTCAAATACTTTTCAAGTAAACAGTTGAATATATATATCATTGCATGTATATCAGGCCCGAAAATATTAAAACATTTAAAACATTTAAAAGTGGGCTCATAGAACTCACCTTATTCTCTTAGGTAGTATTTTCGGACAGAACCTCCGTTATCTCTTCCGATTAAACCTAATTGCGTATTGTATGGCGTTAACGCAGGTTTTAATGTAATAAACACTTTCGATGTTTATTTTAATAATTCATTATCTTAATAATATTAAATTATTAAGTTCATTCCTTTTATAGGTCAAAATGACCAAAATGCCCTTGGAGGCATATTACCTTCTTTTTATTAATAATTATGAGGACGCGCATTCCTATAAGTAGACACTCACTCCAGGATCGCCCAGTGTTGGGATGCCATTGCCCAGATGGGATGGCGACACCCCCGCTTTTGCCAGAAACCCCAGTGTACAGGTGTCTACCCTTCTGGTCCGCGCGAACCTCTAATATCCGATTAACTCGGTATTTTAAATACTTGATTATATGACCAATTTACTTTCATATACTCTTATATTATATGAAAAAATGTTAGCATACCAAAATTCAAGCCCCCATACCCTTCGGATTATTTTATATTAAATAATCATATTTAGAAACCCTAATTTCATGAATTTCTCGTTTTATTATCAAAACTCATTTTTAATTCAAACCAACTTAGGGTATTACCCATTATAACATTTTATAACATCCTTTAAAAGCTCAAAGCTTAATTCAAAACCGTTTACTCAATTTGGGCAGAACAACGTTACGAAAACCCTAATTTTGACCCGTTAACAAAACCTTTACCAAACCTTTTCCAATTGTGAAATAAACTTAGGGCTTTCTTAAAACACATTAATTTATGATTACCTACAAAAATTCAGACCCTATTTCCCACCCGATCACCCGATTTTGGCAAAACAAGCTCAAGAACCCTAATTTTTATACATTTTTAGAAATCATACTTAGAGGCAATATTATCAAAAACTAAAATAGGTTATTTTAGATCATACCATATAAAGATTGACTGCAGAAATTCGGCTCTTGATTCCTCATGGTTTGCTCGAATTCGATGGATGAAGTTCTGGGTTCGTATAAGGGTTTTTGAGGTGGATTTCAAGTAAATTGGTGATGAATCTGTGATGTTTAGGCCGCTATTTATATGCATTAGAGGCGCAGGAGGTTAGGGCAGGTGTCCATGGTGACAAACCAGTTGATTTTGACGCGTAGGAGGCGAATTCGTGCAAAGAAAGCTAACAAACGTGGCCAAAAACGAACCAAGATAAAAGCTGCTGATCTGTGGGCTTCCTAGCGTATCGCGAGCCAGGTTGGGTGGGGCTGCGCGATACGCGAGCCACCCTGGTTCCGGCCAGATTTTGCAAATTTTTCATTTTTAGCCCTTTTAGTTAGGTTTTGTGTATTTCTAGCCCCTAAACTTCTAACCTTTTTTTTATTTTATGTACCAAAACATCATGGGACATATTTCTCATATTTTTAGGGCTCGGGATACATTCAATAACGTATATATATACATACGTATATACTTATTTATTTTTACTTATATTCCATTAACTTGCGTTTTAGCCCCTCATACTTTTGTATACTTATCATTTCATGTTCCAAAACACCTTAGGATACATTTTTAATATTCTCTAAGCCTCGGGTTCATATAAATACATATAAATACGTACAATACTCGTATACGTTATGTAATGATACGTTCTTATTTATTTTTCACATGCTTAACTATTCTAACATGTATTCCTCCGTATATATTCATCAAATGAATATTTCTCATGCATTTAAGTCATTCGAATATATATATATATATATATATATATATATATATATATATATATATATATGTATATACTTACACATATTTTTAATATAATGAAATCGCGTAAAGGTATTTTCCTCCGGTTATCAGTTATGCCTATCATATCAACTTCTAAACACGTATTTCATTATGACATCACGTGTTTCAATTATCATGGATATAAAACACGTATATATTTCATTTTATAAACCAATACGTGTATTGTTTATATAACACTACCTTTTATCAATTCAATACCCGTTAATGGGTAAACATGCATTTTTCATACGTTTCATCACGTCTAGCTATCTAACATATAGATCACATGCATTTATCATATCAATCATATACATCACGTGTCTCTATAACATAAGCACGTATAACATTTTGCAAATCATTACCCTTTACCCATCTATTAACCCATAACCCATATCAATATACGTTTTAGCTACTTAACACGTATAGCTTACACATATACTTCAAGTTATGAAATTTTGGGGTGTTACAACTCTACCCCCCTTAAATAGGGTTTCGTCCTCGAAACCGGCTCAAAGTGTTAACTCACAATGAGTTCTTTACCTTTTCACATTTCTTCCCAGGATTAATCCGGGACCTTTTTCTCATGCATCTAATGCATCCTTTTTATACCAACCATCTGGTTTCTAGGCTACGATTTTAATATCGCAACGAACTTTCTATGACAATCTATCATTTATTTCTATTACCTATAAGGTAATACTTTAACTATTCTATTCACGGAATTTTGTCCCACGTTAAATGTTGACCGTATTTCCATAAAAGATACTAATTCTTTTTAGGCAAGAATTTTCCTAACGCAAAATCTATATGACGTTTTGAGAGAAATACGTTTCTCATAATAATGGAACTCTTTCCTCACATTAACTAAGTGGTGTCATAACTCTTTAGCTATATATAGGGTAGCTGGATTATGAACTCCACCGGAACATGCTTCAAAATTTCTCAAGGTTTGAAATTTATCACGAAGCTTATACTACTTGGCTTTACCCTTCTGCGTACGTTAAACCTTTATCCGTGAACCTTGCTTCTGGATAGTCCCTCACTTGTTTAGTAAGTGATACGTATTTATGAATGCTACTTATTCTTTTTCCATATTGGCCTGTCATACTTATCTGTACGGGACTAATCCTAGTCCACAGCTTCATCTAATGCTTTGTATCTCTTAAATGTAAATGCTATGGTTGCAAATTCCTTTTTCACTAGGCCTAATCGGTAATGTTTGTACCGATGCCTGAGTTAATCCATTCATTACTTTCTCCCATGCCTGCTACTGATTAGGATTCCAAAAGGATTTGACATCCTCTTAGTCAACCTAATGAAATTACGAATTTTGGAAAGTCTTAGCGACTTTCGACGTATTGTCGTTTGAAGGAACCTACTAGGGTGATTCTTACGTTGAGCATATGAACTTCCTTTTTGCCAATCTGTACGTTTCTTACATATAGCCTCCTTCTGATCTTTAGCATTTTCTTCCAATGCCTCAAGCATTCTTTTCCGCTTTTTGAGAACTTTAGTACGTCGTTTGTCTGCATGCTTAGTCGCCAAACTTCTGGGTTGTAGGGGCGTCCGTTATTCCAGTCAATATTACTAAGGACTCATAATGATCCTTTTTGCTTCCGAAAAGCCATCCTCTTATAGCCTCATTCTTACTCCTTCAGCTGACGCTAATCCGATCTCAGATTGATCTTTTGGGGAATCGTCTTGCTCCTTATAGCTAGTTGAATGGGTTGCTGATCCTTGGTGAAGGATGTCTGCTTCTTACTGACAGCTTCCTTATCTTCTTGCAGCCTACGCATAATCTTGGTTTCCGTCTTTCTTCTTGAAAAATGCTGGAGCATCCTAAGGCGAGGTACCTAATCTAAAGAAACTTTGTTGCTTCTAATGAGGATAATTGGTACGGTGCTTCCACTTCTGGCGTTGCTTCTAGTATTGCTTCGGGTGTTGAGTTGATTTTGGAACTTCATTACTTCATTAGACGAGCTGTTTTCTGGATACTTCATTCGGAAATTGACGCGTTACTGGTACGTTCTTTGGCTTCTTACTTTCACCTCCGAGTCAATAGCATACATTAAGTATGACTTACCTCTTGACCCATGAATTTCCACGTCTTGATTACATAAGTAATCTTTACTGCTGAGCCGTCGTGATCCTTGCATACGGAGTTGAGCGTTCCTCCGGTTACAGATGATTTGCGCGTAGCATCCCGCGAGTTAATTCATTCGTATTTCAACGTTTTCGAAATTGCCTAAGGTCATTTGGGAATAACCTAACAGGAATTTGTTACGTAATCGAAACATTTCTCCCTAAGGCCATTTTAGTCTAAAAGGGTTTCCCTTGTTCTAAGCAATTATATAACCTACGTAATATAATTTTGGAGTCTTTATAACACATGTATACCTGAAACTACACTGGATGTAAAATCAGGTTCTATGCCTGCAATACTAAGAGTACTGACTCCATTTTTCAGAGCTTCGAGTGCTCTATCGGCTTCACTCCTCTTTTCATCTTCAACAGTTCCTGAGCTTTCTTCCTTGGATAGGTTGCTCCGTTTTGTCCCAAATTCCCGTATTCGAAACATTTCTTCAGCTCCGCACACATGCAGAAGAAGTGATCGTTCTGACCATAGTTGTAACAATGGTTTGATCTCCACGTGCAATCTTTATGATGACGTTTCTCGCACATCTGACCTATCGACTTTCTTTCTCTAGAAGCTCCCTTAGCCTTCTTGTGTCGTCTGCCGTTATTGTCTTCAAGACCTCGGACCGCTTCCGTTTTCCATTTATCGAGAATCTATTTCTACTAGAGGTTTCTTCGGAACAAGCTCCATTCGTGGCAGCTTCATTGGACATTCTTCTTGTTAAAGCCTCCGGAAGTTGATTAGCAATTGATAGGAACGTAACCTTCAATACCTCTACCACTATTTCTAATATGGCGGGTTTCATTTCTTCGCTGAAGGTACTTGTCTTTACACTTTCACTGACATTGAATTTAGTATCGGATGTTCTA
The DNA here is from genome assembly GCA_039602395.1 of Deinandra increscens subsp. villosa. NCBI lineage: Eukaryota > Viridiplantae > Streptophyta > Magnoliopsida > Asterales > Asteraceae > Deinandra > Deinandra increscens. The sequence continues at coordinate 87,369,615 of JBCNJP010000007.1, read as the reverse complement.
TCCGTATTCCTATCATAACTATGATCTTTATTCATATTCTGATCCTATGATTAAAGTAACCTGACACTTCAGAACTCATGTGACGTGAAGTCTCCAAATTTTGAATTCATGATAATTACATAAGTGCAAGCGCTATACAATTATATAATTATGATGTGTTCAAAACCCAGTTACTCTCATCGCAATCATTCTCAATGTCCATACCTTTCCTTTCATTCCTTTATCGGTAATTCTAAAAACCCGGTTCTTTACAACAGACATTCTTACAAGTTACTGACCACGTATCTTACTGTCAGTTAACCTACCCCGCACTTGGCCACACAACAGTTAAAACCTGAGATATGTTCGTTTGGGTAATACCAAATTGCAGTAGCTAATTGCAATCGGGTATTCTCCGCACATACATACCCTAAGTCTTACCTCCTATGTTCCTTGTGTAACTTCTTCCCTTGGGCATAACTATCCTGACTGGCATTTATATTCCCTATCTTACCTTACTTGTCTACCAAGAGTCCTAGTTTAAGTCTAGATACCGCGCTAGTATCTAAATCTCTTAAACCAAGGCTCTGATACCAACTTGTGACGCCCACTCCCAGTCTTGGCTCCAGGAGGGGTCACGTGTCGGATTTACTCATGAACACATGGTACAACAGAGATAACTAAGCTGTAAGGATCAAATAATCCCTCACGCGATATCTTGACTAGAGAAACCGTGCGGAATCCGGTTTTCACTAGTTGATTCAAGAACAAATCAGAAAGTGATAATCAAAAGTATAAGAAATAAAGAAACACAAACCGATTAATGGAAAACACTTGATTACTCACTGATTGTTGCTTACACCTTAAATCGAAATTCTTAGAGAATTTCGATGACACCTTGAACACTCCCAAAAGACTAGCTTTACTCCACAATCAACCAACCTAATAATGAGAGGAGAGCTTCCCTTATATAGGGAGTCTCCAATTTGCTAAACAAGACACCCTAAAAACCCTAATTACACATTAATTTCCGGATTTGACCATCTAGGCCCACTAAACTCCCTCTAAACACTTTCTAATTGAGCCCAAACATGCCTAAAATGGCCCAATGACCCAATATACCCATAACCCAACTAATTTTCACCTATTCTATCACATAGGCCTTCAACAATGTCCGCCGATAGGTGATTTAATACACAAGCCACAAATTATTCCCTTACAATCTTCCCCTTGGCTTGTGATATTAAATGTCTTCTACTCACAAACTTCAGACATTCAGTCTTCTTCTTGACTTTAGCATGGATTGGTGAAGATTCTTTTCTTTAGCAATCTTCATTGGGAAACAGCAAATGACTTTAGGGAGTGTTCTCTCAATCAGCATTAGCTTGGACTTCAAATGATGAACATGTAATGAGAGGAGGATTCTCAAATACTTGCTCCTTCTTGAACAATGTTGTGTCCTTGCTGAATCAGTAGTAACAGACTTGACTTGCTTGTCTTGGCATCTTTTCTTCATTTAGCTTCCCCTAAACTTGAGAGTGGTATCTTTTGAGTCTTTGGAAGCTTTTCTTGAACAACCAACAAACTTCCCCTAAGCATAGGGTAAGTCCTTTTCCGGCTGGTTCTTCAACATGATCAGCAGCAGAGTTCTTGCTTTGGTCAACTGAGTCCTTGACCTTCTTCTCCATGACTTGTCTTTTCCATTTAACCTACCAAGCATAACATGGAACAAACACTAACCAGACGATGACTGGTTATCGGGTTAGCATTATTTAACCAAACAACTTCCCCTGAACCCGAGGGGGAGGTCACACCTTCTTGCACAAACCCCAAAAATAACTTATTAAAACCTTTAAATTAACCTGGCCATGGTTGCAAAAATAAACAATAAAAACTTAAGATAATACAAAAGAAAAATAAAAAATAAAAACAAACATACCAAATTACTAAACAAGAAGGTTTCTATGGGATCAAACCGTATGAATCTGACTGAGGAACCCTTTTCAGCTTCTGTTACTCGAACACGTCTAGGTGATTGCCAATATACTGATCCACTTTAAACTCAAACCCTTTTCTTAATCAGGTTGTTTGTCACTTTATTATCTTTTATTGGTTCATTAATTATGAACAGCAAGTGGGTTTCAACAAATCCTAGGTACATGTTATTACACACTATCAAGCACATAAATTCCCTACCACATATTTTCACAACCTGATCCAGAAGTTTGAAACTGAGCTCGAGACTTGGTTGAGAAGAGAAAGAATAGATCACATAGATTTTTGGGTATAATATACAAGTCAACTGAATTTTTGAAACATTTTTGATAATGCTCTCATCAGTGACAAAGGCTGAGGGTTTTGGACACTTGAGGGTCTCTTTTGATGTGCTCTTTGGCATCTTTTGGGTGTATATTATTTTTTTATTTTTTTATTATTTATTTATTTTTTTTTTTATTTTTTTTTTTTGAATTTAGATGATCTAGAAGTACGTATGTATGGACAACTCCAGGTCATTGCTCACGCAAAGCAGAGGAGAGCCTTACATACATGTGAAGCATCCCCAGGTCATTGCTCACGCAAAGCAGAGGGGACACCGACTTTTTGAGCTCATTTTCACACTCTTGGAGACAAGCGTGTGTATCGGGAACTTGAACATGCAGTCAAATAGAAATGCAATTAACCTAAGTGTTGTTACCCAACAAACTGCCATACGTTATCTTTAAATGTGTAACGCATACCTTTTCAGATTTTAGAGCCGAGCCTACCAGCATATCACCATGGATCATGTCTTTCACATCTGCCTTACGCGTGTCAGCCATCTCCAAAACGGAAATTTATTTCACTTCCCACCTTCTCAAACACACAAACAAAAGATTAAAAATTAAAAAGCACAATTTTTTTAGGGGTCAACTATTTCATCACTATTTCATCTTTTCTATTCTTCCCCTTGCTTTTTGATTTTTAATAACAACACACATTATTTTTTTTTATTTATTTTTTTTTGATTTTTTTTTTTTATTTTTTGATTTTTTTTTTTTTTTTTTTAAACACTCACTGACACAATACTAAATATGTACTAAAAACTGGCCAAGCTAACCTTCAAAGTTTATCTTTTGAAAAAATGTCAGAAATATGTTTTGTTTCATGCACAACCATACTTCACATCAAATTAGCCAAGAAACAAACAATTAAGACAATGTTACCTTTTTCTGCTGATTTTTTCAGATATACCTCTCACAAGGATAACATACTCCCCATTAAGATCTGCATGTCATGAACTGAAGAGATGCCTCCTATCCTGTGCCTGGAACAATCACTATCACAAACAAACATGGTTAATGAAAGTCCTCCTTGACTGTTCCTGCACAATGTGAGAGATTAGTTAGACAATGGAACCCAGGCCATTGTGGTTCTGGGTAGTCCTGATGAATCAATAAAAGTTACTTCTTTTAGGCACATTCCCTTTGTAAAATCAGGGATTGGGGGTGTGGTTGCCTTGGTTGGACTGAGAATGTCCTTTTTGTTGACATCTCTGGGTTGGTGATTTTCTTTCCCAAAAACCTGTGGTTTTCTCGGTGGATTCTTATTGGAATTTTGAACTCTTATTTCTTGAAATTGTTTGGAGTGTTTCTTGTACACTCCAGTAGGCTTGAAAGACATGTTCACAACTTTTGAAACATTCCACCTGTCATCCTTCCTCCAACCATTTGATTTAGCTGAACCAACTGGATTTGGATGGATGTGTGATTCTGAAGCAGATTTGAAAACAGGTTTTGGGGATTCAACAGATTTAGGTCTCCAAGCTGTTTTGACAGATTTCTGAGATGCTTTGTTTTCTTTAAAAATGATCTTTGGCCGTTGCTTAGGAGCCTTGGGTTTCTGCTGAACTTTGTGACTCTGAGGTGCTTGTTTCTGCACCTTGGGTTTTGATGGATCGGGCCTTGGAGTTGGGTCACTTTGTTTCTGGGTCCTTGGACTAGGTCTCTGATGAACCCTTTTGGGATAATAGGGTTCATAAGGCCGGTATAAACAGTTTCTTGCCACGTGTCCTGGTCTACCACAGACATGGCAAGATTGTTTCTTTGGGTAAGCGGGAGCCTGTGGTTGGTTACGCCCAGTGGAAATCCAAGTTGGTTTTGAACAATTTTTGTGGATCCAATGGGTTTTACCATGGGGCTTTGTGGTTAAAATGTACTCCCGCTGAACCGGCTTAAACTGGTCATATGCAGAATTGATCTCTGGGTATGGGACAAAATCTTGTGGTTTTGCATCCCGTACTTTCTGCACATTTTGAATGGGACAGGTCACACTATCCTCAGATTTCTTCACATCACCTGTGGGTTTGGGAACATCAGTCTGTGGTCCCTTACCCCTTCTTAAAATTCTAACAGTTCTAAGGGGTTTCACAGGTTTCAAATCACATTTACCAACGTTAAACACACTACAAGTAACAGATTCATCAAACACAGTTGACTTGGGAAATGTTGACTCAGACTCAAAATTTTTTGAAGCAAAATTATCACTTTTAAAAACTGGAAACTTTTGACTCTCAAAGCAAACATTTTTTCCCTTTGAACCTGCTTCTTCATTTACTTTATCTGCACAAGAAGTAGAAGTGTTAGTAATGTTAGAAACAGGAGCAGAAATTTTAATGGGACAAGCTGCCAATTTCTTTTCGATCTCAGCTTTAGCATCCAAGTTGGTCTTAGAACACTCATAATCTGAGATCATTTCATGCATCAGGGGCATCGGTACTGTATGAGTGGACTTTTCATCTTTTATTTCAGTACCGAGACCCAAACCAGAGTTGGCTTTTAGATGACGCATTCGAGCATCTGTGTTGTAGAAAAGTGAACTAGCCTTCATCATTTCTGACACAATCTTATCGTTTCGCTCAACTTTGGTTTGTGATGTTTCTAATTGACCTTTAAGTTGTTCAAGTTCAGCTTTCAATGTGACAATTTCTTCATTAGCAACTCCCAGATAAGTCGTTTTGTTACTCAAGTCCCTTTGAAGATTTTTTATGTCAATTTTAGCAGCTTCTAATTTCTCACTTAAGTTTTTACTTCTACCTTTGTATTCCCTCAACTCTCTATCAACAAACTCACGATTTAGGGTTTCATTGAAAAACTTAGTTTGCCATTCTTTAGATTCAGTGAGAATAGATTGACATTTAGAGTTAAAACATACCTCAGTGTTGCTGGTAGATACAGAATTACCTGGTAGAAAGGATGCCATGAATGTCTCAACCGGATCGGAAAGCAGCTTTTGGATCGGAAAGTGGGTTTTCGGTCGGAAAAGGGTTGGATCGAAAAGTATGATGCGATCGAAAAGTGAAGGCTGGATCGAAAAGTCTCGAAGGGGACTTTTCGATCAAGGAGCACGATGGATCGAAAAGTCACAGGGGACTTTTCAATCAAAGGAGGCTGATCGAGAAGTCTCAAGGGGACTTCTCGATCGAGAGGGTCGGATCGAAAAGTCTCAGAGGGACTTTTCGATTGGTGAGTCTGATCGAGAAGTCACAAAAGGGGACTTTTCGAGTGAAAGCAATGGATCGAAAAGCCACAAAGGGGGCTTCTCGATTGATTGAGGCGGCTGAAGAGGGCTTTTCGACCAGAAAACCTGATCGAAAAGTACTGAGCAGGGTCGAGAAGTTCCAAAAACACAAGCAAAGCCTTCCGAACCTTCTGTCACGAGTTGTAACCTGCACAAAATCTCACACGATACTCACAAAAAAAATCGTTAGTAACACCTTGAAACACTTGGAGTAAAAATATGGAAATAAAAAAAAACGAAATACTCCACAATATGCAGACAAATTCAAAGATCAAAACCCCGTTAAAATTAGTTTACACCAACTTGAATTGAGTGGCCGTTTATAGCTTCAAAAACCGGAAAATCTAGACCACAAGTTTTTAAATAAATCCCAATGGCACAATTGTAATTACTTAGAACTTTAAATTACGTATGAACTTATCAACCAACGATGGCACAACCGTAATTTAGGCTTTCTTCAATCTCTACTAATCACAATTTGCCACGAGCACGCCTGGAGCCGATAGATTCAAATAAGAAATAATCGGACCAACCACTCAATTAGGACAGCATCGAAAAGCCTGATTTCGACCGAACCGAGAATCTACTTGCCAATCGAGAACTTGCTGCACAAAAAAAAACTTGACGAACAATCCAAAACCATTAATTGAACTTCATCAGCAAAATTTCACAATATCTCGACAATGACGTGGATGATATAACTAATAAAAATAAAGTACGTGACCAAATCAAACAATGAGTTTTTTTAAAAGCAGATTTGACAAAGTATCTTTGAATCAGAATTCAACAAAAACAAATTTCGCACACGTAAAACATAGCCGACAACCAAATGTCATCAAAACGCAACCGAAACTCATCGAAAAGCAATGAAAAACACAATAACGACTTGAATCAGATATCGCGAGAGCCTCGAAACACTTGTTTCTTGGCTCTGATACCAATTGTAAGGATCAAATAATCCCTCACGCGATATCTTGACTAGAGAAACCGTGCGGAATCCGGTTTTCACTAGTTGATTCAAGAACAAATCAGAAAGTGATAATCAAAAGTATAAGAAATAAAGAAACACAAACCGATTAATGGAAAACACTTGATTACTCACTGATTGTTGCTTACACCTTAAATCGAAATTCTTAGAGAATTTCGATGACACCTTGAACACTCCCAAAAGACTAGCTTTACTCCACAATCAACCAACCTAATAATGAGAGGAGAGCTTCCCTTATATAGGGAGTCTCCAACTTGCTAAACAATACACCCTAAAAACCCTAATTACACATTAATTTCCGGATTTGACCATCTAGGCCCACTAAACTCCCTCTAAACACCAAACATGCCTAAAATGGCCCAATGACCCAATATACCCATAACCCAACTAATTTTCACCTATTCTATCACATAGGCCTTCAACAATGTCCGCCGATAGGTGATTTAATACACAAGCCACAAATTATTCCCTTACATAAGCAGCGGAAATTAAAAACTTTTCATTTATTTATTTGCCAAGTACAACAGTAAGGAAGATAACAACATAATCTAATAACTAGATCTTATCTATTACTATGCCAGTCTACTACCGAGTCTTTCCTGATAGCTTGCCCATCTAATCTGCCCTTGCTAGAGCCCTTCCCTTGCTACTTTAAACATCACCGATACCTGACATACATGCTTTTAATGGTCAGCTTACGCTGGTGAGTTCTAAGTATTTAAAACTTTTACCTTTCCTTGAAAGGTTTACTTCAAACATTTGGGCCTAACGACCCTTATTTATCAGATATAAAACATAACAGAGTTATACCAAAACATTTAAACATTCGGTATTAAAAATCATTTAATACTCTAAAACATACCTCAAACATTTGGGCCTAACGGCCCCTTCTTTATAAATATTTAACAGGTATAAAGCATAACAGGATTATACCAAAACGTTTAACTCGTCAGTATTAAAAATCATTTAATACTCTAAAATACCTTGGGCCTCCGGGACCCATCCTCTGTGCAAATAATCATTACGTATAATAAAGTCATACGAAATATTATAAGCAAAACCTCTTTTTACTAAGCATTGTCTATCCTCTGGGACTACTTTAGCCCCTTTCGGTTGGCCGTCGCCTCCCGACCTATTGAGTAACCGTCGTTACTCCAGTGGCTTCATTTCCACTGCTTGGATTGTACAACCCCCCTCTTACCAGACAATCTGTGCTTAGATTTAAAACTTCTTTAAAATAACCCCAAGGGTCATTTCCTTTATCCTTAAAATCTCATTTTCCTCTTTTTAAACTTTACTTTAAAAGTTTAACTTCTTTATTACCCGTTCATTATAACCTTCCCGAAAAGAGTAATAATAGGTAATAATAACTTTAAAACAGTTATAAGTATTATAACTTTTTCACGTCTGTGTATTAACACAAAACAAGTAAAGGCATCTCAAATACTTTTCAAGTAAACAGTTGAATATATATATCATTGCATGTATATCAGGCCCGAAAATATTAAAACATTTAAAACATTTAAAAGTGGGCTCATAGAACTCACCTTATTCTCTTAGGTAGTATTTTCGGACAGAACCTCCGTTATCTCTTCCGATTAAACCTAATTGCGTATTGTATGGCGTTAACGCAGGTTTTAATGTAATAAACACTTTCGATGTTTATTTTAATAATTCATTATCTTAATAATATTAAATTATTAAGTTCATTCCTTTTATAGGTCAAAATGACCAAAATGCCCTTGGAGGCATATTACCTTCTTTTTATTAATAATTATGAGGACGCGCATTCCTATAAGTAGACACTCACTCCGGGATCGCCCAGTGTTGGGATGCCATTGCCCAGATGGGATGGCGACACCCCCGCTTTTGCCAGAAACCCCAGTGTACAGGTGTCTACCCTTCCGGTCCGCGCGAACCTCTAATATCCGATTAACTCGGTATTTTAAATACTTGATTATATGACCAATTTACTTTCATATATTCTTATATTATATGAAAACATGTTAGCATACCAAAATTCAAGCCCCCATACCCTTCGGATTATTTTATATTAAATAATCATATTTAGAAACCCTAATTTCATGAATTTCTCGTTTTATCATCAAAACTCATTTTTAATTCAAACCAACTTAGGGTATTACCCATTATAACATTTTATAACATCCTTTAAAAGCTCAAAGCTTAATTCAAAACCGTTTACTCAATTTGGGCAAAACAACGTTACGAAAACCCTAATTTTGACCCGTTAACAAAACCTTTACCAAACCTTTTCCAATTGTGAAATAAACTTAGGGCTTTCTTAAAACACATTAATTTATGATTACCTACAAAAATTCAGACCCTAATTCCCAGCCGATCACCCGATTTTGGCAAAACAAGCTCAAGAACCCTAATTTTTATACATTTTTAGAAATCATACTTAGAGGCAATATTATCAAAAACTAAAATAGGTTATTTTAGATCATACCATATAAAGATTGACTGCAGAAATTCGGCTCTTGATTCCTCATGGTTTGCTCGAATTCGATGGATGAAGTTATGGGTTCGTATAAGGGTTTTTGAGGTGGATTTCAAGTAAATTGGTGATGAATCTGTGATGTTTAGGCCGCTATTTATATGCATTAGAGGCGCAGGAGGTTAGGGCAGGTGTCCATGGTGACAAACCAGTTGATTTTGACGCGTAGGAGGCGAATTCGTGCGAAGAAAGCTAACAAACGTGGCCAAAAACGAACCAAGATCAAAGCTGCTGATCTGTGGGCTTCCTAGCGTATCGCGAGCCAGGTTGGGTGGAGCTGCGCGATACGCGAGCCACCCTGGTTCCGGCCAGATTTTGCAAATTTTTCATTTTTAGCCCTTTTAGTTAGGTTTTGTGCATTTCTAGCCCCTAATCTTCTAACCTTTTTTTTATTTTATGTACCAAAACATCATGGGACATATTTCTCATATTTTTAGGGCTCGGGATACATTCGATAACGTATATATACACATACGTATATACTTATATATTTTTACTTATATTCCATTAACTTGCGTTTTAGCCCCTCATACTTTTGTATACTTATCATTTCATGTTCCAAAACACCTTAGGATACATTTTTAATATTCTCTAAGCCTCGGGTTCATATAAATACATATAAATACGTACAATACTCGTATACGTTATGTAATGATACGTTCTTATTTATTTTTCACATGCTTAACTATTCTAACATGTATTCCTCCGTATATATTCATCAAATGAATATTTCTCATGCATTTAAGTCATTCGAATATATATATATATATATATATATATATATATGTATATACTTACACATATTTTTAATATAATGAAATCGCGTAAAGGTATTTTCCTCCGGTTATCAGTTATGCCTATCATATCAACTTCTAAACACGTATTTCATTATGACATCACGTGTTTCAATTATCATGGATATAAAACACGTATATATTTCATTTTATAGACCAATACGTGTATTGTTTATATAACACTACCTTTTATCAATTCAATACCCGTTAATGGGTAAACATGCATTTTTCATACGTTTCATCACGTCTAGCTATCTAACATATAGATCACATGCATTTATCATATCAATCATACACATCACGTGTCTCTATAACATAAGCACGTATAACATTTTGCAAATCATTACCCTTTACCCATCTATTAACCCATAACCCATATCAATATACGTTTTAGCTACTTAACACGTATAGCTTACACATATACTTCAAGTTATGAAATTTTGGGGTGTTACACTTCTGCTGCGCCGGAGTTGAGCACAGGAAAGAGAGAGAGTAGCAAGAGGGTTGGAGAGTGGTCGCCGCCGCCATTGCTGGGTTTGACTGCAGTCGTCGCCGCCACCGGAAGAGAGGCAGCAGCGCCGCTGCTGTTGCTCGCCGATCGAGAGACAACAGGATAGAGAGAGAGAGACGGCTGGGAGAGAGAGAGAATAGTCATCGCTGCAAGAGGAGGGGCCAAAGGCCAAGCTCGCCGCTGGACCGTCGTGGCCGGCCGGTTGCCGCCGGGTGTCGCCGGATGAGGAGGAGAGCCTCACGGCTCTTTTTTCTTTCTCTTTTCTTTTTCACCCAATGTGTGTGTGTGTATAAATGTTGTACACAAAATAAAAGAAAAGGACAAGTACTTATGTACTTGGTCAATGTGTAGTAAAATTTTTAATTAAACCGGTATTATACCGCGATCTCCGAACACGTTAAATACTGAATATTAAGTAAATAATTCACAATGAGTCCCGAGTGACTGGAATATTATAAAAAGCCTCTTAAATAGCCTCGGAACACTTAAAATGTCAGATTATAGATAATCTGATATGTATCCGATCGAACGGGCGTTTTAAAGCGTGTATTCGACACGAATCCTGTTTATCTCCGTTTTACGAACCGTTATATCATTACGATTATAATTATCAGTAAACACTCAGAAAAGTGTTTACTACCTTACAGAGTCGTTGAAACTATATTAAACGATTAAACAATCAATTCCGGTTAATCTCAAGTAATCGAACAGTTTGCTGACTTCACCGTTTCTCGTTCCAATTCATACGGTTATCCTTTCTAACAGATATTAACATCCGTGTTAATATATCTATCATCATAACTTAACGAATCAACGTATTTATGATAACGTCCGGTTATCCGGCACGTTAATCGATTAAACAACGTAATCCGCCAATTCTATCCAAACACAGCTTTTATCGATCCGCAGCACCTTGGATCTCATAATGAATTGTTAGAATACTTGTAATGAATTATCCGAACCTCGAGTATATGGATTGGGCCTTTGTTGGACTACAAATCCTTTAATGGGCCTAACGGGCCTAACTGGGTTTATCGAGTCCAGTTCCTTTATATAATAAAAAAATTCCCACGATTTACCAGAATTAACGAGGTGTCACATTTCATCAATTCTATCGAGTTTTTGGTGTCAAATCTGCTCCTAAATCACTTCTTATCAGTTTTTCTGATCTTCAATTGCAAGTTTCGTCAAAATCTGTCAATTTTCGCGAGTTTTTGAAAAATAAAGTCAAGGTTCAGCGTTCACTGTTCAGATTCGGTGTAACCGTCCTGAACTTTAAGTTCGGACAGAGTTTGGTGAGTCTTCGGTGAGAGTTCGGTCCTAGATCGGTCAGCGTTCGGAGTTCGTTCGGAGTTCGGAGTTCGTTCGGAGGACGTTCGGAGCTTGTTAGGTTCTGACCAAGCTCAGTGAAAGTTCGGCCTTTTGATTTAGGTTCGGACAGAGTTCGGTGGAGGTTCGGAGCATTGTGACAAGTTCGGAGCAGGTTCGGCCGACAGAATTCAAATTTTTCAACGATGTCGGAATTTCAAGCATTTGCAGCGATGCAAAATGCGATGCAAACTATGCTAAATTTTGACAATGAAATCGGAACAAGTCAGAAAGTTCCCAAATTGTTGAAGCTAGAAGATTATCAAAATTGGAAGAAACGATTTTCCGCTTACATAAGTACAAATGATATTGATTTGTGGATCCCGCTTAAGAAGCTTTATCAACACCCAACAGATGCGGGAGATTTCAAAGAAGTTCATACTTTTGATCTTGCTGAAAGAAAATCATACGAGCTTGAACAAAAAGCATACGGTTATCTTACAATGGCATTACCCATTGAGTTGCTTCATCAATTTAGCACTTGCAAGAAATCTAAGCAATTATGGGATGCTTTATCAGCGAGGTGTGAAGGTAATGATGACTACAAGAAGAGTCGGAAGAAAGTTTTAAACAAAGAGTTTGATAATTTTTAGAATTATGAAAATGAAAATAGTACTGCTCTTGTTTCAAGGCTGTCACACTTGATTAGTGAATTAAAGGTGGTTGGGATTGAGAAAACCGATGCTGATTTAAAAGAAAATATTTTGAAAGCTTTGCCTGAAAAATGGGAAAACTATGTTTTGCTACTCACTCATGATAAGGATTATTCTATAATGACATTTCACGAGCTTACTGGAAAACTTCATGCTCGGGAAATAGAAATGTTAAACTCAAAGAAGTCAACTGCTACTTTGCAGAATCCTGAATTGTATCATGGTGAGAATAGTGCAAGCATGAATGCAAAAGCTAAGCCAAGTTTGAGTTCTGCACCAAATGTTGCTTTCTTGTCAGGAAGTTCAGGAAATTCTGATAACAATTCTTCACGGGGTTGTAGCTTTACAATTCCAAATCCATGAAGTCAGAATGCGTTTTCTGTTGAACCAACAGATGATTGTGCCAAAATGATTTCGGCATTGATTTCATCATCCTTTGGGTTAATTATCAAGAATGTTGCTGATGCAAAGTTAACCAGTGATGATCTTGATACACTTGATGATGATCAACTAACTGAATTGGATATATCTTGGCAATATGTGTTATGCCAACGATCGAAGAGATTTTTCAAGAAACATGGAAGAAATATGTCAACAAGCAAATCTTAGCAAGTCTGGTTTTCCTTTATCAAGTAAACCTGGTTTTACTCAGCCATCTTCTAGTAACACAGACAAGGCAACAGCTTTAACAGTTCAACAGGATGCTGTTTATGATTGGGGTCAAAGGTTTGGTTATGATTCATCAGCTTTGATTGTCACTCATGTTCAATCAGATGATTCCTATTCAGATACTAGTTCCGATACTAGTTCAAATCCAAGTTCTTATGCATCTGCTGAGAATATGGAGAGTCTGATGAAAAAAAATACTTCATTATTGCATGAAATTCAAAAGCTTTCTAAGGAATTCAAGGTAGTAAAGGAAGAATTCGAGGTGTCTAAAACCAATGAGCAGGGGTTGATGTTGAAAAATGAATCTTTGTTAAAAGAAGTGAGTATGCTTAATGCAAATCTTTATTCCGTCAAAGAAAATGAACAGATGCTTGCTGATAGAATTAATATCTTAGAAAAACATAAGGAGGATTTGTTCAACCAAATAAAGAAATGGAAGTTTAATGCTGAAGATGCTACTTCTGATTTCCAAAATTTGTTTGAAAAATCCCAAATCAAGCTTGATTTGCTTACAAAGAGTGTTGAAGAATCTGCTGCTAGAATTGAAGCATATCAAGTCGATATGGAAAAGTTGTTGGATGAGAAGCGGGAGTTGGTTAGTGTGAATAAAGTTCAAACAGCAAATTTGGAGATTCATAGGCGAAATGAATATAAACTAAAGAAAGAGTTGTTTGAAGGATTGGAAAATCTTCGAATGCAAAAGTTTGAAACTCATAAAGTTGCTAAGCGTTTGATAGCTACCGAAAAAGAGTTGGCTGAAGCACAACAGAAGATTTCTGATCTCAAAATTCAAGTAATCATTGCAAATCGCTTGCTCAACAATGTTTCAAATTTTTCAAGTTTTCACAAGCTTCTTAGCTAATGATGCTAATTTTGAAAAGATGTTTGATAAAACTGCATCGCCCCCTGCTCAGATCAAAGAAGCTTTCAAAGAAGTGAAAGAGCAAGTTTCTGAATTTGATTATTCAAATGTTTGATCATCTACTGCTGAAGAAGACAACGTTGTGAAGAAAAAGAAGCACAAGAAGAATAAGAAGCAGAAGGGAAAGAAATCTGAGGTTCTTCCAGCTCCAAAGTTTGTGTCTGGTTCATCTTCTACTGATAATGAGAAATCAGCTACTTCCAGTGACAAGATTCAGTCTCAATCTGAGTTTAATGTAAAGATCTTTTATGATTAAAAGAATGTAACTGATGTGAAAGCTGAATTTTCTCGGTTAGCAAAGAATGGACATTCTAATTCTGAGGAGAAAGTTGTTGGAAAGCATGTGGGTCTGGGCTTTAAAGCAAAAAAACTTAACAGATAAGAAGGCTTCAGACTCATCATCTCAAGATTTGAAGAAATTGAAGCTGAAGCAATTTGAAGAAATTGAAGCTGATGCTCATCATCTCAAGATTCGTAAGACTGAAAAAGTTCAATCTGAGAGATTCTACAAGCTCAAAGGTTCTGCTCAGCTTTTCTATGATAAAGAATTTCCTCTTCATTGTGTTGATGCACGAAAGATTTCTGAAGTTTTTGTGAAAGCTCAAGTTTCTTCTTAAAGTTCTCAATCTCAAAGCCCAACATCCAAATGGGTTCATGATCACAGACATCAGGTATATGATTCTAATTCTGATCATGTTCGAGATATTCCTATGTGTAATTCTTCGCAGGTACATCAAAAGTGGGACAAAACATAACGAATTTGTTATGTTGGCCGCCGAACAGGGCATATGGCAAAGGATTGTCCACTACCTGCTGATTCACCACAACGGTTTCACAAGAAACCAGTTTTTGGAAAACCTACCAAAAAAATGTTCTTTGATGAACAAGGCAGAGTTTTTTATGACGTTGAACCTACATTCTTTTATAAACAAAAACGTTTTGTTCCAATGTTTTCAAAGGTTCAAAGTGTAGGTTCATCATCACAGTCACCTGTGATAAGTTCATCACAAACTGCCTTACCAATACAACGACAATGGAAACCTAAGGTGGTTTCTAAGCAAAACCAGGACATTGGTCAACCAGAAGCAATCCGCTTCGGGTCGTTTATGAACTAATCAGTTTGACCAGTGTGCAGGTACTTCTAGAAGATCTATCGACGATTGCAAAGTTGTCGATGGAGAAGTATTCTGCATAATTTAAATTTCATGATCAAATTTTCTAAATCTGCGAATTTTCTGAATTCTAAACCTGAAAAATATCCGTGTTGATTGATCAATTTTCTTTGATTACAAGTTTTTCTCAAAAATCCAAAAATAGAGTCTTGTTTTTGTGTAAAATGAAAATCCAAATATAGAGTTTTCATTTTAAGGGGGAGAATTGTATATAAGGGGGAGTAATTGAGAAAAAGCATGTTATGTGAATAAGGTGAATACATGCCAAATATATAACGAAGGATGGTGAATACATGCACAATATAAAAAATTGTGAGAAATTGATCATTGGGAAATGATGGTACATTGGCTTACGTATCTGACTCGTGGATAGAGTAGATGAAAGAGCCATAAGATCATTGTGTGATATGTTTGGTAGGCTCGGCAAATCAGAAAGTATTCAGATGTGATCTACATTAAATACTAATGCTTGGCCATGTGGATAACATCTTGATGCATATTTCATGACACAAAAAGAAAAATAAGTGTGAAATTCAGAATGAGAAGTCACTGTGTATACATCTGTTCATTTTGCAAAGATTTAAACTTGTTTGATATTCTTTATTTTGTCAAACGATCGGACTTTCTATGCGTATCGAAAGATCGACCTGATCGTTGTTCGTTTGACGTTCTGCTTTATTTTTTTTGGGTGTTTCGTATAACTCATCGGACTTTCTTTGCGTGTACGGGAGTACCGACCTGATTGTTGTTGAGTTATACAACTTCAACTTGTTTTATTTTCTTATTTTGTTAAATCCGAGGCCTTATCTGCGTATCGAAAGATCGACCTTAAGGTAGACGATTTAACATTCTTATTTCTTTTTGCCTGGAACACAGTTGACAATATCATAAAAAATATTATGCATTGTGAAAAATCACAAGTGCTATCACACAAATGGATAAAGAAAGAAAAACGGAAAATGTCTAAGTATGTCTAATAAGTATGGGGTACACTGGTCAAAGCAAATCTAATCAATACCTTAACATATCCAAATGTTATGAGTATGATTCTGCCTGAGTTTAAGATGGACAAACTATATCAGCAATCAACATGGCTTATGTGTTTCAATTAATTGAAGTGTAGTTCAGTGCGTTATGATCAATATGATCCCATATAGTGATCTTTCTCATACCAAAAATAGTGTTTGATTTTGTATTGCAATTTCATTTTATTTCAGAAAAGACCAAAAAGATTTTCGGTGTGTTTTAGCATAATTTTTGAAAAATCAAAAAGATTTTAGATTTATTTTGATATAAATTTTCTAAAGTCAAAAAGATTTTGTTTCTGCTTAATTTTCGATCTGATCAACACGTGATACAAAATTCAATATTTTCAAAATCATATCTTGGAGTCTCTAAGAGATATTTTGCACCAAGATTATTTAAGTATTGATGCAGGATGCTAAGGTGCAAGTAATCACAACTTCCAGTCTTCTGAAGCTGTTAATAAAGACCAGAGATACACCAGACATTGTCAAGTATTCAAGATCAATCTACGATTAAGTTGAGGAGGAGTGTGTTCGAAGATTCATTTCATCGGACGCACATATTCTACACTTGAGGGGGAGCTTGGCTGAAGATACAGATTTGATAATGTATAAGAGTAGAAATACTGCACACGGCGAGGGGGAGTTTGTTGATACCTCATATGTGCGTCGTGTGAAGTATCGAACAAGGAACACATTCATACCAAATTAGGTCTGGCCGAACATGGTCCGAACCTGAAGTTCGGACTGGCCGAACCTGAGGTTCGGACTGGCCGAACCTGAGGTTCGGACTGGCCGAACCTGAGGTTCGGACGGGGATCGGCCAGCTAGGTATATATAGAAGTTTGGACATTGTAATATATAGTTCTGAGCGTGTGAGATAACTGTTAAGTGTGTGTTTCTGAGTGTGTTTCTCTGAGTCTGTTTCTGAGTGTTTACTGATTGTAATTGTTCTTCGTTGATCAATAAAACAATCTGTTAATTACGTTTCGATGTCCGATTAGCTAGATCGAGTAGACGATCCGATGCTCACGCATTTTCAAAATTCATATACTAAAATGAGTCAACATAAAGTTGGTGAGTTCATAGGTTTAGATAGCATGCATGTATAAGTTTGATAACAAAGTTTGATTGAATCATTCCATCGTTTGACAATTCGTTTAGATACTGTTTTATAAATTACCATGAACCTTGAATACCGAAACTAACAGATTACCCACTCATGGTTCTATGCCAACAATACCGCATGGCCAATATAACTGTATGTACTCTCTTAACTGTTAAAATGCAGTCAGGATTGGAGCTACCAATCAGAGCAGGGGCGTTAACCTAATACATCTATTCACGAGTTATCGTTTATGTTTGTAAATTAATCAGATTCAACTAATAGTGGATTTTCATCATAGCATGAACAAGCATGGTACAATAGGGTTTGGACTAAAAAAGCTCATGTAATAAATAAGGTTTGACTTGTAGTGGGGTTTCATCATAGCATGAACAAGGATTTGTGCAGTTCAAGCACGGTTTGACTTGTGCAGTTCAAGCACGGTTTGACTTGTGCGGTTCAAGCACGTTTCACTTATGCGGTTCAAGCACGGTTTCAGGCATTCCTGATATTATAAATGTGGTTACTATGGTATTGACTTTACTTGATCCTTGATTTCGAACACTAACTGATTTACCCACTGGATGGTAACTTCCCCCAAGAAATACCACTGGCATAGAATAACTGACATGTACCCCATGACTTGTTAACGCGGAGTCAGAACTGGAGCGACCAGCTAGGGCAGGGGCGTCAACCCAACTAGATCTATTCACTAGTTATTATTCTATCTAGAACTAACCGAAATCAACTTATGGTGGGCTTTGCAGTAACAAGTTATCCACAAGATTACCGCAAATGGGGTTACGAAAGAACAGATAATCAAATACTGTGTTACAGTTGTATCATAATATTAATCAGGCGTTTGACTGGACGGTTATATTTATTGTCTAATAAATATAGGACTGGTAGAAATAATTATAGTTCCAATTTATTTAAAGTGTGTTTGTCTGTTTCATGATTCTTCCCAAAAGTATTTAAATAGTTTAAAGGAAAGACTTGGCATACGACCAAAAGAAAGTATGAAGTTTGCAATTCATGTATTTCTCCCCCATTTTGATAAAACGGTAAAGGAAACGGGGCCGTGAAACTCACCTGATCAAGGTAACGATAAAAGTTGTATCGCTCTTGATGTAGCAAATAAACAGTGTCCTAATAATAAATAATAAGACAGTTTTAATGTATTGTTTCAGTTGGATAACGTTCAGTTACCCAAATGATCATGGTCGAGTCTTGACAACTTATTCCCGTTTGTAATGTTTGGAAAACCTGTTCGTAATATTTATTGTCCAAATAAATATTTATGTTTGCGATAATATTTATAGTCAAATAAATATATAAATTGTAGTAATAATTATAACTCAAATAATTATTCAAGGATCGTAAGAATATATAAATATACGTTTATATATCCAAATTAGATTTCAAGCATTGCGATAAATAATAATGTGTATTATTTATTTTGACGTTTGCCTTATATTTAGATTTACGTTCGTAATTATGAGCAAATAATTACGCATATAAGTTAGAAAAATTATTTGTATAAATAATGATGTGTAACTTATACAAAAGATGTTGAGAAAATAATAATCGTTATAGTCATGAAAACAATTATTTAAATATCTATTTCTGAACGTTAATGGATAATGAAACTTGTTTATTATTCACGTATTCGAACTTGTATACCTTTGTCAATGTGATGAAAAATAGTTATGTTTAAATGAATTCATTATCATTTTTGAACTGAAATAATAATAGCCACCATTTATCATTATTACTTCGATGACTTTAACCGATTTGTTTTTACCCGTGATTTCTAACCCATTATTTTTAGACTAGTTCCATAACTATACCAAGTTTTATACAAATCTTGTTTGCCAATTATTTAACCCAAGTTACTAGCCAAATTGTGTGAAAAGTCAAAGCATTTAAATGTTTAGCTTAGCATTGTCCGTAACATGATTTTGTACCAAAGATAATATGTGCACTTATATTTTCCTTCCATTTAATCACATTAGTAACTAAAAATGATCAAAGTAATAATTGTATACTCCATGGTTTTTGTTTAAACATAAGTGTTTATATGTTTAGTGACCATGGGTTAGGATCCTGTGAAAACACATTTTTTTGTGAAAACTGCGAAAACACATATTAAAACCCACGTAACTTTTTCATACGTTAACGGTTTTTCATAAAATTTGCGTCAAAAGTCTTAGAATTACGTTATCTTTAATTCTAGAGAAAAATTTTAAAAAAAAAGTTAACGTTTTTTTTTTCGCGTGATGCACATGTGCATCATATAGTTTAAAAAAGTTGTAAGATGTTATTTTTTTTCTTTAAATCTAAAGATAACACAACTATAAGATTTAGGATGCAATTTCTTTTTAAACCTATTAATGTATACACATGTATGAGGTTTTTTTTTGTTGTGATGCACATGTGCACCATTCAATAAAAACGCAAAAAAATAATGGAAATATATCACATATGGTGTGACTAAGGCAAAAAAAATATCAACTCATACTAAAAGTATGAGTTTTTTTTTGTGATGCACATGTGCACCACACACAAAAAAATAAAAAAAATAAAAAAAGCGTTAATTTTTTAAAATTTTTTATAGGATTAAAGATAACATAATTTTAAGACTTTTGGTGCAAATGTTTTTAAAAAATATTAACGTATGAAAAAGTTATGTAGGTTTTAAGATTTGTTTACGCAGTTCTCACAAAAAGGGGGTGTTTTCGCAGGATCCTTCCCCTAGTGACCATTATGACTTTATACCCATTTTAGGATTTCCTTTGTTCATCATTTACCAAAACACAAAATATAAATATTTCATAGTTTTTTTTTTTTGAACGGCAAAGATATATAAAAAAACACAACTTGCTAGCTAGAAAAACCTAGCTAAACAAGACAAAACAACAATTACAGATACAACAAAGGGTTGTCTACCCAATTGGCGCTAGACAACGAAAACTTCCTATCTCTATTGGACATAAACAAAAACGAAAAATGCACCACAGAATCAAAGATAGGACTCGGAGACAAATCACTTCTTTTATGGACTATCTCATTCCGAGCCTTCCACAAGAGCCAATACATGACCCTACAAATGCCGTTGATAAGAGTCTTGCGTCTTTTATTCAAGTTAGATTCTTCAATCCACCCAAAAATCACGCTAGGAGGACCAAAGATGGGTGCGTCTAAACTGAGCCAGTTACGAACACTTTGCCAAACACTACGAACCTTAGGACACGAACCGAACACATGAGCCACAGTCTCTAAGCGTTCCTCACAAAACAAGCAGCCGAACTCACGGATATTAATCTCTTTCTCTAGCAATTTAACACGAACGGGAAGGCGATCAAGCAACAATCTCCAAACAAACACGTTCACTTTCTTTGGGACGAGTTTATTCCAAGAAGTTGAAGAGTTGTTACCCGGAAGACTAGCCTTCTCAATAGCTTTGCGAACATGCTTTACCTCGAACTCTTTGTTACCATTAAACTCCCAACCCCAAGCATCCCCGCCCGAGTTGAACGAGAACCCATTTAAAATCGTCAAAAGGTTATTCCATTGCGCCTCTTCAACCCCACCCCTAATGTCTCTTCTCCAACTCCAAACCCGAATGTTACTAATAATTCTATCCGAGACTTTACACTCTTTAAAATTTTCGAGAGCATAAAGTTTAGGAAATTTAGAAGCAAGAGAAGAATCACCCAACCACACGTCCGTCCAAAAAAGAGTGCTTGAGCCGGTACCAACTTGTCTTTTGAATGCCGCGGCTGGGATAATATTCCTATTCTGCAAGTCACCAACGTTGTTGCAAATGCCATTCCATACGCCATTTCCATGTGAAGCCTGTAATACCGAATCAAGCCCAACCCTCCCCCCATGAATAGACTTGATAATCTTGACCCAAAAATGGTTGCTTTTCGATAAAAATCTCCACTTCCATTTAAGTAAAAGAGCCCGGTTAAGAGACTCAATACTTCCAATGCCCAACCCGCCCCTATCCCTTTCCACCAAAATGTCATCCCATTTCACCCAATGAATTTTCCTTTTATTATCATCCCTACCCCAAAAAAATTTAGCCCGAATACCCTCCAAAATGTCCCGAACCCCCTTTGGCACCCGAAATAAAGAAATGAAATAGATAGGAAGAGAGCTCAATACCGAAGAGATCAATGTCAAGCGACCCCCTACCGATAGTAGGTTGGCTTTCCATTTGGCTAAGCGTGACCGGAATTTAGAAATAATAGGATCCCACGCCTTGATTTCTTTCATGTTACTACCAATAGGAATACCCAAATAAGAGAAAGGAAAGGACCCAACTTTGAAACCATAGGAATGAGCTAAAGATCCGACCACCGAGTTATCAACACCAAGACCAAAGAGATTTGATTTCGCTACATTTAATTTCAGCCCCGAATTGTCAAAAAATTCACCCAAAATCCAATAAATATCCTCCAAATTACTAGTAGACCACTCACCCACAAAAATAACATCGTCAGCATAGAAGAGATGAGATAGCGGAACTTTATCCTTACCCACAAGAAACGGCTTGTGGTTGCCCTCCGACACTTCCCGATTAATGATAGCATTCAACCCTTCCATCGCCAAAATGAAAAGAAATGGAGACATCGGGTCTCCTTGTCTAAGCCCCCTTTCAACAATAAACTCTTTCGTGGGGCTACCATTTACCAAAACCGACGAAGTAGCCGAATCAAGGCAAGCTTTCACCATCTCACACCAACTAGCGCTAAACCCCATCTTTTCCATAACCGCGAGCAAGTAATTCCAATTTAACGAGTCATAAGCCTTTGCGAAATCCACCTTGAATAAAAGTAGCTTTTTATGTTTCTGTTTAGACCATCTAACCACCTCATTAAGAATCAACGGGCCGTCTAAAATCTGTCTACCACCAATGAAAGCCGACTGAACCGAATCCACCAAATTATCAATGCTAATAGCCAACCTTTTAGCCAAAATCTTAGCAATAACTTTGTATTGAATATTTATAAGACTAATAGGTCGAAAATCAGAGATCAAAGTTGGATTATCAACCTTCGGGATCAAAGTGATAAAAGAAGGATTGCAACCGCGGGGAAACCTTCTTTTTTCAAAGAAAAAAGAAACAAACTCCATGATCTCATTAACCAAGTAACCCCAATGGTGTTTAACGAAAGCAAACGAAAACCCATCCGGACCCGGGGCTTTACAACAACCACAATCCCAAACCGTATCCTGGACTTCCCCAACCTTCGGTTTCCTACCAATCTCAACCGAGGTCCACGACGACAACCTCTTGATATCCAGCCCTTGTAGCGAAATGGAGCCAACCTGCCGCTGTTCTTTAAACCGTGTACTATGGTACACAAAAAATGCGTCTTTGACAAGCGTAGGATCATCCAACCACTCCCCGTTCACCTTAACACCACGAATCGTGTTCACCCTACGACGATTTTTAAGATAAGCATGAAAAAATTTGGAGTTCTCGTCCCCCTCTAACACCCACTTTTTTAAAATTTTCTGAGACGATTCCATATGCTTCTGTCTATCCAACTTGTTTATCTCATGTAAAATCCCCTCTTTTTCTATATTGAGATCAACTAGATTAACCCCTGCCTCCATACTAAATTCAACATTCTCCAATTTCTTTTTTAACTCCTTGCCCAGACCCATCTCAAACGCCTTCCTATCCAAGTTCCACACTTTTAAATTATTTTTAACCATTTTCAACTTTACTTTGAACTTTATGAAGCAATTAGCATGTTGATCATGAATAGGATCCTCCCACGCCTTCTTAACCACTTCCTCGTACCCGTTCAAGCTGGTCCAAAAATTAAATAATTTAAAGGGAACCGGCCCGTAGTCAACCTCTCTTAATCTAAGTAAAATAGGACGATGATCAGCCACTTTATCACCCAAGGCAACCGCCTCAAGGTTTGTAAGCCGCTGCCCGAGAGAAGAAGAGATGAGAAACCTATCCAATTTACTTTGTTGAAGACCATTAGAGCTTACCCTAGTAAATTTAAACCCCCCAAGATTGACATCATCCAACTCTCTAGCATCAATGAACTCATTAAAATCCTCCGCCTCACCTCTATTAAATTCAACCCCACATCTTTCCGACTCAAATCTGGACACATTAAAATCTCCAAAAATGATGTATTCACCCGGATTAGAACTCATGAAAATAGAGATGAAGCTCCACAGATCTCTCTTAGCACGTCTAGCCTGAGGAGCATAAACAATAACCATGAAGCATTTAACTTGACTTTGCACCCACTCACCTTTAATAATAAGAACATTATCGAACACCCAATTATCAAGACTAGTGAATAACACCGGATCCCAAATAGCTACAATACCTCCCGACCTACCATTAGCACTAGCACAAACCCAATCAAAGTTAACATTACCCCAAAGCGCACGAGCCAAACTAATATCCACATAATCAACATTAGTTTCTTGAATAGCCAAAAAACTAACCCCTAACTCGATACATAACTTAGAAATAATTCGTCTCTTTACACTCGTCCCAATACCACACGAATTAATAGAAAGTATCTTCATTGGGAAACCAAAGGAGCACTCATCCTATCAATACACTTTTGAAGATCACTTTTAGCACCCTCCATTTCTAGCCCTATAGACATGCCGTAGTCAATATAACTTGCGAACGCTTCGAGCAAAGACATATTTTGAGGAACTATGAATCCACCAAATTTCTTAATACCAAAACCCACATGAACCGTACTACCCCTATCTGAACCCCCATCATCACAGTCAACATACCCGACGTCATCAACATTTGGAATATCACGAGAAATATACTCACCAATTTTAGGTTCACCCGCCTTTGTCGAAACAAATTCACAAACCGGGGTCTCCACACTCTCCTCGTTCCTCATATTAACGACGTCGTTATCATCCTCCACTTTTCTCTCAAAACCTGGAGGTACTGACAACGAGACCGAGTAGTTTTTATTAAGATCCGGAAATTGATTAGTAAGAAACTCCATAATGCCAAACGGATCGGAATTATCCTTCTCAACGTTCCCAACCTCAGCCTCTTCTTCTGGTTCATTAGCCACTACCGCATCTTGCTTTTTAGACTTATTGACCTGCTCATAAACCTTATTCAATTCCACATCTTGTTCTACAATTAAATTCTCACCATCGGCTACCGATTCCTCATCCTCTGAAGAGCTCTCGTCCGACTCACAAGGTGTGTCAAAGGAAGGGGTCCAATATTGATGTTGACTAACCGTCACTTTATATTGGGTCCCTCCCATGTCACAAATAATCTCTTCTTCAATTCTCTTCACGTTCGAAGTAAGAATGCAAACTTTACCACAAGCAAGTGGCTCTTCATAATCATTATCAATAAAGCAGACCTTTCCCCACTTACTCGCAATCCCAGAAAACACATCAGAAAACCAAGCTCCCAGTGGTAAACCATAAATACCAATCCAAACCATATTCTCTTTAACCAAAAAATCACTACTAACCCTTCTAACGGCACTGAACACAGATTTGAAAGCCTTACAATTAGCAAATTTAGCGCTTTCGTCTTTTGAGTTGCAGTCTACACGAATCCACCAACCTCCTATGTATCTGAAAGATACATTTTCAAAACCTTCCGAACGAGCAATGTGATAAATCTTAGCCATGGATTTAACATCTCTCAATTTCAATAAAAGGGCACTTTGGAAATTTTCGAGAGGCACTTGTTTTGCCTTGCTGATCACGTATTTCTCACTAACAATCTCTTCATCCCCTTCCTTGTTTCTTTCCACTCCACCAACCTGTGTCTCTGATGAATCAGAACCCACATTCTTCACATGCTCAGCCTCTGAAACTGCCTTATCTCGCGCTTTGTCTCCTGTCCCATTACTACTACCACCTTCATCCGGAACCGACGCCCAATATACATGCTTCTTAGGAATCTCAGTCCCCGACTGCCCCTTATCAGCGTCCATTTTTCCTTTATTCTTATCAACAGGTTGTTTTCTCTTATCCTCCTCCTTACCCTTATCATCACCTCTCTTGAATCTAGTGATGTCAGCAAACAGGCGAAACGAACCAATCCACATGTTACGTATCTTGTAAATGGCATTGCTAATGTCTACTCCTTTGGAGAATCGAACAAACGCATACCTTTTACCCATCGTAGAGGGCTTTTCTGATAAGAATACATCAAGTACCTTCCCTGCCCCAGAACATCTATCGTACAACCCTTTTTTCGTAGTGGCAGCTGGGAAATTTGTGACAAAAACCGAGGTCGACCATTTATCAGTTTCATCCCAACGTCTATCAGCAGTTTTTTCACGCGAAACATAACGATGTACCGGTGTTTTAGAACGATACCTGTTTTTGCGATACGACACCGTCTTCCAATCGTTAGGGTTTGCATGTTCCTCACCCATGTACTCATATTCACGAAAGATCCCATAATTATCGAACTGCCCGTGTGGAAACTTCTCTGAATCAGTGTTGTAGAACCTAGTAACCGGACCTCTTTGCTCATACCCATAATAACCGTCGTCAGATCCAACCCTAACCCTAGAATCGCCACGACCCAACCCCTCCCTCCCATACCGGTCACGCTCATCTCTATGGTACCTCCGCTCTCTCCCCCTAGATCGGGAGCGAGAGAAAGGGCGAAACGAACGGGAACGACTCATCGGAACTTGATTTGTTGAAGATCTTAGAAACTAATAAAGAAGTTAAGATCAATACGTAGGTGTAGGGCTGTTAATCAGGGTACTACACATAAAATCAATCAAAACCCTAAACTAGTTACCAGATGACAAGATGTGTGGAAGCCGAGTCGCCATTATCGCCCTGCTCCAAATTGTGTATCTACTTTGCATTCGGAATTAGTTTTACATCAAAAGACCAATATTTCATAGTTAGTCATTGGGTGTCAAGATTTGGTTCATCTAGTGAACTCGATTAAGGTATTTAACCTCAAGTCTTCTTGTATCCCTCATGTGACTAAAATCAAACTAAAATAAAACATAATGGTGGATCTTATCATTTTATGTGTATATATACATATTTTGACTAAAAGAAAATGGGATTTTTTATCAAGACTTGATATGGATCATCGGGTAAAATCATGAAAAGAAAAGAACAAGACATGGAGGATATATGAAGCTTACAAGAGCTTGATTGTGGTGGCGTTGATGTTCTTCAAATATATGGATATGGTGATGAGGGGTGATGATGATGATGGCTACGGTGGTGGTGGTTGCGGGCCCGGCAACGGCGAGCTAGGCTGTGGTGGTGGTCGATGTTGAAGGTGGTGGCCGGCGATGACGATCGTGATGGGTGGTGGAGGTCGATGATAGTGATGGACGATAATGATGATGGTGGTGGTAGTTTGGTTACGGTAGGAGAAGGGGGTTGGGGTCGCGGCGACGGGAGGTGGTGTGGTGGTGTGGAGCAGCGGCGGAAGTAGGGAGAGAGGCCATCGGTCGCCGGCTGGGGTGGCAGTGGGGCTGTCGGTCGAGAGGGAGGAAGAGGGTGGAGGTGGTGGTGAAAGCTTGAGTACTGTTGGATTTTTAAAATGTGCGGTTGTGTGGTGGTGGTGAAAGGTTTTTGACTTGTGGGTTTTAAGGGAAAAATATTTAGATATTTCAACTAACCTTAGTTAGGTTAGGAGCTTAACCATAGTTTAGGTGATAGGTTAAGGATATTTTAGGAGGTCTAAGTAATTAAGCGGTATTAGTTTTTATAAAAGCTAACAAACTTTCCTAATTATTTTATAAAATCTTCCAATATAAATGTAGTGTCTTCATAAAATAATTACTACAAAGTTAGTGGAGACTTTAAACGGGCTGAAAATAGAGAAGAATGGGTGTCGGGCCGGTACAGTTTGTGTCAGGCCGGTATGCGAGGCTTTCTCCGATTTTCACGCGGTACGATTCGTTATTCACTAAAATTAGTCAGGAATATTATATTTAAGCTTAAAAGTGTCGGGTGACCCGTTGGACTTTATTATTGGGCTCGGCTTATTTATTCCGCGGTGTTAGGCCGGACTGGGCCCAATTCGTCATACGGACGAATCACACCGAATCGTTATGGCGTTGTGATCAGGACGGGTTTCTAAATTAATTACGAGACTCATATATTGATAAACAATTATGATGTTAGTCGTAATTTAATTATTTAGAAGTTTTGCCTTTTATTTATTTTTGCTCGCGTACCGCGTTCAGAAAATAAATAATTTGTTTGAATTGTTTTAAGCTCGAATATTTTACGTAGTCAAAACTAACTAAAGTTTTAAATAAAATATTCACTTAAAGTGTTCGTCGAGTGTCGGTATGGCGTCTTACGACACCGTTTTTCAAGAAAGAAATATAAAAAGTCATTTTATATTTTATTTTTCTTATTATTAAAATTCCACCAATCTTATGGTTGAATTTCCTTTTGTTATGGGTATGATTTTCCAATACGAACGTGGGAATTGTCAAGGTTGGACATTTTCGTGCATAGTGTTTACTAATAATACTATTAAATCAAGTCATGCACACGTATGTATATATACGGTTAAAGTATAGGTTTGACCTTGGATTTTGGACAGGTTATCACAAACTTCAACCGGAATACCAAAGTGTGATATTCCTTACACACGTAGGTCTGACGGGAATATGTCTGCGAAATCTCGTACAATTGGGATATCTTGAATCTTTCTCTCTTTAGATTTTTTGGAAGATACATGTGCTAGAAGGGCAGGATAACCCTTTCGCAAGAACTTCTGGGCCTTCATGCACGAAATGATGTGGAGCCTGGTATCGATACGATCTCCTTGAATGGTCAAAGTCTCGTCGTTGGCTAGGGAATCTTGAATTACTTCTCGTGGCAAACTATTTCTGCACAATTCGCCAATAACGAGTCTATTCCTACTACCACGTCAAAGCTTCCGAGTTGCACGGGTAGAAGATCTATGCTGAACTTATGTCCTAATAAATCCAGTGTACAATCTTGGAGGATTTTGCGTGCTTCTATTTGTTTGCCATTGGCCTCGATTAGGTACTTAGCATCTAATGTGTTAGGTGTGATACAAAGGATAGGACTAAAATCACTAGACACGAAGCTCTTATCAGTGTCGGCGTCAAATAAAACAGATGCATAGTGGTCATTTAACAGAAACGTACCCGTAACGGTGTGCGGGTCCTCTCGTGCTTCTGTCGCATTCAGAACGAAAGCTCTTCCTTGGGCGGCTTCGGTTCCTAGTCTCTTCAGCTTGGGATAGTCACTCTTGAAGTGACCAGTGTTTCCACACTCATAGC
The DNA here is from genome assembly GCA_039602395.1 of Deinandra increscens subsp. villosa. Classification (NCBI taxonomy): domain Eukaryota; kingdom Viridiplantae; phylum Streptophyta; class Magnoliopsida; order Asterales; family Asteraceae; genus Deinandra; species Deinandra increscens. Next base: position 87,341,052 of record JBCNJP010000007.1, on the reverse strand, counting down.
AGGTACTCGTTGTCTAAGTTTTGTTGTTACGACTCGGGCAGTCCCGGTAAATGTGGCCTTTCGCTTTGCAAATCTTACAGTAGATGTTACTGCAATCCAAAGTATGGTGTAGGTTACACTTGTTACACAAGGGCAGATTACCGGTGTAACCATTCTTTCTTGCATCGGCGGCAGGAGCAGCAACTGCGTAAGCCTTGATGACTTTCAGAGCTTCGGCAACAGGAATTTCTGCGGGTTTCTTCTTCTTCCAATCGTGACCATGTTTGCGTTTATGATTAGGCTTAACATTACCTGAGGAGGTGGAAGGGATAACAGTAGGTTTGGATTCAGCAACTTTCTTTGCAAACGATGCGCCTTGGCGAACGGCTTGATAGGTCAAGTTGTGGGCCAATCGCACAACACTCTGGAGAGTAGCGGGGTTAGAAGACATGACGTTACCTTGGATGAGGGGAGAGAGTCCCCAGATGTACCTCTCAATCTTCTTGTATAGAGGGGTAACCATAGTGGAGCACAGGTGTGCCAACTCATGGAAACTTCATGTATACCCGGCTATATCAGCACCAACCATAGTGAGATTCCAGAACTTAACTTCTAATCGTTGCAATCCTTCCTGTGGTAGTACTCATCTTTCATGAGCACCTTCAGATCATCCCACATCATGGCGTAGGCAAGATCTTGACCCACGGATTCTGCGTAAGAGTTCCACGAGGACAAAACGCCTTTGGTGAAGGTACAAGTTGCGTATTTGACCTTATACTTGTCAGGGCAGTTACACATGCGATAGACAGACTCGTTCTTCTCGAACCACCGAATCAGTCCGACTGCACCTTCAGTGCCTTTAAAGTGAATAGGCTTACAGTTCATATAGTCCTTGTAGCCACATTCTCGGGCACCTATAAGGTCAGATCAAAAGCTTCATGAAAACAATCCTTCGTAATTGATATTCGTTGATCTTCAATCTAATCGTGGATTTAAACTTACCAGCAGGTGAACGACGTCCATTGGAGGTAGTAGAACGTTTTGCGTTAGTAGTAGCGAGTGCCTCAACAGATGCAAGTGCAGCACCGGCGACACTGTTGGTGTCTACGGAAGAGTGTGCAAGGTGTCCAGGACATGGTCAAACGAAACAGTCCAGCTCTCAAGTTCGACGATACGAGCCTCGAGAACAGAAATAGGGGTAGGAGAGGCTTGAAGGATGGCCTGGAGACGATGTATCTCGGCGTCTCGACGAGCAATGTAGTCATAGAGCGATGAGATAAGAACATCAATAGGAATGCCTGGAAGGACAGAAGGTGGGGTAGCAACCTCAGGATGGGGTATGGGTGCAACGGGAACATCTCTGGCCGTAGTGACGGAAGAAGACTCGCCAAGCTCAAAGATACTGTCACTAAAGTGTACTCGCTTCTTTGGTGGAAGCGAAGCCTGGTCAGATGAAGGAGGGACAGAAGGCTCTAATGATATGGATCATTTGCAAGAAGATCCCGCAAGTGTAGTAAGGCCAGAAACAGGACCAGAGCGATCGGATCACAGACTTCCTTGGGGTGTAGATCCCAAGGGGTCCATTAGGGGTAGTCCTTAATGGGCGAAACGAAGGTGTACGCACAGGAGAAGGAGGATGGGATGCACTCAAAGTAACCACGATAGAATCTCCGTTAGCAGGAGAGTCCGCAGCTGTGATATCCACAACGAAAAGAGACGGCTCCTCAAGATCCTCTTCTGAATCAGTATCGTCGTCGTCCGTAAAGTCTAGCACGCTCGTAGGCGAGTAGGGGTCAGCAGTGGGTGACGACGGCTCATGGGTCGGATATGGTGGAGTTGTAGGGTTGGTAGAGTCTCAACCTGTAACATCCCACATTGGTGGGGAGAAGAACTAAGCATTGCTTTATAAGGGTGTGGATACCTCCCCTATCAAGACGCGTTTTAAATCCGTGAAGGGCGAATGTCTGAGGGCATGCTGGCTGCCAAAGCGGACAATATCTTGGTGCGACGGGCCTGGGCTGTTACAGATGGTATCAGAGTCGGTCGTCGGCCAGTGTGCCAGCGAGGACGCTGGTCCCCTAAGGGGGGAGGATTGTAACATCCCACATTGGTGGAGAGGAGAACTAAGCATTGCTTTATAAGGGTGTGGATACCTCCCCTATCAAGACGCGTTTTAAATCCGTGTGGGGCGGATGTCTGAGGGCATGCCGGCTGCCAAAGCGGACAATATCTTGGTGCGACGGGCCTGGGCTGTTACAGATGGTATCAGAGCCGGTCGTCGGCCAGTGTGCCAGCGAGGACGCTGGTCCCCTAAGGGGGGAGGATTGTAACATCCCACATTGGTGGGGAGGAGAACTAAGCATTGCTTTATAAGGGTGTGGATACCTCCCCTATCAAGACGCGTTTTAAATCCGTGAGGGGAGGATGTCTAAGGGCATGCCGGCTGCCAAAGCGGACAATATCTTGGTGCGACGGGCCTGGGCTGTTACAGATTGTAACATCCCACATTGGTGGGGAGGAGAACTAAGCATTGCTTTATAAGGGTGTGGATACCTCCCCTATCAAGACGCGTTTTAAATCCGTGAGGGGCGGATGTCTGAGGGCATGCCGGCTGCCAAAGCGGACAATATCTTGGTGCGACGGGCCTGGGCTGTTACAGATGGTATCAGAGCCGGTCGTCGGCCAGTGTGCCAGCGAGGACGCTGGTCCCCTAAGGGGGGAGGATTGTAACATCCCACATTGGTGGGGAGGAGAACTAGGCATTGCTTTATAAGGGTGTGGATACCTCCCCTATCAAGACGCGTTTTAAATCCGTGAGGGGCGGATGTCTGAGGGCATGCCGGCTGCCAAAGCGGACAATATCTTGGTGCGACGGGCCTGGGCTGTTACACAACCTCACTCTCGGAATCTGATGACAACACAACTGGATCTGGAGTGGACATGTTGTGACAAAGTTTCCGAGTCATAATAATAGTTTTATGTTAGTGTATTATAATAGTCAAGTAATGCATATGATGATACTAGTAGAGCATTAGGCTATAGTCTAGGTCCTAACATGCAACCTAGTTCTCTATAACCTTGGCTCTGATACCAATCTATCACACCTTGTAATCTTTGTATCGGGCGCGAGTGTCATGGATCATAGTCAAGGTTACACAGAACGACCTCTGGATGATTAAACAACTAGAGCAGTTTGGAAAGTTAAGTTAAGTCAAAATATGGAGTTTCATATAATTAGCAGCAGAAATAGTAGTCAAATTACGTTGTCTTAATTATTACAAAAACAATTACATAGCAAAAAGATTTAAGGACATGACACCGCTAGGTGTTATGTAGTGAAATCTCCAAAAGAGCGGCTAAGTTTGACCATGACTCCAGAACAACAAAATGCAGGTCCTAACATGATAAGGCAGTCCTGTATGCAGCAGAAATCGATCACCTGAGAAATTTGTTGATACCTGATATGTGCGTCGTGTGAAGTATCGAACAAGGAACAAGTTCATGCCAAATTAGGTCTGGCCGAACATGGTCCGAACCTGAAGTTCGTACTGGCTGAACCTGAAGTTCGGACTGGCCGAACCTGAGGTTCGGACGGGGATCGGCCAGCTGGGTATATATAAAAGTTTGGACATTGTAATAGATAGTACTGAGCGTGTGAGATTACTGTTAAGTGTGTGTTTCTGAGTGTGTTTCTCTGAGTCTGTTTCTGAGTGTTTACTGATTGTAATTGTTCTTCTTTGATCAATAAAACAATCGGTTAATTACGTTTCGATGTCCAATTAGCTAGATCGAGTAGACGATCCGATACTCACGCATTTTCAAGTGGTATCAGAGCTTTCTGGTTCACTCTACTGATCTGTGGTTGCTTTTTTCGGATTTTTGAAGCGTTTTTGGAGTTTCGCGAGTTGGTATTTGTGTTTTTTCATGTCACACCCCCCTCCGCCGCCCCCTTGCCAGGTGCGGGGGAGGGTGTGGGACCGGCTGTCCGTATCATTTCACTAGGCACCAACAACAGAATAAAACATAGAACAAACATGGACGTCCAGTCCTCACAGAGAAACCTTAGATCGACTCTGACTGAGGATGCACTAAGCACCTCATAGCCGACCTAATGGAATCGGTAGCCCCGGATAGACCCAGGACTGAACAAACAAATGATACATATATCAAGGAATTGTAGTCATAACATGCACTGAACAACAGACGTACAGCAGTTAAATTGTACAAGCTCTAACAGATAGCCACAACTAGTACCCCAACCTTCCTGTACAAATACATCATCACCTGCACACACTTACCTGCAAGATAAGTCAACACAGAGTCAACAACAAACGTTGTTGGTGAGTCTTAACTACCATCATCACATTAACAGTTTACAAATACATATGCCTGTTATGAATTATCAGATCGCACCCAAGGTCAACACTCAGATACTCTACGGGCACGTTGCGCGTAGTCGTACACCCTCTGCGAGTAGATTGTAATTTCAACATATAAGTACATATTCCCCCTAATAAATTAATATTAGAGGATCCGGGTGAATATTGATCGTTCAACTATAACGGCCGCTATAAGACCTTATATGCCTAGTGGTCTCAACCTTAATGACCAGAAAGTCTCTAATGACCCACACAGGGCATTCCGACTCATAGTGTTCGACAAGATATTCATAACAAATATAACAGATACATCAGAACAGAAGTATTATATCAAACAGTTAAATAACATGAGGGATGTCAGAGGACTCACAGATCTTCGGAATACAAAGTCATACGGATAGGATTGCGTACAATCCACAGATGTCACAGATGCAATGCCTAGACAAGGCTTAACGTCATGTTAAGCTTGGAGAATCCAATGACCTAAAAAAGTATAGGTACATTTAAATTTAACACCGTAGTAATACTGGTTAGGCTCGGTTGTGCTCCGTGCCTTAAACGATACGATATGTCCGTAGATTAAGGTCCCGATACAACCGGATGTCCCAATACAGTCGTATGGCCTAATCCCGGTTACGATCATAATTAATCTGTCAATTTCTAAGTAAACAGATCCTGCCGAACACGGTCGTATGCCTTTAGTGGCGATACGGCCGTGTAGCCTGTTTGACAGATTATCTAAAGTAAACTATATCACTCGAGTCTCGATAGGGTTATGTTTTATAATACTTCTAATGTTATGTAAAATCATAACTTATGTATATATCAATCTATTTATGATTTACATAAAATCATAGCTTTTAGATATAGATTTATCTATTTGCGTTTCTCATAAAATCATAGATTTTATATATATTTATCCGTCTTGTAGTTTACATAAAATCATAACTTCTATTAACAGAAAAGTCATATTTTATTTATGTGAACTTACATAAAATGATAAGTTTTACCTCACATGAAATCATAGAATTATATAGCATAAAATCATAGTTTTTATTACATAGAATCATGGCTTATGTATGAAATTTCTAAGACCGGTTTATATATATATTTACAGAATATCTAGTCTATGTTTGATTTTAATTTATATAATATCACAAATTTTATACAATCAAGTTTTTATTATCACAAGATGATGGTTTTGTTAATCATATATGAAATCATAAGTTTATCACATAATATAATAATAAATACTTTATATATATATTTTTCTTGTTATCGTCATTTTATATACAATGATACTTCCGTTTTACAGTACGTTACTCACATGACGTATACATAATACTACTAATACAATGACAAGATATCGAACATGGTTATACCTTCCGGTCGGTACGCAGACTCGAACCCGGTTAACCGTAATGTGCTAAACATCTCCAAATTTAACGAGTAAGTAGTCCATTCCAAGTAGAATTCCGCCACGAACAATAATCCATGCTCGGTTTTCTGGTTTGACCTCATTTGACCCTTCAAAAAGGTTGACCAGAATGTTGACCCGAGTTGACTCAGTTGACTCGGTACTATGCTAAATTTTGACAATGAAATCGTAACAAGTCAGAAAGTTCCCAAATTGTTGAAGCTAGAAGATTATCAGAATTGGAAGAAACGATTTTCCGCTTACATAAGTACAAATGATATTGATTTGTGGATCCCGCTTAAGAAGCTTTATCAACACCCAACAGATGCGGGAGATTTCAAAGAAGTTCATACTTTTGATCTTGCTGAAAGAAAATCATACGAGCTTGAACAAAAAGCATACGGTTATCTTACAATGGCATTACCCATTGAGTTGCTTCATCAATTTAGCACTTGCAAGAAATCTAAGCAATTATGGGATGCTTTATCAGCGAGGTGTGAAGGTAATGATGACTACAAGAAGAGTCGGAAGAAAGTTTTAAACAAAGAGTTTGATAATTTTTAGAATTATGAAAATGAAAATAGTACTGCTCTTGTTTCAAGGTTGTCACACTTGATTAGTGAATTAAAGGTGGTTGGGATTGAGAAAACCGATGCTGATTTAAAAGAAAATATTTTGAAAGCTTTGCCTGAAAAATGGGAAAACTATGTTTTGCTACTCACTCATGATAAGGATTATTCTATAATGACATTTCACGAGCTTACTGGAAAACTTCATGCTCGGGAAATAGAAATGTTAAACTCAAAGAAGTCAACTGCTACTTTGCAGAATCCTGAATTGTATCATGGTGAGAATAGTGCAAGCATGAATGCAAAAGCTAAGCCAAGTTTGAGTTCTGCACCAAATGTTGCTTTCTTGTCAGGAAGTTCAGGAAATTCTGATAACAATTCTTCACGGGGTTGTAGCTTTACAATTCCAAATCCATGAAGTCAGAATGCGTTTTCTGTTGAACCAACAGATGATTGTGCCAAAATGATTTCGGCATTGATTTCATCATCCTTTGGGTTAATTATCAAGAATGTTGCTGATGCAAAGTTAACCAGTGATGATCTTGATACACTTGATGATGATCAACTAACTGAATTGGATATATCTTGGCAATATGTGTTATGCCAACGATCGAAGAGATTTTTCAAGAAACATGGAAGAAATATGTCAACAAGCAAATCTTAGCAAGTCTGGTTTTCCTTTATCAAGTAAACCTGGTTTTACTCAGCCATCTTCTAGTAACACAGACAAGGCAACAGCTTTAACAGTTCAACAGGATGCTGTTTATGATTGGGGTCAAAGGTTTGGTTATGATTTTATCAGCTTTGATTGTCACTCATGTTCAATCAGATGATTCTTATTCAGATACTAGTTCCGATACTAGTTCAAATCCAAGTTCTTATGCATCTGCTGAGAATATGGAGAGTCTGATGAAAGAAAATACTTCATTATTGCATGAAATTCAAAAGCTTTCTAAGGAATTCAAGGTAGTAAAGGAAGAATTCGAGGTGTCTAAAACCAATGAGCAGGGGTTGATGTTGAAAAATGAATCTTTGTTAAAAGAAGTGAGTATGCTTAATGCAAATCTTACAAAGAGTGTTGAAGAATCTGCTGCTAGAATTGAAGCATATCAAGTCGATATGGAAAAGTTATTGGATGAGAAGCGGGAGTTGGTTAGTGTGAATAAAGTTCAAACAGCAAATTTGGAGATTCAAAGGCGAAATGAATATAAACTAAAGAAAGAGTTGTTTGAAGGATTGGAAAATCTTCGAATGCAAAAGTTTGAAACTCATAAAGTTGCTAAGCGTTTGATAGCTACCGAAAAAGAGTTGGCTGAAGCACAACAGAAGATTTCTGATCTCAAAATTCAAGTAATCATTGCAAATCGCTTGCTCAACAATGTTTCAAATTTTTCAAGTTTTCACAAGCTTCTTAGCTAATGATGCTAATTTTGAAAAGATGTTTGATAAAACTGCATCGCCCCCTGCTCAGATCAAAGAAGCTTTCAAAGAAGTGAAAGAGCAAGTTTCTGAATTTGATTATTCAAATGTTTGATCATCTACTGCTGAAGAAGACAACGTTGTGAAGAAAAAGAAGCACAAGAAGAATAAGAAGCAGAAGGGAAAGAAATCTGAGGTTCTTCCAGCTCCAAAGTTTGTGTCTGGTTCATCTTCTACTGATAATGAGAAATCAGCTACTTCCAGTGACAAGATTCAGTCTCAATCTGAGTTTGATGTAAAGATCTTTTATGATTAAAAGAATGTAACTGATGTGAAAGCTGAATTTTCTCGGTTAGCAAAGAATGGACATTCTAATTCTGAGGAGAAAGTTGTTGGAAAGCATGTGGGTCTGGGCTTTAAAGCAAAAGACTTAACAGATAAGAAGGCTTCAGACTCATCATCTCAAGATTTGAAGAAATTGAAGCTGAAGCAAGTAAAGAAGGATGTGTTTACGACTGAAAAAGTTCAATCTGAGAGATTCTACAAGCTCAAAGGTTCTGCTCAGCTTTTCTCTGATAAAGAATTTCCTCTTCATTGTGTTGATGCACGAAAGATTTCTGAAGTTTTTGTGAAAGCTCAAGTTTCTTCTTAAAGTTCTCAATCTCAAAGCCCAACATCCAAATGGGTTCATGATCACAGACATCAGGTATATGATTCTAATTCTGATCATGTTCGAGATATTCCTATGTGTAATTCTTCGCAGGTACATCAAAAGTGGGACAAAACATAACGAATTTGTTATGTTGGCCGCCGAACAGGGCATATGGCAAAGGATTGTCCACTACCTGCTGATTCACCACAACGGTTTCATAAGAAACTAGTTTTTGGAAAACCTACCAAACAAATGTTCTTTGATGAACAAGGCAGAGTTTTTTATGACGTTGAACCTACATTCTTTTATAAACAAAAACGTTTTGTTCCAATGTTTTCAAAGGTTCAAAGTGTAGGTTCATCATCACAGTCACCTGTGATAAGTTCATCACAAACTGCCTTACCAATACAACAACAATGGAAACCTAAGGTGGTTTCTAAGCAAAACCAGGACATTGGTCAACCAGAAGCAATCCGCTTCGGGTCGTTTATGAACTAATCAGTTTGACCAGTGTGCAGGTACTTCTAGAAGATCTATCGACGATTGCAAAGTTGTCGATGGAGAAGTATTCTGCATAATTTAAATTTCATGATCAAATTTTTTAAATCTGCGAATTTTCAGAATTCTAAACCTGAAAAATATCCGTGTTGATTGATCAATTTTCTTTGATTACAAGTTTTTCTCAAAAATCCAAAAATAGAGTCTTGTTTTTGTGTAAAATGAAAATCCAAATATAGAGTTTTCATTTTAAGGGGGAGAATTGTATATAAGGGGGAGTAATTGAGAAAAAGCATGTTATGTGAAGAAGGTGAATACATGTCAAATATATAACGAAGGAAGGTGAATACATGCACAATATAAAAAATTGTGAGAAATTGATCATTGGGAAATGATGGAACATTGGCTTACGTATCTGACTCATGGATAGAGTAGATGAAAGAGCCATAAGATCATTGTTTGATATGTTTGGTAGGCTCGGCAAATCAGAAAGTATTCAGATGTGATCTACATTAAATACTAATGCTTGACCATGTGGATAACATCTTGATGCATATTTCATGACACAAAAAGAAAAATAAGTGTGAAATTCAGAATGAGAAGTCACTGTGTATACATCTGTTCATTTTGCAAAGATTTAAACTTGTTTGATTTTCTTTATTTTGTCAAACGATCGGACTTTCTATGCGTATCGAAAGATCGACCTGATCGTTGTTCGTTTGATGTTCTGCTTTATTTTTTTTGGGTGTTTCGTATAACTCATCGGACTTTCTTTGCGTGTACGGGAGTACCGACCTGATTGTTGTTGAGTTATACAACTTCAACTTGTTTTATTTTCTTATTTTGTTAAATCCAAGGCCTTATCTGTGTATCGAAAGATCGACCTTAAGGTAGACGATTTAAGATTCTTATTTCTTTTTGCCTGGAACACAGTTGACAATATCATGAAAAATATTATGCATTGTGAAAAATCACAAGTGCTATCACACAAATGGATAAAGAAAGAAAAACAGAAAATGTCTAAGTATGTCTAATAAGTATGGGGTACACTGGTCAAAACAAATTTAATCAATACCTTAACATATCCAAATGTTATGAGTATGATTCTGCCTGAGTTTAAGATGGACAAACTATATCACCAATCAACATGGCTTATGTGTTTCAATTAATTGAAGTGTAGTTCAGTGCGTTGATCCCATATAGTGATCTTTCTCATACCAAAAATAGTGTTTGATTTTGTATTGCAATTTCATTTTATTTCAGAAAAGACCAAAAAGATTTTCGGTGTGTTTTAGCATAATTTTTGAAAAATCAAAAAGATTTTAGATTTATTTTGATATAAATTTTCTAAAAGTTAAAAAGATTTTGTTTCTGCTTAATTTTCGATCTGATCAACACGTGATACAAAATTCAATATTTTCAAAATCATATCTTGGAGTCTGTAAGAGACATTTTGCACCAAGATTATTTAAGTATTGATGCAGGATGCTAAGGTGCAAGTAATCACAACTTCCAGTCTTCTAAAGCTGTTGATAAAGACCAGAGATACACCAGACATTGTCAAGTATTCAAGATCAATCTACGATTAAGTTGAGGAGGAGTATGTTCGAAGATTCATTTCATCGGACGAACATATTTTACACTTGAGGGGGAGCTTGGTTAAAGATACAGATTTGATAATGTATAAGAGTAGAAATACTGCACACGGCGAGGGGGGGTTTGTTGATACCTGATATGTGCGTCGTGTGAAGTATCGAACAAGGAACAAATTCATGCCAAATTAGGTCTGGCCGAACATGGTCCGAACCTGAAGTTCGGACTGGCTGAACCTGAGGTTCGGACGGGGATCGGCCAGCTAGGTATATATAGAAGTTTGGACATTGAAATAGATAGTTCTGAGCGTGTGAGATTACTGTTAAGTGTGTGTTTCTGAGTGTGTTTCTCTGAGTCTGTTTCTGAGTGTTTACTGATTGTAATTGTTCTTCGTTGATCAATAAAACAATCGGTTAATTACGTTTCGATGTCCGATTAGCTAGATCGAGTAGACGATCCGATGCTCACGCATTTTCAAAATTCATATACTAAAATGAGTCAACATAAAGTTGGTGAGTTCATAGGTTTAGATAGCATGCATGTATAAGTTTGATAACAAAGTTTGATTGAATCATTCCATCGTTTGACAATTCGTTTAGATACTATTTTATAAATTACCATGAACCTTGAATACAGAAACTAACAGATTACCCACTCATGGTACTATGTCCAATAATACCGCATGGCCAATATAACTGTATGTACTCTCTTGACTGTTAAAATGCAGTCAGGATTTGAGCTACCAATCAGAGCAGGGGCGTTAACCTAATACATCTATTCACGAGTTATCGTTTATGTTTGTAAATTAATCAGATTCAACTAATAGTGGGGTTTCATCATAGCATGAACAAGCATGGTACAATAGGGTTTGGACTAAAAAACCTCATGTAATAGATAAGGTAACAAGTAATCTATTTGTCAGGCAATGATATAGGTTGTATAAATTCTCCCCCAAGTATTAAAACAATTAAAAGAAAGGGGCCGTGATAACTCACCTGAATGATATGATTTCAGATAGTAAGGCGTAAACAAGTAAGCAGTCCTATATTACGTTATGGTAACAAAATACGACATCGTTGACCTTAAATAAATATTATTAAAAATAAATATTTATTAAGCGATAATTTAAGTATTAATTATTTTCATGATAATTATTAGTTTAGAAATATTTTAATATTCCAAACAATTATCATATAAGTTTAGAAAAGACAGTTTCAATGGTTAAAGTCAAAATACGATTTTTGCCGGTTTTAGCCGTATTTCACGCTATTTCCAAAAATGACTAAGGCATATGACCACATAAGTAAATATACATCTATTTTCATCATAATTCTCATAAAAAATCAGAAAATACAAGTCCAAAGTTCATTTTCCTAGTTTTGTCGGTTTTGTCGGTTTTGCCGGTATGTGTCGGATTTAGCCGGTTTTGATCCTATGACTCGTTCTAAGGCTTTGTAACTTAATAAAATACTTTGTAAACATATCCTAAGTTATATTAGGCCTCTAAAAGTATTCCAAATCAGTTGTGACCTTTGATTATGTAACTTCACAAAAATGGGTTTTTCAGGCCCGTAAAGTGTCCGTTTTTTTTCCCGTTTTTTTCCAAATTTATATTTCCAAAAGGGATCTTTTGCTAGGGTTTTAAGGCTAAAAGCATAATTTATTTTCACTTCAAGTGAGGTCAATGTTTCTGTCCAAAAATGGCCATTAATTATCCATAGGAACCTTGTGACAATCCGACTTTTCAGGTCACTTTCTAGCATTAACTGAACGTAAAACGTATTAAATGTTGTGTGAACATTTATGTGCTTATCTACGTTGACTTTAGCAATTAGGGTTTTGTGTAGTAATCACTAAACGAGCATGCACCTAAGTTTGACGTTTGATATTCTTGTTTTATGATTTTATGTAAATCATACGTTATGATTTTATATGAACGTTGTGTCATTTAATGTGACGGTTAAACCTATATTTTACGTGACGTTTATATACATTAATAGTATATAATTTTATGTGAACTTGATTATGTAACTCAAAGAGTTATAAGTATGATTTTAAGTAACTTAAATGCATATTTATAGATTTATAATCTATGATTTATGTGACAACGAGATTTGTATTCCCTTATAAACGTCCTACAATTAGTATATTTCGACAAGTCTCGTATACTCGGCATTAAAAATATTTTTTTCCGTTACTCTTTGTTAACTTCCGTTAGAGCCGTTAGCTTCTATAAAACTTTGAGGGGTTATTTTGTCATTTACCAAACATGATTCTCTTTTATTAAAACTGGAGGGACTATTTTGTAATTACCAAAACTTTGTGTCACCTTTGTTATTCTTGAGGGACTAGAATGGTCATTCTCCAAACTTGAATTAATGATTCACAGTTACGTGAAATCAAGAATCCGATGATCGGTTTCGACCGATCATCATTCCCCCGTCGGTTTCAAATGTGCCATCAAGACCCATTTCAATTATATGTGAATATCATTTGTCTAAACATAACTCTCACCCCTCTCTCCCGTGCCCTCTCATCTCTCTCTCTCGTTCTCTTTTTAGTTTTACGGCAACCCATCAAGAGACCTCCAAATCACCATCATTCGACCACCTTACGATCACCACTGTGGTCGTGAGTCTCTGAGGAGCAACCAGGTGCAATCAGATTCGAGTTCTGTGATCGTGCTCGGAGTTCACGTTTACGCTTCGGGTTCATCCTCGGCTTCAAAATCATCTCGTATCTCATCTTCGATCCAAGGTAACGATTCCTAAGTATTAGTCGCATATTTTTACATGTTTTATTTGTGTTTCGCGATTTTCCGGTGACCGGAGCTAGGGTTCCGATCACCGGAATTCTTGTATGAAGAAGATGAGGTCGGACCGGTACAAGTTATATATTTTCGTTTCTGTTTTAAAACCAGACGCCAATCTGGCTTAACTGGTTAGGGCGCTGGTCTGGGTCGCGGGGGACGTGGGTTCGAAACCCGTCCCATACATTTTTCTGGTTTTGTTTTGTTTCCTTCTTAAGAGCCGATCCTGGTCTCTGTTACTATATAAAACGATTGCCGGCCAGTTGTTGACGTGATCGGGAGACTGCCCCAGTGGTTAGATCGCTGAACCGGTGAAGGGGAGGTCGCGGGTTCGACCCCAGGCGGCCTCACCTTGTCTATTTTTTTTATATATTGCGATTTTAGGTTTCCTAGTGAATCAAAACTTCTTTAAAACCATTTCCTACAAATATTTAAACCCATAAAATGTATATTGATTATCGAACTCGTAAAATTTGATGATTTGAATCAAAATATAGTTTTAAATAAATCTGTATGCATATTTTAACTCAAAAATCATGGTTTTACATAAAAAGGGCAAAATAGATATATTTTGCGTAATTTAATATACATATACGTATATCGTTGGTTTATTGAAAACGATTAGATACTTTTGGAGGAAAATTTATATATATATATATATATATATATATATATATATATATATATATATATATCGTTTTGTAACCCATTATTATCGTCATAACACGTTCGGTTTAAATATATATATTATATATATTTATTTTTTATATCCTCAAACTTA
>JBCNJP010000007.1:87293415-87326456 GCA_039602395.1 Deinandra increscens subsp. villosa | reverse complement strand
AGTAATCACTAAACGAGCATGCACCTAAGTTTGACGTTTGATATTCTTGTTTTATGATTTTATGTAAATCATACGTTATGATTTTATATGAACGTTGTGTCATTTAATGTGACGGTTAAACCTATATTTTACATGACGTTTATATACATTAATAGTATATAATTTTATGTGAACTTGATTATGTAACTCAAAGAGTTATAAGTATGATTTTAAGTAACTTAAATGCATATTTATAGATTTATAATCTTTGATTTATGTGACAACGAGATTTGTATTCCCTTATAAACGTCCTACAATTAGTATATTTCGACAAGTCTCGTATACTCGGCATTAAAAATATTTTTTTCCGTTACTCTTTGTTAACTTCCGTTAGAGCCGTTAGCTTCTATAAAACTTTGAGGGGTTATTTTGTCATTTACCAAACATGATTCTCTTTTATTAAAACTGGAGGGACTATTTTGTAATTACCAAAACTTGGTGTCACCTTTGTTATTCTTGAGGGACTAGAATGGTCATTCTCCAAACTTGAATTAATGATTCACAGTTACGTGAAATCAAGAATCCGATGATCGGTTTCGACCGATCATCATTCCCCCGTCGGTTTCAAATGTGCCATCAAGACCCATTTCAATGATATGTAAATATCATTTGTCTAAACATAACTCCCACCCCTCTCTCCCGTACCCTCTCATCTCTCTCTCTCGTTCTCTTTTTAGTTTTCCGGCAACCCATCAAGAGACCTCCAAATCACCATCATTCAACCACCTTACGATCACCACTGTGGTCGTGAGTCTCTGAGGAGCAACCAGGTGCAATCAGATTCGAGTTCTGTGATCGTGCTCGGAGTTCGCGTTTACGCTTCGGGTTCATCCTCGGCTTCAAAATCATCTCGTATCTCATCTTCGATCCAAGGTAACGATTCCTAAGTATTAGTCGAACATTTTTACATGCTTTATTTGTGTTTCGCGATTTTCCGGTGACCGGAGCTAGGGTTCCGATCACCGGAATTCTTGTATGAAGAAGATGAGGTCGGACCGGTACAAGTTATATATTTTCGTTTCTGTTTTAAAACCAGACGCCAATCTGGCTTAACTGGTTAGGGCGCTGGTCTGGGTCGCGGGGGACGCGGGTTCGAAACCCGTCCCATACATTTTTCTGGTTTTGTTTTGTTTCCTTCTTAAGAGCCGATCCTGGTCTCTGTTACTATATAAAACGATTGCCGGCCAGTTGTTGACGTGATCGGGAGACTGCCCCAGTGGTTAGATCGCTGAACTGGTGAAGGGGAGGTCGCGGGTTCGACCCCAGGCGGCCTCACCTTGTCTATTTTTTTTATATATTGCGATTTTAGGTTTCCTAGTGAATCAAAACTTCTTTAAAACCATTTCCTACAAATATTTAAACCCATAAAATGTATATTGATTATCGAACTCGTAAAATTTGATGATTTGAATCAAAATATAGTTTTAAATAAATCTGTATGCATATTTTAACTCAAAAATCATGGTTTTACATAAAAAGGGCAAAATAGATATATTTTGTGTAATTTAATATACATATACGTATATCGTTGGTTTATTGAAAACGATTAGATACCTTTGGAGGAAAATTTATATATATATATATATATATATATATATATATATATATATATATATATATATCGTTTTGTAACCCATTATTATCGTCATAACACGTTTGGTTTAAATATATATATTATATATATTTATTTTTTATATCCTCAAACTTAGAAAATATATATATTAAAGTTATATATATTGGTTATTCTCGCGTTATTTCGATAATCGCTCGGATTTGGCACACGTGCCATCCTCGAATTATTCCGGACTTCACGATCCTTCGTTTTTATCACTTACGTTAGATTTAATAGTTTAGAACACACACTTATACTCGTATGCTCGTTAGGTGATTGATTGCTTGCACAAGACTCGTTCTTGCTACTTGAATTAACTGTTTGTCTGGAAACTTTGCCGAGCAACCTAAGGTGAGTTTCACGGCCCCATTTTACTGTTTTAATCCTTTTGGGGGAGATTAACATGCATGATTTATACAACTGAGATAATTAGACTTTTATATATCACTTGAAGTACTTGTAGCACACTATACAACAAAGTCCTTCCTATGGTACCGTTAGTATTAATGATGATAGCGGGAAATATATTGTAGTACTACTGGGTCTGACAAACCCCACCCGGGTCAGTCGCGCTGACACGATTGGATATCGAATGTGTGTTATATTCGTCCTAAACACAACAAGGCAAACTATAAACAACTGTTAGCTTCGGTGACCATCAACGTGCGAAGTTTCATGTATATAGCCTAGCTAGCTATTTGATATATATTAGTGGTTATGCTCTTACAACTTGACGTTATTAAACGGTCAATCTTAAACTGAACTTGAAACGTTACTGAACTGTTAAACCTGTGAACTCACCAACCTTTGTGTTGACACTTTAGCATGTTATATCTCAGGTCGCTAAACTAGATTGTCTGCCACGAGCTAGGATGCACCACATAAGGATTACTATTACCATGCATGCATCATAGACTTATTTATTTATCAAACTTATTAACTTTTGGTTTGCGCATGTTTTGGCGCTTGAACAATTATTACAACTTTGTCGATTACGCTTCCGCATTTAAAAACACATTTACTCTGGTTTTACTTTTACATTGCATATAGACTGTTCGTATGGCTAATGTGTTCGATCCTGGTTTGTCACGCTCCCTGCGGCGCGTTGTCGCGCGTGGAATTTTTGGGGGTGTGACAAACCTAGACTTTTTAGTGGGTTATTTTTATAGATTAAGCCTCCCAAACATATCAATAAGTCGTATGGTGCTATCCATAACCTCCTAACATGTCAAAATAAGATTCTAGGGTTCCAAAGAGTTATAAATATTTGGATCTAGTGTTCTATACACAAAACTGTGGCACATGTACACATATTAGCATCATAACACTAGTTTTACTCTAGATCTATATAATGTAGTATATGGGGGTTTCAAAATACATGTATTTACTAGCAAAAACATAACATTTACTAGATCTAACAATAATATGAACAAACATATAGGTTACTAAGATCATAGAAGAAAAATACAAGTTTATTTCACCATTTTAACCAAGAGTTGCCAAAGGGAGTGTTAGATGCATAAGATGAGATCATCTAACATCAGAACTAGAAAGAATGTTAGGAGATTGTCACTACTAACTTGAGAGAGCTCGAAAATGGCACAAGGAGAGTAGAGAATGCTTCTTTCTTGTTTCTTAGTTTCTTGATCTTCAAGTGTTATAGTGATTTGATGAAGAAAACTAGAGAGAGAGTAGAGAGATGGAGACTGACGGGTTGGGAGCGATGAGAGGGAAAGTGTGTGTGTTTTGTGGTGAGAGATAATGAGAGTTCTCTAGGGTTTCCTTATAATGTTCTTTATATAATGTACCACCAAAGGAAAAGAAAGGAACCAAGTAACAAGGGTTTGGTTCAAGTAAGGGTGTGGTGGTGGCGGTTTGTAGCTAGGGCCGAGAGGGAGAGAGCCAGGAGGGGGGGTTCTTGTGGAGGGTGTGAGGAGGAGGTCAAAGGTGGTATAAGTCTAGGTGTTAGGGTGGTGGAAGGTGGTACAAATGGTGATGGAAGGTTTAAGGTTGTGTAGGGTGGTGATGATGATGTAGGGTGAATAGTTATTGCTTTTTGGTTGGATGATTAGTAGGTGATTAGGAAAAGTAAGTAAAGGTGGTGGTTAGTTTACTAGAAATCAATGGGAGGGTGTTCGGGTGTGACGGGTGTCAGGTTTGATCGTGAACGAGGGACGGGTTCGTGGGTATCAAAAGGTGACAATGAGTTTGAGCATGCATGGCTTTAATGTGCATGGCGGATGTTGGTTACAAGAAAATAGGATGAAACAAGTCTTGTTTAAACATAGATGGTTTTGAATGGTGATAAACGTTTACGTTAACTATTTTATATAAAAATTCATAGTTTTTCGTGATAAAAATACTAAACGTTAAAATGATTTATTATTAGACGTAGTCGATAAATAATTGAATAAACTTTATCGTTCGTTGATTATTTTACGTCAAATAGTGTTACGAGCTCTGCACGTAAAATAAAATACCACAAAGGTGACGAGATAATATAACAATTCTTTTTATATTAATTTACATATATTGTTGTGAAATGTTTCTTATTATTAAATTCCACCGAACATATATATAATATCCTTGTTTTTAAGGTCGATCGTCGAAATGATAATGTAAGGTCACGCCAAGACTAACAGATAGTTGCATAACACGTTATCTACATTAACTAACACAGATTTATGCACATAGTTTCAGTAAGATAATTTATATAATATGACTTGGGAAACTTACGGGTTGTCACAGTTTATCACGTTTAGCTATCTAACTCATGTATCATATGTATCTATAACATAAACACGCATAGCATTTGCAAATCGTTATCCTTTATTCGTTTACCAAACCATAAACTATTAAAATATACATTTTAGCTACTTAACACGTATAGCACACGTATATAACTTAAGTCTTAAAATTTTGGGGTGTTACAATGGCATTAGGAGAAACACCAGATCCGAAGAAAGCGAAACAAGCTCTAGCTTTCTTATTCCAAGCAATACCCGAGGACATGGTCTTGCATATGGCGGGATACACTGAGCCAAAACAAGTGTGGGACGAGCTGAATACTCGGTATATGGGAGTGGATCGGGCGAGGACGGCTCAGATTGCAACGTTGAAGAGGGAGGTCAAAGGTTTGCGTATGAAGGAGGGTGAAACTGTCAATAGTTTCGTGACCAAGTTAACCGGTTTAGCTTCAAAAGCGAGAAGTTTAGGACATAATCTTGAGGAAGGGGATCTAGTGAAGAGGTTACTTGATTCGATGCCCAAGTCATTTCTCCAAATAGTGGCTTAAAAAGAGCAGTGTTTCGAGTTGGACTTAATGTTGCTTGATGAAGCCGTTGGACGATTGAAAGCTTATGAAGAACGCTTAAAGGGAATCGAGAAAAATGAAGAAACCCAAGCAAATTGTTGTTGGCCAGTGATGATAAGTCACATGGTTGTAAGGGCATATGGTATACTAGCGCCAACTGGCGCCATAAGGCACTTTAACAGTGCCATGGGGCGCCAATACCGCCCCTTCCTTCTTTATATCACGGTGTTATCAAGGGGCGCCATATGTTTGGCAACGTTGAAGGGAAACTGACCGTTGGTAACGGTCATATTTTGGACCGTTGGGCCCATTAATTAAAAAAAATTAATTTACCCTTTTTTACCCAATTTCATTATAAAAACCCACCTACATTCACTTTTTTACACCTCTTACTATCTTTTCTACTCCTTTCTTTCTTTAATCTTAATAAGTCGTGAGCGTAGGATCGTCTACTCAATCTACCTATTCGGAATACAAAACGAGTAATTAAGAGTTGTTTTATTGATCAACGAACAATTACAACTCGGAACACTTAGAAACAGAAACACTGAGAACACTTTAGTAAACACACACTTAAGATTCGCTCAGCTAGACACTCGTACAAAACTCGTATCTAAAACAAATACTAAGCTCACTATATATAGACTGCCGTCCGAACTCCTAGCGAACCTGGAGTTCGGCTTGTCCGAACCTCAGGTTCGGACTAGGTTCGGCAGCAGCAAATTTGTCTTGAACATGGAATTATCTTGATTCAATCTCGATACTTCACACGACGCTCATCTCAGGTATCAACAAACTCCCCCTCGTCGTATGCAGTATCTCTTCAAAATCTTAAAATCTGTATCTTGAATCATGCTCCCCCTTAAGTGTAGAAACCGTTTGTCCAATGAAATAAATATTCGAACAAATTCCTCCTCAACTTGATTGTAGCTCGACCTTGAATACTTGACGATGTCTGGTGTATCTCTGGTCTTTTATCAACAGCTTCAGAAGACTTGAAGTTGTGATTTCCTTCACTTTAGAAACCTGCTCAAAATTTAAATAATCTTGGCGCAAAACGTCTCTTCAAGACTCCAAGATATGATTTTGAAAATATGATTTTGAAATTTTGATTTTGTATCATGTGTCGATCAGATCGAAAATAAAGCAGAAACAAAATCTTTTTGGCTTTTAGAAAGTTTATATCAAAACAAACCTAAAATATTTTTAATTTTTCAAACTTATGCTAAAACACACCAAAAATATTTTCGAATTTTTCTTGAAATGAAATGAAATGCAATACGGAATCAAACACTATTTTTAGTATGAGAAAGATCACTACCCAGGATCATATTGGTCATAACGTACTGAACTACACTTTAATTTCAACTAATTGAAGCACATAAGTCATGCTGATTGCCGGTATAATTTGTCCATCTTAAACTCAGGCAGAATCATACTCATAACATCTGGATATGTTAAGGTATTGATTAGATTTTGCTTTTACCAGTGTATCCCACACTATCAGAGATATTCAGACATTTTCTTTTTCTTTTTCTTTTCTATTGCCTTTTCTTTTTGTGTGAATATACTTGTGAAACTTCACAGAGTATAATATTTTCATGATATCATCAACTGTGTTCCATGCAAAAAGAAATAAGAACGTTAAATCGTCTACCTTAAGGTCGATCTTTCGATATGCAGATAAGGCCTCAGATTTAACAAAATAAAGAAAATAAAACAAGTTGAAATTGTATAACCCAACAACGATCAGGTCGGTACTCCCGTACACGCAGAGAAAGTCCGATGAGTTATCCGAAACACCAAAGAAAATAAAGTAGAACGTCAAACGAACAACGATCAGGTCGGTCTTGTGGACACGCAGAGAAAGTCCGATCGCTTGACAAAATAAAGAAAATCAAACAAGTTTAAGTCTTTGCAAAATGAACACATGTATACACAGTGACTTCTCAATTTATTTTCACACTTATTTTTCTTTTTGTCATGAAATACGCATCAAGATGTTATCCACATGGTCAAGCATTAGTATTTAGTGTATATCACATCTGAATACTTTCTGATTTGCCGAGCCTACCAAACATATCAAACAATGATCTTATGGCCCTTTCATCTACTCTATCCATAAGTCAGATACGTAAGCCAATGTACCATCATTTCCAAATGATCAATTTCTCAAAATCTTATATATTGTGCATGTATTCACCTTTCTTATATATTGTGCATGTATTCACCTTCCTTATATATTTGGCATGTATTCACCTTCTTCCCATAACATGCATTTTCACAATTTATCCCCCTTACATGCATTTCTCCCCCTTAAAATGAAAACTCTATTTTTGAATTTTCATTTTACAAAACATAATGCTATTTTTGGTTTTTATCAACTCAAAATGCATAAAGAAAGAAAAATTGATCAACCAACACGGATATCTTGCAGTTTTTAGAATTTCATAAAATTTGCAAGTTATAAAGATATATCATTAAATTTAAGTTAAGCAGAATACTTCTTCATCAACAACTTTTCAATCGTCGATAGGTCTTCTAAAAGTACCTGCACACTAGTCAAACTGATTAGTTCATAAATGACCCAAAGCGAATCGCTTCCGGTCAACCAGTGTCCTGGTTTTGCTTAGAAACCACCTTGGGTTTCCAAAATTGTGATTGTTTTGGTAATTCAGTTTTTGATGAATCAATCACAGGTGATTGTGATAAAGAACCTACATTTTGAACCTTTTTAAACATAGGAACAAAACGTTTTTGTTTTAGACAGAATGTAGGTTCACATTCATCAAAAACTCTGCCTTGTTCAGTAACGAACTTTTGTTTGGCAGGTTTACCAAAAAACGGTTTCTTTTGAAACCTTTGGTTTGATTCAGCAG
The DNA here is from genome assembly GCA_039602395.1 of Deinandra increscens subsp. villosa. Lineage (NCBI taxonomy): Eukaryota > Viridiplantae > Streptophyta > Magnoliopsida > Asterales > Asteraceae > Deinandra > Deinandra increscens. Next base: position 87,318,613 of record JBCNJP010000007.1, on the reverse strand, counting down.
GAAGTGGACAATCTTTTGCCATATTCCTTTTTTGGCGGCAAACATAGCATAAACGTTCAGATTTGTCCCACCGTTTAGGTGCCTGCACAGAATCACACACATGAATATCTCGAACATGATCAAAAGAAGTATTATATACCTGATGCCGGTGATCATGAACCCATTTAGATGTTGGGCTTCGAGAATAAGAACCATCAGAAGAACATCTGGCGGTTTGATTCTTCAAGGTTCTTGAATCAGCTTTCTTCTCAAAACTTCAGAAATTTTCCTAGCATCAACACAATGAAGTGGAAACTCTTTGTCGGAGAAAATATGTTCTGAACCCTTGAGTTTGTAAAAACATTTAGGTTGAACCTTCTCAGCTTTAAAAACTTCCTTATTCACCTGTTTCATCTTAAGTTTCTTCAAATCTTGAGATGATGATGCTGGAACCTCCTCAGCTTTGACATTATTTGCTTTAAAACCCAAACCAACATGCTTTCCAAAAGCTTTTACCTCAGACTTTGAATTCTGTTGTCCACCCTTTGCTAACTTTGTAAACTCAGCTTTGATATCTTTAAGATTTTTCTGTTCAAAGAAGATCGTCTCACTAAATTCAGGTTGAAAACGAATCTTGTCACTTGAAGTAGCTGATTTATCATTATCAGCATAAAATGAACCAGAAACAAACTTAGGACCTGGAGGAACTTCATATTTCTTGCCCTTCTTCTTCTTACTCTTCTTATTTTTCTTTTTCTTCACAATCGTCTCTTCCTCAGAATTAGATGATGAAAACTTTGAGTAATCAACCTCTTCAATCTTTTCCTTCACCTCTTTAATCTTTTCCTTCACCTCTTTGAACGCTTCTTTGATATTAGCAGGGGGTGAAGCTGTTTTATCAAACATCTTTTCAAAATTTTCATCTTTAGCCAGATAAATTGTGAACAATTGAGGATTAGAGACATTGTTCAGCAAGCGATTGGCATCAATTACTTGAATCTTTAAATTTGAAATTTGCTTGAGCTTCAGCCAACTCCTTCTCAGTACCTATCAAACGCTTTGCAACCTTATATGTCTCAAATTTTTGCATTCAAAGATTTTCTAGTCCTTCAAATAACTCCTTCTTCAATTTATCTTCATTGCGCTTTTGAATCTCCAAATTTGCAGATTGGACTTTGTTAACACTAACCAATTCACACTTCTCATCCAAATATTTCTCCATCACAACTGGATAACTTGCAATATTAGCAGCAGATTCGTCAGCATCCTTTGTCAGCAAGTCAAGCTTGTTTTTTGACTTTACAAACAAATTTTGAAAATCATTAGCAGCATCCTCCGCTTCATCCTTCCATTTCTCAACTTCATTCACCAACTCATTCTTTTCTTCACAAATCTTTACAGTTGTAGCTTCAACATTTCTTTTATCTTGTTTTGTTATCTCTAAAGCTTCATTCAGAAACTTGACCTCTGTAATCAAACATTCATTCTTCAAAACCAATTCCTTCTCATTTTCCTTAGAATTCCCCAAATCTGAATTAACCAACTTGAATTCCTCAGAAATCTTTTTAATTTTATTCAATAACGAAGCATTTTCTTTCAACAAACTCTCCAAGTTTTCAGCAAATTCATAGGAACTTGGTGTGGAACTTGTATCGGAACTTGTATCTGAACTATATTCTTCATGCTGATCATGAGTAACAATCAAAGCTGATGAGTCAAAATGTCTACCCCAATCATAAACACCATCATCTTGAACTGTTAAAGTTGTTGTCTTGGTTGAATTACTGGACGATGGTTGAGTAAAACCGGGTTTGCTTCCATGAGCTTGTTGACATTCTTTAGCAAAATCTCCAAGCTTTGAGCATTTGTAACACTTCAACTTTGATTTATCAAATCCCAATTTGCTATTGAAATCAGATGAACTCCGGCCATGTTTCTTGAAAAACCATTTTGATCGTTGACCTAGCATAGCATATTGCCAAGCTAAATCTAATTCGTTCAACTGATCGTCATCAAGTTCATCAAGATCATCCCTCATGATCTTTGCATCAGTAACATTCTTGATAACTAACCCAAAAGATGATGTAATTAAAGCAGAAATCATTTTAGCATAATCATCGGTTGTTTCAGCAGAAAAAGCATTCTGGTTTGTGAAATTTAGAATGGTAAAATGGCAGCTTTTTGAAGAATCAGAATTTCCAAAAACTCCAGCCATAAAAGCAACACTTGGTGTAGAACTCAGATTTGGCTTTGCTTTAGCATTCATGCTAGCAGTATTCTCACCATGATATAACTTAGGATTTTGTAAAGTAGCAATTGACTTCTTTGAATTTAACATTTCCATTTCCCGTGCATGAAGTTTTCCAGTAAGCTCGTGAAATGTCAATGTAGAGTATTCTTTATCATGAGTGAGCAGCAAAACATAGTTCTCCCACTTTTCAGGCAAAGCTTCCATAATCTTTTCCTTCAAATCATCGTCGGTTTTCTCAATTCCAACCACCTTTAATTCACTAATCAGATGTGAAAACCTTGAAACAAGAGCAGTAATGTTTACATTGTCATAATGTTGAAAATTATCAAATTCTTTAAGTCAACACTTTCTTCCGACTCTTCTTGTAGTCATCATTCCCCTCACATCTTGCTGATAAAGCATCCCACAATTGCTTAGACTTCTTGCAAGTACTAAATTGATGTAGCAACTCAGTGGGTAATGCCATCGTAAGATAACCGAAAGCTTTTTGTTCAAGCTCGTATGATTTCCTTTCAGCAATGTCGAAGGTATGAACTTCCTTGAAATCTCCTTGATCAGTCGGATGTTGATAAAGCTTCTTGATCGGAATCCATAAATCGATATCATTCGTGCTTATGTAAGCAGAAAATCATTGCTTCCAATTCTGATAATCTTCCAACTTCAACAACTTGGGAACTTTCTGACTTGTTCCAATTTCGTTATCAAAGTTCATCATAGTCTGCATCGCATTCTGCATTGCGGCAAAAGCTTGAAATTCCGACACCGTTGAAAAGTTTGAATTTGATTGTCCGAACCCTATCCGAACCTAAACACCTTGTCTGTACATGTTCCAAACTCTCTCCGAACCTCAAACAATACTCCGAACTTCAAACGAACCTAGGAATGCCGAACTATTACCGAACTCTGTCTGAACCTATACCGAGTTTACTCCGAACTCTGTCCGAACTCAATATAGCCCGAACCTTGTACGAACTTTGACCGAAATAGAAATATAGACGAATGTTGACCGAACTCAGACCGAACAGAGACTGAACTCCTTCCGAACTCGTCCGAACTAGGACTTCGGACCAGTTAGTCCAAACTTGAACAGTTACAGCCGAACTTCATCATCAAACGCTCGATTTTGAACTGATTTTGATGATATTTGCAGCAGTAGATCAGGAAAAGTGATGAGAAATGATTTAGAAGCAAAATTTTCACAAAAGACTCGATCAAAGTGACTAAAAAATTTGTAAAAACACTCGAAAATCACCAAAAACTACTCATTTCGTTTCAAAAACTCCAAAAATAGCAACCACAGATCAGTAGAATTAACCAGAAAGCTCTGATACCACTTGAAAAGTCGTGAGCGTTGGATTGTCTACTCAATCTAGCTGTTCGGAATACAAAACGAGTAATTAAGAGTTGTTTTATTGATCAACGAACAGTTATAACTCAGAACACTTAGAAACAGAAACACAGAGAACACTTTAGTAAACACACACTTAAGATTCGCTCAGCTGTACACTCATACAAAACTCATATCTAAAACAACGACTAAGCTCACTATTTATAGACTGTCGTCCGAACTCCTAGCGAGCCTGGAGTTTGGCTTGTCCGAACCTCGGGTTCGGACTAGGTTCGGCAGCAGCAACTTTGTCTTGAACTTGGACTTGTCTTGATTCAATCTCGATACTTCACACGACGCACATCTCAGGTATCAACAAATCTTTTTAAAAAACCACCATGAATCCCAACCAACAAAACCAAGATTCTTCAAGCAACAACCCTCCCACCAACCCAAACCTTCAACCGTAGCATATGCCGATGTGGGGGGGGGGGGGACCAAACCCATTGTACACGGGTCAAGCACCTTTAAATATCTACAATCCCAACCTCTCATTTTCAAATTACGCTCAATGGGGGCAATTCGACTCAAAACCGCTTTCTCACCGACACCTCCACCTACTCAATCACAACCTCAAACACCTCATCTCGATCAAGGAGATGACGACGTGAAGGTTATTCCCGAGACCCAAGTGCCGAATCGGGTTCGGAAGGCCGAGGTAAAGGGAAAAACCGGTCGAAGGATTCCAAGAAAAAGAAGGACGGGTGTCATGGGATACCTAAGAGGAGTTAACTCTTTTTCGAGCTTATGTCGATACATCGAAGGACCCGAAATATGGTATTTTTTAACATCTTTTAAATATATACGTTTTTTTAGTAATTTTTTTTAACATCTTTTAGATTTATACGCTTTTTTTAGTGTTTTTTAATATCTTTTAGATTTATATGTATTTTTTATAATTTCGACATCATGTTTATATATCTATAGTTTCTAATCAGGTAACTCGCAAACTAAAGATGCGTTTTGGGATCGAGTTATCTCGAAATATCACGCTAGCTTGAAGGCGGCCGCAATACCCGATGAGCTCCCGATATTCTGCAACAACGACAAACTTAGCGGCAAGTGGAGCACCATGAAGGCGAAGATTGTGAAATTCCATGGGATTTTTGTGGGTGTGGACCGAAACTGTCCTAGCTATGCAAGTGACACCGATTTGATACAAATCGTCGTTGCTCGATACAAATTAAGACGACCACAACAAGTCGTCACCTCTTCTTCAAAATTATCAAATCTTGAAAGCGTCTACAAAATTCAATGAGATTATGGAATTTTCCAACGTTAGCAAGAAGCGTTCCTCGACCGATCGCGAAAGTCCCATGGGATCAAACTCAACGGGACGTTGCAACATCAACTTAAACGATGATATGGTGTTTGAGGGCGAAGACAAAACGCAACCTCAACAAGAGGTTTTCCGAAGGCCCGTGGGGAAGAAGAAGGCGATTTGACAAGAAAAGGAGTTCGAAATGGACGAAGCTATTAACACCCAAATAACGAGATTTAACACAGAACATGAAAAAAGAACCCAATTACGCGAGAAAAAATTTCGTCTTCAACAATTCCGTCTTCTTGTGATGGATACATCGAAGTTGTCTCAAGAGCAACGAGAAATGATTGAGAAGGAGAAGGAAAAAATCATGAGTGAGTTACGGGACGAGAAGCCTTTTTTTAAAAATTTTATCTAGTATTTGACGTTTTTTATTTATTTAAATGAAGTATTTGTAGTTTTTTTTAATGAAAATTGGTTTTTCTTTTTAATTTATATTTTAATAATGTGTCATGTGTAATTCAAAATTAAAAAGAAAAAAAACAATAAAATAATGTTTAACACCACACTACATAACATGGAGTATACCCATGTGGTATTATGTGGTGTTAAAATCCAGTCAGCGCTGACGTAGCGGTGTTAAACTTAACATGGCTACATGTATACCATATGCCCTAAACATTGTGGTGGTGGTAGCTCGAGCCGAGATGATTCTGGACGTGGCCGGGGAATAGGTCGTGGGTTCGTGAAATGCCGAGATGGAAGCGAGCGTTACCATGATAAGAGCCACGTGAAATGTTACAAGTGTGGTGAAATGGGTCATTACAACAATGAGTGTCCAAAGTGGGAGAAGAAAAAGAAGAGCTTAACTTGAACCAAGTTGAGAATGATGATGGTTGGTGTAAATAAACACCGATTAAGGAGGTGAATGTTAAATCAATCGGGTTTTATTTAACGGGTCAGTTTTTAATAATTAAGTATTTTAATTATTAGTTGAGATCTAGTCAAGTAGTCTTTTTATCCATGTTTAGATAAAGAAAGTGGGATACAAGAATTGACCGAAACTTGTGGTAGAAAGTGTACGTTGGAGTAATAGTACACATGGGGAAAAGAAGTAGTCTTGGATTGTACCTGATCTTTTTTGTTTCCTTTCTCTCTATAACTTCAAAGTTTTCTGTATATTTAGTGAGTTATTCACATTTGAAAGTAAAAGAGAGTTTAATAACAACCGTTTGTCTTGTGTGAAATTTGCTCTTGATATCCAACACCATGTACGACTTCCCATAAAACGTTGTCTTGTTATCATTCTTGATCGTTATGTTTATATTATTATATATTTATATTTATATTTATATTATATTTACTACTATTTATTCCGTTAGTATTTATTCTGTTAGTGAGACACCACCGTACTTTCTTTTGTGTTCTCTTTTTACTATTAAAGCACGTATTCATGGGAATTTGGTAAATATATGAAAAATGATAATTTAGGAGTTTAACATATATGGAAGATGAAAAGCGAGATTGATTAAATAATAATTATGTGAACTGAAAACTATTACTATGAGTTTATTAATGTGACTATGAGTTTATTAATGTGACTATAAGATTTAATCTTTAATAAATTAATTATTAATATTCGTATCCTATATCGTATGGTATGACATGTCAACCCTAATTTGGGTCGGGGTGTTAACTTATTATATAATCCTTTACTAATATATATTATTTTATTTAAAGCATACACCAACTAAAGAACAAATCAAACATGAGTGAAATTTCCACAACCATCATCTTCAAATCTTCTCTTTTCAATCTCTCAAGTTCAAGATGATGAAAATGAAAGAAAATTGAAGAAGTTCTTTGAAACTTTCATAGAGCTAAAGAGTCGTAATCCTTCATTTAAACCATGCATATATCTACTTCTTCCTTCAAATAATCAAATCATTCTATCTTTGCCGCAGAGAAGAAACATGAAGAGAATCAGAAGTACGTCTCACTCATAAAGATAAGTTCATTTAATTTAGTTTTTATTAAAAACCCATCTTTTTTATTCTGAAATCACCGTAAGGAAATGGAAGCAACCCAACTACGTACTATGCTGCTTCTTATTGGTACTAATTAATGATATTTGGTTTCGACCCTCGATCGATCTCGCGCTAAGAATGTAGAAACATTACGCTCCGTATCCATTGATTCCCATCTGTCTAATGAGCCAACTACACACATCATACATTTCTTGTGGGCTCGTGTAGTGACCAAGCCTATACGAGAAAACAAGTCAACGACACTCTATATATAAACGATCTCTAAAATGTGCCATTTGTAAAAATCTGTAAGGAAGAATACCCGTTGTAGGTACAAAACATTATGTTTTGAAATCCGGAAGAGCGTAAAATCTCTACAGATTTCTCCCCATGTTTGCGATCTACAACATCATCAGCTGAAACAAGAAAACTTGTCATTCAACTACTCACAGGAGTCAACAAAATTATCCTTTTGGTACTTTTTAAATTACGAATCCTGGAGCAACGATAAGACGATTGCTGTCATGTGGCGTGGAAGGTTACATGTTTGAGTCGTGAAAACATATATACACTTGAAGAATACAGGGTAATGGTACGTACATAAGTCGCAAGTGACCCGACACCTCCGCAAACTGTTTATGAAAAAGCCTCCCATATATAGTGGGTTGCCTCTTTGGTTTAATACTTTATGAAAGGACTAAAAAGTAATATAAGCAAGTAATATCAAAGTTACAAGTAACAAACATAAATGTTATGACTCATATAAGCCATGATCTTAAAGTACTTTTTTAAAATGTGAAATTTTCAAAAATGTGGCTATTATATATTGACATCACATTAACACAACAATATATGCCAAATTTTAAAAGATTTATCATTTTTATATAGAAAAGTACTCGCGTTGTAAAATCAACGAAAAACTTATCAGTAGTTATTCTAGATTTTCTTAACAGAATATTCAAATATAGAAGCTACGTGGCTTATATAAAAAATATAGTTTAAGAAACATTCACTAATTTAAATATTTCATTCTATAAATTTTCTTGATTTAAGTTTATTCAATTATTATCATATCATGATCCTATCTGTTCTATGTGCATGATTACAATCTGAGAATACAAATATATATATGTTTTAGAACTTCTTTTTAATTTTTAATCATGTTATTAAAAGTATGTCATAAAGACTTCTGATTAAAAGTTTATATTCGGTACATTATGGATACATAAATAGAAAAAGAGAAGGATTTAAATAAATGAAAAACTAATAGATAGACTAAAATGAAAAATGTAGGTTTTCTAGTGTTTTGGAGTTTTCAGATAACCTTTCGAAACATATGTGAATCATTTTCAGATTTAAATTATTAATTAAAGTAGTCATTCAAAACTTTTAATTGGATAATACAAAACTTTTTTTTTTTGAACAGTAAAAACTTTATTAGAAAAAACACAGACACCACTAGCAAGAAGCTAGAGGAAAAGAGTTACAAAAGTACGTCAAATGAAGGTAAATTACAACCAATACAAATGTTTTGAAGAATAAGTATGAACTTTGATATGACTATATCCATACCAAACTTCTACACAGAATTTCTATATATTAGTCGAGGCCAAGGAATAAGGATCATTTTTTAAAATGAACCAACAATCATAATGTTTGGTGGTTACTAGATGAATATAACATTCCATTGTCACTGACTTTGCATCGTGTGTAGTAAAAAAAGTAGGTTACAATTTTGACCTATCTTATTAGTATTACTTGCTGATCAATTGTTGTTTGTATTGATTAGTTGGTAGTGATGTGACTTACACTAACACCAAAATTTGCTACTGAAGTTCATAGAGTTGCTATTGACATATCAAGTTGTTATATATAGTTGCTACCGATAGACCAAGTTTCTAATGTTTACTACTGATAATATGGGAAATTTCATATTTCAAGCAAATTTAATCAATAATATTATGCAACTCAAAAGCAACTTCTTGTAGTGTTTTATTAAGGTGGTGTTTCGACCACCAAGACATGGTGGGGGGTTTTGCCCCCCCCCCCCCCCCCCCTAGACCGCACCCCAGGATATATTCCTTTGGAACCCCTGATGAGATGGGCTAAGATTGGTGGCACCTCCTTAAACAAGGAGCCGTTGCCCCTTAAACCTCGTGTTCCTTGATATATGAAATAATAACATTCAAAGTTAACACATACACAGACATGCAAAGTTGCATGCATTACTAGTATAATCAAAAGGTAATTCGTGGGAAGAATTGAACCCATCGCTTCTTAAAACCTGAGTTGTGATACCATGTCAAATCACCAACATCTAGAAACTGAACTAAAGCTGGTAGAATAAACTAGGTCTGATTTCCTCTACTCCATTACAAGACAATTGAGTAGGAACAACTAAATAGTTTGCGGTTTAAGGAAATTTAGTGCACAAAGAAAATAAGTGTGCATTCTACACCTTCTGACTCAACCAAATTTATATTATAGAGTAAATTTAGTGCACAAAGAAAATAAGTGTGCATTCTACACCTTCTGTCTTGATCACTATGGTTTGTGATCTTTAATATTTTATGTTCAAAAAAGATTTTTTTTTACAAGTCACGTCTTGTGATTTGCATTCTACAATTGTTTACATCTAATGAGTTAACCCCGTTAACTACCTTTGTTAAGAAAAAAGGTCACATGCATCACACATGGTAGGCATTATGGTGGTTTTTCTTTAACCTTAACCAAATAAAAGAATTAAATAAATAAAGAAACGGGTTTTGTTTGATAAAATAATTAACTCTTTTTATTTATTAAAACGTAAAATTGGATTTTAATAATCCTAATGGTCACCGGTTGGCCGCTAATAATCTCAACTGAGAATATTCTTGTCACTGGTCCCAACTATCTAACTATTTTCTATTAACAATCCCCCCGTTAAAAATATTTAATGGAGTTAATTTCCAATTAAAAGTTTGTAGGTTTCATGCTTGAATCAGAGGTAAACGATAAAGAGAAACTCATGTGAACTCATTTCAGTTTTAATTTTTATGTGAATGGAGGCAAATGGTGAATTGGGGATAAAATTGAATTGGGAAAATTTCCAATTCACCATTTGCTTCGATTCATAGACAAAATTGATAACTGAAATGAGTTACTATAAGTTCTTCTTCATCGTCTACCTTTGATATAAGCAAGAAACCCAAAAAAATTTAACGGGAAACTAACACCGTTAAATATTTTTAACGAGGGCTGTTGGTAGAAATAGTCTAATAGTTGAGACCAGTGGCTAAAATATTTTCAGTTATGATTATTAGCAGTCAGTAAGTGAAAGCTGGGATTGTTAAATTCCAATTTTCCTATTAATTAAAATGATAAAGAAAATATTAAATTTTCATGTAAAGATATAAATATTTAAGAAGAGAATTTTTAAAAAGATTTTTAAATAATTAAAAATGACATATTAAAAGGTTTATAAAACCTTTTTGAAAAGAAGTGTTTCTATTAAAAAATAAAAATAAAAAAATAGTGTTATTATACTTAAAAAATAAAAGACCTCGACTCTAAAGAATTTTTTAAGTACCAAGTGAAAGTAAAAATAAAACCCTTTAATGAAAAATTCTAATTAAAAGAATACTAATGAAATATTTTAAAAGATTTTTTAAAATTTTGTAGTAAAAAATAAAGGTTTTCATAAAACACCTTAAAAAATTAAAAAAAAAAATACAAAATGGTTTTCTAAAAATAAGGAAAACTTTTAGTAAAACTTAAAAAGGAAACTTTTATAAAAAGCGCTATACAAAATCATTTCAAAAAGATAAAAAATAATAATATTTATAATATTAAAAATAATAATAAACAAAATAAAAAATCATTTAAATTATAGTTAAGTGACTTTATTAGAGTCATATGACAAAGAAAAGTTAGAAAACAAAGTGAAAAAGACCAAATGACCCATGTGAAGTGTACGTGATCATTTTAAAAAAAATAAAAAGGTTAAGGACGTTAACACATTGGACTGAAATAGTTATATAATGTAAATCACATGTTTGATTTGTTAAAAAGATATTTTTATAACTGAAATAGTTACAAATCTCAAATCACGATGACTAAAATTGTAATTAGTCTTTATTTTTATTTCTCCTTATCCCAATTAACCAAAATGACCTAATGATATTAGAATAAAAAATAATGTTGACAGAGATGATGGTGTTTAAAAGTAAATGGTTAAAGAAAACTATATTGAATATTTGAATGGACAATATGATTTGTTTTGTATTGCACCAAAGAATCATATTTCTTTTGGTTAAATCAGATAAAAGAAGCATATCGAATCTTGAATAAGACCTCACAATTTGAGAGACTTATCTCAAAGAATCAAATTATGGTCCAAACACAGTAAATTAATATTGACAGAACTAAATGACATCAATGAAACAAAATCAAGAGATCATGTTACAGAATACAGAGAGAATGTGGTTACTCCTTACACATAAATTCATGATTATTCTTTGCCAAACAATAGGTACAAATCATCATACATTTAGGTTCTGAGAACCACCCAACATAAGAATTTGACTCTTGTGAGTGGCATGTTACATAACTTTTGGAAAAAGATAGAGTTGGAATCCAATTTGAATAAAATTGAATTTCCATATCAAGTAATTGTTTACAGACCTCACGGGCCACATGTTTAATGTAAATCAACAAGTCATCATGTATAGGGGGGTTAAGTTACCTATATCTGCTATCGATGAGCTTTAACAAATCCTCTGTGATGTGAGATCGATGCTCACACATATTGATCGAGGAAGTTAAGCTGGGGATAGAGGCCGGCGGAACAATAGCAATACTATTGCGCGTCAACATTCCCCATAAAAGTAATTAGTGGGAAGAACTGAACCCACAACTTTTCAAAACCTGAGCTGTGATACCATGTCAAGTCACCAACATCTAGAAGCTGAATTGAAGCTGGTAGATAAAGGGGCCCAACAATAATATCAAGCTTCAACAGTCTCCAACTAGGTCTAATTTTCTCTACTCCACTGCAAAACAAGTGAGTAGGAACAACTAAATAGTTTGCAGATTAAGGAAATCTAGACCAGGTAGAAAATGATAAAAAAAACTTTGATGAGGAAAGTTAGTTATTGCCATAAAGCATTCTAAACATAATAATAAAAGAATGATACTATACTATACTATACTATACTATACAAAAGGAGATATATTGACTGCAAATAAGTTTTTGAGGCATTGCTACAAATAGTGCTTCTAGCATTAGGCACATAAGGGGCACTTGTTTAGTTGAATGTTATTAGCCAAACACAGTTTATCAAGATAAATGCCTAATTAAATTACAGTGTTGGTAAAAAAAATTAGTTTAATTCGAGCCATCGAAGAAAGGATACGCAAAACCTAATATACTCCTAGATATGTTTACAGTTTGACATTAATTCTTTGAACTAGATTAGCACATGCAAGTCATCTCAAATTAAGCATATGTTTGTTATATATTTGGTATGTCTTTGTAGCTCTGCAAGATATTTGGTATTTCTTTTTGGGAAATAACTTCTGTTATGGTGATGGATCAATCTTAATTAGTTTTCATTAAGATTTACATGTATCATGGCTTGTTTATTAGATAAAAACGAAACATGGAAACTATGGAGTAATCGTTGTTTGATAGACTTATTTGTTTAAATTATTTTAGCATGTGAGTTTGTTTGTATAATTGAAGTATACTAGATATCTCTCCCTAGATTAAGAACAGAAAATCTGATTCCATTAGCATCTATTATTTTGAAGCAACCAAGTTCTATCTTTTTCCTACAAATATTGAAGTAGGTGCCTCTCATTTAACTAGATGAAGTATTGTTGAGTCTATATTTATAGAAACATGACAAGTTCATATGAACAGTGTAAATAATACCTAGGATATGATATGAATCAATGAACATAAAACAAGCGAATTGATAGAATTCATGCAATTAATATTTTGTTATCAAGGCTTTAATTTCGCTTAATTATAGCAGCTAGCTTGGATTAATGCAGTGTTGAACAAGCCAGTTGAAGATATATGTTTCATATGCAAGTAAATACCTTGTCCATGGCAGATCAATACTGGCAGTGCTGCTGCGCGCCTAGCAGCTTCTTGTGATGCACAGACTCTGCTCGCCATGATCCTAAAATTAAGTTAAACTGTCAAGAAAGATTATATGCTTAACCACATATATTAAATAGATGGAGGTTGTTCAGAACACAACTCAAACCTGGAACATGGGAGCCAGCCACTAAGAGCCACAGCCACGCTGAGATTTATTGGGTATCGGTTTCCGTTACCGTATTGTCCAAGAACACGACATGTAGCAGAATAGAGAGCCATTGCGGCCCCCATACTGAAGCCCGCAACACCAAGTTTAACTGTAAAAGTGAAAACACAAGGTATAACACAAAGTCCAAAATGACCCAAAAAAAAAAAAAAAAAAATTTGACAGGTTGCCCATGTATTATAGATCAAATTAAATAGGGGGGGGGGGGGGGGATAAAATTGTCATTTAGTTTTATCTAGTTGTTATTGTCATTATCTTGTTCATATGGGGAAAAAATCAAGGAAACCTGATCAAATACACTGTCCTGAGTATGAAAGAGATATTTGATTACATTCTGCTAGTACTTATGGAAGAGATTAAAAGTAGGATACCACCAGATATTTATAGACATTAGTAACAGAAACTTACTATCATCGTGCTCGTTGGACAACATATTTACAATATGTGTGGCGGAAGCATCTAAGCCCTCCCCATCATTTGTAACATTGTCTGACAGCTCCTCAACATTGAACCCTGATAATCATGGACAGGTATTTATTATATATATACTCATCATATACAGAATAGATAAACTAAATATTAAGCTTCTAAAATATGTACATGATTGGTGGTTCTAAAATAAGTAAATAGAAAAGAATGGACTTACATGCAGTTGAATGATGTCCACCAAATAAAGCTACCGGACGAGTTGGGGCAGTTGGGCAGATCCACTTGATCTAAATTGTAAATAAAAGTGTCAAATACTAATCATATGATAAAGGACAGAGAAAGAAGACGAGACCACTGGGATCAATTTTATGTAAAATAAAGTATAGTAGCTACTTCTTACATTCGGAAGAGGAAGCGATTCCAAGAACTGGGACCAACTATAAATAAGAAGGTAAAAGTGAAAAAGGTGAGCATTAAGATATACTGCAATATTAAGAATATATTCTCTAATAGCAAGATGAGAGCACTATTCAAATATATTCCACCAAAATTTATACAGCATCAGATGATACAGAGAGGCAATATGGTCCCAAAAGGGAAAAGATAAATCATATTTTCATTCTCAAAAGCAGGCATTTAAATCTTGTCCCCGTGTCTCAAAAACAGTAGAATAGAGTGACAAAACAAAATTTGGTAATATCTTTTTAATTTTAAGGATGGAGGGTGGGCCTTTAATTTAGGAACTAGTAAGTTTCCTGCTTTGTGACCATATATGGGTTCAAGCCGTGGGAAACGACCTCTAGCATAAAAGTGTAGGGTACGTAAGGCTGCGTATATGAGATCGCGAAGCGATCCAGCCCCTCCCCAGGGTACACCCACCCTTTATCTAAAGATAGGTCATAGTAACGATACTCGTACTAAAGTGAATGATGCCTTAATTTGTCAATACTTTTGGTGCATGAGAAGCACAATAGATTCCCTTTTTGTGATGTATCCTGAAATTTTTAATACTTCACTCTTTAACAAGTTTGTAATAAAAAAAAAGTTATTTGTTTCTCCTAACTGACTGTTTGTTACTATTAAAGGATATTTTGGGCTTTTTGTTAATATTTAAACTTGACTTCTCAGAAATGATCATCACCTTGCTCCTGTTTCACCAATGCCATGTAACCAGACGATAGTTGCTTGGTGAGTTGCTTTTGGCCTGACCACATAGGTCCTTCCAAACTCAAACGTGTTCCTTCCGACACTCCTACTACCTGAAAGATTGTATCATGAATGCAAATAGACCCTTAAATCTTGATTATGTAATTTATTAATGAACTTCCACAATGTTAATTGGTTAGGTGCAGCAGTAATAGACTAACCAGAACCTATGTTTGATCTGTTGTAGCTCATTGTCTTAACTCTTAAGTATTGCACTATGTGAAAAATATTTCCAAATTGCAACAACCAGTAAGAGCACCCGGCAATGAATGAAGATTGAATAACATATAAACTCTTGACTATCTATTTATAACATTATTGGTTACAGCCCATGAATCCGAATCAGCTACTCTTAGCTACACCAGTTATACCGGCCTGAAGCTACCTGCCAAAGCTAAATCTGATTAGGTGCCACCAAAAGGAAAGATAATAAAGTAAGTTAGAGGATGGTCCCTTAGGTTGCAGTGGAAATGCATATAGAAGAGAATATATTCTTGTTGAGAGTGGTAGAAGAATGTGCTTTGACAGTGATATATATCATGAGAATATATTTCCGCGTAGAAGCAGCGTACTTCCATGTCTGTGCATAGAGAAGCATTTCAGCATCCAAAATGCAAATCTTAAAGCACAAGGATTCAAATAGTACATGTTATCACATATCCACTTACATGTACATGATTCATATCAAGCCCCTAATCTGTATGTTACTCACAATGTTTGAATAACTCTCAAAACTATTTTATTGTATCAAAAAAACTATCTCAAAAACTTGAGTACAAAGACCCCATTGGCTCGACTTATATACTCATACTAACTTGCTATATAAGTTACATTATGGAATTCAAAATAGCTAAAAACTAGGACTCTAGTCAGACTTACAAGAATGGAAATGTGTTGGATGTTCTTGACACTTGGAATTGAGAGAATAACAAAAAGATTATAGCCAAAAAACATAAATAAGTGGTCTAGTCTGTGAAAGAATGGACATGTGTTCATTGGCTTAATTGAGCATCAATTTATAGGTTGATTAGAGGGTAAAGCATGACTCATGCTTGACGATACACAACCGGTGTAGGGGACAAAATTTGCTCGACTAAACGGTTAGTTACCGTTTCTGACAGGTACTTGACACAGTCGTGCTTTGATAAACAAATGAGGTGATTTAGGAGAGCATTCTGTCTTCAAGTGTAGGTTTTTTTTTTTTTTTTTTTTTTTTTTTTGAACGGCATCTTCAAGTGTAGGTGAAACACGAGGGCACGCATTGGAAGAACGACTAATTCTTAGTCTTTAGTTTTGACATTTTCTTCATTTTTCTTTGTTTACTTGCTCCTTTTGATAATTTAGTGGTAAACAAGGCATGAACCCCGCGCGATGCGGCGGGATCTCTGTCGATATGATAACGTGAAGATGTGAACTGTTAAAAAAGTTGGTTGTTACGATGTAGAATAGTCTTATAAGTTTAGTTGGTACAGTACTGCGTTTGCTGCGGACCTTTGGTTTTATGTACATAAGTGTTACTGTCATAACAAAAACATGAGTAACCAAAAAGCATGAAGTCTTCATTCAAAAGATACTGTGCAGAAACGGCCCATTATAGCTACAGTTGTCCAGCCAAAAGAGAGATTCATGTTCTTTAGTCGAACTTGTCTTTTACTCTTTTCACTGCTTCACCTTTCGTCTGTGTTGTAATGAGAAGTAACCATATCAGTTAATCATAACATAATTTATGACTTGGAAATATTGCAACAAATCTCAAGTACCTTGTTATCTTACAGATCTGTAAGTATCAAATTTACACTAACTCAAGTCTTTAATCACCATTTGATGTCCAAGTTGGGTTAACATAATGGAAATAAGGGGATATCAGTAACTTGGACAGATATCATAACAAAGAACAAAAACGATGGCAACATCAGCGGATTCCTTTACATATTGGTAAAGTATTCTGACCCATTTTGGTCAAATGCAAAACATATCTAAAAACTAAATTGTAAGTGAAAGTAAACCATCTAATTGAAACACAAAAGACCAAATTGAAGAGTATGAAATTTTTTGTATTCTGTAATGTCCAAGTTGGGTTAACAAAATGGAAATTAGGGGATATCAGTAACTTGGACAGATATCATAACAGAGAACAAAAACGATGGCAACGTTAGTGGATTCCATAACATATATCTTATATAAAGTATAAACAAATTTGGTAAAGCATTCTGACCTATTTTGGTCAAATGCAAAACAAATTAGAAAGCATTCCGACCCATTTTGGTCAAACCAATAACTTTCTATCTTTTTTTCAATAAGAAATCAGTTCCTTATTACTCTATTTTTACTTTTAGAGATAGATCATGTGATTGCTTATTCATATCAGTAATAAAAGCCTTCGGTTTGTATATTTTGCTAGCTATGTAAAATGTCTATTTAATTGTATAATCATGTACATTGAAGAACATATAGTTCTAGTAATAGGAATAGTTTATGTTATAGTAAAAGTATACTAAATAAGAAGGTTACTAATAAATTTAACACATATACTTATACAGCAGCAAAAGTAAACAAAGAATTCATGATACTAATCTAGCAAGTAATAATAAGAACACAAACAAAAAGCTAATAATCAGAACAGAAACGAAAAGCTAGTTAAAAAGTTGAAGTTACCTGTTAGCAGACGTAAAATTCTCAGCAGCCCCTATGCAAGCAAATATTCAGAAATGAAGAAAACTTCAATTAGATTGTTAGAACTTAGAACAAAAGAAAACTAACTCTAATTATAGATCATCAAAATTTAATAAAAGATTGATATATATCAGAGATTATGAAGCACAAAATCTTTACAGTTAAATTTTTGTGAAGAATGAGATCTAAATGGGAATTGAACAACATAAGTTAAAACCTATTAAACTTCATGTACTCTTTTAATCATATGTATAAAAGCTTTAAATGTATTTGAATATGCATATGACAAATAAGAATTGAAACTGCATTTTCTATTGCTTTAACCATATATGAATTACAATTTAGGAATGTAGACATGGAAATGGAAAAGTACACTAACCTGAACTACCTTAAAAATCTTAACCATTTACTCATACATAAGGTGACATCAAAGTACAGCCATTTGGAATTAGTCATCTAAATACATCATCTACTAACATCACATATCCATCAAAGAACAATCTTATAGAAAAAGATTTCACTTTCAAATATTTATCACAAACAATCAAACAGCTGTTCAAAGAAAAATATATGCATAATGTTACAGCTATTAGAATAAGACAGAGAATAATGTGTGAAGCAAATGAAACAAAAAAAAATGATCAGACATTTCATCGAGCAACATGAATGCAAGACCAAAATACAGGAACTAAAAGCCAACATCATACACGTCTAAAAAGCCATCAATCGTACTGGTATTTGAGATAAATCAAACAGAATTTCAAATCAAACCATCGAAATACATGAAGCGTACTTGTATTTGTGACTAACCAAAGAGAATTTCAAATCAAATCAACGAAAACGAAACATGAACAACGAATTGAACTCTCGAACTAAGATATCGGTAGTACGCACCTGAAATTAGAGCAAGCCGTAACAAATAACCTCAAATAAGACCATGTTACAATTCAAAGCCCTAAATTTATGTCAAGATACAGAGCAGACATAATCTAAATTGAGTCGTAAACATCTAAACGGACAAATTGAACATGCAAACAATTCTAAAGATAAAAGAATAACAGCAGAAGCGAAAACGATGAAACAATAATACGAAGTGGAAATCGTGGCGGGTAGAAATATCGTTGATGGCCCATTAATCATTAATGAGGTGGTGTCGTGGTGGAAATCCATAAAGAAGAAGGGTATGTTATTCAAGATTGATTTTAGTAAGGCGTATGACTCGGTTGACTGGAGTTTTATTGACTCCATTCTTCGGCAAATGGGGTTCCCGATTTTATGGAGACGTTGGGTGAATGGGATTCTCTCGTCGGCTAGGGCCTCGGTTCTAGTCAACGGGTCTCCTTCGGATGAATTCAACTGCTATAGGGGAGTTCGTCAAGGGGACCCCCTCTCTCCGTACCTATTTGTTATTGTTATGGAAGCTCTGGATTGGATGTTGTGTAAGGCCAGGGATTGTGGCTTCATCAAAGGGGTGGGGTTGCCCAGGGGTGGCCCGACCTTAAGTCACATTTTCTATGCTGATGATGTCATGATTTTGGGGGAGTGGTGTGAAGACAATGCTGTTAATTTGGTTAGGATCCTTCGTTGTTTCTACTTAGTCTCGGGGCTCAAAGTGAATTATTCCAAATGTGCACTTTACGGTGTTAATGTGGGGGAGGATGCTGTTTCGCGGGTGGCCCAGGTTCTCAAGTGCTCCGGGGGAAGGCTTCCTTTTGATTATTTGGGTTTGAAGGTGGGGGCGAACATGAACCGGGTGGTGTTTTGGGAGCAATCTATTAATGTGGTTCGGAAAAGACTCTCTAAGTGGAAAGCTAGGATGTTGTCTTTTGGGGGCCGGCTTACGTTGGTTAAGAGTGTTCTTGACAGCCTCCCAACCTATGTTTTCTCTTTATATAAAGCCCCTAAAGCGGTGTTGGAGGAACTTGATAAGATTAGGTTTCGTTTTCTTTGGGGTGGTGTTGGGGATAAGAACAAAATTCACTGGGTAAAAAAAGAGGAGGTCTGCAAGGATAAGAAGGTCGGGGGTTTGGGGCTTGTCAAGTTGGAGGATTTTAACCTTAGCCTTCTTAGCAAGTGGCTTTGGAGGCTGAAGAATGAAGAAGTTAGTCTTTGGGCGTCGGTGATTAATGCTCTTCACAAGGTGGATGGTCGACCTGGTCTCTTTCCGTGTAAGTTTGGAATTACTGGGGTGTGGAAGAATATCATCGCGGCTGTCAAAACTATCAAGGATAAAGGGGTGGACTTAGAAGGGCTGATCAGTTGGTACAATGGTGGTTGGGTTTGGGGTGATTCTGGGGCCGGGTCTAATTCGTTTAGTGCCAAAGACGTCCGGGATCGGTTTGCGGAGGTGTCGGGGCAGCAAAGGTCTTCTTTCCAGTGGTGTAAGCTTGTCCCTTTAAAGGTTAACTGTTTTCTGTGGAAGGTTCATAAAGATCGGGTTGCCACTGCTGTTGCTCTGAGCCGGCGGGGGGTGCAAATTGGGCCGGCTACGTGTAGGTTGTGCAATCAAAGGGAGGAAACGGCGAATCATCTGTTTGAGGAATGCCCGATGGCTGGGGAGGTCTGGAGATGGGTGGCGGACTGGTTCAATATTCCGAGGAGCGACGGTGCATGTGTGGCTGATCGGCTGCTGTGGCCCAACTCTTTGCAGGTGGCTTCTGATTGCGGCTGCTGCTTCTTGCGGTGATCTACACGGTAATTTGGTGCCTTTGGGATGAAAGGAATCGTGTTGTCTTCCGCGATTTCCGTCCCTCGCTTGATAGACTTGTATGTAATATCAAAAGTCTTGTGGGTTTGTGGTGTAATAATAGGTGTAGGAAGGCGATAGATTGGACTGATATGCGTATCCTGTAGTGTTGGTGCTGGGTTGTGTTGTTTGGCAGCCCCTTGCTGCTTTGGTTGTTTTTTTGGTGCTGGTGAATAAATTTTTGCTGTTCAAAAAAAAAAAATAATACGAAGTACTTGAATTTCGGAGAACAATTTCGCTGCGCAGACCAGTCGCCAAGACGAAGACGAAGGAGAAAATCGTAGGTGAGAGCATAGGAAATTTAGCTTATGTATTATTTTTATAGATTTTTAAATTAAAAAAATAAATGGTATTTACAAAAAGAAAAGATCTTATAATTAAAAATCAAAAAATTAAATTATTTTCATACAAAATTATCCATATTTGTTTTACAATACCATAACTTTGATTCATCATATCTTCTTCATTTCTCAATGAAAATTTGATCCGTAAATTGCTTTAGATTCATGAAAGAAAACCTAACAAAACTAGATCCATATTGCTTAGGTTTCGATCAACGAATGATGGTGAACGAATCAAAAAACAAAGTCGCGACTTTCTAAACCCACCATTGATGAACTTAAACTCCAATTCGATCATTCGTTTAATAGTTAGAAAAAAACTTTCATCCTTTAATTCGTTTATGTTTTTTTTATATCACAGTCTCGGGTATTTACTCGGGACACTAACTAGTAAAAAAGAAAAGAACATTATATGTCAGAAAAAAGAACACGTGTTAAGACATAAGACATTACACGACGTTGTAAAGAAAAGTGGCTTGTTAAAAAAGAATAAGAAAAAACGACACGTCTTAACTCGAACACAGAACCTCAATATTATAGAGGCAAATAAGAAACCATTAAAGCAGGAAAATTTACTTTGGAAAACTTAAAGACAGATAATATAAGAAAGAGCAAGAGAATTATTATAAATAAAAACAGAAAACGATGAACACTAGCGTGTGAGAGTAAAACATAAGTTACGAAATGTATATTTACTAGCTAGTAAGATTCGCGTGTTGCGCGAAGCGGTGTAAACTCGTTTACTCGTTGTCAAAATTGACGCTTTCACCTTTATAAATCTAGACTGTAATTTTCCAGTTATTTAAATGGAAAAATCAGAATGAAAGGCAAGTGCCCATTCAAGAGTTTAGTTGCTAAGTACCAAATTCATTTAGTTGCTAAGTCAAGCTGGTCCTCTTTGCATTCAGCCAAACCAATCCCTTATATCAGTAACAATTTTTCAAATTGGTGTACAACAAAGTCATGACCATAAACTGAAAAGACCTTCCCGAGATTCGTGGCTATTTTTCAAATTGGAATAACTTGAACCTGAAAAGAATTAGAATTACAGACCTGATTTAATTGTTTTTTTTTCTTACTAAATTAGCTAAACCTCATAATGAAAAGGACACACATGTGATGTATTTAAATAAAAATATTCATAGCTCAGGCCATGTTTAATAACACACTCACGTGCTTACACCCATTTAGAAACAACTAATCTACCAAAAGGCAAGAGCACTGATTAAGCAAACTCCTTAGTCCCAAAGAGGTATAGGTAAACACCTTAGTCCCAGAGAGATATACACAAACACCTGCAACACAGCCGAAAAAAAAGAACCATAAAGACAAAAGTCATTGTTAATGATCATGTATGTGTTTACACCACACCAAGAGATCAACAAAAAACTTTATGTATTTATTTAAATCTAGTTAACTTGAATACTAATGGGATACAAAATTTTGATTACTCCGAGCTCTATAAAAATACACTCCTAAAATTAGATGATACGGAGGAACATTGAGGATACAGAGCTTTCATATTATCATCTATTTCACAAAGAGCAAAGTCCGCATCCAATAATATTGCTCCTTTTAGATCTCCAAGTGTTAACTTCTAGGCCTAAAATACCATGTTTATCAAAAGGTTAAATAAAGAAACCTTGAATAGGCCACAATCTAACATAAATTTACGTTAGATGCAATGAGATTCAAATCTGGGCGGGCTTTGTGTAGGTCCGAAATCAAACCAAGAACACGATATTTGATCGTAAATGAGTGCGGAATCCTCAAATACGATTGATTCAAGAGATAAGTAGAAGAAAAAGAGACAATCTAAGAGAAAGATTGAATCTTGAATGAAGAACACTACTCAAATGAAGCTGATCGTAAACTCAAAAAGATGGAAATCGTAAATAGTGTAAGTTGTATTGAAAAGCTTACTAAAACCGATTACAATGAGGTGGTATTTATACCACCTCATACATGAACTTGGGCCAATCATAAACACTAATCTAGCCCAATCATAATCATTTAAATAGCCCACATGGCCTATTAACTAAGCTAGACTAAGCCCAAAAACTAAAGCCCAACTAATGTTCATGCCTTACATAATATAGCCCTACAATCTTCCCCTAGGCATGAACCATTAGACCACTTCACGGCAGCAGCAAGTCAAACCTGAATGATGTTTGAACGTTGTTCGACCACCATCCGTTCTCTACAATCTTCTTCGCTGCTCCATCAAATATCCCAACCCTTATAGCATTTGCCATATCATTCTCGTCTCCAAGTATGGGTTGGGTGGCCAGAAGCTTGATATCTCTCTCACCAAATCTAAGCAAATCCACCGGGTCATAAAATCTGAATTGACGCATCGGCTTGCAGAGAACCACCACTTCATGTGTTGTCGGATCGTAATACCAGCAATCAAAGTTTCTTACCAGTGTTTCATCCTCGATCTCGTCCAACATATTAATCACCCTTGTGCGCTTAGTTGGTGGCCTCCGTGCTTCTCCAATAGACTGCCCTGTCACAGGGTCAGTCCCGGCCTCTCTCCACCTGACCTCCTTCAGCTCGAACTCTCTGAAATCATTCTCCATGTGGCCTAGCAGATTATCTCTGATCTGATTACCTTCTGGTCCATTCCACCTGTTAATAAATGGAGCTCTCAGAAGGCTCCTGATCTCAGGCTCAGTCCAGGAGTGGAATTGAGCACGTGAAGAGTAGTACTCCACTGGACTATAACCGTCACGGATCACGGCAAAGATTTTCTTCTCCATATCGTAATGCCAGCATAAGATAGTCTCACGACTCCCACGTCTATCAATCGAGCTTTCACCAACATCAATGGTGTACTGTGTGGGAGCTGGTCCTTGGAAAAACTCCTTGAACCAGTTTTCGTGGAATCTTGGAGCCTTTGAGATGATCCTGCCACAGTGGGCGTAATCCGGCATCACTATATTCTCATCACCTTCGTCAGTCTCCATTGCATCAGCAGCTTGATTTCCCTGAGATGAACTCTGACCAGGGGCACCTGTGTTGTTAGGCCCTGCACCATCTGTCAGTTCATTAACCTTCCTTCTCAGGTCCTTTATCATCTTGTAAAGATATTCCATTCTTTCCTTGTCTGCCACCTCATACTCTCTCATATATTTGTTGCTTGCCTCCTCCTTCTCTCTCAAACGTTGGTTTTCTTTCATGAGAGCCTCAATCTCATTCTGTCTGATCCTATTCTGAGAGATCAGGAAGTTGATCTGAGGATCAGCACTAATCCTCAAATCTATTGGAAGCTCAGCAGCCATCAATGGGCGGAAACCTGGAGCCGCGAGTGGTTGGCTGGTCGCGGTAGAGACGCTCACTCTTACCGGACTTGGAACAACGAAGGTGCTCTCAACCTCCAGAAATTGCCTATCTTCACGTACAGGCCGGGCTTTGCACGTTCAGAATCGGACTAGCTTGCTGCACAGGGGCAGGTTGATCATGCACCTCTTCTGTCTGTGAACAGAAGGTTGCTCTTGAATGTCATCATTAGTTGCTTCTACTTGACCACTGGGTCCCACAGAACTGGGTCCAGATGGTTCTACAATCATTAAGCTCGAGCTAGTCTTGGTGAATTTGAACCGTATGCTCCTTGGATCTGATTTCTTTCGAGGAGATGGTTCACGAGCAGGGACGGATTCTTCTTCAAGAACATCATCTACAGTCAGGTTCAGCTCTGGAGGCGTCGTGTCACTCCCAGATGAGCCAATCATGTCATCCCTCGACCGTTTATGGGTGAGAGGCTCCAAATCTCTATAAATATCCTCTTCAGAGATGTCCTGCCGAGCCAGAATGTCATCCATGATATTTTCTTCATCAGATGGAATGACATCTTCATCTTGAACATTAACAGATTGAGTTACTGTCAAGTCTTGGTCTTCGGCAATTAATGCATTAACATTAGGCATGACGGCTTCTGGCTCTGAATCATCCATTACTTGTTCCCGTGCCACTTCTGGGAACGCACCTCTCTTAACCCATTCCAATCTTCCTTCAAATGTCTGCTTACCCGGTCTGTCTTGGGTTTGCAGACCAAAGACCCCAATATCCATAACCTTGACATCTAGCTTCTCAATTCTTTCCTCTATCATTGGATACTTCTTCATTACTATCATTTGAACGAACCTTGGCGTCATTAGAAACTGCTCTTTGGCACTCAGTTCTGCATTGCCTATCCAATCAATCAGCATCATCCTTGAGTAGTTAAAATTCCAGTCTAAGGCCAATGCTACGAAGGCAGTTCCATGGAGTTGGTTTAACTGATCAAAACTCGTTCTCTTGCCTAGGAAAGATTTCTGCATGTAATGCGCCAGACACCTCCAGTAGTGCGGCAGAAGCTTCTTAAAGATGGGCGGAAATTTTCCTTCATACCCCATTGATTGCGCACCTGCCAGAACTACCTCCTTCGGATACTTGATAGGATGTGAAGCATCATCAGTGATGTTCAGCCCCTGCCTTATGTCTTCTTCTTCAATGACAATTTGTCTGTTATTGACCGTTGTGGTAATCCTAGTCTTGTCAGAATTTGCCCTGGCAGTTCCCCAAAATTCTCTGACCAGC
>JBCNJP010000007.1:87251241-87292915 GCA_039602395.1 Deinandra increscens subsp. villosa | reverse complement strand
GGCTGGTGGTGGAGACGATTCAAAGGGAAGGGGGCGGAGCAAGGGTAGATGGGTGGAGATGGTTTTGGCGGAGCAGGGACGCACGTCTCTTTTTTTTTTAGGTTTTTCTTAGGGATTGTGAAGATGAAATAAGGAGAGAGATATAAGTTTTTTTAAAGAAAAAAAATTTAAGCTCATTTAAGATCTTTTAAAAAAAACAAAAAAACACTCTTCAGGGCTTATGTCTGCGCGCCTACAGACATACCTCCCCTGAGGATGTTTTCAGAAAAAACAAACAGCCTCTAAAACACTCAAAATATAAAAAACAACCTCCCTCGAACCCTACTCCAACCTCTCCTCACCCAAATGGATATCTTCTTGTACACACTACCTTTAACGATCTTCCTCATAATATAAAAAACAACAGGAGTACGGGCCCTTAGTTTTTTACATTACAAGGAAGAGTGTTGTCATTTAAGAAAAACTAACTAAAAAGTTTAATAGAGTTAGCCTAAATGATAAAAAAAAGTGTTATAAAAAGTAGAGAGATGTTAAAATGTGTCAGGACCGATTTATAGCCAAAGATCATCATTTGATTCATCACACGAGTGCGGAAATCACGTGTGATGATCATCCTTCGTTGGATCAGCAACATTGCCTTGCCATGGTTTGAAGAAATCTCTGAAACTCAAAAACACACCAAGAATACACACACAAACACACAGTGCTCCTCAGGAGGTTCTCTCAAGGCTTGTCTAGGGTTTCCTAAGAATTCCTATTTATACCCTATGAGGAGCACAAGTGTCTATGCACAGAATACAAGGAGAATCACACATCACATCAAGGAATCATTAAATTCGTCTAACACTTATTGTCAGATCGTTAGTCACAAGAAGCTGATCGTTATGTTGCACAGGTCAGATCGTTAGCCACATGTGAACTCATAGCCAGGTCGTTAAGAACAATGTGTCTGATCGTTAAGGTTCCTTCAGACTAGCCAGATCGTTAAGCACACCATAGGCAAGTCGTTAAGGTTTCACTAGATCGATAGATTGGTTCTTCAGGTTGTTAAGGCTAAATGATCAGGGCAAGTCGTTAAGACATGTGAGGCAGGTCGTTAGAAGGGCAGATCGTTACTAGACATTGAGGAGGCAGGTCGTTAAGATGACAATGTCAGATCGTTAAACATATTCTACATGCAAGTCGTTAAGGCCAATGTACCCAAGTCGTTAAGACCTTTGTCAGGCAGATCGTTAAGCACAACTAGGTTCAGATCGTGTAAGGGAATAATTTGTGGCTTGTGTATTAAATAGCTCATTGGCGGACTATTTTGAAGGCCTATGTGATAGAATGGGTGAAAATTAGTTGGGTTATGGATATATTGGGTCATTGGGCCAACTTAGACATAATTGGGCACATTTAGAATGAGTTTAGATGGAGTTTAGTGGACTTATGTGGTCCATTACGGGATTTTAATGTGTTAGGGTTTAGGAGGATGACTTGTTGACCAAGCTTGTCCATTCCTATTTAAGGAACCCTCATGTTACTAGATGGGGGGTTGGTTTTGTGGTTGCTAGAGGCAAAGGGCTAGGGGTGTTCTCGGAATTCTCTACAGAGAATTTCGAATCTGTGTATTGCAAACCAGTGATATTAAAGTGTTTTCTCCAATCCCGGTTTGTGTTTTCTTATTGTTCTAATCGTTTTTTGATTATATTATTCATCGTTTCTTGAATCACCAATCAAACCGGATTCCGCACGGTTTTGATTGAATTAGATATCGTGTTTGGATTAGATATCGTGTTTGGACCATTTTTTGGGACTTACAATTGGTATCAGAGCCAAGAAACGTGCGTTTCGAGGCTCTCACGATATCGTGATTCAAGCTTCTAACGGTTTTGTGAGAATTTTTTAAGTGTTTTTTGCAGGTTTTCGTGGTTAGCGACTGTGGAATATAAATTAGGGTTCATTAGTTTTCTTCAACTGATTAAAAAAAATACTGTGATTGTGTTTGATTGGTTTCCTCAAAAAAGTTAATTGTGTTGGTCAACTAAGATTTTATCAAGCATAATTTTAATAAAAAATCGGTGCATTCAATTCAAGAAATTAAGTTTCCATTTTTTCTGATATTGCTAAATTTGATTCGTAGCCCGAAAAAAAATATCAAGATTGGTGTGGTTTAAATTTGGTCAAGAAGAGGGAAATCTTGGTCAAAATTGTTGTTCGACTCGGCTGATAGGGTGTTCGATCCGGCAGCATTCTCGGTCCAATCTCAAAGGGTCTTCGTCTTGGAAAATACTTCTCGGTCCAATCTCAAGTTTTTGGACGAGGGTTCTAGCTTTTCGGTTGTTTGAATTTTCGGTCGAAATCTAGCTTTTCTGTCGGAAAGAAATCACAAATTTGAGTTATAAGTTACGTTCTTTTGAAGTTCAACTTAATTACAAATATACCCTTTGCATTTAATTAAATTGTGTGGTCCACATCATCCAGGTTTTTAAAGCTGTAAACGGCCGCTCAATTCAAGTTGGTGCAAATTATTTTTTACGGGGAATTGGTCGTTGAATTTTTCTGCACCTTGTGGAGTAATTCGTTTATTTAATTTTCATATTTTCTGCTCCAAGTGTTTCAAGGTGTTACTAACGGTTTTTTTGTGAGTTTCTTGTGATTGTTTTTGCAGGTTTCGCACAGGACAGAAGCAGGCTACTAGGATTTCATAAGCCCCTCGATCGAAATCCGTGGCTTTGACCCTTATTTCGATCGAAATCTTTGGCTTTTTGACCCATTTGGATACTTTTCGATCGAATCCTGGGGCTTTTCGATTAGGCTGAGAAGCTTTTCGATCGGTCCCGATGCTTCTCGATCAAAGAGTACTTCCCGGTTCCCCTTTTTCGATCGAAAAGTCCCTTCGTGACTTTCGATCAGCTTCGCATTTCGATCGGAAAGTCCCTTCGTGACTTTCGATCAGCTTTGTTTCGATCGGAAAGTCCCTTCGTGACTTTCGATCAGCTCCATTTTGATCAGAAAGTCCCTTCGTGACTTTTCGATCCGCTTACACTCTTCGATCGAGCCGAAACTCTGCCCGATCGAAAACTTGCTTTCCGATCTTGTTGAGACTTTTCAATCCGATCATGGCACTCATTCTACCAGGTACCATTGCATCCACCAACAACAATGAGGTTTGCCTAGACCCTATGTGTCAGGCTATTTTGAATGAATGTAAAGACTGGGAACATAAGTTTACCAATGAGACCCTAAATCGCGAATTAATTACTAGAGACCTTAGGAAGTCCAAATGTAAGACCAGAATATTTAGAGAGAAACTTGAGGCCATTCAGGTAGATGTTAAGAGTCTTCAACGTCAGGTGAGTGATAAAAGCATCTATCTTAGGCTTGCTAACGCTAAGGTAGAAGAGCTAACTAAGGAGGTGGAGGAACTAAGAACCAAACTTAACACTTCCCAATCAGCCCTTGAGAAACATCAAGTTATTCAAAAGAAAATGATGGACTCTCATCATGCTTTATTCAAATCAGAGGAGCGACTCGAGCATGTAAAAGAAACATTTGGCCTCGGGGATGGAAATTTTCCTCCCCCATTACAACATGAATACATTAGAATGCCCTAAACTGCCGATGAATTGTTGAAAGAGTCCCTGAATGAAGCAACCATGTTATATGGGCCTCAACCAGCACATAAAGATGAAAAGACAGCCACTGAAGCAACTCAGTCTAATAAAACTATTGAGTTTGCAAGCTTAAGCTCCAGTGAGGTGAAGAGAGCTGATGAAGAAACGTTGGTTCCTTATCCAAAGATCGAGACTCCTTATTCCAAAGTTGTGGATGAGGTAAAGCGGGAACCAGTGGTGATGACTACAAGGCCCAATGGTAAGATCTTCATGACAACAGGGTCTATGTTCATTCCGATTGAAGGAGAAGAGCGACCCTCATTCACCACTAAGTTCAAAGGCTTGGGTCATGATGGTGGTTTATCATCTGACATTAAGAGCATAAGGCCCAAGATCACCATCAAGCCTCCAACTTTTGTTCCTATCAAGATTGAAAGGCCCAAGATGACAAACAAGTCTCCAGTTTCATCAGTAGGCTCATGCAGTAGCAATTATAGAAATGCTGCCTCGACATCAAAGAATACATGGAGCACAAGAACTGTAAAGATAGATTCAACTCAAGCTTCGAGAAACCAGTCCACAATCAACCCAAGATCTGCAAACAGGTCAAAGATGCAGACACAAGCAAATGGTGCTCCACCTCAGCAGCTAAAGACATACGGTTACACGTCTGACTTCTATCTCAAGAAGCAGACATGCTTTAATTGTGGCAATCCTGGTCACATTACCCGAAATTGTCTCTATCGCCCTATGAGCCATATTATCCGCAAAGTCAGAGTGTTTCATCTCAGGAATCAGTTAAGTCTAAGCCAATGAAGGTGCAACCGCCTAAGGCAATGAAGACTGTTTCTCCTAAGATAAAACCCTCTGATCAACATTGAGGAGCTGCCAAAGAGCAGAGAAAATTTTCAAATAAAAAATATGCTTTTCCATATTATGAAAATTTTCATAAAAAGGTGAAGAAACCAATTTCAAAACAACACAATGTTGAAAAACCTAAAGTTACCCCTCCAAAGGTAACTAAAATTGTTTTGAAAAGGAAACCTAAAATGAAGAAGGTTGAAATACCTAAAGTCACTACTTCAAATGTGATTAAAACAACTTTCAAATCACCTGGAATTTGGAAACCAAAATCAAAGGCAGCCACACCCCCAATTCCTGATATCACAAAGGGGATGTTCTTAAAGGAAATTTCTTTCACCGACTCTTCAGGTATACCCAAAACCACAATGGCCTGGGTTTTAATGGCTAACTAATCTCTCACAGTGTGCAGGAACAGTCAAGGAGGACTTCCATTAACTTATTTGTTTTTGAAAGTGATTGTTCCAGGCACAGGATAGAAGGCCTCTTTCAACTACATGACATGCAGATAATCAAATAGTAGGGATGTTCTTTTGGTAAGAGGTAAATCTAGCGAAATCAGTAAGGTACTGTCTGAATTGTTGTTTCTTGGCTAATTTGATGTGAAGTCTGGTAGTGCATTAAACAAAACCCGGTTCTAAATAATTTTCAAAAGAAAAACTTTGAAGGTTAGCTTGGCCAGTTTTAGTACATATTTAGTAATGTGTCAGTGTGTGCTTAAAAAATGAAAAAAATATATAATAATAAAAAAAACAAAAAAAATGTGTGGTGTTATTAAAAAATCAAAAAGCAAGGGGAAGAATAGAAAAGATGAAATAGTTGACCCCTCTAAAAAATTGTGCTTTTTAATTTTTAATCTTTTGTTTGTGCGTTTTGAGAAGGTGGAAAGTGAAATAAATTTCCATCTTGAAGATGGCTGACACGTGTAAGGCAGATATGAAAGACATGATCCATGGTGATATGCTGGTAGGCTCGGATCTTAAATCTGAAAAAGTATGTGTTACACACTTAAAGATAACGTATGGCAGGTTAATTGCATTTCTATTTGACTGCATGTTTAAGTTCCCGATACACACGCTTGTCTCCAAGAGTGTGAAATTGAGCTCAAAAAATCGGTGTCCCCTCTGCTTTGCGTGAGCAATGACCTGGGGATGCTTCGTGTGTATGTGAGGCTCTCCTCTGCTTTGCGTGAGCAATGACCTGGAGTTGTCCATACATACTTGCTTACAGATCACCATAAATAATATATATAATTAAAAATTAAAAACAAATTGTATGTATAGACCCAAAAGATGCAAAAGAGCACAAAAAAGAGACCCTCAAGTGTCCAAATCCCTCAGCATTTGTCACTGATGAGAGCATTATTAAAAATGTTTCAAAAATTCAGTTGACTATGTATATTATCCAACAAAAGCTCCGTGATCTATTCTTTCTTTTCTCAACCAAGTCTCGAGCTCAGTTTCAAACTTTTGGTTCAGGTTGTGAAAATATGTGGTAGGGAATTTATATGCTTGATAGTGTGCAATAACATGTACCTAGGATTTGTTGAAACCCTCTTGCTGTTCATAATTAATACACCTTAAAAGATAATAAAGTAACACATAGCCTGATAAAGAAAAGGGTTAGAGTTTAAAGTGGATCAGTATATTGACAATCACCTAGACGTGTTCGAGTAACAGAAGCTGAAAAGGGTTCCTTAGTCAGATTTATGCGGTTCGTGTGTTCGTGTTATCACCAACCTCCAGGTTCCAACAAAATAAGAAGTTTGGTTTGGGTAAAAAGGATAAAAAGGAATTTCAACCATTGGATCTTGATCTAATAAAAAAGGAATGAGGGGTATTTTAGTCTTAGCCATCTTTGTTGACTTTTTATCTAATTCCCCCATTTTTTTAATACATTCATAACTTTCACATACGACATTTTTTTTAAGTACACCATAAAAACGATCATTTTTTAATCTTTAAAATGCGTATAGTGTTAATATATAAAAAACTAAAAAAAATTACTATTTCGATTTTTGACAGAATGTTCGGATCATTCTGTCATTGGGTGAAAATGTTCAGATCATTGTGTCATTGTGTCAAAAGTATATATAGTGGTGCTATATATAAAATTAAAAAAACAAATACTCTTTCGGTTTTTAACAACATATGACATAATGATCTGAAAATTTTGACACAATATGAGACAATGATCTGAACATTTTTGACACAATATGACACAATGATATGGACATTTTGACACAATCGAAAGATTAATTTTATTTTATTTTATATATAACAACACTGTACATGTTTTAAAGATAAAAAACTCTCGTTTTTATGGTGTATTTTTTTTAAAAATTATATCGTATCTAAGAGTTATGAAAGTTTAAAAAATGGGGGGGAATTTGATAAAAAGTCAAAGATGCTCTTCTATCTTTTGTTTTCGTTAGTTTTTCTCTCTAATTCTACACATGAAAATTTTGAGCTATAGATCTTCATTTAATTGAAGATCTAATGGTTATGATTTCTTTTTATCCTTCTTATTCAAACTAAACTTCTCACAATAACCTTATCCATAAAAAATAAACATAAATGATAAATATAATATTTTTTAAACATAAATGATTGAACCTGGAAGCTCATACAAATATAAAGAACGTTTTCTTTAATTTTATTAAGCTTAAATAAACTTTTTAGTAATAAAAAAATAGTCACCTTTAAGATAGGTTGCGTGAAGCAAAGAAGTGTTCGGGAGTATCATCATAAGTTTTTAAAGATGTCATGATCTACTTTAACAACTCCATCATGAGTTTTGGTACCACTCATTTTTCATATTTATTAGGTCATCCATAATGGTGTGTTTATTAAAGTTTAAAAGTATGTCACACAGATAGTAAAAAGAAAGTAAAAAAGTGATGTGATGGGTTAGTGATAATGTAAATATTAGGATGAATGAGGTGTAATTACTTAATTGATGAAATTAATAAAAAGGGGAGGAAGCTTCACACCCGTCTTTGGGCTCACAAAGGAGGGGAAATGCCCCTTCCCCCCATATGCCTAGGGGGTAGTGTTCTTGGGCCTTATGGGGTTTCATGGGGAGCTTCATGCTCCGTTACGAATGCTCTTAGAATACTCAACTAACTTAGTAAAAAAATTTCACATTCAAAGTAATTTTGTTAATACAGAACTTGGCATTAAAACAGATTTATGCAAAATCAATAATACTCTGTAATTTTTATTGAAAAACTGTAACATCACAACTACATAAGGAGTATACGGTCTTAAAATGGACACCCAAATGGTAAAGTGTCTCCTTCTAGTCTAAAGGCTAACGGTTTAAACTACTAATGATATCTATAAATTGAAAATAAATTCACTAATGAGAGATAAAACATATGTTCAAGGAAGCCCCCATTATAAATCTACTTATGACACGTATTTTTGCGCATCATGATTTTAATATTTTTTATAAAAAGAATAATTTTTCTAGAATCACTAATTTTCACATTAAATGACAATTAACCACATAATAAAAATACAATACACTTATAGAAAAATAATCTACTTCATATATATAGCAATTTAAACATTGCGTTTCATATGCATACAACTACTAGTTAAGAATTCCAAAGTTAACCATAAAATTTTATAAATATATGACACTACTCCGGGTTCCGCAAAATAAAGTTTGCCACATAAGTTGCCCAATCCTTTGAGCTTGCTTACTCCTGGCCAGATTTCTTCACTGGGTGTACCTAATAAACTGATTAAGAAATGATGTCACATGAATTCAAGAAATGAGTTTGAACCAATAATTAAATATGTCTTCACTACAGAATGTAGTTGTGTAACTTTGTGTGTTCTTCAAAAATTAATATGAATCGATTATTACCATAAACTGATAAAGGGAAAAAAAAAGAAACTTCAATCTATTACCAGGAACACCCTTATCCCATTGAAGATTTTAAATTTTTAGAACAATGCTATAACTAGGTGTTTGTGTCTCATTGTCAAGATATAATGAAATTGAATATGGCAAAGTTCAATTCTGCCAAAATACAAGAGAGCAAGAATGGTACCTCATGAATGTGCATCGATGCATCGACCCATATCTCGATTATTCAGATCCAAATTTAACAACCTTTTTCATGAACTTGTACTAATCCCTAAATAGGAACAAAAAGTCAAAAGAAAAACCTACTTTTTAGCCATCTGCTATGTACAGATAAGATTCATACATTTTAGCAGTTGTCATCAGAAGTAACGAGTTGCTTACCATTTCCATCTACATAACTAGAATTTCAGGAGAAAACAAATCAGCCAAATGTTGGTGTCAATGCTATAATCACAAAATTACACGCATTGAATTGTAATATAATAAATACCTGCTGCTATAATCATGAAACTCATCCAGTTCAGCTTCCCCTTCGTCACCATCACCATGGTGCACTCTGCAATGACTTTTTGCCACCATATGTTTCATAACTGCTTCTAAACTGTTGAAAGGATGGCATTATTGTTGCAATACAAGCACATGTAATCGCGCTTAACCTGTAAACAAATCATAACAGTAAGACAACTGATAAATTTATAAAACAAGTACGAGCTTCAAACATCAAATCATAAAATGTGATTGATACTTGAATTTAGACTCATTAAAGGTTTATTAACTCAAGCATATTACTTCCATCAATGTAAAGATAGTTATTCTCAGGGGTATAAATTGGGATAACTTATGAAAATCTGATCATAAAGAACACTTATAAAGCATAGAAGTTTTGCAAGAAAGTCACCTTGTTTGGTGGGTAAACTTTCTCTTTGTATTAATTTGGTCTGTTCTTTAGATCAATTAGTTCTAGCTTAATCATTCCCCTCAATCCCTGTTCCTGGTTTAACAAAAGATGAATATGCTACAATTATCAAAGGGAAATGACCCATAGGAAGGTTGGATGAGAGTTAATATTTTTATCTAATAGATCTTAGAACCAACAAAAGACAATCTTATAAACAAAGGTTACTATATTGAAGGATAAAATAGCTAGTCCGAGATAGGTTTTTATCCAATCTTTCTTGTGGATCAACTCACGTTATAAGATATTTGCCCAAATTGGACTTTCAAGTAACGATGATTGTATGAGAGAGAGGAGAGCCTTGTAGTTCTAGGTATTCCACACGCATTTTGCATAGGAGCAAATGTAATAATATAAGTGTTGACGGTATATTTTTCAGGATGCTTGCAGGAAGCTCCGATAGTTCAGGAATCCTATTACCGTATGGGAATCCCACTCGTCCAGGTATCCTGATTTGTTTTATTCGACTAACCCTTATAATTACCACGTGTTTATTTGACCCAGGTACCGTTGAAGTCATCAACTACCTCCGAGTTTCAAGTTTCAGCTAAACGAAATCATGGACCAAGTGGACGAAGAGGGCTCTAACGGTTATATTAGTTGGATAATAGGATCCCGGGAATCTCGGATAATTTGTTATTCTTGTTATCCTTATATAATCGAGGATTCGATCGACTTAGGGACACACAACACTGATACACTTTAGCTCTGATAGTTTACCATCATTGTAACACTTAGTGTCGATCGATCAAACCTCCAAAACAGTTGTAATTCTTTATGTCGTGTCAATAAAATTGCTAGGCAACAGGTTGTTCAGGCTGGCTCCCGAGGTTTTTTGCTAGGATTCCTAGAGGCAACTCGAAGGATCCTGGATTTTTCCCTCATTACATCCTTGTGTTCAACTCTACATTTCGAGCATATTGACAAGCACACTACCTCACATTCTAAGTTTGGAATACGAAGTCATCTTGTTGATTTTTGACCAAAACAGTTTGGCGCCCACTATGGGAGAAGTGGTGCTTCATCTTACAAAAATTCCATTTTTCGTTCACTCTATTTGATCTCTAGTCTAAAAATGTCGAACCAACAAAAGTCTGTCTCGGCCTCTACATCATCCTTCATTCCTCCTCTTCTTTCCGCTCCAGGAAGCCAGAAGAAGACCAATGACCGTCAGAATAAAGTGGATGAGCAGCCGAGAAACATTGACTATCCTATCTTCACAGTATCCTAGGTTCAATCTGTTGATCTTGTTATTACTAACAATAATTTGTTTACTTTGATCAAGCAGGTGAAAAATCAGATGAATCAGCAAAAAAAAGACCAATCAAACGGTGATGAAGGAGATCGAGGAGCTTAAGAAGTCCAAGAAACCTGTAGAAGATCAAAGTCCTCTATTCCCCAGGAATCTTGACTTCAACACTTCAGGATCCTCAGATTCGGCTCACTACAATTACAAATCGACAGCAGGCTTCACTATAGCCCCTACAATGACTTCCCAGGCCGCTGGATATAGGGAGTATTGCTGGATTCTCATGAGCCATCTCGCCAGTGTCCTCGCAGCCACGCTCCAAGGATCCTTGGATTCCACTATCATTGGTATCCTTAGCTACACCATCTCAAGGATATCCTTTTTCTGCCGGGAACCCAAGCCAGAACTTCCAGGGATATCAGCATTCTAACCCTTCTGTTTCTGCAGGAATCTTCAGGACCAGTTCCTCAGATGTGCATGATAGTGATTCCCATGCAAGAAGCAGCCACTACGGAGCCGAGCATCCCAGCAAGCTATGGATATAATCCCAGAATCCAGTCCAGAATCCTGGCCCATGTAATGTGTCTAATTCAATTTCTGTCGTTTCTAACCAAGGTGCTCCTTATGATGCAGGTATTCATCCAAGTATCACTGGAGAGCTCCAAAAGTTGAAAGAGATGATATCGAATGTTCTAGGGATCCTGAAACCTATTCCTGAGGTTCCTTTGGAAAGCCACAAGATCTCCAGATTTACTTGGTCGATTTCTCAAGTGGAAATCCCGAAGCATTTTCAAACTCCAAGCATGAAGCTTTACGATGGAACCACGGATCCTGAAGAACACGTGGCACATTACATGGAGCGTATGGAGATCAATCCTATTTCGACAGAAATCAAAGAAGCCTGTATATGCAAAGGCTTTGGTTCAACCTTAACAGGACCAGCCATGAAATGGCTACTGAGCATCCCTCCTAATACTATTACATCATTTTCCCATCTAGTTAACCTTTTTAACAATCAATTTTCTTGTAGTAGAACCTTTGAGAAGCTCATAGGCGACCTATATCGAGTAGTTCAGAAGCCGGAAGAGCCACTCAGAAAATACATTACTAGATTCGGACGAGAATCCCTTGAGATTTCTCATCTGGATATGGCAGCAGCCGTCGAAGCCTTTAAAGTGGGGCTCTCTAAAGATTCACGTTTTTATGATGATCTTGTCATGACTCCTTGCAGGAATTTTGACAAAGTACGCAGCAGGGCCTTCAGATTTATCCGTTTGGAAGATGACAAAAAGATCCATCAAAGATTAGATGTTCCTAAATATGATCCTAACAGTAGAAAGGCGGAATCACCCGGGAAGCCGTATAGATCTCGTCCATACTCCAAACTAGATAATCACAAAGTTAATGTTGTGGAGCAGGATGATGATGATGAGGAGTATCCTAAGGTATTTGAGTATTGTTTTTCTGTTAATATTGGTGGCCTAATGTGTGCAATGCAGGATCTTGGCGAAAAGGCAAGATGGCCTAGAAAAAATGATAAGCAGGGATCCTGGAAAGACAAAACGAAGTGATGCGCCTTCCACGAAGACTTTGGCCACCTAACAGATGAATGCATAGCACTTCGGAAGGAAATTAGCTATCTACTCAGTAAGGGGCATCTTAAAGAGTTGATAGGCAGAAAGAAGGTCAAGACTCAAGAAGCCGACAAGGTGCCTCAGAGAGCAGCTTCTCCACCTCAGGATGCTCAAATAATCAACTTCATCTCAGGAGGCTCAGACATCTGCGGCACTTCGTATTCCTCAGCTAAGAAGCATGATAAGGAATCTAAATCTGAGTAGGGTGACAGACATGTCCGGACATCCACCTTAACTCAAGTTAAGCTCATATCCTTTGATGAGAGCGACCGTTCTCATGTTTAGGATCCTCATCATGATAATCTTGTAGTCACTTTATATATTGCTA
Source organism: Deinandra increscens subsp. villosa (assembly GCA_039602395.1). Classification (NCBI taxonomy): domain Eukaryota; kingdom Viridiplantae; phylum Streptophyta; class Magnoliopsida; order Asterales; family Asteraceae; genus Deinandra; species Deinandra increscens. Next base: position 87,280,410 of record JBCNJP010000007.1, on the reverse strand, counting down.
GCCATTTTGTTCGCAAGATCCTGATTGATAATGGGAGCTCAATAAACATAATCCGTCTTGATGTGCTCAAGAAGATGGGGATCCCAGAAACAGAAATAGTTGCAAGATCCTCAGTCCAGGTTGGCTTCAGCAATGAAACCAAAAGCACCGTTGGGGATATCTATTTACTAGTATACATAGAGGTGGGTAAACTCTATGCAAAAATTTTGTGTTATAGATTCTCTCTTGTTGCAATATAATTCTTTGCAGGCCATGGATACATGAGATGAAAGCAATCCCTTCAACTTATCATCAATGCATTAAGCTTCCTACACCTTGGGGAGTTGTGAGGATTGAAAGCGACCAGTAGGAAGCCAAGAACTGTTATTCAACGTCAATGAAGAACACCACTAAGGTTTCGAAGGGATAGCAATTACAGAAAAGGGCACTTGAAGTAAAGGAGGACATGGAGTTTGATGTCAAAAAAGTCCTTCTAGACCCTGAGAATCCTGAAATCAAGGTGCTCGTAGGAACAGGCATCCCCGCGAATGTTGAACAAAAATTAGTTCAGCTTCTGAAGGCTAGAACCTGAACTTTCACCTAGAAGCATGAGGACATAACAAGTATCCCTAAACATGTTATTACTCATAAACTTGGTTTAGATCCTTCTTTCAGGCCTATACAGCAAAAAAGGAGGAAGTTCGCTCCAGAGAAGAATGTAATCATCCAGGAGGAAGTTGACAAGCTTCTCAAAACCAAGATGATTAGAGAAGTCAAATATCCTAAGTGGCTAGCAAATGTGGTCGTGGTCCAGAAGAAGAATGGAAAGTGGAGAGTTTGTGTTGATTACACAGACTTGAATAAGGCATGTCCTAAGGATCCTTTCCCACTTCCCCATATTGATGCAATGGTGGATGCCACAGCTGGTCATGAGATGCTCACTTTCATGGACGCCTTAGCAGGATTCCAACAAATTCAGATGGAACCATGTGACCAGGAGCATACGGCATTTATGACTCCGGCAGGTATATATTGTTATACTACTATACCTTTTGGTTTAAGAAATGCAGGTGTCACCTACCAGAGGCTCGTTAATATGATGTTAAAAGAGCAACTGGGGGACACGGTGGAGGTCTACATAGATGATATGGTGGTGAAATCCAAAAAGGCAGAAGATCACGTCAAGGATCTCCAAACTGCCTTTGACATCCTTGACCAATCTAACATGAAACTCAATCCCTCCAAATGCCACTTTGGGTGCGAGCTAGAAAATTCTTAGGCTACATGGTTACCGAAAGAGGAATTGAAGCAAGTCCATAGCAGATCAAAGCAATCCTAAATTTGAAGTCCCCATCGAATGTAAAAGAGGTACAAAGGTTGACAGGAAGAATCCCAACACTCAACAGGTTCATTTCAAGATCCTCAGAAAAAAGTAAGGATTTCTACAATATCCTAAGGAAAAATAAGAAGTTTGAATGGACTGAGAAGCACGAAGAAGCCCTGAGATGCTGAAAGACTACCTATTAGTAACCCCATTATTAATGAAACCAGAAGATGGGAGCCTCTATATTTATATCTAGCAGTTTCCGGAAGCTCAGTCAGTGCACCTCCTGGTAAAAGACCATCAAGGTCAGCAGCATCCGGTATATTACGTAAGTAAAACTCTGCTAGACGCAGAAACCAGGTATTCTCACCTTGAATTAATTTTAGCTCTTATAATGGCTTCCACTAAACTTAGACATTATTTTGAAACTCATGTTATAACTGTGAATTCTAACTATCCTATTAAGGCAGTTCTCAGGAAGCCCGAAATGTCAGGTAGGATGGCTAAGTGGGCAGTCAAACTAAGTGCCTATGACATAAAATATGAGCCAAGGACAGCAATTAAATCCCAAGCTTTGGTTGACTTTGTGGCTGATTTCAGCAGTGATATAGAACCAGAAGTTGAGAAGGAAGTCCAGCAGCTTGAGAAGCTCGAAGAAGACTGGATCCTTTACACTGATGAATCCTCAAACGTTAGAGGAACAGGGCTGGGCTTCCTGCTAAAATCGCCACAGGAGGACATAATACCACTATCCATATCTTGTGAATTCTAGGCTACCAACAACGAAGCTGAATATGAAGCTTTGATTACTGGGTTGCAATTGGCTAGAGATATGGGCATCTAGTGTATTCAAGTATTTGTTGATTCCCTTCTATTAGTTAACCAGTTAAATGGCTCTTATGCAGTGAGAGGGGAGAACCTAATCAAATATCTTAATAGTGTTAAAAATTTGTCTTTGCTTTTCGAAAGTTTCAACATTTCACAGGTTCCAAGAGAAGACAATTTAGAAGTCGATGCTTTAGCAAACTTGGCTTCATCGCCTAGGATCCCTGAGGATATCAGGATTCCAATAGCGCATGTCCTGACACTGGAAATAGCTCAACAGGAAACTCACGCTATCGATGACAATGAAGAAGCAGACGTTGGGAATCCCAAGGATACCCAGGAATCCTGGACCCATCCAATTATTAAATATCTCAAAAACGGGGAGATTCCTAAGGGTGAAAATCCTAGGGCTTTTCGCGCCAAGGTAATACCTTATTTCATCTTAGATAACATACTATATAGAAATCTCTTGCAGGTGTCTACTTGAGGTGCTTAGAGAAAGCAGAAGCTCTTGAAGTGCTTAAAGACATCCATGGTGGAGATTGTGGAAATCACACTAGGGGCAGAGCACTCTTTTCCAAGATTCTCAGATTTGGCTACTATTGGCCAACAATGAAGAAGGATGCCATGAGCTTCTCACATAAGTGCGATGCCTACCAAAAGCACAGAAATATTCTGCATCAACCAGCCGAGCAACTGCACCCTGTAGTATCTCCATGGCCGTTCATGAAGTGGGGCATGGATATTATAGGCAAGCTGCCTAAGGTTCCTGGAGGAATAGTTTTTATGCTTGCAATGACAGACTATTTCTCCAAATGGATCGAAGCAGAAGCCTATGTCCAAGTGAGAGAAAAAGAGGTGATATCCTTCATCAAGAGAAAGATCATTACCAGATTTGGGATTCCGGCAGAAATCATATGTGACAACGGCTCCCAGTTTATCGGCAAAAGAACAACAAATTTTTATGCTAGTTGGGGCATAAAAATGATTACTTCAACACCTATCCACCCTCAAGCTAATGGACAGGCGGAATCCAGCAATAAGATCATCATCAACAACCTCAAGAAGAAGTTGGGTTCCAAAAAAGGCAAGTGGGCTGAAGAGTTGCCTTTTGTTCTTTGGGCAGATAGGATAACACCTAAAAATGCAACCGGCCAAACTCCATTCTCATTAGTGTTTGGAGCTGAGGTTGTGATCCACACAGAAATGGTGCTACCTACAGCCATGATTAACTTCCAGGATCCTGAAACCAACAGCCAGACCTTGCTTCAGGATCTTGAAACAGTTAAGGAGCTCAAAGATATGGCCCGAATCTGGATGACATCTTGTCAACAAAGGGTGGCAAAGTTTTATAACAGGAATACCAGGTTAAGAATATTTTTAGTAGGGGACTTAGTGTTGAGAAAGGCATTTCAAAACACTACCAATCCAGCTGATGGGAAATTGGCACCCAAATGGGAAGGACCGTATTTGATAGATTCTGAAGAAGGAAAAGGGTCATATCGCTTGGTAAACACGGAAGGAGAACCCATACCAAGAGCCTGAAATGCCATACACCTCAAAGCTTATTTTATGTAGGAATCCCTTTTGAATCCTATTAGAATCCCGAGGATTCTCACTGCCAGATACTACAAGGTACGTATTCCAATCCAATTTCAATATTATTCTTATTAATTTTATCATATGATACTGACTTAAGCATCGGAGTGGTGTTAGCTAAGCTAGCACCCACCCCTCACCGAGTGTTGAGTGTTATGCAGATTCTGGGAATCCTAAGTATGATATCCCCAGTTAGAGGTTGGCCACCTCTCCTACGTTTAAGGTATCATGCATACCTTCTAAGTTTTGAGAGGTTGACTCCTCTCCTAAGTTTGGGTAATCGCCAGTAGCGCACGACCCTCGCCAGGAGCGCACATTATCCACAAGTATGCTCAAGATGGCCGAACCAGTCCATCCCAGGGGTGGCTGACAATCTTGTCATTGTAGGCTGCTGGGCGGATTCTCAAGGTTTATAACTCTGACGTGTTATCTAAGGTTTTGACATATTCATGTCACTTACGGAAGGGCTTGACCCTAGTTTTGGCTTAGTCCCAAGTAAAAACGGGCTTGTCCCCAGATTTGGCTTAGTCCCAAGTAAAAATGGGCTTGTCCCCAGATTTGGCATAGTCCCAAGAATCCCGGGTTTATCCCCAGCTTATTTCAAAATTTGTTGTCTTATTTTCAGAAGAACTTCCTTTGGCCCCTGGCCAGGAAACTTATTAAACTTCCTTAAGATTCCCAAGGAAGTTGAGAAAAATCCGTGAAGGTGTCTTCAGGATTACTACCAGAATCCTGAATGAGATAAAAGAAGAAATGGCAACTTAGGTTGAGAAATCGACTAAGGTAAAATTGAAGGTCAGGTGACTTAAGTTTTCGTTATTTGATTCTGAATTATGACCTATTCGGTTGTTAAGTCTCAAATTATTTCCTAATGTATAGGTCCTTTTCAAGATCTTTGAAAACTTTTGTAACTAATCCTATCTACAAGATTTCAATACAAAACATAACATGAGAAGCCAAAAGATACTTATATTACTAACATACGCAAAAGGGTTTTTGAGCTTCCCAAGTTTCGTCCTGAAAACCTCAGGATCCCTCCGCTAGAAAAGCTCAGAGGTCAAAAGTTTATTTTTAGGAATCCTGGTTTCGTCTTTTAAACACAAGATCCCTCCACTAGGATCCCTACCATTGTTTATTTTTTGTTACTTGCCTATTACAGGAACCACAAATTGTTTCACCAAAAACCACCAAACATAAAAACATAAAAAGTAAGCTCAGACCATTGCATTATCCTCATCGCCCACTGCCTTCCCTTCTTCCACCAACTTCTCCACCTCCTCCAGCTTCTTGCCCTCTCCCTGCTCCAGCACATAAGCCCTAGTTATCGCCACCGGAGATTCCGGAACCGTCTTCGAGGAGCCACCATCATTCCCATCCTTCCATGTTCTAGCCACGTCACCATCGCCTCCTCCCAACGATTTCGGAACCAGCCTCCAGCCCGCGATATCCCAGCCAGGAACCTTGAAACCAGTCGCTTCAGCCTCGCCCGCCATTTGGATCTTGCATTCCAGAACGCTCTGGGCGGCGGAAAGTTGGTAAATCTCAGCGTCGGCGGCCATCTTGGCTTCGAGGGCCAGACGCTGTTCGGTAAGCTTATGCTCATAGAACAGGGTCATACCCTTGGTAGTGTTGGCTTGGGCATGGATCTACTCATTAGCCTCGGCCAGCTTCTTCTCCATGTCCATGGCTTGGGTGCTCAGCTTCTCGATGCCCTACACAAGGAAACAGGAATCCTGATCAGCAGCTACAACAGGTATGGAACTAATATACATGTTTGTTAAAGCAAATTACCAGGTTGATCATGGTCTGCATCGAGAGAATCTTGTTGCTAAACCTCGGAGGGAGCAAGATCCTCAAAAGTTTCCAAGTACACGAGTGCCTCAGGGGCCTTTCGCTTCTTGGAAGCCGAGGCCTTTGGCCGACTGACAGGCGGCTTGGAGGTGGCAGGCTGCTCTAACTGCTCCTTCTTGACCTTAAGGAGGTTATCAAGATCCTTCAAAGAAAACGAAGAGCTAGACTTGGCGGCTGCGAAAGAAAACAGACTGTCAACCTCCAGGATGCTTGAGTGAACATACGGTCCAGGATTCTACAAAAAACTTACCAGACATGGCGGGAGTATGATCGGCGGAGTAGATGTGTTCAATGGCAGTTGCTTTAAGGACCAGGGCTCTTTCACTGGCAGGAATCTGGTAGAGTGCTTCAAGCTTCTTGGGATCCGGATATTTCTTGATGAGATTCTCGAACTTAGGTGCTGCAAAAAACAACAAAAAGGTTAAAAATATATTCAAAATCCAGTGATAAAAAAAAGAAATCAATATCCTACCCTTCTCAACCCACTTCAATGGTAACTCTGTACCCCTAGGAATCGAGTCTCGCTTGACGAAGAAGAAACGCTTCTTCCAGTCATGATCATTGTGGGAAGCTCGGGGAATCAACTGGGAGGTGGAGGTGCGAGCCTTCAAAACGAACTGGCTGCAACCATGGGTTCGGAGTTGGTAAGCTTCACAAATTTCAGGAATCCCAATGTCCAGATTCTTGGTTTGATCCAACTAATCAAGGGAGTACAAGATTCTCCAAACCATAGGAATGGTTTGGGAATAGGTGAGTCGGGTGGTCTTGAAAAACTGGGTAATGAGCTCCGGGAAGGGGAATGGCATCCCAAGCAAGAACGGGTAGTACATGAAACAGACCCAGGTGGTGGAGATGAAATCGGATTTGTCATGGGGATCGAAAGGTCGGTAAACTGTACCCTGAGGGAAAATGCGGGAGTTTCTAAGATCATGAAGGCCTCCGTCATCAAACGTGCAGGCTTCTTCTTCGCCGGGAATTACGTACCCTTGGTCGTGAAAATCGTCGATCACTGGAGTGTTCAACGAAGAAGTCGATCGGGTATTTTTCTTGGCCATAGCTGAAAAATCAGAAGGAAAAAACGGAGAAGGGGAAGGAGGACTGACCTGGAATATCGGAGAAGCTCGAAAGGGTTTGTAGAAGAAGATGGTGAAAATCTCAATTTGGGATCTCCTATTTAAAGAAAAAGCAATGATAACCATCACATCACTTGGACGCCGAGAAATCCGTCCCATCCCAACCATAATTACCATGTTAATGCCGTGAGAAAAAACATCTTTTTGAATTTTAACAGTTGTCGAGCTTATCCACATCTGTTGAAATTCAAGGGGCAATTGTTGAGGGTTATTTTCAGGATGCTCGCAGGAAGCTCAGATAGTTCAAGAATCCTATTACCATCTGAGAATCCCACTTGTCCAGGTATCCTGATTTGTTTTATTCGACTAACCCTTATAATTGCCACATGTTTATTTGACCCAAGTACCGTTGAAGTCATCAACTACCTCCGAGATTCATGTTCCAGCTAAACGAAATCGTGAACCAAGTGGACGAAGAGGGCTCTAACGATTATATTAGTTGGACGATCGGATCCCGGGAATCCTGGATAGTTTGTTATTCTTGTTATCCTTATATAATCGAGGATTCGATCTACTTAGGGACACACAACACCGATACACTTTAGCTCTGATAGTTTACCATCATTGTAACACTTAGTGTCGATCGATCAAACCTCCAAAACACTTGTAATTCTTTATTTCGTATCAATAAAATTGCTAGGCAGCAGGCTCTTCAGGCCGGCTCCCGAGGTTTTTTGCTAGGATTCCTAGAGGCAACTCGAAGGATCCTGGATTTTTCTCTCGTTACATCCTTGTGTTCAACTTTACATTTTGAGCATACTGACAAGCACTCTACCTCACATTCTAAGTTTGGAATACGAAATCATCTTGTTGATTTTTAACCAAAACAATAAGTACAACCTAACAAAAAAAATCAAGCTCATCGTTATAAATCAAACAAATTTTAGATAACTATCTAAAATGCATAAAGAAACATCAGCTCCATATCTAAATTGCAACCGGATCAATTTTAGCTTGAATCTGAATAATATGAGCTCCAATTCCTACTGAAAACTGTGAGTTCTTTTTAAATATCAAGTTATCTAAACATGTTTTAGTTGGGCATTTCAAAAATACAGATGTATGATTTACCTAGTGGTTGCATCAAAGTCTGGAGGTGGTTCGGAAGCAGAATCAGGAGCTAAAGGAAAATATTTTTCGTTTTGTCATCGATATGAATATATTCATGCTAACCCACCTTCATTTACTATATTGTATGCTTTTTGTCACTGCTGTTGTCTCTGATAGTTTGAATTCTTCTTGACCTCCTCTTCCAATGATATTAGGTCGGCAGATATAAGGCAGACATTTAAACCATGTTATATATATGTTGTATCACATATTAATTGTAATCATGTCCATATTCAAGGTTTTGACTCCTTCACTTCAGCACCTACTCTAAACCAACATTTACATGTCAATAATTGTGAAGCAACAATGTTTAGGCTGGTTTTAATTCAGAACTAAACCTTAATCAAATCTGGATTAAGACATAGTTCCATCTATAGAGTTGCATTTTTCAGCTATTGCGGCTGTAACATTTGTACATTTCTGTTTCATTATGTTTCCAGACTCCTCTATATATAAGAGGAGAGCTGGGTTTTGTATTCATTCAACCAGATTATTGAGATCATGATTATATATACCTGAACTTTTATTGTATCAGAGCTGAATCTGACTCACTGACTGTTCTTATGTTCTTTTCTCTGTTTTTTTTTTTGCATCTTTCATTCTATTGAGTATATCATGGCAACTACAAGTCTACAACAAATGTCAAAGATTTCTAACGAGCAATTTCAAAAAGCTTAGAATTTCGTGATGATGAATCTAGATGATCACAACTTCTTAGCTTGGAGACATAGGATCATATGAATTTACCTGAAAACAACCAAAGGATAGAGTATTCCGGCAAGGAAGATCTGCTAATTAATTTCATGACTTGTTTGCTAATGGTATCATCCTCCAAGCTCTGTCACAAAAAAGAAAACTGATAAGCGAAGCAACTGTAATTTGTACCAGTGCGAACATCTGATATGATATTTACATACATTATTCCAAACTTGTGTCAATAGTGTAGACCTTAAAAGTAAAAAAATAATGTCTCCATAATAACCTGATAACAATAACTTTAAATCATTAACTCAAATATAACATCATTTGATTTTGTTCTTCAAACTTTTAGGCATTTGTATTTCATTGTTTAACAATAAACATGTATGGAGACCGAAATTATTAGCAACATAAATGGGACAACCTAAAGCCCAAGCCTTCCAGATTCAACTATGTTTGATCATTAGTCAAACCATAAATAAATAAATAAAAAATAAAAAAAAACTATGCTTTCAAACATGGTATCTAATAAACCACGTGGTCGTGGGTTCGAGTCCCACGGATGGCGCCACTGAAGAAACAAATATTCCTCGTAGTAATTTTCCGAATACAAACTAAATGGAGATTGATTTGGAAAGTAAAATGATGAACTAGAAACCAGATAGTAAATGAATTTTATTGATCAAAGACATTTCCGATTACACATAGTAAAAGTGAAAAGTGACAACATCCCTAATTTTGTTTGTTATTGCCCTATTTATAGAAATCCCGTACCCTTGCGTCCTGCTCTGCACATCTGTCACTTGCTCTGCAAGTGTCGTTCTCCTGCTCTTTAGCAAGTGCTTCCGATAACTCATAATTGAACCCCTGCAATAACCAACAAAATAGGACTTAATTGAAGTGGTGTCGGATGTGTATCACATCCGACACCTATATAATATCATCAAGAGACAAAATAAAGTACAAATAGCCCTACAAAATCACCACCAGATTTTTAATTCTGAAAACCCAAAATCTTAATAGTATCATTGCGTACAACTTGTTTAGTATAACCCCTCTTTTTAAAAAGACAACCAATACAAATTCCAGTCCTAAGCACAACAACAACAATTATCCATTCTAATCCATTTTCCTGATATGGTTTCAACTCTTTGCACATGCACATGCACATGAGTTTACATGGATTCAGATGTCAACAAAAAGCAATCAGCTTGACTATGTATTATAATATATATGGTTCGACCACTATGTATCGTAAATTCTTGTGTGCATCTAAAACAAACTCAAGGTTGTAAATGCAATCAATAATAGTGGACATATCACATACGTATTGGAGTTGTATCACATACGTATTGGGTTGTAAATGCAATCAATAATAGTGGACATATCACATTTCGATTCCATGGTGGAGGCTCAAGTTTCAGACTTCCATGTAGAGCCTTCGCAAGTGTTAGATGTGTTAAAACTTGTTAACGGCTAGTTAACTCATGTTTGAGTTAATATTGGCAAACAGAGAAAACTGCAGGGGGTGTAGTTGTAATTTTACTTAACAGTTTGTTAAGATTAGTTAGCTCGAATTAGTTTAAGCAGTTGTTAATTTTCTTTGTAATCGGTGAGTTCTTGTGATAATAAAATCTCTTTCATGTTTTGTCAAAATCGTTTTCCTATCAATTTCTTTGATTCAAATCATTATTTGGTATCAGAGCATTCGATCAATCGCTCTCAGTCTTCATCGTTTTCATTCGATTGAATTTGTATAGATCAGGAATTGGGGATCTTGTGATCCTCCAATTTATTGATTCAAAATTCACCGATTTCTTTTCTCACTGCGTCGGCCGTCATCAAATCGCTCCCAGAGTCCGATAACACCACCACGAATGTCTGACGCTGCTGGTGGAAACTTCAATTGGAATGTGGTTCGAGAAAACTTCACCACAATACCATTGCAGTGTCCGATTCGTACGAATTCGAACTATCTAATCTGGGCAGTCAAATTAAAGGCCATTTTTAATGTGCACGGCCTTTGGGAAGTGGTTGAACCGGCTGAAGGAGCTGAAATTGATTCAAAGAAGAATTTTGCAGACATAGCCTATCTTTTCCAAGCTCTACCTGAGGAGATGATTTTCCAAGTTGCAAGGAAGGAATCTGCAAAAGAAATATGGTTATTCATCAAGACAAGGAATATTGTTGAAAATAGGGTCAAGAAGGCTCAGCTACAAACACTTAAATCAGAATATGAAGCCCTGAGAATGAAGGGCAATGAGACCATCGATGAATTTACTGGGAAATTAGGGGTAATTGCCACAAGATCGGCAAACCTTGGTGTCACAATAGAAGAGGGCACATTGGTTAAGAAATTACTAGAATCTGTACCTGACAGATTTCTCCATATAGTTGCTTCTATAGAGCAACTTGTGGATTTAGAGACAATGCCTTTTCAAGAAGCAATTGGGAGATTTAAAGCCTTTGAGAAAAGGACTGGATTGAAGGCTAAGGGTTCCTCTCAAAAGGAAGAGCAATTGTTGTTGACTTATGCTGAATGGCAGTCAAAGTCTAAAGAGAATAGGTATAAGAACAAAGGTGACAAGAAGGGAAAGAAGAAAGTTAATGGGGATGACTCATAAAGATTTCACAACAAAGGTAAAGGAGTGGATAAAGGGGGAAGGAATCAACAGACTTCTAATAGACCCAAGAAAGATAAGTCAAAAATAAAATGTTTAAAGTGTGACAATCTTGGACATTATGCAAGTGAATGTCCAAGAAAGAAGATTAGTGAGCAAGAATCAAATATGATGGAAGACATTGAAGATGATCCTGCATTGCTGATGGTTTTGGGTCCAGAATTGGCAGATGAAGAAGTTCATCTCAATGAGTTGAGTGTAATGCCTGTAAATTTCAAAGAATCAAAGGGGAATGAGGAGAATGCAGTTGTTTGGTATCTTGATAATGGAGCCTCTAACCATATGTAAGGTAGTTCTTCCTTGTTTTCTGTTTTGAGCACTAAAGTCACCGGAAATATTAGGTTTGGTGATGGGTCCAGTGTAGAAGTTAAGGGTAAAGGTTCAATTGTTCTAGAAGGGAATACCATGGATCAGAAAATCTTAAGCAATGTGTATTGTATACCTCAGTTAAGAAGTAATATAATTAGCTTGGGCCAACTAGCTGAGAGAGGTTGTGAAAGCAGGATCAAGGGTGGTTATTTGTGGTTGTATGACAATAATCAGAACCGCTTGTTGCAGGTGTAAAAATCTCATAATAGGCTTTACAAGGTTGCTTTAAGAAAGGGTACATCTATGTGTCTTCAAGCTAGAATAGGTAGTGATGAAGGGTTGTGGCATGCTAGGTTGAGTTATGCTAGCATGAGTTCAATAAAACTAATGACCCATAAGGATATAGTTCATGGGATTCCTAAAATTAGAAATGTTTCTCAAATATGTGATATATGTATGGTAGGGAAGTAGATTAGGAACTCATTCCCTAAGGAATCAACTTTTAGGATGAAAATACCCCTGGAGCTTATATCAATGGATTTGTGTGGTCCTATAACCCCAGAAACTAAGTCAGGAATTAGATATTTTATGTTGATTGTAGATGGTTTTTCAAGATATATATGGGTATATTTTCTTAAACATAAGGATGAAGCTTTTGACACATTTAAGAAGTTTAGAACTGAAGTTGAAGGGAAAATTGGTTTTAAACTAAAATCAATGAGATCTGATAGGGAGGAGAGTTCACTTCTCTTAAGTTTAATAGCTTTTGTGAGGAAAATGGGATCAATAGGCTTCTAACTGCAACTTATTAACCACAGCAAAATGGTGTGGTGGAAAGGAGGAATAGATCAGTTATGAACATGACTAGATGCCTTTTGAAGGATATAAAACTCCCTAAGGAATACTGGGTTGAGCAGCCAGGCATGCTGTTTATATTCAGAATAGATTGCCTACTAAGGTTTTGAAGGATAGTACACCTTTTACTTTGATAAAAGGGAAGCAACCAAACCTTAAGCATTTGAAGGTATTTGGCTGTGTTGGCTTTGTGAAAATAACTAGTCTTGAAGCAAGGAAATTAGATGAAAGGAGTATTCCTATGATGCATTTGGGGGTGCAGGAAGGGACTAAAGCGTATAGGATGCTAGATGTTCCTAAGGGTAAAATTGTCATTAGCAGGGATATAAGGTTTGATGAATCTAGGAGTTGGAATTGGGATGCAGGATGTCATAAAACCCAATATGTGCAGGAAAATGATCATGTGTGGTATATTGGTCTAGATATAGAGGAGGATGTAGAGGAAATTTATGAGGAGCCTAAGCATAGTGATTCAGGGAGTGAGCCTGATATAGAGAATGAACAGGTTCAAGATCAAACCGAATCACATGATAGTTAAAGCCAGAATGAAGTTAGTACCTCTAAGAGATCAGGAAGGACTAGAAAAGTTCCAGCTCATTTAAAAGACTATGTTTTAGATAATAGACTTAGACAGATAGAGCAAACACAGGAAATAGAAGAACAAGTGTCATTGTTGCTTGAACATGCTGATTAACCTAAGTCCTATGTAGAAGCAGCAAAGGATGATAGATGGATAGTTGCTATGAGTGAGGAAATAAGAGTTATAGAGAAGATTAAAACATGGGTTTGTTGATCCTCCAAAGCAAAGTAAGCCCATAGGACTTAAGTTAAGATTAAAAGGGATGCTAAAGGATCTGTAACTAAGTATAAAGCTAGGTTAGTTGCTAAGAGATATGTTTAGCAGCTTGGAATAGATTATGTGGAGGTGTTTGCACCTGTGGCTATAATGGAAACTATTAGGCTTATCTTATCTTATGCAGCTAGTATGAAATGGAAGGTGAGCCATTTAGATGTCAAGGCTGCATTTTTACATGGCAAGTTGCAAGAGGAGGTCTATGTTAAGCAGCCTAAAGGATTTGTGAAGAAAGGCAATGAAAACAAAGTGTATAAATTGGTAAAAGCTTTGTATGGCTTAAAGCAGGCACCAAGGGCCTGGAATATTATATTGAATGAGGTGTTAACTGAACTTGGTTTTACAAGATGTAGGCATGAACATGCAGTTTACATTAGGAGTGATACAAGGCATAGACTGATTGTTAGAGTATATGTAGATGATCTTATGGTCACTGGGAATAGTAAGCTGGAGATAGGAAAGTTTAAGAGTCAAATGTATGAAAAATTTGACATGACTGACTTAGGTGAACTCAATTACTATTTAGGATTAGAGGTGAGTCAATGCAGTGAGGGGATAGGAGTAAAACAGGCTGCATATGCTTTAAAAGTGATCAAAATGGCTGGTTTGGAGGAATGTAATGAGACTAAAGTTCCAATGGAACCAGGTTTGAGAATTAGCAAAGAAGAGGGTGGTGAGGTTATGGATGCTTCAAACTTCAGGAAACTAGTTGGATCTTTATGATACCTGACTCACACCAGACCTGACATTACTTATTCAGTTGGCTATGTTAGTAGATTCATGCAGGAACCAAGGGAGGCACATCTCAAAGAAGTAAAGCACATAATTAGGTACATAAAAGGAACTGTGAATTATGGGATTTTGTATGTTGCAGGGCAGAAAGGCAAATTGGTTGGTTTTAGTGATAGTAATCACTTGATCGATGCCAATGATGGAAAGAGTACTTCAGGAGACGTGTTCTTCTATAATAATGCAGTGGTGTCATGGCATTCTAAAAAACAGAAGACTGTTGCACTCTCAAGTTGTGAGGTTGAGTTTATGGCAGCAACAACTGCAGCCTGCCAAGCTTTATGGTTAGCAAGATTCTTAGAGGAATTAACATGGGAGGAGCACAAGAAAGTAAACATCTTGGTGGATAACAGATCAGCAATTGCTTTGATGAAGAATCTTGTCTTCCATGGCAGTTCAAAGCATATTAACCTTAGATTTTACTTCATATGTGAAGGTATAGAAAAGGGAGAAATTGAAGTGGAATTTGTTAGTGGGAATCATCAAAAGGCAGATGGTTTAACTAAAGCATTGGCAAGGAATATGTTTAGTGAAATGAGACAACAACTTGGCATGAAAGAGTTCATTGAACTCAAGTAGAAATGGGAATGCAACACATTCCTTGCATAAATCTATGGATCACTGGTATGGGCTGTTAATGTTGAATTGTCATGACCTTGAGTTTTGTGATTCTGACAATGTTGTGACTGGAAAGTGTTCAGAATCAGGGAGTAGATTGTTAGATGTGTTAAAACTTGTTAATGGCTAGTTAACTCATATTTGGGTTAATATTGGCAAACAGAGAAAACCGCAGGGGGTGTAGTTGTAAATTTTACTTAAAAGTTTGTTAAGGTTAGTTATGTTGATACATGGTCCTTGATCGTCATGTGAAGTATCAAATACAAGACGGATCACACAATATAGCTGAGGTCCGAACTACCAGCGAACCTAGAGTTCGGACAGCTCCGATCGTGTGGCCGAACTTGAGGTTTGGCCAATCGTATTTCAGCTTGTATAAATAGAACATCTTGTATAGAATTGTGAAGTTTTCCGAGTCATATCTTCTCTGTGTACTTTGTGGTCATCTCTGTGGTTAATACAAGTCATTTGTATTTACTCTCTGTGTTTTACACGTTTACATTGATTTCGTTATGACTAAGTAGAAGATCTACACGCTCAGGCAATTTTCAAGTGGTATCAGAGCATTTGGTTTGCTCTACTAGTCAGAAATCAGTGTTTCTCGGACACGTTTTTGCGAAAATGTCAATCATTTTTTGAGTTCGTTTGATTGTTTCAAGTGTGCTTTTCATTCAAAATTCATTCCTGAGTTGTTTCTATCAAGTTTACTTGAATTCCTGTCGAAAATTCCAGTCAAAAACGTTGAAAATCGAGAAAATGTTGTCGAGTGAAATCTGTCTCCTCTGAGGTTCGGACAAGCTCGATATAACCGCTCCAAACTCAAGGTTCGGACATCGTTCGGTCATTATCTTGGTTCGGTGGGGGGTCGGTCGACGTTCGGATAGAGTTCGGTGATTGTTCGGAGTTGTTTGGTTTTTGCTCGTCCGAAGGTTGGGTTCGGAGAGAGTTTGAAGTAGCTAAGTTTGGACTAAGTTCGGAGGAGGTTCGGACGAGGTTCGGAGTGAACAGTAACCATTTTTTCAAAAATGTCCGATTTTCAAGCGTTCGCTGCAATTCAAAATTCGGTTCAAGCTACGATGCAAACAATGATGAACTATGATAATGAAATCGGAACAAGTCAGAAAGTTCCCAAATTGCTAAAATTGGAAGATTATCATAGTTGGGTTAAACGGTTTGAAGCGTTTGTCGATACAAATGACATTGATATGTGATTATCTTTCACTTAGCAATATGTTTACCCTAAAGATGAAACTGGTGAACCTATTCTTCAAAGAAAAATGTCATCTGAACAAAAGAAAGCTTATCAAGCTGAGAAAAAGGCGTATGGTACTTTAACGATGGCATTGCCTAAAGAGTTACTTCATCAATTTGCTCGTAACTACACATCAAGAAGTCTATGGGTTGCTTTGGGAAAACGATGTGAAGGCAATGACCAATACAAGAAAAGTCGACAAAAGGTTTTGAAGAAAGAGTTTGATAGTTTTAAGCATTATCAAAATGAAACGATTCCCAATCTGATTGCAAGATTCGCTCATCTGATGAGTGAAATGTGTTTGGTGAATCTTACTAAAGAAGAAGCTGATATGAAAGAAAAGATCTTGGAAGCGTTGCCTGAAAAATGGGAGAATTATGTGATGATGATTACTCATGACAATAATTTTTCAGGATTGTCTTTCAATGATTTGGTTCAAAGAATACAGGCTAGAGATATGGAGTTAATGGTGAACAAATCACTTCCTACACAAATTCAGAATCCTGCGGTATATCATGGTGAAAATGATTCTACAATGAATGCTGGGAAGTCTAATATTCTTAGTTCTGCTCCTCCTACAACATTTTTGGCAGGTAAATATGAAATTCCAAGTTATTCTTCTGCTGGTTGTACTGTGTCAATTCCAAGTTCTTCGACTCAAAGTGCATTGTCTGTTCAAACTGTCGATGATTATAATTCGTTGATGTCTGCATTAGTATCTTCATACTTTGGTGTTATCACTGGTTCTGTGAGTAATGCTGAGTTAGCAAATGAAGATTACGATCAGATTGATTATGCATTTGGAGGAAATGGATCTAAATTGGCAATATGCTATGTTGGTTCGTAGAACAAAGAAATTTTTCAATAGAACTGGTAAGAAGAGACTGAATCGGGAAGGGAAGATTGGTTTGGACAAGTCTAAGGTGAAATGTTATAAGTGTTCAGTTTATGGTCACTTTGCTCGAGAATGTCCAAGTTCTACGGAAGGTAAATTGAAGGCTGGTCAGCATGCACATTTAGTTTTTCATCCATCAAATAAAGCTGAAAAGGTTGAGCAAAAATCTGCTACTCTTGCTCATGATTGGACTGATACATTTGTGCATTCAAATGAATTTGCTTGGAATGCAGATTCAGCAGCTAAAAAGAATCATACTCCAATCTCAATTGCTTTAACTGCTCAACATGTTGATGATGACAGCTTTTTAACTGAGTCTGATTCTTCTTCAAGTGTATCTTTTGTTCAAGAAGAATTACCTAAAGTTTCTATAAGTTTAAAGGTTGACGAGTTTGAATGTCTTAAATGTAAAAGATTGCTTCAGCAGGTTGCAGATTTTGAACAAAGATGTCAACTATCAACTGAAGAAATTGTGGTGCTCAAGAAAGAGGTGGAAGATTTTCAAAAGAAGTATTATGTATTAGTTCATGTTTATGAAGATGTTTTGAAGGAAAATGCTCAATTGGCTAAAGAGTGTGCGAAAGCTAAAGCTGAAGCTTTAGACGCAGCTCAAGATTTTGAAAATCTGTTTGAGAAAAGTTATCCAGTTAAGCAAAAATATGAAGAAGCTACTGCTCTTATTGCTACAACTGTTGTTACCGTTGAAAAATTGCAAAATAAGATCTCTATACTTCAAGATGAGAATGTTTTGTAGAGGGAGAAGAATGAAGTCTTAACTAAGGATGTTGAGATCTATAAACAGAAGAGAGAAATGTTCTTCAAGAACTGTTTGCAGAATGTGAGATCAGGAAGTTACAAACTTATGAATATGATGATCTCAATGCAAAATTTATCAAGTCACAAAAGGAGGTGTTTGAGGCTCAACAACAGATCAATGATTTGAAATTGGAAATTTTGGAGTTAAAAAGACAAGTGAAGAATTGCAATTTGTCACTAACATTGCTAAATTTCTTGTACAAGCGGGATCATAGTTTCGGAGAATTCTAAGAATGATGATATTCACTTAGTTCCTCAACCAGTGGATTTAATTTAAGTTACTTCTGCTCCGCTTGATCCTAAGGCTGAAGGACATGATTACTCAAAATTTGTCACTCCACCCAAGAAGAACAAGTCTACATCTAAGAAGAAGGAGAAGCCTTTGGGTGAAGCTCCAAAATTTGTTTCAAAGTCTATGCTTCTGGAAAATGAAAAGGTTTTTGATAAGGTTGTTTCAAGTTCTTCATCTGCAACCGAAGAAGAAAAAGTGTTGATTGAGAATAACAAGCTGAAAGATATTAAAGATAAATTTACTAGTGACGCTAAGTCAAGAGTTGCTTCGGGTTCTTCGTCCAATTCTTCAAAGAATCAAGGATCTAAACACAAAGGTTTAGGTTACAAAGTGATGGAAGAACCGGTTAAAGCTAAGAAATCCGTGAAGGCTGAGAAGGCTATTAAGGCAAAAATTGCAAAGAAATCACCATCTCCGAAGGAGTTTTCTTATTATTCTGGAAGATCTTCATCTTCAAGGAGTCAATCTCCTAGGTATGATTCTTCTAATGGTTTCTTTGAGAATTTTCATTCTGAACATTCATCTGATTCTCAACAATCAAAACAATTTTCAACCACTTTTAGAGAAAGACTTTGTTATGTATGACGTCAACCGGGACATCTAGCTGCTGATTGTCCGACGACTGCATATATCCACAAAATTACCAAATATGTGGATAACTAAGGTCAAATTATTGATGAACCATGATCCCCAAAGATTAAATCAACTCGTAAATCGTCTTGGTCTAAGTCGAGTACGTCGGTTGAATCTGATTCGGGTTCCGATCAGAAATTAAAACTTTTACAAATTTGGAAACCAAAAGTTGTTTCCAAGGCCAACAAGGACTTTGTGGAAGACACCGGGCGACCTGACACTGTTGATTCGGGTCGATCCCAACGCGAATAATGTTTTATTTGGTGTCAAGCAGGTGTTTCAGGAAGACCTTTCGGTGATTGGAAAATTGCTGATTGTGAAATATCTGCTCTAATTAAATTGAATTTCAAATCAATTTTGTTTTCAAAATGTTAAATTGCTAGTATTCGTGTTGGTTGATCTATTTTTCTTGGTTTGTCACTCTGTCTCATTCTGAGGGGGAGTTTGTTTTTGCAAAAATACAAAAATAGTGTGTTGTTTTTCAAATAGTAAAAATGAAAATCTATAAATAGAGTTGTCATTTTTAGGGGGAGAAATTTGAAAAAGACAAAAACATTGAAAAATGCAAAAAGTCAAAAACATTGAAAAATGAGAAATTGTATCCAACATGATTGGGAAATGATGGTACATTGGCTGACATTGTCTGACTCATGGATAAAGTAAGTGAAAAAGCCATAAGACCATTTGATCGATGTGCAAGGTAGGCTCGGCAAATCAGAAAGTATACAAATGTGATATACACTAAATCTGATGCTTGACCTAGTGGACAACATCTTGATACATATCTCATGATATATCAAGATAAAGATATGTGAAAAATAAAATGAGAAGTCACTGTGTATACATGTGTTCATTTTGCAAAGATTTAAACTTGTTTGATTTTCTTTATTTTGTCAAACGATCGGACTTTCTCTACATGTCGAAAGGCCGACCTGATCGTTGTTCGTTTGACGTTCTGCTTTATTTTCTTTGGTGTTTCGTATAACTCATCGGACTTTCTCTGCGTGTACGGGAGTACCGACCTGATTGTTGTTGAGTTATACAACTTCAACTTGTTTTATTTTCTTATTTTGTTAAATCCGAGGCCTTATCTGCGTATCGAAAGATCGACCTTAAGGTAGATGATTTAACGTTCTTATTTCTTTTTGCATGGAACACAGTTGACTATATCATGGTTACAATGATTATGTGATTAAAGTCACAATTGAAATCACACAAAGTGATAAGCAAAGCATATCTGAGTATGTCTGATAGTGTGGGGTACACTGGTCAATGCAAACTTAATCAATACCTTAACATATCCAGATGTTATGAGTATGATTCTGCCTGAGTTTAAATTTAGACAAATTATATCTGCAATCGGCATGGCTTATGTGCTTCAATAATTGAAATTGAAATGTAGTTCAGCATGTCATGATCAATATGATCCCAAGTTGTGATCTTTCTCACAAAAGACAAAAATAGTGTCTAATTTACTTTTCTTATCAGAAAATACCAAAAAGATTTTAGGTGTGTTTTGATATAAAATTTCTAAAAGCCAAAAAGATTTTGTTTCTTAATTGTTTTCGATTGATCAACACGAAATACAAAATCAATTTCCAAAATCAAAATATCTTGGAGTCTCGAAGAGACATTTTGCACCTAGATTATTTATGTTGACAGGTTTCTAAGTGGGAAGAGAACATTACAACTTCAAGTCTTTTGAAGATTGTTGATAAAGAGATTACACACGATGCAATATCAAGTATTCAAGATTGAACTCATCGTCAAGATCAAGGAAGAGTTTGATTGAAGATACAAGATACAAGTTTGGATAGAGGAGATGATACTACACATGCCGAGGGGGAGTTTGTTGATACATGGTCCTTGATCGTCATGTGAAGTATCGAATACAAGACGGATCACACAATATAGCTGAGGTCCGAACTCCCAGCGAACCTAGAGTTCGGACAGCTCCGATCGTGTGGCCGAACTTGAGGTTCGGCCAATCGTATTTCAGCTTGTATAAATAGATCATCTTGTATAGAATTGTGAAGTTTTCCGAGTCATATCTTCTCTGTGTACTTTGTGGTCATCTCTGTGGTTAATACAAGTCATTTATATTTACTCTCTGTGTTTTACACGTTTACATTGATTTCGTTACGACTAAGTAGAAGATCTACACGCTCAGGCAATTTTCAAGTTAGCTCGAATTAGTTTAAGTAGTTGTTAATTTTCTTTGTAATCGGTGAGTTCTTGAGATAATAAAATCTCTTTCCTGTTTTGTCAAAATCGTTTTCCTATCAATTTCTTTGATTCAAATCATTAGCAAGAAGCTCATCCTCTTTTAGAAGGTTGGCCTTTACCGGCAGCCTCCCCATCAACATTCATATCGGTTGGAGCAGGCCCAAGGATAGATTCAGTACAATTCTTTGTGGCATGAGCTTCAGAGATTGCATTATTAATAACCTCCTTCCATGTATCAGCAGAAAATGGAGCCCCCGGAACAATAATTGACTCAATTTGATGCTTCACCACAACAGGCAATTCTTGATCAGGAGTACAACCAACATCAAACTCACCCAAAACAGCAAAAGGACTGAAATAAGGAGTACTCGAACTCTTAAGCTTATAATTTTTCTTAGCCTTTTCATTCAGAACATTTTTAGTCTTAGCGAAATCGTAACTCTTCGATTACACGTTTGAAATTCTAGAAATGGATTCACTCTTAGTGAATTATAAGTCGAGCGAGAAGAACGAGGATACCTGGGTGTAGCAGTGGAGCGATTGTGCTTAACAGACGCATAATCTTTAGCAATCAGCCGCTCATTTCTCGTCTCGGTTTAAGTGTTCTTGTCTTTGCAGATAAGCGAGTGTTTTTGTTAAGCGTGTGCTCATTTCTTACACAGCTAGTGAAGGAGCCTGAATATTGCACTCAGTCGCAAGACTCAGATTTCTAGTTCCAGTAACAACCGATTTCAGGCCTAACAAATCTGTAACAATCGGATAGTCCGAAGAACCATTACGAACAATCAAGCACTGACATTCCATTTTAGGGTTCAAAGACACAATCAGAGATGGATTGAGCGCCGATGATCCATCCCCAACAGCAATCGATGTCGCCTTTCCATCCACCTGAGATGGAGATCTACTAAGAAGCTTAAAACCCGGTGGTGGCGATCGAGACCTCCTCCCCGCTATCTTCATGGTTGTATTGGGCTTTTCTTAGCTTTAGAAGATAACAAGGAAGAGAGATGGGTTTCATGTAGCAGGGAGATGAGAGAATGGATAGAGAGGATTTTGTGTGAGAATTATGACAAAATTTAGTGGGAGATGGAGAAGGGGGAGATTAGGGCTTGGAGGTCTTTAGCGGGTGTATGAATTTTTGGGCAACATTTAAGTGGGAAACTAAAACATAAAACGATACTTTGAAGATGACACAGATTTTTTAAGGTGTACTTCGTGTTTTTTTTAAATTTATGACAGAGATTTTATGACGCGCAAACTTTAGTGGGAGATGGAGAAGGATGAGATTAGGGCTTGGAGGTCTTTAGCGGGTGTATGAATTTTTGGGCAAAATTTAAGTGGGAAACTAAAACATAAAACGACACTTTAAAGATGACACATATTTTTAAGGTGTACTTCGTGTTTTTTTTTAATTTATGACAGAGATTTTATGACGCGCAAAATCGCACGTCATTTACTCTTAAGATTTTATAATTTATGACAGATTTTTAATGACACACATTGTCAGGACCAAATTTGAGCCTATTGTTGTTGGTTTTCTTCTTTGAAGAAGATTCTGCGCTTTTATTTTCTTCCAAATTCTTGGGCATTGCAATAACAGGTTCAGCAACTTGAGGTTTAAATACCCCAGTCTTTTCAGTGTAAGCAGCATTTTTAGTTGAGACATTCTTCATCTTATTCTTTGCGGGTTGCTTAACTGATGTAGACGAACTTGCACCAGCTTAACCGGCCGATGGAGTTGAGTTGCATGATTGAAACAGCTTGATGGAAGACATCGGTGTAACTTGAGATGGGATCATTTCAGGTGCAGGAGCCGAAGAGATCACCTTACCATTGGTGATTGTGACAAAATGTTGTGTGTCACCCATGGGTTTACCATCACCCAAACTTAGCTTATTTTGTGCATCAGCAGTCAGCTCATTGACAAGAGCAGTTTGGCTAGAACCTGAGTTAGCATTTTTAGCTTTGGACCTTTGCCTTTTGGGAACTTTAGGTTTCATTGAAACAGATTTTCCTTTAAGCATTGTTTGAGTTTCGCTAAAATTTGAAGTTTGAGAGATTGTCTCATTATCGGTTATTATTTTAAAAAACTCAGATTCTGCCTTCTGCCTAACCATATCTTCAGATATGCCAGTATCAAATGACTGTAATGAGCTAGACTCAAAGTCATTCAAGTTTAATGCACTTTCAACAGATGGAAGGCTTGAGCCACTTTCGTAGCCAGACAGTTTTTCTTCCATTTGCTGAATTTCAGACTTGCTTGGAACAGACTCATTATTCAAAAACCTGATGTGGCTTCGGGAATTTATTTTAGTAAGTTCAGGTATTTGAAAATAGTTATAATTGAGTGGATGCTCAACAACAGCATCATCAATTTTGCGGGTTAAACCCAAACCATTTTGTACTCGTTTAAAAATATCCTTAGCCACATCACCTGCCAGGTTAGAAGGATTAAGTCTCATCAAATCAATTATTTCCCGAGCTTGAACATAGTTCTTGCTTAGGGTTGAAAAGCGAGTCACTAAATCCTCCAACTGAGTTCGAAGAGATATTTCAGTATGTTTCATAACCTCAATATCATCCTGCAAGGACTTTATTTTGGCCAGGAAATCCTGTTCCTTAGCTTGCATTGACTTGACCAGACATTCACTCACTATTGCCTTTTCAACTAACTCTTCGTTATAAAGGCGATACCGAGCAACTTACTTTACACAGGACTCTGAGCATAAAAGGGATTTTACCGTATCGGGTATGAGTTTCTTTTGTCGGTTTATTGATTTTTGCTAGCATCAGATTCAACTTTGGAGGAGCCTTCAACAGTGCTGGTCACAAAAGCAGCATCTTTAGAAATTTCATCCACATCAGCCATGAGTGCAAAATCAGTCGGATAAAGCGGATCAAAGAAGGAATCTTCCTCAATCTTGGGCTCATCAGATGAATTCACCATTAATGCATAATCCACACTTGCCGATGCTTGAGTCTGATTGGACCATGTGTAGTTAGGATCACTCAGAGACACGAGTGCTTTCTCTGGGTTGTCAGCACGCTTAGCAGAGTTGGAACTAGAACCCTGGTGTGTAGTACCAGCAGGTTGTGACTTCTGATATGAATAGTCGCCCTGATTTTGACTCGAATTATTGTTCCCACCAGATGTCACAGGGATCTGTCTCAGTTTTGGCTTCTTACACTCACGTGCAAAATGTCCCAGACCTTGACAGTTGTAACACTGGGCTTTCGATTTTTTAAAGCCAATAGTAGCACCAGGTTGAGATTGGAAAACTTTCCTCCCAGTTTTCTTGAAGAATTTCCTAGTGCGGGCAGCAATCATACCAAGTTGCCACTTGATATCCATTTCTTCGATATCATCAGCAGGAATTTGATCCAGGTCTTCTTGGCACAAAGACATGCCCTCAATACATCCAGACATTTGGGAAGCCAGGCATGCTACAAGAGCATTACACATCTCCTGATCTTTGTCATTTAGGCCAACAGATGAGGTTCCAGATGGGTAGGCAGCAGATGACTGAATCACAGGTGTGACTGGCTGTTGAGCAACGAAGGCAGTCTGACAAACAGGTTGTTGAGGTGAAACTTGAGCAGCAGCTTGAACAGAAGAGCAGGACCCACCAGCAAAGTAAGGAAATTCGAGGTCAGTCTCATTAGGAGCAACGAAGGCAGCATTTGGAACAACCTCAGTGGCCCTTTTATTTGTAACTTTCCCCATAAGTGAATTACCATCTCTTTCAATAGCAGCAATTTCATAGCCTCTTACTTTGTCACTAAGATCCATGTAGTCCACAGTGGCTAAGTCACTGCTTTCAAGCATGTAGATGACATGTGGAGCAAAGTCTCAAGGAAGTGACTTCAGAATTTTCTTAGATATGGCTGGCATCTCAGGTCGAATTTGGTTATTTTGCATTTCACATATGAGTCTGCATAACTTTGTCACATGAGTCTCAAAGGAGTCTCCAGCAGTGTGAGCAAAGGTGTTGAAACGCAGTTTGAGAGAGTCCAGTCTCCTCTCTTTACTCTCAAGGTTTCCCTCATACTTTTTCTCAAGTGCAACCCAGATTTCAATAGCAGAGGTTGCTTCAGTGAAATGAAAAGCAATGTCATCAGACAGTGCCATTTTGATGCACCCGAGAGCATGTTTGTCAACCTTCGTCTGGTTATGTTCAGCAAGAGTGTAGTCCTCAGGTTTCTTTGGAACACGCCTTTGGGCAGGTGGAGGATCAGCTCCAGCAACAGTGGGCACTGGTTCCACATAAAAGACCTTAGGACCACATTTCACTGAGGTCAACAGATCATAATCCACATACTCAAGGTGACACTGAAAGTTTTTCTTCCAATCATCATAATTTGCAGCCCCAAGCAATTTAGGAGGCCAGTTATTTCCCTGGAACATTTGATTTGCAGAGGTAAACTCAGACATGGTGAAACAAGTGGTGTTTCTTCACAAAAGAGCTTAATGGGTCAAACGGGTCGAGAATTCAGAAACTTTCTTCAACGGATGCAAGATTGAGGTTAATTGCTTAAACCTACAAAACAAACATCATGAAGCTTATTTAGTTTGAATCAATCAAGTAATTAAGTCAAATTTGAAATTTTCAAATTTTCAAGACTTAGAAAATTTTCCAGCCATGTTCTTGAGCATAATCACTAGGTCAAAATCAAATTTCACGAAATCATATTTTTATTGCACCAATAGCTTAGGAATTTGCTTAGGAACAGATTTGTTAACTACAACAAACTCCAAAAACCACTTAATCTATGTGAAATCGGATCAAACAATGATTCTTATGAAAAACTTCCAAGAACACAATTTTTGCTCTAAAATCTTCAATACTTGATGTTTTTGAGTGATTCAAGTTGCTATCATCCCTGAATCATGAGTCTAACATGTATGTATGTTCAATTTTGACTCAAAATCAGTGGAAGATGGACTTTATTTTTCAAAAGAAACGCACAGCACGTATGCTCTGTGTTCGCATAAATCTGGAAATCTCTAAAATTGACCCATTTATTGTGATTATTGATGAAATCTAAGCATTCCAACAGATTCCTTATGAAATTTCGTTCAAAATGGTTCAAGGAATCACACAAACAACTAGATTTGATGACTTGAATGAGTGATTCTTCAAGTGTTTAAGAAAACTCAAGAACATGAAGAACAATGGCTCTGATACCATTTGTCAGGACCGATTTCACGTCGAGAATCCCGATCTTGAGCAAGAACGAAGATGAGATGAGGAGACGGGATGATGAGAATCAAAGATAAACTATAACAAGAAATAATAAATCAAACGATTCATTGATTATTGCTGAATGATTACAACGAACCGAATGATTACAAACTCGTCATAGGAAATCCATGGTCACATTGGGTTGAGCTCAAACCCAATGTGTGACTCTCTCTCTCTAGAATGGTGCTCACTCACTCTAAGAATCATCTCTTATTCTTTCCTTATTCTCTCATTTTCTCAAATGAGCACACTCACCGTATATATAGAGAGCCCATGTGCTCACTAGCCCACTAACTAGTAAAACACAAATAAAATGAGCTTATTACAAATAACTAACTAAAGTAAATTATTAATAAAATCAAAATTTATTTTATTAATATGAAGCTTGACTCGCTCGAACTGATCTTTCGTTGACATTTATGTTGACCGTTGACTCGAACAGTTGACTTTTCAAGAAAACGTCTTCGGTCCAAACTTGCAAGCCTCGAGCATCACAACCCGCGTCTCTGAATCAAATCACAATGGATTCTTCAACCGAATTATTCGAGAATAGATTTGATGGCGTCAATCACACTTATTAAAAGTTCCAACAAATCTTGGCGATTTGGACACTGGTCTTAGAGATCTGGATTTTTCTTGGAGATCTCGCTGATAAGCCTTGGAGATCTCGTTTGTTCTTGGAGATCTAGCTGATAAGCCTTGGAGATCTCGTTTGTTCTTGGAGATCTTGTTGATAAGCCTTGGAGATCTCGTTTGCTCTAGGAGATCTCGCTGCTAAGCCTTGGAGACCTCACCAACCTTGGCGACCTCACTAAGCTTTGGTGATCTGGGAGTTGCTCTTGGCGACCTCACCAAGACTTGGTCATCTGGGAGTTGCTCTTGGCGACCTCACCAAGATCCTGGCAATCTGGGTTTTGTTCTTGGCGACCTCACCAAGACTTGGTCATCTGGGAGTTGCTCTTGGCGACCTCACCAAGATCCTGGTGATCTGGGAGTTGCTCTTGGCGACCTCACCAAGACTTGGTGATCTGGGAGTTGCTCTTGGAGACCTCATCAAGATCCTGGCGATCTGGGAGTTGCTATTGGCGACCTCACCAAGACTTGGTGATCTGGGTTTTGTTCTTGGCGACCTCACCAAGGCTTGGCGACCTCACCAAGTGTTCTTGGCGATTTCACAGTTGTTCTTGGCGATCTAATCAGTCTGATGACATAAATTTCACTAACCTCAATAACATTTTCTTGATTTCAGTGCAATCACGACCTGTGCTCTCTCCAGTATAAATAGCAACACTAGAATAACCCTAAACGAGCTTCTGGACGGGTGTTTGAAGAGAGAGAGAGCACTTGTGTGTGAAAACCCTCGTGTTATTGAGTTTCAGAGGCGAAATCTAAGGATTTCAACAAGCAAACACTATGATTTGATCATGGATTCATGATTTCCGCACTTGAATCTGTGTATTGGATGAGTAAATGCTCAAATTTGGTCCTGAAAAATGGTATCAGAGCCATTGTTCTTCATGTTCTTGAGTTTTCTCAAAAACTTGAAGAATCACTCATTCAAGTCATCAAATCTAATTGTTTGTCTGATTCCTTGAACCATTTTGAATGAAATTTCACAAGGAATCTGTTGGAATGCTTAGATTTCATCAATAATAACAATAAATGGGTCAATTTTAGAGATTTCCAGATTTATGCGAACACAGAGCATACGTGCTATGCGTTTCTTTTGAAAAATAAAGTCCATCTTCCACTGATTTTGAGCAAATTCTTAAACTATTGGTGCAATAAAAACTTGATTTCGTGAAATTTGATTTTGACCTAGTGATTATGCTCAAGAACATGGCTGGAAAATTTTCTATGTCTTGAAAATTTGAAAATTTCAAATTTGACTTTATTGCTTGATTGATTCAAACTAAATAAGCTTCAAGATGTTTGTTTTGTAGGTTCTGAGCAATTAACCTCAATCTTAGCATCCGTTGAAGTAATTTCTGAGATCTCGACCCGTTTGACCCATTAAGCTCTTTTGTGAAGAAACACAACTTGTTTCATCATGTCTGACTTTAACTCTGGAAATCAAATGTTCCAAGCGAATAACATGCCTCCAAAACAACTATGGGGGTTGCAACATGGATCGGAAGTCAACCACCGGAGGAGCTCAATCTTGGGAATCGATTGGTTTCGTGGCAATGCAAGAAGCAGTCAACCATGTCTACTTCACCTGCTGAAGCGGAATACATTGCAGCTGCCTCCTGCTGTTCTCAAGTCCTCTGGATCCAGAATCAGCTTCTGGACTACGGTTTGAATTTCATGTCCACCCTTATTAACATAGATAATACTGCTACCATGTTCATTGTTAAGAACCTTGTTCAGCACTCTAAGACCAAACACATGGAGATTAGGCATCACTTTATTAGGGACTGTCATGAGAAAAAGCTTATTACCTTAGTTCATGTTTCCTCTGAAAATCAACTTGCAGATCTCTTCACCAAGGGATTTGATGTTTCTAGGTTTAATTGCCTAGTTCAATAAGTAGGAATGATTAACTTTGAGTAAGCTCACCTTTAGGTTCCTTTTAAGTTATTGCCTTAGTCTTAGGTTGTGTAGTCTTAGAGGTATCGTCTGTGTTCGCTTTCTTGTCGTGCAATAATCTCGTTATAGAAAACCCAAAAAGATTTTATTTTGTTTCAATCTTTCTAACACCAAATTGAAAAGCCAAAAAGATTTTGTCTTTAAAATTTTGGATGAAAACACAAAAAGATTTTACCTTTAGTTTCTTTGAATCTTGTTAAGTTTTTGGTCATCTTTTATTGACTATCAATAAGACATTTCATAAAGTGTTAATCAAATCTTCAGAAAATACCAAAAATATTTTATCTTATTTTTATTTTGAGTCTTTGTGACAATCGGTCAAGCCTAAACTGGCTCACGGTTGAAAAATTAGAGAAAATCACAAAAATTTTAGAAAATAAATAAAAATCACTAAAAATAGAATCGGGTCATTTCAAACAACTTTTGTGAAGACACTTGTTGGATACCTGATGAAAAAGTCAAAATCTTGAATTTTTAGTGATGCTTTAATAAATACAGAAAAATTGAAGAAAATTCCAAAAATTTGCAAAAATAAATAAAAATCACTAAAAATAGAATCGGGTCATTTCAAACAACTTTTATGAAGACACTTGTTGAA
>JBCNJP010000007.1:87238741-87241241 GCA_039602395.1 Deinandra increscens subsp. villosa | reverse complement strand
GTCAAGGAAGGTAGGGTCAAGAATCCTCTTGACGCGCAAAATGCGCGTCATCTGCTTCTTGACGCGCGAACAATGACGCGCATTTTATGACGTGCAAAGCGTGTCATAAAAAGCGTGTCAAGGAAGCCCCCGTCATAAATATGCTTATGACACGCATAAATGCGCGTCATGAGTTATAACAAAATTTAAAAAAAAATATTTTTGTAGATTCACTAATTTCCACATTAATGACAATCAACCTCCTAATCAAAATACAATACACTTGTAGCAAAATAATACATTTCATATATAGATCTAACTACATGTAACCTTAGCTTCTTCCATCTCCATACTTGCATTATCAAGCCCATCTACAAAAAGGTAAAAGGATGGTCAAAAGCGATTTCTGAAAACCGTATGCTTCTGCTATGGCGCCTCAGCCTCCCTTGCTACTTCTTCTGCTTCTGCTATGGCGGCTTCCGTCTGTTAAATATAGATTTCATTAAAACATTCAATCGAGCTTAAGCTCGTTTACAAACCATTGACCTTTCATTTGTTAAATATAGATTTCATTTACATTTCATGACAGTAACATATATGATGTTTCATGTTAAACAGTCATGCTATCTTAACATGATCTTTTAGTTTCTTGAAATCTTGATAACCCAGGTAGTTAAATCGGCCTATCATAACGAGATAACATAACTCGGATACAAATCAAAGTAAAACTAAAAAAGCATCAAGATTAATCCTAGATTGACACCCCCACAACAAGCACAACCAATCTGATTCCTAGATTACTTCTACAAATAAATTCGAAACAGCATAAACATACATAATTCAAGATCCTATGTTACAAGGATACCAACCTGACAAATTCCATTTCAATTAGCCGTTTTCAGTTGCGGAGCATGTTCATGGTGGAGTTGCTGCTGTTGTTGGCTAGCGTTGTTATAGGAACCTGGTTGCCGATGAAGAGGACTACTGCCACTATCGTCAGATGACTCGCCTGATGGTCCATCAGATGCTGGACTAGCACCAGGCACTGACCCACCACCACCACCACCAAAAGTCAACATGTTTGCAGGTGGTGGTGTCACAGTGGGCCTGCTATTCGATTTAGGCTTTTTGGCATCTGCAATGAAGCTACCAACAACCACCTGATAGAAAGACAACAATCAACACAATTTTACTTGATGCCATAGATGTGTGTGTGTGTGTGTGAGGGAGAGGGAAAGAGAGAGGGAGGACCTGTACAGGTGTTGCTGCAACCAGCGACCTAGCAACTCCACCGCCTAAAAC
Source organism: Deinandra increscens subsp. villosa (assembly GCA_039602395.1). NCBI lineage: Eukaryota > Viridiplantae > Streptophyta > Magnoliopsida > Asterales > Asteraceae > Deinandra > Deinandra increscens. Next base: position 87,239,960 of record JBCNJP010000007.1, on the reverse strand, counting down.
CCGACCATCTGAACCTGCAAGGGAAACACTCAATCCACTTGATCTGATGGTTTGGTTACCATCACTGTCTGCCAGCATGTACATGCCAAGAAATTGTTAAACCCAATAATAAAGAAGAAAAAAGACTTAACTGAACTATCCCAACCATTTTTTTGGCACAGAAAGCTTGAGCTTTCGAGAATCCAGCCTCAAAGTCACCATTTCACCATACTGAACCCCTATTCTGTGGGTTTAAAGATGAGGGCTTTACTTGTCCCTTTTACAATCTGATTTTGTCAAAGCCAGAGAAATGTACAGCACCGAAAGCATAACATACAACATAATGAGATTTAAAATATTCAACTTATTATGATTTGATATACTATAAGCAGTTTGAGGGTGTTTGGATTATTATTTTAGGCTGAAGTATGCATCAGATTTGAATAAACAGTTTTATTAGATTGTTTATAGTTTGAATGTGGTTCTTTGGTTTAAAGGGAAGTAAGAATGTTGTATTTGGTTTTATGTCATATAGGAACCATTTTGACCCTTTTTTTATTAATACTAATCCATTGTTTTGATGTGAATGTAAGATAAAACCAACAGATCCCTATGCCAATTTAATATAATAACCAAAACATGTATCAAAACACTAACTGATAAGCAAAACATGTATGAAAACAAAAACAGATCCCCATGTTCTACCAGAAAACCAGACCTGGTATTTTACAACACAAACAAAGCATACCAAAATTGGAAGTCGACACTTTAAAGCAAATAAAAACAACTAAGAGCATAGACAAACGAAAAAAATACTAAGATTGATTTGAACACAGAATTGACAACCAATTTACAACTAATTGTGACATTAAACTGTGGTGTGATCACTTATAAACATTAATCCTAGTTTCTTTAAACTGTGATCACTAAAAAATTTAGAAGAACAAAAAAACTCACATTACAAACATGTTAATCCTACTTTCACACATCACTCTTAAATTCAACAAAAACACTAAATTGAAACTATTCAATCACTTAAATTACTTCTGAAAAGATCATAAAACCTTTCTGAAAACTATGATCATTTACAGATTTTGATGAACAATATATCATAAAAACAAAAAACAACATTTTCTGTATCTTCAACTGTACACCAGGTAGTAGTCAATTTCATACCATCATGTATCATCAAATTTCTTGAGTTAGGATAAGACATTTCCACAAAAACTATATATGCATA
>JBCNJP010000007.1:87221241-87233741 GCA_039602395.1 Deinandra increscens subsp. villosa | reverse complement strand
GGCTGGATTTACTACTACCTCGTCCATTGAGTATAAGAGAGCAAATGATGGTATAGCAATGAACATCGGGATGATACTAGGAAATATGGTCCGAAGAATCTCGATAGTAGTTCCATGAACAATCCTTTGCGGGATTGGATTTTTTTCTTTTTGGAAATGCCATAAAGCGCGAACCAAGATCCGTGAGACGAAAACCAAAATAAGAATGAGGAAGAAAAAGATATCGTGATGTAAGTCTATTATTCCTTGCATCATAGGTGTTGCTGCGTCTTGAGATCCTAATTGCCATGGTTCCGCTGCATCACAAGGAGCAATTGTGAGAAATAGCCATTCTAGAACAATCATTTGATCTGTTTCATTCTTTGACTGCTCTGCTCCCCCAAAAAAATGGAGAGACTTGTTCTTGCTCTTCCAATTCAAGAAGACTTATTTCGCCGGTTGGTCCAACCAAGAAAGACATGGGAATTTTGGGCGTCAGATTCTTCTTCTTCTCTTACTTACGATATTTCGAGTTGGATGAACAGATCGCTCCTAAAAGCAGCCGTGTGATCTTATATACGATACCACCGGACGCGCCCCAGCTTCAAGCGAGCTCACCCTATGGACCTTGCTGAACTAGATTCCCTGCTGAGGTAGAGTGCCTGAAAGAGAAAGAAGAGCTTACTAAGCCAAAAAGCTGAATATAGAGCCAAACATGCGGTTTTTTCTCGTCAAGCAGCAATCAAATCCTGGGAAAAAGGTAGGGTAGAATCGCCGAGTCGTCTAGCACCCTCAACTCCACAATCACAATATTTGTGAATAAAAAAGGTGGTTTGCTGCTGTCCCCGGCATTGGAAAGACCTGACAAAGAATCCTTCTATTGGGAAATGTGCTATATGGAGGTTTTTTTTTATGATTGTTGACGTACTGACTCATGCTCAGGATCCGCTTATGGTGGTTCGGCTTGCTTCTCTGTTGGCATTTCCTAGACCCAAGACCGACTAATATTATAATACTGCATGCAGAATGGATAGCACAGGTCGGAGGGGAAGAAGAAGGGAAGAGTACAATGGAAGGGGCCTAGGAAGATGTTCAACAACCATCTCCTTTCCGTCCAGAATGTAGTGTAGAAAAGCAAAGAATCTTTCCTGCTTCAGAGCTATTCAGAGCTAATAGGATAGGTATTCTATTTGAAATAAGGGGGCTACCCTAAGGTGGGATGGTGTGTCAGTAAACACGCAGTGGTTAAGGGCATAGACCTCTAGACAAGACAGATTAAATTGTGGGTTCCACCCGCTTCCAGTCGAGTTTGATAGATTCCGATAGAGTCACCGCTCGCTTTTGCTTTTGACAAGATGCCCTAGTCCTTTTGGTAAGCGTAAGCATTTCGTAAGCAGAAAAAACTAGATATTAAACTCCCGGTATCAGTTACAATGCTCACTATTACGGATCCCACGACGACAGCTCCCGCTGAAGCAATTGTTGCTGCGGAGGTAGCTAAATTACCTATCCGCTATAGACGGAAAAGGCATGCTGTGGCGGACTTAAATAAACCTTAGTTGAAAAACGGTTTTTTTCTTGGTGGACCAGAAAGAAATTATTGACCTTGATATAACCCTTTTTATACCGGAGTAAATGAAGACTCCTAGAATGGCACGCACGAAGAAGCCTACTCAGAGTAGGAATCCCGCACATTATAAAAAAAGGAAAATGGACCTGCAACTACCTTAGACTTTCTTTAAGGAAGATTGCAAATAAGAGCTGATCCTATAATTGTAATAGTAAGATTAGGATCCCGACTCATCTGTAAATTTAAGGCATATAAGGTAAATACATAGATATAGGGAAACTTACGTATACTATACCTATAGGATCCTTTCTCTTATGAAAAGGAAAACTACGGGATAGCTATGCCGCAGTCAAAAAGACATATTGATGGATATGTACTAAGCCAGCTCTTTATACTAAGGCATATAAAAAATGTCGATATAGGGAGTCTTTGCTGTTTACTGTTTACTTTACCTTTACCCAGCTTAAAGAACTGTGCCATAAATTCATAAGAACTGCTATTTGTAGAGCTTCTATAGCTTCGAGCCCTTTAGTTCGTTATCAAGCGTATAGCTTAGAGGGTGATCGCTGGCCACAAACTTGCAAGAGTCAGCTATTTGTTCACATTCAAGCATTCGTTCCCCACGTTCGAGCTAGTCGAATCAGTACTTATTGTTATACCGTTCGTGCCCCTCAGAGCCACTTAACTCGCTTTCAAGAATCAAAATCCTGCTTCCAATTAATAGACTGAAATGAAAACTTTTCAAGATGTTATGGAGGGTTTAAAAGTCATCGGTGCTGGAACTGCTACAATTGCTTTAGCTGGAGCTGCAGTCGGAATTGGAAAGATATTCAGTTCGTTGATCCATTCAGTAGCACGGAGTCCGTAATTGGATACTAAATTGTTTGGTTATGCCATTTTAGGCTTTGCTCTCACGGAAGCCATTGCCTTGTTTGCTCTTATGATGGCCTTTCTGATCTTATTCGTATTCTGAGATTCGCTACCGTCAGTAGCCTTCCTCCCAAGGCGAGCGAAGTGACGTGAGGCGAGCGTCTGAGTGAGTTGAGTGAGGAAGTGAGGGCCCTGAGGAAGCGGAGGGAGCGAAAGCTGGATCGGGTTTCACGGTTGTGTTGGTTAATGCCCAACCACCTTCAAGAAGGCAAAGAAGTCAACTTCATAACCTTTTCCATTATCAGTAGCAGCAGTGGACGAATCGAGACAATAAAAATACAGGTAGGAATCTGCTTATCTACTTGCCTTTCAACCTCAGAGCATTCAGTTCAGGTACCGCAGCGGTCGACGACTTGGCTGGGGCAGATCTTCACTCATTATCCTTCTTCGAACCTTTTGGTATGTATTGCCCCCTAACTATAGATCAGATCCAGCAGACGAGAAAGAAAATTCCGCACTGCTGCTGAGTCGTCGGACTTATCCACCAAGGGATTCGTGGAATTTCTGTGGATTGCGTTGGGGGAAATCTACCAAAGCTAGGCAGATAGATAGACTCCTTTCCCGCTGCTAAGGGAGAGCAAGAAAGAGAAAAATTATTGTTTTTTAACCAGCGCCCCCTTTTGGGTATGCAGGTACTAAGAGTCCTCTCACTACCAACCAGCAGACATCATCTGGCTGGGTCTTGCCGGTATCAACAACGAGAAAAAAACTACCAAATGGAAACAGCAACTAACTATGGCTCTTGGTGGGCCCAGACAACGTCCTAGGCGTAGGGGAGATCGGAGCAACAGGTAACGCCTAGACGACGTTTTCATTCCTGGGCTGCAGTAAGTAGATCGAGAGGTCGTTTCGCCCCCTGTCCCCGAATATGGGTAATATGTTCTCATACAATGTTGCTCCAATCTGACCTAGCTGGCGAGCGATCCCAGTTCGCGACAGAGAACAAGACAGCAAGCGAGCGTACCTTTGTTCGCTTCTTCTCCACCAAGCACGGAAGTTTAAGGATAACTGTAGGTCGGTGGCTACCTAAGGAAACTCCGATTCGATCCGCCCCCCGGCTGGGAGGCATCTACCTCATCCCGATCACAAGGAGAGGTTCACTATGATGGGGGGTACTTCTTTTTTTCCCTTCCGGAAAGAATGAAATGCATAGGGGACCATCCTTTTGTTGCGGCATGCTCCTCAGATTTACGGATTCACAGGGGGCCTCAGGCCCTACTTAGTTGACTGACAATGACAAAGGCTTGCGAAACTAAGTAGGGCCTTTTGAATTGAATCTTAAGTAGTCTATCAGTGGTGCAAAGCTAATTGCCCCTTTTCAGTAGGGGGCGAAAGGTTAGACCTTAGAAAGTCAGCGAACAGTGGTTCTGCTATGTAGGTATGGCGTTCCCCCTTGACTCTCCTAACGTCGAGCTAAGTGATTTCGTAACCTTTTCGTAGCGTAGTAGAATGAAGGCTACGCACCGACGCTCTCTTTTCTATTAGCCTAAGCGTCTTCGCTAACTCGCTCGCCTACTATACCCTACTATACCACTTTTAGGGTAGGCTAGGCTAACTCAGCCGCTTACTTCTACTAATGTAGGGCTAAATAGCGCCTTTTCTTTTTAAAACAACCAATTTTCATTATTGCGAACCTATAGGTCCTTAGTAGCGTTGACAAAGAAGAACAGCCGGTTAAAAGACAACGAATCTTTTTCTTTCTATCTTCATTATATATCTTTTTATATAGAATAATGAATAATAATGAAAATGTTAGGCCAGCTTGACAAGCCTCTTGATCTGAGGTGCGAAGATCAAGATATCTTTTTTATGACTTCCATTCCACTTATCGATCCCGGCCCAGAAAAGTGACCGACCAGGGCCCTATTGATGAATGAAAGAAAGGCTTTATGAGCCCTGTAAGCCCACACCTGTGTAGAGTGGATCGTTCAACACCTGCGGCACAAACCCATTTTTGACCTATTGGTCCTAGTATCATAGGCGACCGAACGGCCGCCCCCTAATTACTAGACCGACCTGCTATAATAATTCCATAAACACCTAGCGAAGATATGGCAAACAAATAAAGTAGCCCTATGTTCGGATCTGACAATACCATACCATAATCAAAAGGTACAACGGCCCGAGCGACCAGACTTAACATAAATGTAGCCACTGGAGCCATTCTAAAAAGGGAGAAATTTGCACTACTTGGTGAAATAGGTTCTTTTATAATCAATTTAAAACCATCTGCTAGAGGTTGTAACAATCCAAACGATCCCACTACATCAGGACCCTTTCGACGTTGCACAAAAGCCATTACTTTACGTTCAGCTAGCACTAAAAAGGCTACTCCTAGTAGAAGTGGTAGAATTATTCCAAGTATTTCAGCTGGAACTGCTATGTACATTTTCGATTTTCTATTCACTCATGATCTGGCCTAGTCGACCCGATCATGATATTTCACTCATGATCTGGCCTGGTCGACCCAATCATGATATTGAAGGATGGGACCTTTTCTCGAAAAAGAAAGGAGATTCTATTTCTTCTTCCAAGCCCTTCTTAGAAGATGCAGTCAGTAAGCTCTCACTTATCTTCTTCATTTACGAAAATAGATAGATAAGAAAAGATGTCAGCCTCTCTTTTCTCGCGGAACACTCACTTAATGGGGCTCTTTGAATTGGAAGACAACGACAAAAGTGAAAGAAGGAGGTCTATTTCGTTGATCGATGTCAATGGACCAAGAAATATGTCCTTTGCTGAAAGCTCATAGGGTAAGAAGAATTGAAAGGTAGGTTTTGTCAGTGATTAAATGGAAAAGTCAGCTGGAGCGAAAACCAATCAAACTCAGAAAGATAGGTAGATCGAGCGCGCTGAGGGAAATTCGAGAGATCCGGAGACATGGCCACTACTGGCCTACGGTCCTTGCAGATTACATAGCACATGCTAAGAGCTGCGATGCCTGCCAGAGGTATGCAGGAATCCAGCACAAGCCGGCTTCCGAGTTATACCCGATTATAAAGCCTTGGCCATTTCGAGGGTGGGCCATGGATATCATCGGAAAGATCTATCCCAGATCTTAAAGAGGTCATACTTTTATCCTAGTATAGTAGCTACGGCCCAGCCTTCTCCACCTTCTGCCCTGTAAAACCCTTTCTCTGCCCAGAGATAAACCACTCCCCTGGCCTCCTGGTCTCGACTATTCAAAGTTCTGTCCATTTCACCGATACGCAGGCCGTACCATCGAAGAGTGTCATACTTTGCGTGATGTCATCTAGATGAAAATCTTCTCAATTGGAACGAAGTTAAGGCATACCTTAAAGCCGCCAATGTCACTGAAGCTACTGGGGATCTATACTAATCCAATGCCACAACATCAAGGGGGACAAGTCACCACTCAGGGACCTACACCGGTACAAACTAATCCAGGACTTTCTGCCAGCGCTAACACCATCCGAGCTTGCACTGCCGCTCGAAGAGAGATGCCTGTGAGACCCTCTCAAGTTCTTTCATTCGAAGGAGGTTCTGAGAATTCAAAAGTCCGAAGTCACTTTCTTTGTCCCTAGGAATCTAAGTTCCAAAAGCAGACGAAATCACTATGGAACCGGACCTCCTCGCTGCCGCTTAATTCATTACCAGGAAGAGGCAAATTCGCTTTTTTAGTAAGCCCTATTAGCTAGTAAGGGTGGGTTGAAAAGGTAAAGAAGGAAGAATGGATCCGAACGAATGCATGGGCAGGTGAAATGAGCCCTTTTTTTTGAATCCCCTCGTCACCTACTAGTGAGCCAGGGACGCCTCTCGTTCCTCTTCCCCCATTTGACAACCTTATCTCGTTCGGATGATTCTCTGAAACCCCCTTAACTAAGAGATAGAAAGGCGAAGGGAATTTCCATCGCGAAGGCTAGCTGACTTCGATACTGAATGAACTCGCATGCTGGAGAACCGATGAGAGACATAGTCGATGCCAATATAGCTGTAATTTCACACTTGAGCTTTTCCCTTCGAAGAGTTTCTCTTTCATTTCAAAAGTGGTATCTCCCCAATGGAGAAATGATGCTAGCCCTTTTTCCTTCGATGACAGAGATTGAAATGGAGAAAGTGGATTCTCCCTAATGGTGAAATGATACTTATTTCTAGATTTCACTGATTTCAGTGATTGAACTGATGGCAACTAGCGAGCAATCTTACTCAATAGGGGCTTTCCATCTTAAAAGCCTTCCTTCTTGCTTGCTTGTGAGAAGGCTTTCTTGCGTTCTTGCTTAGCTTATTTCAAAGGGGAGGCAGTGGACCAATAAGCTAGCTGTCCCAACCAAGACAGGAGCTAGCCTCTTATCTTAAAGGCTATCGATTTCCTCCTTGAGGAGCAAGGAAGATCAGAGGTCACACTGGAAAGCTATCAACTAACCTGTAAGAAGACTCTTTCTTGGGGCTTCTTCTTAGTCCGTTAGGTAGTTGCCTAGAGCTTAACTAGACCGAAGGGAATAACGACCAGTCTTCCTAGCGATGTACAATTCTTTTGGTATATGAAATCTCGATGTCTAGGTCAATTCAATATCGAACAGAAAGGTAGCAATTCTTTTGGCACAGTCTTTTGGTATATGCAATTGAGAAGCCAAAGTCAGATCTCTGGCCTGCATTCGAGGCTACTCTTTGGATCTCGCCAACCAAGGCTTGGTTAGTCTCATTGTGCTTAGCAACTATGGGCTCAAGGGTGACTATGACTTCTCTGGCCACTTGTTTGGCCATCGGTGCCACTGTAGCTGACAAGGACTGGTTTCTATTTAAGAGAACTCTATCAGCCTCTCGATGTGTCCTTTCGCTAACATAGGTACCAACCTTGTTAACTGTACCAAAGTATGGTTTCACAGTCACGCCTCCATGACTCCTATATTTGTTCAGTTTCTCGTTTATATCTATCGGTCATTTCTTGAATCTGTTTATCGAAGTACTCATTTACGGCCTGGTGATTTCTATCTAACATGGCCTTCTGCTCGAGTGACCAGACCTACTTCATTATCTGCTGGTACTTCCTGATTCGAAGACAGACTCTGGGGATTTCCAGTGTCTTCGAGGGCCTAATCCCCTACTTGAGACGATGAAGGAAGCACTTCGGCATCGGCAGCGGTAGTTACAGGATCATCGGATAGCTATGAAAAGCATCTAGGAAGAAAGGACCGAGCTGATTCTATAGCTGCCTATTCTGTAACGATTCTATCACAACTTATTCTTTCTTCTTCACTTGCAAAGAACCTATTTGATTCAATTGCAGCTCCTTCTATGCTATCAATCCCATTTTGTTCACAGCGTCCTCTTCTGGGAAGGAATTGATGGAAGGAATCGGAAGTAAGGCTTGACTTTCCCCGTTCTTTGTCTTCTAGGCGTCGGAGGGGAATGAAATTCCTAATGGTTCTCCGCCTTTTAACCCTTGGCAGGGGAGAAGGTACGAACTTCGCGTCTCTAATGGAACGAACGAAGTGAAACGAAGTTCCGCAAGGCACTTAAACAAAAGGTATTACTTAAGGCAAGGAAAGCGCCAAATTGGACTGCCTTCTTTGTAGACTTCTTCTGTCCTGACCTGCTCTGAGCTTCCTGGAAATGGGTATTAAACAAAGGACATAGTCGGATAGGTAAAACCTATTTTTTCGAGTGAAAGGCCTTATTGTTATGAGGGTAAACCTCCTCACCAGGCTACTAAGTGCCAAACTCTCCTCTATAATAAGGGTGGGGTATCCGAATCGACCTCCAACACTTATTCCGGATATCGTGATCTTGGATCCAGGTCTAGGTACTTTTTCTGATTCAGATTATCTTGGGTACAATACCGGAGCTAAGTATAAGTAGATGAAAACAGCTTGACCAAGAGTTGCTAGAGCGGATTATTCAGCTAAGTCAGTAAAGCCGGAAAAGCCTTGCTCTAAAGGGTGAAACCCTTCTATAAAGGGGAGTTTTGTTTGGCAGATCGACTTATAGTTGCTTCGGATGTAGCATTTGATGGGGATCTTTCAGCAGCGGGAAGGTATTTTAATCTTTATTAAATAAATAGGTGATCCGCGAACTCTTCTGCTGCTGCTGCAAGACCGAAATTTTAGGTTTGATTCGAAGTTCATATTTTGAGTCTTGGATGTGCTCCCAGGGGAAAGGGCTAAAGCCAATCATTCCGAAGGAGTCTTGCTTCCATTCCCAAGTGTTGGAGTAGGATACTTTGTAGCGCCCAAGGGAATTGGATAAGGAGAAAGTCTCTTACTTTCAAGGTTAGGAGCGGGTGAAGGATGTGATCCGGGGCCGGGGCTGGTCACAGATATCACCTATCGTCGCTGGGGAACTACTCTCCTCTGGTATTAGCATTAGCAACCCCCGCTGAAAGAATGAATGCCCGCTCATATAGATTCTATTTCGTGCTTTGCTATAACCTTCCTCGCTCATTTGACTTTTCTTTGGCCTGGTGGGCATGAAAAAGAAGACTGGAAGAGGTATCAACACCCACATTCATCAATAAGAGTAGGAGTCATATAGGTATAGGTTAGCCTTTCCTTCCTCTGGTCATGTGTAATAGCCGGAGGGTAGAATTCGTATCTGTCTGTCTGCAGTCCGTATGTAGGTATGTCCAGTGGTCCAGCCTGTCGGTCAGTTGATAGTTTGATCGAAGCCATGAAGGTACCTTCCTAAACTGAGATTGAAATCTATTTTCAAAGCATTTTTTTATCACTTTCTTTTGGAAAGAAAGTATGTTCAAGGAAGTAAATATGTCATGGTTGCAGGAGTCTATTCATCGCATATAGACTGCAGGGACATCGTGCGTGGCATAACCATCGAGTTGAAGTCGAGACCTAAAAGATCGAATGGAACAGTACATAGACAAGTCAATCTCTTATGAATGTGAAGGTAGTCCCTTCATTTCATTACTAAAAATTAAGGTATTCATCATTAGAAGGGAAGTAGACTACTCAATAATTTTACACTTCGTCATTGAAATTGAAATTGAATATTGTTAAGAAAAAAAGACGGAATGAATGTTTATCTTTACTAGGAACTTGAGTAAGGAGTAGATCCTTTTGTTGGTTGTTTGGGAGTTTTCTCGACCTTTCTTTATTTAGTGTACCTACTTGAGCCGGATGAGGGGAAATTTTCACGTATGGAGCACTGAGTTACTTACGGAATCTCAAATCTCTCTCGCTTCTTCAGCTTGTTCCTGTTCGTCTATTCGGGACGGGGCAGGCAGCCCACATACATGAAGAGAAGAATAGAGAGGGGGTTATCCTGCTTAAACTTGGGAAGTTTACTACTGGAAATTGGGAAGGGCTATAAGTAGGCCGTTTGCTATTGCTATAAGGGCTGCTCGCCTTTATACGGCTTGGCTTCGCTATCGCTTCTATGTAGTGTAGTGGTCGACCTAAAAAGTCGTATTCCTTCCATGCCTATTATCCAGTGCTAGAAGCTTCGCCAGAAGCAAGCAAGACGAGGTCGCTCTGCTTCGTAGACAAGGCTCGTTCCGTACTTTACTTACGAGCTCGTGTAGTACTCGCCCCTATCTCTTCTCTAAAGGGGCGCACACTCGCTGTCTACTAAATGAGCTCACGAAGCGATCTGGGAGCGAAGCCTTAAATTGAGTTGCTTCCCCCCTTTGATTTTCCCTCACCCTACTCTTTCATTTCCGCTTAAGCTTCCCCGGTTTGGGGGATTAATTGATTGGATACCCGAGAACCATAATCTTTCCTAGGAACAGCTTCTACGACGATAGATAGGGGTCAGGTTTGTTTGGCATCTATGCCCCCTGCCCTCCAAACAGTATGGGAGCCTTTCAGCTCGTACTGCTCACACTCCTAGATCTTCACGGCACCTCCTCCACCATAGTGTGAGCTGGGAGCAGCTCCGAAAAGCGAGGCCTACTTAAATAAGTAATGAGCTTTCAACAACGTTAACAACACTACGAAAAAAGTAAACTATGGTTGCCCACTGATCTGATCATAGGTGAAATCCAACCCCTTCTCTGCTCCTTTCCTGACCCTTTCTAAGCTCTTGGATCCTGCCCTGCGCCTCTCTAGGCTTCGCTCTCGCTCATGACTGGTATATGGATCTCTCTATGTAGTGATCGGCCTTCTAGAAGCTTCGCCAGAAGCGACTAGTCGCTTCCCGAATGCCCCTTTCCTTCGCTACTAGGAGAGTCGCTAGCTTGCTTGCATTCTATTCTATATGCGGAGCGACTTGTCGAGTCTACGAAGCTTCGTAGTTGCTTCCCCCCCCCTTTTCTTTTGCCCCGCCATGCCACTAGATCCATAATGACCGGCGAGTCGGAACATGTATGAATATAACCACGCGGAGCGCCGTACCGGCCTATCGAAGCGAAGAAAGAGATCATTGAGCCTATTTTGCCGAGCTAAGGTTTGGAACCCTTTATAAAGAATATATCTATCTATATATAAAATAATAAGCTAAGGGGGCTGGGGAAGTAGACAGCAAGAGCTTCTCAGCCCCCTACTTTTTTCTTCGCGAGCCTTCACTGCCCCGTGAGTGGAATATGTAGGCGGTGGTAAACTCCTCTTTTCGGTAGTAGAAGGGAAGCTCGTCCTCTTATTGTTTGTGTCAATACTCAACTTCGTCAGTCTGGTTGAACAGCCTCCCAATGAGAGCGAGCCAAGACTTCTATCAAGAAACATTCTAAGACATTCTTGTCTCTTAAATTGATCTTAGCTCATTGTAGATCATCAAAGAGGTATGTGTCTTAAATTTATGGCAATTCTTGATATACAACTATTGAGCTACACAGGGGCTGTTCATTAAACTCACTCAATCAATTTGAATCACATTAGTCAAATTCTAATCAATTCATGATTAATCACAAACAGGATCAAGCATTGAACCTGTTGATTTCTAGAAATATCTGAATTAGATCTTAGCAAACATTAGATCTTCTTCGAGGTATGTCTTCTGATCTCTAATAAAGTATTGGAAATTTGACTTCTGACCATTCAGGTGGATCGTTCTACTTACTGATTATGCAATAACTCAATAAATTTCATGAAATATGACTTAGCATGCTAAATTTCTGCAATTCTGCGTAAGGTTTAAAACTATACTTGATTCAATGAAACGACATGCATATTAGTCATTGTTTTATGAGTCTTTATCTTTTATTCTAAATAAATGGTTAGGTTAGGAACTATTAAAGCTCATATCACACTTATAAGAAAATAAATGCTAGCAAGGTTAGAATTTAGGGCTGATTGATCCTATTTGTCTCTGACCTTGATGTTGATGCTCATGTCAGATATTGAATGCTTCTTGTTCTTTTACTTGACTTTATTTGACTTTGGTTATGTAATTTAAGCATGTCAGAACTTCATACATGTATTCTGATTCATCATTTAACATCTTGTATATGCATAAGTGAAAAAATTTCATATTACTCCCGTACAAGTAGTTAAATAGAATATACGTGTCTGTAAGTGTCTCAAATTGCTCAAATCATGTTGGATTAGGGAATACTTGGTTCAAGAATCTTGTTTGACCCCAAAATCAATAATCCAAATTGTGAAAAACTCAAGTTTAGGGGGAATCACTTCTTGATTCCTTCTTAAGCTTTTTGAATCATTTGAGTCAAAATGTTGACTTTTTAACAAGAGTCCACTCATTTAAGTGAAATTTTACACAAATTTCTCAAATTCTATCATAATTTGCCATTACTTGTGTTTTTTATCAAATAAACATCAAACGGATTTGGGTCATGACTACTGACATCCTCTGTTAAACTGAATTGATTGTTTTTAAGGAAATTTGAGCCTATGCCTTAAGTAAACTTCTTTTATGTCTTTGTAAGTTAATTGAAAAGCTCTGTCACTATCACGAATCTAGTGTGCCATGACATTCAGTTAACTTGTCTAATTTGATTTAATCATGTTGTTTCTTATGTGCAGATGGCTCCCAGACAGGAAAGAGCAGCCAAAGCCCCTCTGGATTTCTCCAAGGCTCATAATCAATTCTGTGAATTTAACAGAAGCTGGACAGATGCCAATCTATATGAACGGGCTTTCAGAATTCTGGATAA
>JBCNJP010000007.1:87195827-87220741 GCA_039602395.1 Deinandra increscens subsp. villosa | reverse complement strand
AATGGTGATGTGTAAACTAAGAGCTAACTATGCTATATATAGTGCTGATGATATCAATGACAACCATTGATTTCATGCGATCTAATCTAGACCTTAAACTAAAAAGTCAAATACAAGCTACCAAAAGAATAAACATCGGCAATTGGAATATCTTGCGTGTTTGCAGCAACATACTACTTTAGGAGAGCGGCTTGAATCAGATATAGAAGCATACGAGAAGCTTTTGCAGGATTGGAATTGCTGAAAAGACATCTCAGGAAAAGTCCGGTTGAACTCATTATCTGGTGGATAAATGAGTTCACCCGGAATATTCGCTAAAGGACAAAACTGCTTCTTTTCGCTTGAACCGCCAGTTCCGCTTGAAGTGAGAATTCCGCTTCAACTTCAACTTCAGCCGGAACTATACAAAATTGGCATTCATCCGGAAATCTTCCAAGCGCAATATTCCTTACAAGCGCGAACAAGTCAAAAGATGAAGGAAAAAATCTTATGCACTCAATTCATGTGGGTCATATAAGATTGTGAAAAAGAAAAAAAATTAAAAAGAAAAAATAAAAAGAAAAAGAAAAAGGAGAAGTAAATTATCTGCCGACGGTGGGAAACAACAAATTTCATGTATTTTTCACATGGGTTATTCAATCTTGTAAAATGGTGAATTATCAATCGTCGGTGGGAAACAAGATCCATCAAATTCGCATGAAATAGTAACCCACATGAGGGATTTGAGTGCATTCTTCCAATCCTGCAATCCATGAAGATCTCTCAATTGTTACTATAAATAGATCCTCCTGGCTTCAGCAAAAGATGATATTTTCCTTAGTTTCTCTTAATAATTTCCTCATTATGGTTATCCTAAATAAGTCTAGAGAGTCTTAGGAGGATTAGAGAGGTTTCAGCATCTCTCGGGAACTCTGAAATATTCTCCGAACATTTGAAGTATTCATCCATTTCTAGTTTGTAAGTTATTCTAATTATGTTTATAGCTATAATGTTAGGCTAAGTACTTTTATTAGTTTCAACATTTGGGCTCCGTTCTATATTACTAATTTAATGCTTTTTATGAAATAATTATGCGAGTGTATTATTAATTAGTTTGGTTTGTATAACTTCTTATTCTTCAAATCCGAGGTGATCTCGAATTCAAATTGGATTGTTAGTAAAATTGATCACTTTATTAATAAACTAATATCGTTCATCAAGTTTTAAATATTTTATATTTTAATCTTGATACTAGAGTTTCAAATAATGGTTTTGTGTTATCTATGAATTCATTATCGTTATAGAAATTATCCAATGTTGTTAAGTATTCCGAACGGTGTGAATATTTAATGATAATCGATACTTCACTACTATGCAACTCGCACACTAAGATCCGAACAGCGTGAGCTTAAGGTAGCGAGTTGGCTTTAACCAACGAATTGCGCTTGGTTAGACATTAGTGAAGGTGACGTCCGAAACGGTGTGACGTTTAGTATCGATACAATATTTTAATGATAAACTCATTGCGCTCATAATTATTAATGATTAAAAGCATAATTAATATGAAGAATGCCCCGTGTGTTGAAACTATACTCTAAACCTTAAATACTTGCATCATTTCCTATGCTTATTAATTCATTACCGTTTTCACTACTACTTATTGCTATTTAATAACTTGTTCTCTAAGACTTACATTTTCTTAACACCCCCTCCTCTTCCACTTGTTTAAAAACTCTTCTTGTAAATAAAAAAATTTGGTAATTCGTTTTCCCTGTGGACACGACCGTACTTCCACTCATACTATTTTATAGTGTGTATCGTAGTGAGTTTCACATTTATAAATTTATTTATTGGTTTCGACAACCATCAAATTGGCGCTGTTTCCGGGGAACTACGGTAAAATTAACATTTTTTATGCCAAGATCTTTAAGGACAGGTGAACCACTTGATATCGATCCTGAAATCGAGAAAACTACGAAAAGGTTAAGAAAACAATCAAAGCTTCAAAAGAAGTTATCAAAACCTTCAACCTCTACGCAACCATCAAATATTTGGACAAACATACCTTTGTCCATTGAATCTGAAACTGAATCATCAACAACCCCCCAAACACCTACTTCTTAAAACTCCATTTCATCTTATTCACCTACCCTCAAAAACCCTAAACCAATGGTCGCTGAAAACCAAGACGAGCAAACTCTTTGAGAGTGGGCAACCCAAGATGTTACCCAACATCCACTCTGTATCACTTATCCTGATATGGAAAATTTCGAGCTTAAATCAGGCCTCATTCACTTGTTACCCACCTTTCGAGGGGTAGAAAAGGAAGACCCCCATAAATTTCTCAAAGAATTCCATGTTGTATGTTCGGGAATGAAACCACACTTGATCACGGAAGATCAAATAAAGCTTAGGGCATTTCCCTTTGCCTTGAAAGATTCAGCCAAAGAATGGTTGTACTACCTACTCTCAGGGACGGTAGAAAACTGGAATGATCTTGCAAAATTGTTTCTCGACAAATACTCCCCTAAAGTAAAAGCATCTATCCTCCGTAGAGAAATCATAGGGATAAAACAAGCAAAAAGAGAACCTCTACACACTCACTGGGAAAGATTCAACAAATTATACAACAAATGCCCCCAGCATGGTATCTCGAAGCATCAATTACTCCAGTACTTTTATGAAGGGTTAGCACCAATGGAGAGACGCTTGTTGAACACATCCAGTGGAGGAGCTTTACTCGACAAAACTCCAACTCAAATCAGATCTTTGATCACATCAATAGTTGAAGACACCAAACATTCGACACATGATGAAGAATGGTATACTGACATACCACGAGTAGTGAAGGAAGTAAGCACTCCTCACATTGAAACTCAACTCGCTGAGTTGACAAAGGTGGTAATGATGCTTACAAAAGACAGAGGAGTTGAAGCACCACTTCGAGCTTGTGGAATATGTCTACAAACAGGGCACCCCACTGATATGTGTCCATTACTGTAGGAGGCCATGGAACAAGCCAAAGCAATTGGCGGAAACCCCGGACAGAATTCTAAACCATACAATCAATCGAGAGGAAGTCAGAATTGGAGACATCCTCCCAATATGGGTTATCAACAAAGGCCACCTCCATATCAACCCAGACCACCCTTTTTAAATCAACAAAACTTCCAACCCCGTTAACAACCCCCACCACAAGGCAACCTTGGAATGTCTTTAGAAGATATTGACAAAAATTTTGGCTACCAGAACTCAGACATTCCAGCAAGAGACAAAAAACACTATCAAGAATCTGGAACAACAAATGGCTCAACTCGCAAACTCAGTGAGCAAGATTGAATCTCAAGGAAATCTTTCCACACAAACAGAGACTAACCCTAAGCATAACGCTTGTGCCATGACCTTGAGAAGCGGAAAGAACTACAATGGACCAAAAATGCCAGAAGAAGAACAAGAGATCACTGTTGAAAGGAAGACTGATGAAAAGAAGGATACTTCCAAACCCAATGAAGTCAAACCAAAGTTTACCACTCCTCCTCCATTCCCCTCAAGATTTCTTAGCACAAAGAAAGAAATAGAAGAACACGAAATCATGAAAACATTCAGTAAGGTAGAGGTAAACATTCCCATTTTAGATGCTATTTAACAAGTTCTTCATTATGCTAAATTTTTTAAGGAACTTTGTACTTCTAAGAAAAAGTTAAAGGGTAATGAAACAGTCAAAGTGAATGAAAACGTGTCAGCTGTTTTGCAAAAGAGACTCCCACCAAAATGTAAGGATGAGGGTGTTTTCACGGTTCCTTGTAAATTGGGAAATCTCAACATATCACAAGCCATGCCTGACCTTGGAGCCTCTATTAACGTCCTACCATACTCAATTTTTAAAACTCTTAACATAGGACCGTTAAAAAGAACATGAGTATTCATTTAGTTGGCTAACAAATCTGTGGTACATCCAAAAGGTGTATTAGAAGATGTACTAGTTCAGGTAAATGAATTAGTGTTTCCAGCTGACTTCTATGTGTTAGATATGGAAGATGGAGATGCTTCAGCCTCAAATTCCATTTTGATAGGGAGACCATTTTTAAAAACGGCTAAAACCAATATTGATGTTGATAGTGGTACCCTCTCAATGGAATTTGACGGCGAAATCATCAATTTTAACATTTATGATGCCATGCGATACCCAAGTGATATTTCATATTTAAGCTGGTTAGATGTAATTAACCCATTAACTAGAGATTACTGAACAAAAACTCCTTCCATCTATTGTGCAGGCACCAGAGATAGAGTTAAAAACTCTTCCTCAACATCTTAAGTACGCATTCCTTGGAGAGAAAGAAACGTTGTCAGTAATCATTTCCAACAAATTAACAAAAGAATACGAAGATTACTTAGTCAAAATGCTCAGACACTATAAAGAAGCAATTGGGTGGACTATAGCTGACATAAAATGCTTAAGCCCATCACTTTGTATGCATAAAATCCTCATGGAAGATGACTATAAGCCAAGTCGAGAAGCACAAAGGAGATTGAACCCTCCTATGATGGAAGTTGTGAAGAAGGAGATTCTGAAGCTGCTCGATGCAAGGATGATTTATCCAATCTCTGACAAGAAATGGGTAAGTCCAGTCCAAGTCATACCAAAGAAGATAGGTATCACTATTACAAAGAATGAACAAGGTGAATTGGTTCCCACTCATGTGCAGAATGGGTGGAGGGTATGTATTGACTATAGAAAGCTTAACACCTATTCTCGTAAAGACCACTTACCCTTACCTTTCATTGATCAAATGCTGGAAAGGTTAGCAGGTAAAACTCATTATTGTTGTTTAGACAGATATTCCGGTTTCTACCAGATACCTGTTGCACCTGAAGACCAAGAAAAGACAATGTTTACATGCCCTTTTGGTACGTTTGCGTAGCGGCGTATGCCATTCGGTCTTTGCAATGCTCCAACAACTTTCCATAGGTGTATGGTGAGCATTTTTCTGATTATGTCGAGGAAATAATCGAAGTTTTCATGGATGGTTTTACCGTTTATGGAAACTCATTTAAATCATGCTTAAATAACCTAAAGAAAGTTTTGGAATGATGTATTGAAACAAATCTTGTACTAGATTTTGAAAAATGTCATTTCATGGTGGACCAAGGTCTCATTCTTGGACACATTATTTCAACAGAAGGATTAGAGGTAGATAAAGCAAAAATTGATATAATTAAATCTCTGCCTTATCCTAAAGTGTGTGCGAAGTACGCTATTTTCTTGGGCATGCAGGTTTTTATAGACGATTTATCAAAGACTTCTCCAAGATAAGCAAACCCCTATGTGAGCTTCTCTAGAAAGATGTAAAATTCTTTTGTTCTGATAAATGTAAGGAAGCCTTCAACACACTGAAGGAAATGTTGGTGACATCACCCATAATCAAACCACCTGATTGGAGCTTGCCATTCGAAATTATGTGTGATGCGAGCAACTATGCAGTTGAAGCGGTGTTGGGTCAGAGAAAAGATAAAGTACCAACCGTGATCTACTATGCTTCGAAGATCCTAGATCCAGCTCAACGCAATTACTCAACCACTGTAAAAGAACTTTTAGCAATAGTTTTTGCTTTAGATAAGTTTAGACAATTTTTACTTGGTACTAAGGTAATTGTGTTTTCTGATCATGCAGCATTAAAGTACCTTATGATGAAGAAAGATGCAAAGCCAAGACTAATCCGATGGGTACTGCTACTTCAAGAATTCGATATGGAAATCCGAGACAAAAGTGGAAAGCATACCCTGGTGGCTGATCACTTGAGTAGGATCATTAACAATGGAAAACCTATGCCATTGAATGGTTTGTTTCCTGATGAACACCTGTTTGTTACTCAACTAGCCACACCATGGTACGCAGACATGGTAAACTACTTGATCATAAGCACCTTCCCTTTTGATCTGACTCGTGCACAAAGAGAGAAAATCATAAAAAAGTCAAGACACTATGTATGGGACGAACCATACCTATGGAAATATGGAGCTGATCAGGTAATAAGAAGATGCGTTGACATGAGCGAGGTACCTTCCATTTTAGATTTCTTACACAAGTTTGTGGAGGACATTTTGGTTCAAAACGAACAGCATCAAAGGTACTTGAGTTCGGTTTTTATTGGCCTAGTATATTTCTAGATTTATACATGTTTTGTAAATCTTGTGAAATATGTCAAAAGACCAGAAATTTAGGATCAAAAGACCAAATGCCTCTCACACCCATATTGGTGTGTGAGATTTTTGATGTATGGGGCATCGATTTCATGGGTCCGTTCGCTTTGTCATTTGGGAACATGTACATACTTCTGGCAGTGGACTACGTTTCCAAATGGGTGGAAGCCAAGGCCAAACTAACATTTTTAACAGGTTAGGAATGCCTCGTACGTTTATAAGTGATAGAGGAACACATTTCTGTAACCGGAAAATTGAAGCACTTTTTAAGAAGTATGGAGTTGCTCATCGTATTTCCACAGCTTATCACCCAAAAACCAATGGGCAAGCTGAGGTATCCAATCAAGAAATCAAGTCAATAATCGAGAAAACGGTAACCCAAACCGTAAAGATTGGAGCCTAAAATTGGACGATGCCTTGTGGGCATATCGAACCGCTTACAAAACACCGATAGGTATGTCACCCTTTCGTCTTGTGTATGGAAAAGCTTGTCATCTTCCAGTTGCATTGGAGCACAAGGCATATTGGGCTTTCAAGAAATTCAATTGGAAGATTGATGACACTGGATTCATTGTAAGTTACAAATCCAAGAACTGGAAGAAATACGAAACGATGCTTACGAGAATTCCAGAATATACAAGGAGAAAACAAAAACATTCCACGAAAAGGCCACCACAAGAAAACCTTTCATAATTGGCCAAAAAGTGTTATTGTTCTCATCAAAACTCAAATTATTTCGTGGAAAATTACGATCAAGATGGACCGGACCGTTTGTGGTTACCGACGTTTCTCCTCATGGCGCTGTAGAAATCACAAGTGAAAAAACAGGTAAAACATTCAAGGTAAACGGGCATCGATAAAAACAGTTCCAACAAGTAAATATTGACAATGTGGTATTGGAAAATCCTACATACTCAAACTAAAACAGAATGTCCATGTCTAGCCAAAGACATTAAAGAAAGGCATTGCACGGGAGGCACCCTGTGATTTTACATGATTTTTGTGTGTCTTTGGTGATTTTTTTCGTACTTTACATTTGCAATTTTTCATAAATAAACACTGTATTGCTAATAATAAGTCATTACAAGGGAAATGAAATACAATGGTAAAACAACAAAAACAAACGCAACTAGGAAATGCCAGAATTCACCGGGAGGGGGATGGTAAATTTCGACAAAACGGTAAAGGCAATAGGAGGAAGATCGAGATGACCCTGTTGGGGCTTCCTAACTTCCGAAGTCATCACCCAGATAGACTCTGGTCTCAGACCTTTCGTCCATACCAAACCCTCCCTCCGGTCGCCTCGTTCCCTTGCTTTGATCCTCTGTCTCTGAAACCTTCCTTAATTAAGTGGAGAATTCCTTCGTACTTGAGTGTCCCAATGAGCCCGTTGGCAAGGTCCTTACTATTTTCACGCATGACATGAGGTTGTCTACCTCACTAGTATTTGAACTGGAATGCCAGGCGGAGGAGTGTAACTGCCTTATCTCGCTATCTGACTTGTATGTGAAAAGCATTTCGTACTAGTAACTGATCCCTTCCTAGCGAAAGGTGTGCTCCAATGAAAAGTACACAACACTAGTAGTGCCCCTTTTGACGACCAAGTCACACTGGAAACAATATCTCTCTCTGAGGATGCGAATAATCTTTGAAAGCACTTTTTTTCGAACCATCACACAGATTCCAACCCAGCTGCCCATGATATGGTAAGAACGGAATGGAAGGAAAAAAAAGTATTCTATGCGTAGACGTGAAAGCTCTATCAAGAGAACTAGCTTCTTTTTATTTAGAGAGGAACGATCCCCTCTTCTGAGAATCGTCATTCACGCACTCTTCCTCCCCACTAAAAAAAGCGATTGAGAATCTCGATAACCTAAACAAAAATGCAGAAGTGAGCGTACGTACCCCAAGGCTCTCCTCTCTCCCTCTTTTTTAGCCAACATCATCAACCCCATTTTTCACCTTGAATTGGTCAAAGGCAAAAAGATGATGAATAGAAGGAAAGGAGATCAGAAAGGTAGGCGGACGACTTTACTTATAGTATAGGTCGGATGTTTCCGTGAGCAATAAGCAGCAGATCCCCCCTTATTTTGGGAAAGCTGGTGGCCGCGTGTGAATTCTTTCAAGGCAAGGGGCGGCCTGATTCGACATTGTTGTTTACTCTGATCCGGTCGAGGTGGTTTTCACCAGCGCGTAGGTGGTCTAAGTTCCTATGACCGAGTCTTTCTGGCCCCTGTGAATATCTTTTCTTAATGTATTAAAGAGGGCCTCTCTAACCGGTGAAGGTGGGTGTCCACTAACGGTCATTCCTGGCTCGGCTCCGATAACGCAATTCCGGGAGGAGTCGGTAGTTAGGCACTGGATCCCTTCGGACCTGGAGAACGAGTGACGCTGAGTCGGGGTTTGGTGAACCAAAAGGTCGCTCCTCTAGTTGAAGTATCGGGCCCCTTTTTTGTTGCCTAGGTTACACCTTCGGAATACCCCAGAAGGGAATTTTTCTCTACTTCCCCCAATCTTCACTTTACGCCAAGCCGACTCCCCTTTCGTCATAAGGCGTGGAATTAGACCAAGGGGAATCTCCATAGGGGCAAGTCCCTTATTAAAAAATAAAAAAATAGAGGATAGGATTCCTTGTAAGCTACTTCTTTACTATCAGAAAAAGATTCATTGTTTAAGGATGCAGCTTATTTGCTCCATCCTCTTTTTATCTTGTCCGTTATCTGATTATCTTATCTGATTGACTTTCCTCTTTCTTTAGGGATTAGGGTGGTGTGCTCTTCTGAGTGGGAGTGTGTGTTGTGCCAGAAGGCTTGCGTGTAGTATATATAGAAAGATTCGGAAAATCGTTCTCGAGGATGCATCTCCATCTCCTCGTTCAAAGCAGCGTGGTAGATCAACACACTTATCTTATACAAGAAATAAAATAAGCAGGGGAGCCAGAAGCTCAAAGAGAGTCTGAGAAGCTTAGGCAAAAGCATACGCTTCAGACGTTTCTAGGGCTTTAGTTCCTTTTCTATATCCTTTTCTCTATGGTAGATAGAATATGCATTTTGTTCTTCTTCTTGTGATTCTTTCGGCTGTGAACCTGAGCTAATTCTTTTCTCTATTGTAGCTGAATCTCCAACAAAAAGACCTACTCGCGGCACAAGGCTATATCTTTGAATGAATCATCGACTTGGGACCTATTCTTTCATTTTTCCAGTGAGGGGATCTCGGTCTCACTAACAAAACTTGACGATGAGACTTTCCGGGCCCTCTTTTTATAATAGATCCACGTAGGGAATATGTCCTCCAAACGACATGTTATTTGTTTGCTTCTGCTCTTCTGGCTGACAGGGTAGCCGATGATTAGCCTTTGTTAGCGGGGCTTTACTTTCCGACTAGTATCAGTGTACGGATACCAATCTCGATGCCTTCCCCTCCCTTTTTGAGGTTTTTTGATTGAGTCTCTCAATTGACTTACAACTTCCCTCCTGCCCCCCATCCATCCATTGCTTTATTCCGTGGTATTGGCTAGGGCCTAAGCTTGAGGAAGTTCAAGGCACGGTAATCTTCGCCTGGCTCTAGCAGCTTCCCTACGTCACCGATTAAACTGGGTCAAGGGGTTGGGGCTCATTTTCCTTCGTTGATTGAGCTCTTTCGGAAATCAGCCCTTCCCTTCTTCACAGGCTCAGAACTTGTATTCTGAATCTTGAGCTTGGCCGTTGCGTTGGCCTTTGATAACTAGTAGTAGGTAGGTGGCCACCTTACTAATCAAGTCTATGGGGCGTCTTTCTTCTACTTCCACCCCACTTGCCGTCACAGACAAATCAAAAAATGACTTAGGTGATGTGGGCTTCCTGACCCTGATGAATCAAGAAGGGTTCGCTCTTGGCCTACGCCTCAGCTTTCTGAAGATAAATACACTGCCCGATCCGCTGCTTCACCTATAGGTATTGATACATCGGCTGAACTAACGTAAAGAAAGACAGGGTTTTCCACATCCAACTCGGGCAATAGAGCTCGTACAACAAGAACTCTTTCTTCTTCTTGAAATGGCAAAAGGGATCTCGAAGCGACTAGTCTGATCTGGTACGATGTAGGTTGGGGGTTTTGAGTCATAGAGAGTCTGTATTTTATTGGACTTGGCGAGAAGTGTTAAGAGCAGACTAAGCTAAGGAAGAAAAAGAGGATTAGGATGCTTATCTTCCTTCCTACACCTAACTTGGCTACCGCTTGTCAGCTTCAGTCCCTGTTAAATCGGTTCTATCCGTTGATTTCTGGTTCCACCCTAGGATTCTTCCTTCAGTCCGAAAAGCCAAGCCACTGATGCTACTGCTGCTAAATCAGCCGATGGAGTGCAACGTGACCAGGTCATTCTGTCGGTTTTAAGAGCCTTCGGCAACCGGCAAAGAAAGACCAGCAGTAACGCTCATAGCAAGCAAGAAAGATGGGGTAAAGGGGCGAAACGGCGGGAAAGAAAATTTCAGTTTATAGAGTCGGAGAGCTAGTAGAGCTCATAGGTTTCTACCTGTGACTAACTTAGTGTGCTTTTGGTAGCAGCAGCCATACCAACAATCTATCTTTCGTAAATAAGCACTCGCATTACGGTGCGAGATCTGCCAAGCTAAGCTCAATCATAACCCACCGGCGAGTGAGGGCTAAACGGTATTGATAGATTGAAGCTATAAAACCTTCATTCCTGAACTAGCCTCATGAACAAGCCAGTCTCAACTTTCCTGTTCAACTTTCTAGTGCGTCTATCTAAGGATAGATCTCGGTATCTGTGGAGAGGAAAAGAATGAATCCTACTAATGCGTGAAAATCTAAAAAAAATGATCTGTATTCCCCTTTCTTTATAGGTCTCGTGTTCCCCCTATGGAACGAAATGCACAAACCACATACCCACAAACAGGTCAATAAACAATTCTATGTTCAATTTGACTACAAACAATTCTATGTTCCACTTGACTCCTACCCATACCGTGTTCAATTGTACAACTACCAATTCAATCTTGAGATTTAG
Organism: Deinandra increscens subsp. villosa; assembly: GCA_039602395.1. Lineage (NCBI taxonomy): Eukaryota > Viridiplantae > Streptophyta > Magnoliopsida > Asterales > Asteraceae > Deinandra > Deinandra increscens. The sequence continues at coordinate 87,209,553 of JBCNJP010000007.1, read as the reverse complement.
TAAGAATAGCAGACGTTATACTAGCCAGGACTCTTCTTTTCTACGAACAAGTCAGTACTCGCACTATTGGGTGAACATGCGTCAAAGAAGGTCGTTTTCTTTTCTATTGTACGAATTTCTCCCTGTACCTAAAAAAGTCTTTATTTCACGCTGGCGCATTTGTAAGCGATGGGATCTTAGCAGCTTCTTCCCGAGTTGCATTAGCTAAAGTGGATCTACGATCACAGGAACTAATCAATCGGTCTGTTCTGCCCCATAAGCATCTGGATGGTCTACGATCAGTGCTATTCGTACACCCTATGCCTGATTTCACAACTTCAACCCTTTCCCTATCCAATGTAGCTGTAACTGCGCCTTATTGGCTTCTTTTCAGTTAACAAGCAAGTACGCAAAAAGCCTTCGGTTCCTAACAAGCTAAGCACCTACCCCGCAGGCCTGGGGAACTACGAACTACTCGTTTAGCCTATCTGGCCTAACTAGATTGTTAAAACAACCTGATCGGGACCTCTACCACTCTTGTAGATCACTGAACTATGCGCCTATCTTCGCTTTTCGATCAGCCGTTGCTCCCCGTTCACTTAGCCTACGAACTCCGGTGCACTTCCAGCTTGGATCACTTCTGGCTCGCTTAGCCCTAGCTCGAAACAGCCAACTCGCTTCGCCTACGCAAAGAAGAGAAGTAGTTTACTTTCTTAGCTCGAACATGCCAACAGCATTCCGTTCACTTACGCAAGATTCACTCGTTTACTTGTTAGCTAGCGCTATTCCACATCTTAGCTTTCGGGGAAGCCCACGGAGCGGTTCTGAAAGAAAGTAGTGGTGAACGAAGTTTACTTTGACTTATAGCATTTCTCCTTCTCTTAGCTGAAGGCTTATCCATGAATCCGGACTTGAAGAACTTGAGGGCATAGGATTCAATCCAGCCACAGGTTCTCCCTATGGCTACCTTGTTGCGAACAAAAGACCGGATCTCTATTCTTCCAGCAATCTTCTTCTGATGAGAAAAAAGAAAGAAGAGAAAGAACTGGGAGTTGGCGCCTACATAACTGCTTGCTTGCTTACCAAGCCATCCTGGTAAGCTCCTCCAGTTCGATTATGATTCTTGACTTGACTTATTATAAAAACAACTCACTATCCAAATGAAAGACGATCGATTATCTACCCAAGAAGATAGAGAGTCCCACATACGAGAAAGGGTCACAAATAGAGTTGAACCAAGTAACATTGCAAAGGCATAATGATAGTAGGGTCGGGATATCCCCGCCCTCCGAACCGGACGTGAGGGTCTCCCCTCATCCGGCTCTCTGCAGGGGAATCTCCACTCACTGCTTCCCCTAATATCCTCCCTTTACCACATCATGGGGGTTTACAGGAGATCCCAGAGGCTCGCTCGGAAAGGCTACTATACCATACCTTTTGACTTAACTCTACTCTAGTAGTCACTAGACTCACTATAGTAGTCCGTCCGGCTGCTCTTGCTGAAATCATTACTCTTCATTCTCCCGTGCTCTAGCAATTGCGCTCCCTAGACCACTACCATGTAGTTAGGTAGGGACAATCAATCCAGGAATCTAGGAATGAATGGGGATCTCTATCAATATAAAAATGAAGAAAATAGAATGAAATAGATTACCTTTCTCTCACTCAATAGAGAAATTCATAGACCTTGTGGGGTTAGGAGTAAAGCATCCCGAGGTTGGCGCATCTCGTTGAGCGTGGAGAAGCATTGGAACCCCAATTTCTTTCTTCGGAGCCGTTTCTTTTCTCGTCCCCCCGCCCTGGCATAGCGCTTCGCTTCCGGTTCTTCGGAAGAATCAAGTTCTCCCTTCTTCATTGATCTGGGGGGAAAAGGAACCGTCTACCAGTTGGGAAGCTAGACATCAAGTAAGTGGCTTGATGAGGATAACTAAGCTGACACGCCGGAGTTATCCCCAATCAATTTAAGAAGAGTCTCATTCGTTAGCAAAGTCGATAGCCAGTCCATCTTGTCTTCTCCAATTCGATGAAAGCTAGCTCCTACTCCTTTAGGATTCCTTTTTCACTATTTTTACGAACCTTCACATAGATTACGAGGCTTACCGAATGAGTTGAACATAGTGAAACGAATCCTCACTACCTTTTCCCTAACTCAGAGAGAGAAGGCCGCTCAAGCAGAATCCGAATACGACTTTTGCTAAACAAGAGCTAAGCTTCACATTCAACAACAGCAAGAAGACGACTCTCAGTATGCTGACCAAAACAACTAGCTTGGTATCGGATCTTTTCTAAATGATGAATTTGCCCTTCGACGGGTACTCCTACAACTTGTAGTTAGTTAGTTAGTCTACCTAAGTCATTCTTTCTTTATCTTTCATAAGTCAATAGTCAATTTCCCACGGTCAAGCCTAGTGGAGCTCCTAGTGCGACAAGACTAGCTTTGACCAACAAGGCTGAAAAGAAGCTTTCTCCTCTGCTGTTGAAAGAAAATAAATGGGTCTTGCCGAAAGGAATTGGTCTAATTCTCAACTGAATCCTTGGATTGCATGAACCATCAAAAGGAGGGGTGGATATGAAAGAGTGAATACGAAAAAAATGATGATTTGATTTATTTTATTCTTTTTATTTTGATTTATTTTATTCTCTTCATTCTATCACAATGGTACTAACATGATGGCTGAGAGTAGATCTCAGAGATGGGTTCAAGCTATGTTCTGATAAGGGCATCCAAGTGAATGACATCGAATCTTATTCCAAAGTTATGGTGGACTCCATCCTTGGTCTTATATCCACCACTTGACTGTCCCATTCCATCTTTGGTATAACTTCAGAAGTTGTGCTTGACACCTGACACCTGCTATGGACTTCTCCATGATTGCTTAACTCATAGTAGAGCCCGGGTTCATCGTACAATTTCGGCGATTACAAAAATAAAGGAGTATATCCCTCTCCCTTAGTGTCTTTCCACTTCCGTCGTTCAGGAACAAACACTTCGCCAAATTCTTTTGAATCCCGGCCCGCTTTTTCCCCACTAACTAATTACGTTACGACCACTGAACAAACTTGGTTAACGAACATAGTTTATGTGCCACTAATGTAGCGGCTTGTCGAGCATTTGACAAACTCACATCATCCATTTCAAATGGGATTTGTCCTGTGGACACACGAGCAATCCAACCCGTAGGATTTCCTTTTCCTCTTCCCATTCTGACTTATGTAGGTTTCCCGGTAATAGGGAGATCTGCGAGAACTCTTACCCATATCTTACCATTTATTTGGAATTGTCCGCTCATAGTACGATGGAATTGCCCAATTCTAGCTCGACGCGCTGCTTCAATGGCTTGATATGAAAGATGACCAGCTCTACAACTTTTAGTGCCATATCTTCCAAAACCAAGTCGTGTACCGTCTGGTTTGCAACCCCTACTACATCTGCCTTTACGATATTTACTAGATTTCGTACGTTTCAGATATAGCACGTCCCCTTTTTTCTTTTTTACTATATGAAATCCACACTTTGACACCAGAGATTCCGTAACGAGTAGATACTTCCGCAGGAGCATAATCTATTTTTTGGTTAAATACATTACTAGATGTTATTCCATAATTTTCGCATTCAGTTCTAGCTATTTATACACCTTCTGATCGACCTGAACAACATATACGGATCCCCTCCACCCCTTTTTTCATTATTAATCGAATATCCTTCACTATTTGACTAAAAATGGAGCGAAATGATCTTGTTTTGTTCCTCGGTTGAAAAGAGATATCTTGAGCAATCGGAGAAGCACTTTGATAAACAGATTTGATCTTGACCGACTCAATTAAGGTATTAGTCTTTGTTCTATTAGACAACAAAGATCGCATTTTTTTCACTTCGTTCAAATAAAAGTTATACCCGTACGGAATTCTTTTGTTTCTCAGTATGATCTCTATCATCATCCCTATTCCCTTTATCAATTCTCCTATCCCACCTAGGTTTATGAATTTCTCTATCAGTTCCATTACCTTATCCTTAGCCATGAGGTTCCAACATTTTTTCCTTAATTTTCGTAGGAGTTGTTCCCGGGCATACTCAAAAAGGTTATGATACACGCCAACCCCGTCCCTTGGAAAGTAAAAGGTAGCACCGAAGAAAGGAAAGAGGGAGATTGTTAGAGCATATCCCTATGCTATTGATGTCTCATGTATTGTATCTATGTGAGCATGTCTAAGTGTGTGTTTAGTGACTATATCATTGGCACCGGACCAAATGGTCCGCCGGACCAAATGGTCCGCCCGTACCATTTGGTACGCAGCCTATGTAGTCACCTAGTATAAATAGGTTGTGTTAGAATGAGTTGGTAACTCTTCTGTCATTCTACACCTTTCTGTGTGTATTTCTAGAGAGAGAAACTAGAGAGAACTTCATTGTATCTTCAAGTGATCAATAAGATTTCTCTTATTTACATACGTTGTTACTATGATTGATTGATTCACGCAGTAGTAAGATCGTATCTCGGTTTTACAAGTGGTATCAGAGCACTTGGTTGCTCTACTGCTGTGTTTTTGATCAATTTTCGGATTTTTAGAGTGAGAAAGTGTGGGTTTTCTTCACATTTTCATCAAATTCTTCCAATTCCGAGTGTTTCTGTGATAAAAAATGATTTCTGAGTGTTTCTGGAGTGATTTCGCAACTTACTGATCCATTTTCTAGCTCAAAACGTCAAAAATTCGAAAAATCCTTCGAAATCCACGTGAAACGCGTCTGGTCCGCTCGAAGAACACTTGGTCCGCAACTGGTCCGCCCAGGCAATCTTCAAAGTTTGGTCCGTGGCGGTTACTTTCTGGTCCGGTGGCAGTTACGCCGTACCATTTGGTCCGCCGTACCAAAATTGATCCGCTGAATATATCTGGTCCGCTGGTGAATTTGATCCGGAAGTGGTCCGCAGCTAAAGATTTGGTCCGCTAGTTAGATTGATCCGGAACTGGTCCGTTGAATGCAAATTTGGTCCGCTGAATTTGGTTTGGTCCGTTGGCAGAAAAGTCACATTCACTAAAACTGACGTAACTTGAGAACCGTAAAGAGTTACGGAACCCAATACCAGTCAAAACGTCCGTCTCGACGAGATCTAGGACTTGTATCGGCCTATGGCCAGTACCGTCCAATTTTGACCCCCAAAATCCGCTTGGAAGACCTCCGTTTTTGAGTTCGAAGTTTTTGAAGTATTATTTTCGGTGAAAAATGTCTGATTTTCAAGCATTTGCAGCTATGCAAAGCACGGTACAAGCTATGCTCAATTTTGATAATGAAATAGGAACAAGTCAGAAAGTTCCTAAGCTGTTAAAGTTGGATGATTATCAAAACTGGAAGCAACGCTTTTCTGCACACATCAGCACAAACGATATTGATTTATGGATTCCAATTCAAAAGTTGTATGTACGTCCAACTGCAGATGGCGAGTATAAGGAAATTCAAGATTTTGATACAGGATGAAAGAAAAAGTTATGAGCTTGAACAAAAAGTTTATGGTTATCTTACCATGGTTTTACCTACCGAGTTGTTGCATCAATTCAGCACTTGCAAGAAATCTAAACAGTTATGGGATGCTTTACCTGCTCAATGTGAAGGAATTTGTATATTTTCAACACTATGAAAAAGAAAACATTTATGCTCTTGTTTCAAGGTTTTCACATCTGATTAGTGAGATGAAAGTGGTTAAAATTAAAAATACAGAGGAGGAATTGAAAGAGAATTTGATGGAAGCATTACCGGAAAAGTGGGAAAACTATGTATTATTGCTTACTCATGATAAAGAATAATCTGCATTATCATTTCATGATTTAACCGAAAAACTTCAAGCTAGAGAGATGGAAATGATGACATCAAACAAGTCAACTGCTCAATTCCAAAATCCTGAATTGTACCATGGTCAAAATTCTGCAAGTATCAATGCAAAGTCTAAATTATTTGGTGTTGACTCATCAAATCTACCTCAAACAGCTTTTGTTGCTGGTCATGGTTCAGGAAATTCTGGAAATTTATCAAGAGGATGTAACTTCACTATTCCAAATCATTCAAGTCCAACTACATATTCAGCAAAAACACCGGATGAGCACTTGGCATTAATCTCAGCCTTGTTATCTTCGTATTATGGATTGTTGAATGGTGGCTTGACAACATCTAATCTGATTGAAGAAGATTTCGATCAGATTGATCCTGATAATCTTGAGCAAATGGATATCAATTGGCAATTGGCAATGTTAGCTCAAAGAGTTAAAAGATTCAAAAAGAAAACAGGTTTTCAAAGTTTAAATCCAGATGGCAAGGTTGGAATAGATAAATCCAAAGCAAAATTCTTCAAATGTTCTAATTTTGGACATTTTGCTCGTGAATGTTCAAAACCAAATGCCTCTTCATCCAAGTCTCCAACATCTTTAGTTTCTTAAGTTGATAAACAATATAACTGGGGGTAAACTTCTAATTCTCCAATTGCTTTAACTGCTGTTGCTTCCGAGTCCAATGAAGGTTATGATTGGGATGCTGACGTACTTGAAGCATTTGAAAAAGCACGAACATCGAATAAAGGCTATGATTGGGCTATTGATGAACCTGATGAGTCTGCATTTCGTGCTCTGATTGCTCAAGTTGTTCATAGTGATAATGAAGAAGAAGTAACTGATTCTGAATCTGAAACAAGTGCTTCTGGAAATAGTGGTTATGAATCTGTTTGTGAGTTTTGTTCTCAAAAAGACAAGAAGATTCAAGCATTGATAAAATAAAATGAGTTGTTGGTTGATGAAAATAAAAGAAGGATAGAAGAATTGGCCAATGAACAGCAAAAGTCAAAAGATCTAAGTCAAGAATTGTTTTCTCAGACAGGAAAGTTTTCAGTTTTGCAAGCAGCGGTTGTTGAGAAAGAATCAAAATTTCAATATGTTACACAAGAATTTGAACAGCAAATTACAAAGTTATCTGAAGAAAAGGCTGAATTAGTCCAAGAAGTGAAGAAATTGAAAGATGAAGTTGAGGATACTGCAAAAGATTTTCAAAATCATTTTGATAAATCAAAGTCCAGACTTGATACTCTTACTCAACTTTCTGGTGATCAAGCTACTAAGATTCAATCTTATCAGACTGATATGGAAAAGTTACTTAATGAGAAGAGGGAGTTGGTTAGAGTGAACAAGTTGCAAAATGCAAATTTGGATATTCAGAAAAGAAATGAAGATAAACTCGAGAAGGAATTGTTGGCCGGATTAGATGAGTTAAGATTGCAAAAGTATGAAACTAATAAAGTGGCAAAGAAGCTCATTGCAACAGAAAAAGAGTTGGGTGGAGCTTATCAAAGAGTTTATGAATTAAAGATTAAAGTCATTGATTCAAAACGTCTTTTGAACAATGTTACGAACTCACAATCTTTTACAAGTTTTCTAGCCAAAGATGAGAATTTTGAGAAGATGTTTAACAAAACTGTGTCACCACCAGGAAGTCTTAAAGAAGGCGTTCATGATTTGAAAGAAAAGGATGAGACTGGTGATTATTCTAAATTTGTTGGTTCCAAATCTGTTGAAGAAAGGAAAGAGCACAAAGACAAGAGTGTTGCAACTTCTGAAGTTCCAAAGGAGTCTAGTTCTTCATCTGATGACAAAGAGAAATCTGCAAGTTCAACTAGTGACATTGATGAAACAATAGTTGATGCTCCAAACGATATCAACAAGGTTAAAGCAGAGTTTTCTCATCTTGCAAAGAACGAACATAAACCGTCTGATTCAGAAGAGAAGGTTTCTGGAAAACATACAGGTTTGGGATTTCAAAAGAAGCAGGTTGAAGTGCATGTTTCAAAGGTACAACAGCAACAACATTTGAAGAAAGTCAATCTGAAGCAAGTCAAGAAGGCTGTGTTTGAAGCTGACAAAGTTCAACCTGAGAGATTTTATACACTCAAAGGTTCAGATCAGATATTCTCTGATAAGGAGTTTCCACTTCATTGTGTGGATTCTCAGAAAGTTGCTAAGGCCTTTATTAAAACTGATGCTGCTCCAAAGACCAAGAAGAAACAAACAGCCAAATATTCTTCTGGAAATTCAAATTCTACTCCAAAGAGCCCGACTTCGAAATGGGTTCATGATCATCGATATCAGGTATTCGATTCCTTTTATGATCATTTTGGAGATGTTAATGTTTGTGAAGCTTTGCAGATTCCCAAACGACGAAATTTAAACAATCGCTTGTGTTATAATTGCCGACAAAAAGGGAATATGGCACAAGATTGTCCGGTTTCTGCTGCCTCTACACAAAGAAGACAACAGGTTCCATTTGTTGGTAAATCTGCCAAACAACAATTAATTGATGAATATGGCAGAGTATTTGATGAATATCCACAACCTACATTTTTCAAAACCCAAGGAAGATTTATTCCGCGTTTTCAAAATGTTCCATATGTAGGTTGTTCGTCACAATCAACTGTGACAGGTTCATCAAATACTGATTTACCAAAACAACAACACTGGAAACCTAAAGTGGTTTCGAAAGGAAACAAGGACACTGGTCGACCAGAAGCAATTCGCTTCGGGTCATTTATAAACTGACGTGTTTGACCAGTGTGCAGGTACTTCTAGAAGACCTATCGGTGATTGAAAAGTTGCTGATGGAGAAGTATTCTGCTGATTTAACTTAAATTACATGTGATATCAAATTTCAAAACTGAATTTTTTTCTGAAAGCTAAACCTGAAACGTATCCATGTCGAAAGGTCAATTTTCTTTCTTTTTACGTTCCGTATGTAGTTTAGGGGGAGAAAATTGAAAAACCAAAAATAGCGTTTTTATGTTTTTGTTTGTGTTAAAATGAAAATCCAAAAATAGAGTTTTCATTTTAAGGGGGAGAAAATGGAAAAATACAAAAATATTGAAAAATGAGAAATTGATCCGACATGTTTGGGAAATGATGGTACATTGGCTTATGTGTCTGGCTCGTGGATAAATTAGATGAAAAAGCCATAAGATCATTGCTCGATGTTCTTGGTAGGCTCGACATTAAATCAGAAAGTATTCAGATGTGATAAACACATTAAATAATAATGCTTGACCAAATGGACAACATCTTGATGCATGTCTCATGATATCAAGGAAAAGATATGTGAAAAATAAAATGAGATTTCACTGTGTATACATGTGTTCTTTTTGCAAAGATTTAAACTTGTTTGATTTTCTTTATTTTGTCAAATGATCGGACTTTCTTTGCGTATCGAAAGATCGACCTGATTGTTGTTCGTTTGACATTCTGCTTTATTTTCTTTGGTGTTTCGTATAACTCATCGGACTTTCTCTGCGTGTACGGAAGTCCCGACCTGATTGTTGTTGAGTTATACAATTTCAACTTGTTTTATTTTCTTATTTTGTTAAATCCGAGGCCTTATCTGCGTATCGAAAGATCGACCTTAAGGTAGACGATTTAACGTTCTTATTTCTTTTTGCATGGAACACAGTTGACTACATCATGAGTAAAATCGTTATGTGAGTAAATCACAAATGAAATCACAAAGTGTGATATAAAAGAAAATACATATCTGAGTATGTCTGATAGTGTGGGGTACACTGGTCAAAGCAAATTTAATCAATACTAATAACATATCCAGATGTTATGAGTATGATTGTGTCTGAGTTTAAGATGGACAAATTATACCAGTAATCGACATGACTTATGTGCTGAAGTAATTGAAATTGATGTGTTGTTCAGCATGTTATGTTCAATATGATCCCAAGTTGTGATCTTTCTCGCAAAAGACAAAAATAGTGTCTGATTCTGTATTGCATTTATGTTTCATATCTGAAAAATCCAAAAAGATTTTCGGTGTGTTTTGATATAAAGTTTCAAAAAGCCAAAAAGATTTTGTTTCTTATTTGTTTTCGACCGATCGACATGTGATACGAAATCAAATTTCAAAAACCTATCTTGGATTTTCAAAGAGAAGTTTTACGCCAAGATTAAATTAATTTTCAAAAGAAAAAGGAAACCGCGTTTCTGACTTCTGAAATTGCAGGTTATATGTGTCAAGACTCAAGCATGGTGAAAGGGGAAGTTTGTTATATCTTTCACAAGTGGATCTTGAAGATTAAAGTTGATTCAAGAGTGATCCAGCCATACAAGCTCTATTTCTGACAAGATTTCAAGTTGAAGATCGGATGCAGCGATGTTGAAGATTGAAGACTGAAGTTTTGTTAGAATATAGATACACTACACGTTAAGGGGAAGTTTGTTGGAGCATATCCCTATGCTATTGAGTGTCTCGTGTATTGTATCTATGCGAGCATGTCTAAGTGTGTGTTTAGTGACTATATCATTGGCACCGGACCAAATGGTCCGCCGGACCAAATGGTACGCCCGTACCATTTGGTACGCAGCCTATGTAGTCACTTAGTATAAATAGGTTGTGTTAGAATGAGTTGGTAACTCTTCTGTCATTCTACACCTTTCTGTGTGTGTTTCTAGAGAGATAAACTAGAGAGAACTTCATTGTATCTTCAAGTGATCAATAAGATTTCTCTTATTTACATCCGTTGTTACTATGATTGATTGATACACGCAGTAGTAAGATCGTATCTCGGTTTTACAGAGACGGTGGTTTTTGTTGTTCCCGCGAATCGAGGATGATTCGACCAACGAATGAAGTGGGTCAACTTTTTGTCTTCGGCCAAAACATTTTTCTCGCTGGTCGAGATTTCGACAAAAAAAGCGAAACGTATTCTCTTATCTAAGCTTCTTCCCTGTTCATGAGCTACCCCCATGGTAGATAGTTCAACCACGCCCGGTTCCACGAAATGATTGAGAACTACGACAGGGTCGAAATGTATTTGGTTCTTTGTCTTCAATAAGTATTGCATGACCGAATAATTCAAGGAAGGGCGCACCGCAGAGAGGGTCCTTTTAAGTGGATGACTCGTCGGGCTGTCGGAGGGGGACTTCTTTGACTTCTTTGAGAAAAAGAACTTGAATAACTTCGTTTTTCTAAAGGAGTCGTCATTTAGGAAGGCTATGTCATTTACAAGCCCGACGTATTTCGGATGCTTGAAGGCCCCGCTGACCCGAAGTAATTTAGAAATATTCTTCTTTATCGATGGTGATCGGTCATGGTATCCATAGCGTTGCTTCTTTTTCGGCCAAATCCTGATTTCGTTTTGCTTCTCCCGGTCGTCGAGCCTGATCGACTCGACTCTTTTCCCTGCCCCCGGGCCTCTCACTTCGTTTCGTTCTTCTTCTGTACCGTCGCTTGAATGAAGACACCCGATCGGCCCGACTTTACCAAATCCCCACCACTGGCGCTTCCCCTTTCCGGGTCTGGATTTTTCGCGTCGTTTCTGTCGTCGTGGTCGATGGGGAAGAAAGAAATGAATGAATGTTCTTTTGAAAAAATGTAGAATAATACACCTACCGAGATGAAAGCCAAAGGTGAGTCTAGTAGGTGGACGTATTGAACCGAAATAAGATCTAAGATTTACATCTTGATACACTGATTTACCATAATAATAAAGAGAGTCAATGCGGACTCCGCCGTGGGAAGTGCCGCTTCTTTCTTGCTTGATAGGGGGGATTCCATTCACCAGCGCAGACTAAAAGTGCTCTCCAAACCGTGCTGGATAGTCACCCATCACACGGATCTCAAACCCAACCTGTGGTGGATCCCGGGTGACAAAGTCAAAGCCTTTGATCCTTTGCCCCATACTTTTGAGATGCTCCTCCCCGCCGATCAAGCAGTGACGCTGCTCTTAGCTTTAAGCCGCTATCGTTCGGTTCGGATAAGTCAAGTCCCTTCGGTCAGTTCGCTCAGGTGATCCTCCCTAACGTTCAGAGTTGTTCTGGTTTGAGAAAGGAGCACCGGCCGAGCGCCCTGAATGAATAAGAAATTGACAGCAGAGGTAATTGCAGATTCTTATTCGAACGAGTTGAAGCTAACAACATGTCGATTACACACCGGGGGTTGGTAAGAACTGATGGACAATGCCCCGCTAACCTAAGTGGGCCTACCTGGGAAGCAACTGGTACTTGAGCAGGCGGGGGGGGGGGGGGGGTTGGTTTCGTGCAAGGCCTCGCAGCAGGAAGAGGCAGTTGTCATTTGAAAGAAAACGCTCTTTGTTTGTATAAGGTTCCAAACCTTCGCACCCTGATGAAACCTTTCTTTTCTATCTTATTAGTAAAGCCTAAACGTCCTTATTGAAGCCTAGCTAACGAGAAATCAAAGCGATAACACACCTTTCCTAAGATTAGAATGAAATAGAAGAGAAGGCCTTTCTTTCTCAAAGTCAACTTGATCCCTTCCCTTCTTGCTTTAGAAAGATTGCAGCTAGCGTGCTGGACTAATATAATAGAAAGTAAAGGCTCTTCTCCTGTTCTACGAATCTACAACTCTCTTTACTGAGCGAGACTCCATCTATATCCCTACTTAGTGAATAATGAGGAAGTTCAAGGCACGGGTCCTGTTAAGCGCTTCGTCTCATTCCCTACTAACACAAACTGCTCTGTGTAGCAACTGCAACAGCGCAAGCGAAAGTGTCTCACGCCTCCCTTTCTATCGTGGTACTGAGAGGGACGGTCTTGACTTTCTTGATTTGGAAGATCGCCACACCTATTCCTTCTACTCCGTAAATAGTCTCAAGTAGCTCGCCACGCATGCATACATGATTGAAAGGACTTATATGCCCTTTTCTATGTAGCCACAAGGCCCGTTCAACATACCTAAAGTTGCTTTGAGTGAAGCCTTTCTCCCTTGGCAAAAAGCAAAAGTTTGTTAAAAAAGTATCTCATGGCCCAATTATTTTTACAGCGTATTCTACCATAGAATTCGGCCTTCGGGGTCAACCCGACGGCTTCTATTAGGAAGGGGGCGCAAAGGAGGCTCGAGGGCTTGTTAAGGAAGGCGGCAAGGGCGGACGAAGGGGGAAAACGAAAGACCTTTTCTGGTCCCCCCTGAGCCGGGGGGTGCTTGTGGGAGGGGTGTGCCACGACGAAACAAGGGAATGAAAGGCTGCTTTGCGTTGAATGCTCTTTACCCTCCCCACAATGATGGCTCTGTTGTCTTGGGGAGGGTTGAAGCTTGCTTCTTCTCTAGAGTCTCCTTGGTCATCAATACGACCTGTCCTTAATAGAACCGATCTGATTCTCCGAACAATCGGAATTTCATACTTCTGTTGGATCCTCCCTATCTCCTGATCGAGTTTGTGTTGGTAGATGTTGTCTATTTTAGTTTCCAACCTTGTCAATGATCAAACTCCCATGGGGAGAGTTTTCTATTTGAGTTTCGGAAAAGAAAGGAGAAACGGAATTATCGTTTGCTTCTTTCTCTCCTCTACATAGCTCTCCAACGGGCAAGTCAGTCCCAAGAGTGAAAGGGTGTGAACATTTAGGGCAAATACTTTATTGTATTGTACGAGATTAGTTGAGAGCTTATTCGCTAACATCCTCATCTGGAAGAGTTCGTTATGTGCCACCTCTTCTGTGAAAAAGGCTTGCGCTCCTATAGGGCACATCCCGAGGGGCGTTCCATGATTGACCGAAAACGGGCAAATATTGTATGATAAAGCACTCTCTCTCCTTTCTTTCCCTGGCTCGTTTGCTTATTTCTCTCCTCATTCGTGCATCTAGGAGAACGAAACGGCTACCTCTTTACTTTCAATATACGACCGAAGTCAAGGACTTGACTGGACTGATCGCACTGATTGGATTCAAGACATACTTCAAATTCCTTTTAAGCTCAAAGTAATAAAAATAGAAT
>JBCNJP010000007.1:87179940-87195327 GCA_039602395.1 Deinandra increscens subsp. villosa | reverse complement strand
GGCAGAGAAGCAATCAACAGAATGGGTCCCTGTTGTTCAGGGGATCATCAATTCATTGTCTTTCTTGATTCAAATCAGAAGAACTGGTTGGTCAAGCGAACTGATTCATTTCATTCTTGGGAATAAGCCCGACAAAACGGTAAAGGCAATAGGAGGAACCGTCTAGGCTTAAGAACGGTGATGCTTGTTGAAGAAAAGGGAGGCAAGATCTATGGCGGCTAAGCGAAGTGAATATGAGAGAAAAGCTCTTCTTTCACATAGTGGGAGGCTGACCTTCTCTCTTCCCCTCTTTCACTCACTTAGTGGACGACCCAGAGGACTTGAATCAAGCCCCCTTTTGCCTCATCACGCCCTATTACTATTGAGTCGAAGCAGAAAGTCAAAGAGATTCCGTCCCGTGTAGTCTTCTTCCCTATCTCGCTTTCCGCGCTACTAAATGCAACTCTCATTTCAACATTCTTCTCTACCTTCTCTATCTGCCTAGATAACCTCTCTTTCCCGACCTGTTGACTTGACTCCGCATTGAGGGCTTTTTCATAAGAAGCAGCACTCACTTCGATAGCTTTCAAGAGTCTCTTTCATACCCTTCTTTCTTCTGCTTCCTTGTGCTTCTGAGATCGCTAGCTATTTTCGATTCACCAAGCAAGCGAGGAGACCAGCATCCAAGTCCATCTCCGGCCCCGCATCCAAGTCCATCTCCGGCCCCTTCTTCCTAAAGCCTGCTCCTTTATCTGTCTTCTAGTCATTCATCTTCTGTCTCCGGTGCCTTTCGGGAACGTCTCTCTCCGCTACCCCCTTTTTGAATTCATAAGGGGTAGGGCCTTCTTCACTTAGTCATCTCTGCCTACGACTTTTTTTTCTTTGCTCGCCTAGCTGCCCGGGTGCCGCCCTTCCACTAAGCCTTCCTACATATATTCAAATCAGTACAAAGGCAAGTATATATTCGGAAAAAGATAAGGAAAAGATGGACTATGCCGCTACAAATCAAGGAAAAGTCTTATGCGAGTGATACCAATCGGAATCATCAGCTAGCTAGGAAAAGAAGTGAAAAAGCGGAAAGAAGTCAATGTGAGAAAGCAAAAAAGGTAACGAGGCGACCGGAGGAGGGAGAAAGGCGAAAAGGGGTGGCAAGCAACTCGAAGGGCCACCTAGGTACGCGTCTGGATCTGCCTCGGGCTTTGTCTTTGGGATCTGCTACTCCAACCGTATCTACTTGTGGTTGGTTTGGGTAAATCACAGTAAAGCAGAAAGGAAAGCCTCCTTTTCGTCGCGGGCAAGCTAAACAAGCAAGCAAGCCATCCAAGTTGATTTTATAGGTTAGGAAGAACTTGGGGTTCCCCTGTGACTAACTTAGCGCACTTCCGGTGGTAGCCATTGGGCTAAGTCTCTATAAAGAGCCACTCACATATTGATTTCTAGTTCGGTGTGAGATCAGCTAAATTAAGCTACGCTCATCATTTATGATCACTCAATTAGAGCACTAACTACTTCAGCTCCAAAGACGCTTTTAATCGGTGCGATCTGGTTGTCCAGTCATCTCGGTGAGGAATTTCGCTATGCCCCCCTTTCACTGCTGCAGTAAAGCCAACGAGTCCCAGGGCGGCAAGATGAAGATGGATTGAAGGGGAGCGGATCCATAGCTGGAAAAAAGGGGAACATAGTCGCTAGATTCCATAGGAAAGGCTGAGACAGACCCTATGTTTATTACTTCGCGATAGTCTTAGCTCGACATTGTCAAGCCATACTATCTACCAAAATTTCTTTTTTTCTTACATTCTATCCTATATATCGGAGATATAAGGTTTGAACTTCCACTTATGGTAATCGAACTTGGTAATAAAACTCTTTCCCGGCAAGAAGAGAAAAGATTTCCTTCGGGCAAGTTCCACTATAGTTGGGAAAGGAACGGACCACAAGCTTCGCGCTCTGCCTTTCTTGTATTTGGACTCTTTAGCGCTATATGCTGCTCTCTCTGCGCGCTTAGCTTTCTTTGCTCTTTGCTATCGTGCTATTGCCGGCTTTCTTCTCTTTAAGACTAAGACCAAGGGCTCTTACAGAGTGAACACGTCTTATTTCATTTTTAGAAATATGATCTTTTTCATTCCCCAAGGGGAAAAGGTCTCTTCTTCTGCTTCAGTTGATCCTGAAGCAGATCTTTTTTCGACTTCCTTCCTGTCTGGGATTTGAAAAAGCAAAGCCCTTACTTTGACTTACCCGAATCAAGTCAAGGCGATGAAGCAGGCTCAAGGCCCATTTTCTTATAAGAGTTCTCTCTCTCTCCGGGAATCATAGCCTAGTATCGTACCCCAGAAAGGGAATCCACTTCTGACCTGACCTTCTGACGAGAATCCTTCAAACCCTTTTTTTCAAGTCAAGAATGTGTAAACCGAGGCCATTGAATCTGCTGCAGATGGCATCATAGAAGAAGAAGCTGTTCTTCTTTTTCTGCATCAGCTACTAATCACACGTTTGGAATCGATCTAGCTGCTTAGCTTATCTTATGTGGTTTGGGCATACGGATTCGACTAGCATTCACGTGGGTAGCATTTGAATGCGGAATCACCCGAACGGGATTATACTTGACTTTCTTTCCGATGGTCCTATCTTATTAGAAATAAGTAAATAGTGGATCTTCGACTAGCATTTCGTGGAAATCATAGTTGGAGAAGGAAATTCCTTCTCTTCTGTTGTCACAAGAAGGGACTAGGTTCCTAGCCAAGCCAGGGAATCTACGACCGATTGTCAAAAAATATCCCACTACGGGGTAAGAAGCAAGGAAGGAGTGCCACTTTCAAAAATTCTTTTTTAGTTCAATCACCCGCCGAAGCGAATCCTTCGAAATAGCCAAGCCAGTAAGTAGAAGGGCAAGGTGACCACAGGGAAAGGCATTACCAGAAGGAAAGTAGTCCAACTCAATGTCTTACGCATCAGTGGCATTTGAGTGAAAGCAGTAAGTCAGTGGCCAAGAATCATCGATTTTGGAGTTACCAGCTCAAGGCAGCTCATGGGAATTTCTTTAAGTCAGAACGATCCCCAGTGTCATCCTCTTCGTCTTCTCTTTAGGAAAACAAGTCCCATCGAGTTAGCTCTTGGAGTCAAGGCATGCCTTAAGGTAGCGACTGACTTTCAGGTGAGATGGTTCAATAGTAGATTAGATAAAGGCTCTTGCTACTTCCCACGAGGGGAGGAAAGTAAATAGCGTAGATAAGGAAGTGGCTATTCTTGTTTGTTCATGACTCCGCTGCGCTCCTATTTCATGGAATAAGCGCCTTTTCTCTTACAGACAAAAGAAATGGATTGATTCCGGCTAGCTCGAAGGGAAGGAAAGAGCGCTATAAGAGAAAGAGTGCCTCGATCATATTTGGGATTTTGACTGAAAGCAGAGGAAGCATTCGATGCATCATATAAAAAAAAAGTGCAGCTGCCAGAGCCCCGTATTTACCAGCGGGGGTCCCGAGATATTCTATGATCAAAGGCTTTGTGGTTGTCACGAACTGGATTCGAACCAGCGCCTCCGGGAGCAACCGGCCCAGCAAACTACCATTCATTCTGATCGCGACTTTTTTTACCCGGTTCCCCTCGCGGCTAAAAGGTACATCCGGGCCGCTCGCATGGACCTACTTACCTTGCTTCATGGACCTACTTACCTTGCTTGTAGACCAGCTGCAGAGCTAACCCTTGTTATTGGTTTGATGCTACCAAGACGATTTCTTTATGCCCAACCTCGTTCATGTCCATTTTTAGGGCTTCTTTTGTCAACTCGTCGCTGAGTTCTTCAGTCACCTGAGACTTTCGATGTTTGTCCCGCATATCACTAGATCGATCGGTATCTTTACAAATTGAGAAAGCTTTCTCAATTAATTCATACTTAGCCGCGAGCAATCTACGTTTGTGATCTTGTATATTTTGCTTCTCCGACATCTTACTGACTTTCCCCCTCATCTTTTTGAAAAAAGCCGCTCCACGGTGGTAAAGTCTCATCTTGTGTGTTGGCCGAAGTGAAAATAGTGACATGGAACCCCCGAATATGTTCGAAGATCTCGAAATGATCTTCCAGTTCCGGGGAGAATTCACAAAACTCCATTTCCATCAAGAATTGAATGGACTTTTCCCGTATTTCGACCGGAAAATCTAACAGAGACATTACAGCGGATATTTTTACCAAAAAATGAGACATTCCATGACCGCGGAGAGTGCTTTGCCGTGCTAGGTCACTGACATATCCTTTTTTTTCTTTATTTGACCCCAAGAATGGATTGGATCGAAACGACTTTCCTGTCGAAGCCCTTTGTGTCTGTATTAATTTCTGCCCGCACGGAATCTCCATAGCCAATTTTCCATTTTTTATTATGAAATCAGAAGGTGCTGCCTTTGGTACTACTCTTATTTTACACGATCCAGGAACTTCCATAACGTTGGCGTGATTCGGTTTGAGCAACGGATCCTGACGTGATACATCTTCGTAATGAAAATTGAGTGTAAACATTTTTTTTATTTTTTCCCAGTATCGATAGAATGAGCACTGTGAACTATCTGCTTTTTTAAAGATAGTTGTAAAAACATCAGAGCACGATATCATAGTGTAGAACAGATATGTAGTAATATGGACCACTCTTTCTAGCGCTTTTCAAAAACATTTGCTTGCAATGTGTGGACAGGTCAAAGAGTACGCCCACAAGAGCCTTCATCCTATTACTAAAGTACACTGAACACTCACCCAATCTTGCTTGAAAGCGGAGTGGAATCAAGAAACTCGCATACCTTGAATCTAGCCTGCAATCCTTTCGCACTTATCTTAGGAGATAGTAAGCAAGACTTGATACGCTAATTTCTTATTTTAATCAATTTAGAGTTACAAAGTCTTATTGCAGACCTTCGTCTTCACGGGTTGTTGTTGAAACCGACTCCTCCGCTTGGCGTTGTCCCTATAGGTTGAACTGCTAATGCCTCCGATTAGAGATTTCACAATGCCATAGGATTGATTGAAGTTTCTGGCTTTCATTCCTACACCCAGAATAAAGGCTTCCCTGCCGTAGTTGGGTTCATTAGGTCGTTTGCCTTCGGCCAATTAAGAATGATCCATTTATATAGATGAAACTAATCATATTTTTTTTAGATGGAAGCCGGTTCCACGACTTTAGTGGAAATGATGATCCTGCTCCCCCTGAAAGTATCAACTACCTGAGGCTAAGGCGGATTTGTCAACGGCTGTGCTATGATTCGGGCACTTGACAGTTGAATGCCCCAATTCTTAGCAGTTAAAGCATTTCAAAGGTTTCCAAGGGTAATCCACTTTTCTAGCAGTCAAGAATAAAGTAAACCTCTAAGTAATCTACTGCCCCCCTAACTAAACCACCAAGAGCGGATAAGGCTAGCAGGGTGTCAGCACCATGCTAAGGACGCAGCTTACTCCTTCAATAGCAAAGAAAAGAAGCGCTACCACGAAGACTAATCAGACTCTCGGATGGCACTCGGTTTCCTAACTCATTTACTTTACTTGAAGCCTTTCATTTTCGGCAGCTAAGGAGGCAGTCTTGGTCGACCATCCTGAGCATTCCCG
This sequence comes from Deinandra increscens subsp. villosa, assembly GCA_039602395.1. Classification (NCBI taxonomy): domain Eukaryota; kingdom Viridiplantae; phylum Streptophyta; class Magnoliopsida; order Asterales; family Asteraceae; genus Deinandra; species Deinandra increscens. Next base: position 87,189,767 of record JBCNJP010000007.1, on the reverse strand, counting down.
GCTTTTCTTTCGACCACATAAGATTGGGGTTACAGTTTCATAGGCGCCGATCACTCTGAAGACCTTCGGGGCTTTACCACAAGTTGCTTGCCATAGAGGCTAGGGTTGTCTGCTTTGTCTATCGACTTGTCTTGATCCGCTTTCCTTCTTCCGCTGTCCTTTAATCTTACATGACAGCTTTCGAAGCACGCTAGCCAAGCGGGAATGAGAAAGATACATACATCTAGAAGGATGGGCCTTAGCGGTTAGGCATGCGCCTTAATAGATAGCTGAACGTGGGTGCGATCGTCATTCCCTCGGAGAGAAGGCTTGGTTAGGGTAATTGGTTTAAAGACAAATTAGGAGAGGAAGGATGCACCATCCGCTGAGACAAACCCAAGATTTCACAATTGAATGGTATGATAATTTTCATTCAAAAGGGGCTTTGTGAGCCTTTCAAACACCCTTGCTGGTTGGTTTATTAATCTAAAAGATCGGTTTATTGTGGGCTAGATTCGCATATCAAGACTGAGTGGGTAATTCAGGCGGTGTACACCCAATTCAAGATCCTTCTATAGTTGTGGACCGAGGAACTACGCGCTTTCAATCCCTTACATCTGCCTTACAAGTCCTCACTCGCAATCGCTATCACTTAAAGGCGGAGCTAACCCTACATTCTACTGCTCTCTAAAGCCTGCCAATTAGTCAAGCTTGGAGAACATAGTACTAGGACTTACTAGATGAATGACCGTGATTGGTGAAGGGCCTAAAAGTTAGGTAGCAGCGGATCTTTTCTAAGAGGTTAGGTAGGTGGTTGCGTTCGAAGCGGAGAAGGAGACTAAGTCATCGGTCGTGCCGGGATTGATTTCCTACTTCCAGCTGAATGAGGGCCACACAGCCGTCAACCCTTCAGTCAGTAGGCTAGTCTGTATCTACAACAAGCGATGCAAGGGATGATAGTTGTGAGAGATTAGATCCTGATAAAGATATCGAAGCAGCGGACATGAAATGATCCATAGTTTCGAAGAAGACATGGCTTCGTGAGGTGGACAAGCGGTAAGACATAAGCTATCTCGACTCCTCACATGCGATCTATGGCTGGCGAGTATCGAAGAGAAGCACCCGATCCCACTCATGATTAGAATAAGTTAAGCGGGTCTCAATCTTGGCTCTGGAACTATCGGATCCTTCAGGTAAAGCGGAAGGCTTGAAACGAGACTCTACTTCTATTACAGGACTTCTTCCAACAGACTTGCTACCATCTTCCTTCTAAGTCTTGAGATTGAATTCTTCCTAACTGACAGCTGTCTTTCATAAGAACTGCAAACCCGCCAGGAAAGTCTTTACAGGAATCAGTACGCCTTGCCCTAATGAAAGTCTGTAGGAGATAGAGGTATGGCGAAGAGCTTTAGAACTTTTCTTGTTGGATTGAGAGTGCCCCTTATCTGCCTTAGCTGTAGGAAGATAGGAGGTCTTTTCCAATACCAAGCCTTGAAGGGATTGATAGATCACTTCTCACCAGTAGCTAAGCCTGCCTACACTCCCATAGATGGGAATCAAGCCCGAAGCTTTCTATCTTGCTTTCTCCTCCGCTGTGAAGGCTATTACAAGCGCTACCAGATCTCTTGGCTTCCTAATCCAATTCCTTCTTAGCTTTCAATGGTATTATAGAATTCTTTCGTTCTGGTGCAATTCATGCTGTCTTGCTCCTCTAGTCCGAATAGACTTTTCAGAGTCGAAGAAAAGCACTAAGCATGACATTCGCTATCCCCGTTCTAACCCTGTCGTACAACCCCATTCCGTCTTGTCCCCTGTAGAGGAAAATAAGGTAAGGCACCGCTTCGATTCCTTTCCTTAATTGACCTAGCTTCCTATCCCGAAATAAGTACCTAATGTTGAGAATGCGTACCTCTAGAGTTCGGAATTTCTCTATAGGTTTTCTTTTCAGTCGGTGCTAACTCAAAATATTGCTTTTTCTTCAGTTAGTGAGCAAGCATAGGACCCTGGAAAGCTATCAGGTCGTAGATCGGGTTAGCAGACTCAATCTCGAAAAGAAGTAAACGGGATAGAGGAAGGTGAAGCTAGAAGGGCTGTGAGTTCCCACGTCTGGGGCTTAGGATTAGGGCTCGGGAAGAAAGTTATAAGTTGATCTACTCCAGCTGTTCAGGGATAGCAGAAAGAGGCATAAGAAACACTCGTACCATCCTGATGCATTCTTAGCCTGATCTCTCGATCAAAAAACCAATAGATGATCTAGTAAGACAAAGCCTTGAACCCGTCATGGGAATGGTAGCTTTGCCCCTCTCACAGAGCCATCGGTTTCCCTGATAGAAAGCAACATCAGGAGCTGACATCACCCCCGGTGACCAGCCGTCGTAACAGCACTTTTGGCGGAAGTGACTATGACAGCTTCCGACACAGCATTCATACAGACATACCCATTTCGGGTTGATTCGATTCCCCCAGTGATTGCGTGAAGTTCTTTCCTGGGAGAAGGAAGGACGCTTTCAGAGGCTCTATCGATATTCATAAGCAATTCTATGGTTTTCTGTCAAAGGATCTAGGGTACAAAACATGTTAATGTACAAGTACTTCCACATATTCCTCAAGTCAAAGCTGAACTTTTCTTTCTAGAGGTCCTGAGGGTATTACTGTGTTCTTCCGCAGCTTGTTCCCTTTCCCTTGCTTTGTTACGTGTAGTCCCCTTGGGGGCATTATTCATTGTGAGACATGTTAAAATGAACATGTTTACAATTCGTTTTTATGTTCGGTACGTCTTTAGCCGTGCTCTAACATAGAATTGTTATGGCCTTAGGCCATCTGGTATTCAACATACTTTTCGCTGACTTTTTATACTCCTTTTGGCGACCCACTCCTGTTTTAGGTGAACCAGTCGTCTTTTCGTATCGTACAGGAACTCCCTGAGTAAGGGGCTTTCTTTCGTCAAAGTAAAAGAAAGCGGAAAAACAAGTGTATTCAAATGAGGCTGCCTTCCAGAAGCGCAGGTGCTTGAGTTCAAGGCAGACAGGTAAGGGTAGGTAGTAAAGGCAAGCGCATAGTTCAGTGATCTACGGTCGAAAGAGGGAACTCTCCTCGTTCCGAGTCGCCATGAGGCATAAGAACAAAACATTCCCCTAGAAGGGAGCTTCAATAGGTATCCTTTTTTAGGCTATTTGCTTCGATGCTTTATCTTTCATGTCGGAAATCGGATTCTCTTTTTTCTTCTTTCTTGTCTGAGACTGATGACAGCTTAGAAAGAAAGTGAGGCACTATTCACTAATCAGGAAAGAGGCTTAAGTAGATTTATCCACTTTTAAGGCTAAGGCTATCATGCCTGTTTAATGAAAACCTGGCTGGCTACCTTGCGGAGCACACAAATATACCCGAATCACATTGTAACAAACTTTGTACAACCAGCTTACGTAGAAAAGATTCGATATTCGATGCCAATAGAGTCGTGACATCCATGTACGGAGTCGTCAAATGAGCCACGTTAAGTGCCGCCCAAGCAACTACGCATTGGCCCACAGCCCAATAGGCCCGAATGAAAGACCCAAGCCTACATGAACCATCACAAATAAAATCCTAAAAATGGTCCTGTTTCGATGAAAGCCCACAGAAGGGCCAAAGCACAACAAGCATCAAAGCAAGCCCAAACCCAAGTCGAAACAGACTGTATGAGGCTATGCCCATCTCTAGGCCCTAAAGGATCAATACCCAGGGACTTAGTATCCATGATGGCGTCAAAGAGGTCCCTCTGAAAATAGGCCAGGTCCTTGTTTACCTTTTTATATGTTTTTTTCTTTTTTTAAGTGCATGTTCCGTAACCCTTTCTTAGCGGCTCCCCCTCCTTCCTTACCAGCATGCTTCATCCTTTCAAATCAAACTGAAGTACCGCATCGACAGGCCCCTACTTAAGTTAAGATACCTCACCTTAGCCAACCCAGAAGGCAAGACATCTTGCATTGCGAACCTCTCTTGTTGGGCCAGGTTCGTTATCAAGTTCCAGTTCAAATTGAGATTTTTGCGTATATTGATGTGATTGTTCTGCAAGTCGACATGAAACTCGCTAGCATGGAATTGCAACAATACGGAATGAAGGTTCCGGTTGCAGTAATAGATGTCTCAAAGCTAGACTTGAAGCATGCTTCATGTGGGAACTTTCTCATCCATCTGAGCAGGACAACTGAATGAATGCCGCTGACCAGCGTGACCGGTCGATTAGTGTCCATGATTAAGACGCACATAAACTGAGCGGGGAAAAGGTCAGAGGGCCATATTGGAATCGTGGCCATCAACAAGCACTATGTCTTCCTTATTATAATATGGGATAATTGAAAGGAAGCTTAGTTAATGTTTAAACTCTTACATAATTACGGTGGGTAGGTTGTTGTATTCACAAGTGGATGGCGCTTGGACATACAGAGTTAATGGGTAATTAATCGAGCTGGAACTCTCTAGAACACTACGGTGAGACCAACGCCAGCCAGTATCCTAGCGGAATGTGGCACCGATTTATGTACAGGTCATGGGAAACCTATTCAATGGTATGATCGCCGGTGAGCCAGTACTCTCTTGCTCCAATGTATGCGACCCGGTTCACTGGTATGCGAGATGATAGATAAATCCTATCATTACAAAGGGTTAATCAAATCCACATGTCGCACGTTGTTGGACCTTCCTTAGCCGATTGAGCTTTAACGAATATGAAATACATACTCACACACCAAACAACACGTGTTAGAACATGCTGATTCACCAGGCAAGAGGTGCCATCTGCCTGTTGGAAGGAAGCCGGGACTCGTGCAAAAAAAAGCGCCCTTACGCTCTAGTTGGATCGGGGGGCCGCAACTAAGATCAGAGGGATAAACTTTCCCATTCGTTATCGGAACAAACATTTTATTTCCAGGGTTCCTCACTTGTTTTTTCCTTTCTTTTTTAAGAAATAAAATTCCGGACGACCGGCGCGGAAAACCTCTCCCGACAATAGGAGAAGGAGAAAGCTATTCCTACGGGCCTGGAACTGTGATGAATGAAGTAAGCATTTCGGGCTCGGGCTTGAAATGTACATCTAGGTGCTTGTCTAGTTCCCGGTGAGACCGTTGATTTAGCGAGGGCCCTAGGTCCACGCCTTCTTTGTTTGCATGAAACTCAGGTATGCTTCCTTCGCCCACTTCTCTTATGAAATAAAAGCATGTTGTCTCGCTGCTAGTAGACATGCTACCTTCTTTGGCCCTGCCTTACACACCTTATTTATCCCGCCTGCCGCCCAGCCTTCCTTAGCTTTTCGCCCTCCCACAGGAAACAGGGTGCTTTAATTTTATTTGAAGCTTCGTACTCTTGTGAAAACAGACTACACTGTCTCAACCACCCGGCTTTCCCTTCTTTTGTTTGTTCCGGACCCGAAGATAAAAGTCCTTCTTCTTTTTATTTATTTTGTAAGCGGTTATTTTTGGGCTAGGCTAGTGAATCGGGCTTGCTTCTCTCTCTTGTCGGGTGTGTGGTGATACATTTTTGGGTTGTTGATCCTGGAAACTAGGAAATAGAAAGGTTACAGCCAACGATCAGAACCGCAGTGAGAGACGTCAAAATACGCCCATCCAGATAAAACCATGCGACGGGAAAAGCTCTCGGAAAAGCAAATGAAAAAGCCATGGAGAACATAAAAATCACACTGGTCAGATAGAAAGAGACATGCTTCGTCACTGGAGTTATGTGTTAGGAAACCTAGTTCGGAAACTTGCTATCTTCGGAATCACCCATATCGCGTTACCTAGCAGACACAGCAAAGAACCACGCTAATCGAGACACCCTACACCGTAGTAGTATACCTTATGCCAGCAGCGAAAAACCAGATCAGAGACAGCCCTACCGAGAATTCGTTTCAATTAGGCGCTTGTAGGAGACTTGGAGGGGGGCCAGCCGTCAAGTAGAAAGGAGAGATGCGGGCACATACGTTTACCAAAAAAAAGTCGGCTTATACGATTTGTAAACTAGTACCTGATACTGACAATCTCGAGCTCTAGGGCTTACTGCTTAATAAATACTACTTGCAGGCTTACTCCTAGTACCTGTGGCAGTTTACTATTGCACCAGCCTCGGGACTTCCTTACATTATTAAATTCTTATTCTGCCTTTCCTGACCTGGAATGACTTGCTTAGCTAGTTTCCTTGCTCGCGGGGTTAGACTGATAGAGGGATTTGCTGGCTCCTACTCCTACAGGGTTATAAGGTTTATCCACTTCCTTACTTCCTCAAAAAAAGGGGAGACAGGTTTTAGAACCAGCAAACCAAATAAGGTTAGGTTCTAAAGCAGCTATCCCGAAGTAAGAGCTCAATTACATCGACCCTCGTTTTGGTGCAAGGATCTCTTTTAAGTAATTCCTGAGGATAGAACTCTATTTAAGTAAGCACATCGCTCTATCAAGGAAGTTAGGAGCTAGTCTGCCAAGTGTAAGAAAAAGTTCAAAGTAAGCAAGGTTGTCAGCGAGTAAGGAAAAGAAAAGGTAGGCTTAGAACCAGTATACGCTATCTTGTATCCAGTAGTTAGTCTGCCTATGAAAAGAATGCTTTGGAATTGTATAAGAGCAGGCTGTGATGCGAGGACTCTCAGGGACCTACTTAAGTCTGCGATCACACTAAAAGCGGATAGGACCAAACCTTTTATTCCCCTAGCTGCGGTTATGTCTCAAACCACCGGCAACTGGTTGAGCTCCTACGATCACACCTTCTCTTGCAAACATAGCACTGGATGGATGGTATGCTTCACCGACCTCATTTAACACCATGCTTCCTCCGAAGCTTTCATCTGAGTAGTCACTACGCCCTACCCTATCGCTGAGTCTTTGGAAGCGGTTTCACTCCTTTATTGGTCGGAACTCTGGAACCTAAAGACTTTCTTAATCAGACAGGATAGTTGGATTGAGTGCGCGTTGCCTTGATTTGAGGTGAACTCCTTTTCCTCTTCTTCCGGACCGGACCCTTCCATGTGAGAAGCTGGAAGTCGTTTTATTGATGAATAAGAATCTTATGTCTTATGTCAGGCGGTTAGGTTTCGCCTCAAAAAAGGAATTAGACTGAACAAAAGCGACCAGCCGCAACAAGGAAAGAGAGGCGCGTTCCATGTTAATGTTAGCAGCGCGTCTTTTTTCTATTTTGACCAACCGGTCTAGCGCAATGTGCATGTCTTTGTGTGCGTGAGGCCTAGCTAAAAATGATATATGATTCCGCAGGTGCCACACTGCCTTATGCACCCGCGGCATATTCGCTCTATACGAGTCAAGATGTACCCCCGTGAAACCGTCTAAGTAGAACTTCCAAGCAATTTTGGAGATCAAACTATGCTTCGAGTGAATTAGGTGGAAAATGTCCTGTGGCACCGACCGGGGACTGAGAAGGTGGCCGAAAGTAAACAAAGGCCAGAAGGGGCGGTTCCCCTGCTTGCTTATCGGACAAAAAGGATTAGACTTTATACCACTAATGGACTATAGCGAACAGAGAGAAAGAAACCTAAGTCACTATTGTATCGAACCCCGCGCACTACCAGTGATTGGCAAAAAAACGGATAGAACACATTTTCCTACTCCAGGCAAGTAGTACGGTACGGATACGGACTCTAACGCCAGCATCTGCTCTCTAGTTAAGTAAGGTGAAAACATCGATTGAATTTCATTAGTGGAAAACTGCCTTAGTTAGAAGGTAAGATGATCCTAGAGGCAAAGCCTTGGATTCAATTCCAATTCTCCCCTCTGTAACTGCAGCTTCAGCAATTTTCTTAGTCAGGCCATTGACCCTCCAGGGGGATTAGGTAGTTACAAAAGAAAAGCCCTTCCTTAGAAGTCTAAACCAAGGCATTCTATTTCTAATACTCAAATAAAAAGGTTAGTCTTCTTTTCTACATTCTAGAGGCCCAGTTTCTTCTGAGAAGTTCGGCAGCAAGGAAGTATATTCCCTTGGATTCTATTTGGATTCCTTACCACCGGGGATTCCCCTATCCTCACTGTAGGAACATACTGAGGCTAAAGTAGCCGCAATCTTTGTCTTTGAGTAAGTTGATATTGAGTTCAGCCCCTGGTAACATACTAAAGAATAATAAGAATCATATCCTGAGGACTAAAGAAAAGCTGCCTTGAAATCGAATCTTAAACTTTGAAATAATGGCCTGTTATAATTTATTCTTTTAGAAGCTAGGAGATCTTTAGTGTATTCTCTTTCTCTGCAAACCTCACCACTTCGTCAGCAGGTGATAATTGCCATCTTTTTAGGTTTTTAAAACCATCAGGACAGAATGCTTTTAGCGGCAAATAGAACGAAGCGGACAATATAACACAATCTATCAATTGTTGAGCAAAATAAGCCTTTTACCCTAAAGAATATTTCCAACTAACTTATTTAGGGATTTCTTGCTTTCCGGGGCATATCTGCCCTGATCTTCCCGACTGAACTCCTATAGACTCAAGAGAAGCTGTAGGCCTTACTGAGCTAATTCAGTAAGCTATTCAAGCTCCTAGACCTCCGTCTGCCTAGTCCTGTCCTCAATAGATGACTTCTGCTGTAGGACTTCTCGGAGATTAATCGATCTATCTTAGTTACGACCGGAGACAGATCGGGACGAGCTGCATCCTATTAAGATTTAGATGTTTTAGTTAGGGCGGAAAGCTACCTATCTTCTTCTGTCTTTATCTTCAATGCTAAATTCCTGAAGTGACTTTGAAACATCAACATCATAAAATACGGCTACTGAAACTGAGTCTGATTCCACTTCTTTCCTTTCCTTTAGCAAGTAATTCATCTATCTATTTTACTCTCTCAGTTGGTTAGCTAGTGTTATTGTCCTTCTGCTTGGGTAATTAGTTACTGCTGGACCCTCCGCATAATCATTGATTATTGACTTCTCCGTAATCGAACCTGCCATCCACACTGCCGCTTCCCCTGTTGATAACCTGGCCTTGGCTATGTTCATAGGGAGTCCTTTTCCAGATGGGAGGAGCGAACAAACGAAGGCAAAGTTGTTCAATTACAATTACATGCAAAACAGCCATCTTTCTTCTATGTCTTAGATCCCGTGGTGATAGACCGTACTTCCTTTTTGCCTTGAAAGTCCTGTTTCATCTTTCCCCTGCCGCGGGAAAGGAAGTCTAGGTAGGGATAACAAAGGAAGTAGATCCCGCTAAGGAGGGTAGTCCCGTTATAACCAGGCGGAAAAGCATCAGTCTTCATGCTGCCGGGGTATTCACTCAATTGATGTTCTGCTGCTTTAAAACGAAAGGTGGGGGAGGCACCCATCTAAGGAGAAACCCTGGGCGCCGATATATTATTTAATATAAAACCCCCAAAAAAGCTTTGTCACGAGCTGGATTCGAACCAGCACCTCTGCGAAAGTACAAATATACGCAGCCTCACTTCCATTATTCGGATCGTGACTTTGTTTACCCGGTTCCTCACGCTGCCCCTGAGTACGTCCGAGGGGGGCTATCAACAGCACCCTCTACCCGTACTCTCAATCTTAAGGGGTAGAATACATATAAAAAAGAACTACTATGAAAACAAACTTAGGGAACATGAAATTAAAGATATGAACCGAATGGCATTCGATGAGTAACGGAGAATAACGGAGCGGGATACCGGGAGTCATCAGAGAAGTATATTAAGATTCTGGAGGAGCACCCCGCTTTGGGCGAGATACGCCTCCCAATCTGATAAAAATTCAGAAAAGAGCGGGGAGTCCTCCAGGATAAAGCTTAGGAAAAAGGTTGTATAGTTGCTCAATTTCTCTATCGAGGAGGAAAGCCCCAAGTACGGTTTTTAGGTCGTCTTCTTGGGGTGAATATTGCAGCCCTTTTAACATT
>JBCNJP010000007.1:87101650-87179440 GCA_039602395.1 Deinandra increscens subsp. villosa | reverse complement strand
TTGATTTTCTTTTGGTAGCCATCCCAACCCCACAAACTTATACCTCAAACTTATACCTCAAAAGAAGAGTATAGTGGGTTGCTTTCTAGTATTGAGTTTTAAGTGAGTTTAATAACATTATCAAGTCGAAGATTTAAACTCATTGAGATTTATTTAGTTTTAACTAATAAACATAAGAAAACTCACTTAAAAAATATTTTTAAAAAAAATTTATTTGATTGATACCCAGGTGAAGATATTCAAGAGCTAGAAAAAGTCAAAGAAAAGGTAGCGGAGAAGGAAGTGCCAATGAAAGAGAAAAAGGTGCCAGAGATAGTTGAAGAAAAAGGAAAACTAGGTGATTAATCTTGAGTTCCATTTTGAACATTATTCATTGAGTTTTAACAACCTTAGTTGGCTTGTTTACTTTCTAGAACCTTTTTTCTGATTTGTTCTACTTTTTAAGATTGGGTCAGTTAGTTTTATTAGTTAGTGAGTGTTAAAAGTCATTTAGTTTTTAGATGTATAAAGTATACATGTTTATACAGTGAGTCTTATTCAAATGGCTTAATAGTGAGTGAGTTTTATAGTAGATTTCTGATTTATGTAGTGGTTTAATAGTGAGTGAGTTTTATAGTAGATTTCTGATTTATGTAGTGGTTTAATAATGAATTTTAAAAAGTATAAAGTATTGTGTTTTCTGCAGTGAGTTTTATGAAGTTGTTTAATTGACAGTGAGTTTTAGTGAGTTTTTTGCATTATGGTGAATTTAAAAAAAAACACTTTCAGGCTCAGTTCTTGGAGCATTTGGTCAGTCAGGACAATTTCAAGTAGCTCTACCTGGAAGTCAAACTATTTCAAGCAATGGTAGATTTGCCACTCTGGCCTCAGCTCCAGCCTCAGGAGGTTGTGGTGGTTTTGCTACTGTAGCCAAAGGAAGTGGTGGTGGTGGGTTCGGTGGTGTTTTGAGCGGTGGTTTATCCTGTTATGAATTTAGAAACCATTGAGTATTAATGTTTGTTGTTAAAAACCATTGACTTTTAAAACTCACTGCAAGTTTAAGACATGTTTTAAAACTCGCTAAGTTCAAACTCACTGGAATTAGTGAAAAACTCATTATAGAATAAAACTCACTAATTCCAGTTAGTTTGAACTTAGTGAGTTTTAAGTTATTGGTTACTCATTATTCTAAACTCACTATATGAAATTTTACAGATCTTCAACCGGCTGATGATTCTAAACTCGGTGCATTAGCAGATATAGCTTCCAATGAGAATTCGACTGTAGGAGAAGGTTATCAATAACTAAAACTCATTAAGTTGTGCATTTGTTTAAAGATTTATGTCTTCTACTTCGTTTTGTGAACCAACATTCTCTAAATGGTAGTTTCTGTTGGAAACACTTTAAGTTTCCGCTGCTATAGCTGCTACTCTTTATAAAACTCACTTCCAACCCTAAAAACTCAATGAGTCACTATAAAACTCATTGAGTCACTATAAAATTCATGGCTCTTTTTTAACTGTTTTTTAACTTTCAATGAGTCACTATAAAACTCACTTGCAAACTTAAAAGTTTGCAGATCAAAACTCACTTGGAAACCTAAAAAAGTTTGCAAATTAAAATGCAGTGAGTTTTAATACTCACTAAGTTTATTATATCACAACTCATAATTGACAACTCATAATTGATTTTTAATATTGTTTCATTCTTATTGTGTGAGTTTATTAAATGTTAGTGAGTTTTATGGAATTAAATAAAACTCACTTTAAAACATGGGTTTTATGAGTCTGAATTAAAACATAGTTTCTTTGATTAAGTGAGTTTAATTTGAACAAAGTGACTTCAAATTAGAAGTTAAGTTTGAAGTGAGTTTTACTTGAATTTTAGAAGTCAGCATTTTATAAACTCAGCACTGAGATTTATTAAAAAAAATCTCAAGTCTAATACTGAGTTTTTTCAACTAGCTATTAACTGTGACAAAGTAAATGATTAGAGAAAACTGAGCTTACTACTAGTGAGTTTTAAACATATTATCAGTTTTATATAAACTAACAAATATATATTTTCTTGGAGCTTGTCATGTAGCATAGATATTGTTGTTGCACTATTGACCACATCATAGAAAAAGCTAAATATAAACTAATTTTGACAGGTAAATTGACATCATCATTGTCGCTTTCAGCAAGAAAAAAGTTTTTGAAGAAACTTAGTTTAAATGATGGAGCTGATGAGTTTAAAAATATGGCAAAAGGTAATCAAAATATGTCTTATGAGTTCTAAATTGTTATCATTGTCAATCATCTGATTTCCTTGAAAAAAAATAGTGAGTTTAATTGTTCATTTGTATGATGAGTTCTTTGAACAGACTATAAAACATGTCAATCATCTGATTTCCTTGAAAAAAAAATAGCTCAAAAACTTTGGTTTATTTGATTCTTTTGTGATAGTAAGTAGCATCACTTTATATATACACATTTATATAGACCGCTCTCCTAGTCTACTGTAGTTTACCATTACAATTGACACTCATAACATCCATTTTGATAAAATCAATGTTGAGTTTTTAAAAATAAAAGATACATATATTCAACTTCTTTTCTCACTATCTTTAAAAACAAACTATGAGTTTTAAATTATTAGAAGACATATAAAACAAGTATGCATTGAGTTTTAGATCCTTACTGAATTTTATATCCTTAATAAACTGTGAGTTTTAAATCCTTAGTTTTAAACAAACTGTCAGTTTTAAATCCTTACCTATAAATCATATTGTCGAGTTTAAAAACACACTGCAAATTTCAAAAAACCATTGTCGACTTTAAAACTCACCAAGGTCAAAATCTCAACAACGAGTTTTATTGAGTTATTGACCTTAAGTGAGTTTTATTCTCTTATGAGTTTTAATATGTCATTTACAATTAATGAGTTTTAAAAATCATTAAGTTTTAATGTTTGTTGTTTAATATTCATATTAAAGCTCACTTAAGTTGTATAAAAATCAATTATTTATTTTAACAATTAATCAATTATTAAAACTCAGTTTGTTAATCAATTATTTTACTATTGGCTTTTAATTTTAGGTGAAAAAGCAAAAAGCAAACCTAGTTGTACACCTCCGAAGAAGCATAAACTGTCTTTAAAGGAAGATGATGATAAAATGATGAGAAAGGGTAATTAAACAATTGATCTATATTACGTACATTAGGAATGTTTACTGAGTTTGTTGTGAGATTTATTAAACATATTTTAAAACTCACGACAGAATAAAAGTCAAATAAGTAATTAATTTTATATCTCAAAATTATTAAGCAATCCATATATGCACAAATAAAAACTCAATTATGTAAGAATTCATACTAGAAACTGATTTTTATTTTATAATGTTTATAGGAACTAAAAAGAGTGCAAGGATTGCTTATAATATATATTTTAGTACGTTCACAAATGAAATTGATCATCCAGTTAAAATAGATTGTGATGATGAAGTACAAGGTTAGTATAAATATTTTTTTAAGTGAGTTTTAATATCGTATGCTAAAACTGTTTAAAAATTAAATTTCTAATAAAAAATAAAACTTATATTTCTAATGTTTTCAAGTCTTCTATGTGATTCATATTTTGATGGATGATAATTTTGTAGAAGAAGACGATTTCAAAAAGAAATGCTCTTTGAAGAAAAATGTAAGAATGATTGAAGTCCCTTTCGGTGAGTTCAACAATTGTTATAAGATAGTTTATTAATCTTTGAGTTTTTTTTTTTGAAAACTTGATGTTGATGATCACATGCGCACGACTCATAATCAAAATGTAAAATCATTTGATTTTGTATGTATAACTATTCATATTAATGCTCACTATTGATTGTATCTGTTTTTAAGATTTAATCAATTATATGTATTCATTAAAACTCATTTTAATTTGTATAAAAAAATGAAGCAGTCTCAGATGAATATTCCCAAGGTTTGTTGGATATGGAAAAAGAAGCAGTTTCGAAGGTCAATAGAAATCTCAACAACGAAGATGTTGAACAAGAAAAGTCAGGTGAGTTTAAACTCTGTTTTAAATATACATATTAAGGAAGATTAGGCAGATTTATAGAATTTGCAATGAGTTTTACAAAGCATAGTGTAAAACAGAGTTTAAAACTCACTGTTTTAAACTCAGTGAGTTTAAAAATCACTGTTTAAAAAGGAACTATATAAAACTCACTGATTTAGAACTCATTTATTAATATCACTAACTTTTAAAAAGACATTTTAAAATGAAGTGAGTTAAATAAATCAGACTGTAAAAACAGAGTTTAAAACTCACCGTATTTTGATGATGATTTTGTAGATCAAAACAAACAACAAAAGAGGAAATCAAATCAAAATATAGACAAAAAAGTTGTGAAAAAGAGAAAGTCATGGAATGATATTAAAGAGACAGACAAGAGGAATCAAGTAAAGTTGCTTAAGTCAAAGAAATCAGGTAATCTAGAGTTTGATGTCATTTAATGATTTTAATTTTATTTATTTGTTTTTTAAGATTAATATTATACGATTTTGATTCTAACTCTTGTTTTTATTATTATATGAAGAAAATGTTCAAGACAAAAAGGTGGTTGAGTCAAAATTAAAGAAGGAACCTATAAGCAAGGGGAGAAAGAAAACCATTCCAGTTAGGATGAAATCAGGTTAATTGACTATTAAAAACTATATTTTAAACTAGATGTTAAAACTCGCTCTTTTAAACTAACTGTTTTGAATAAAACTCATTAGTTTAATAAAACCTCAGTGAGTTTTAAATTTGTTTTAAAACTCACTCTTTTAAACTCAGTGTTTTAAGTAACTATCTAAAACTCACTGTTTTAACTTAGTGGGTTTAAAACTCAAGGAGTATCTTATAAAACTCAGTGAGGTTAAAACAGAATGATTTTATATACTTCAACTTCTTCATGGAATAGCTATAAAAAAACTCACTTTTTTAGAACTCATTGATTAAAACTCACTGTTTTAAAATCTATTATTGATGCATAAACAATACACTTCAACAATCTGGTGTTCAGCATGCGTACATCTCCATCTCATTTTGTAACAATGATTAAACAAATTTAATCAAGAGCAGAGAAAGACAATTGAAGATATAGGTTTTGGATCACTTCTTTCAGTTAAAATGACCAAGATTCCAACTAGATTAGGTTATTAGCTAGTAAAAAGTTATCATGCTGATGAAGATACATTGAATGTTGGATCTAGGAGAATCAGTGTCACGCCATTGGAGGTTAAAGAAATACTTGGATTACCAATGGGTGTACAAGAAATCATAGAGAAAGAAAGGGCACGTAATAATGAAGTTGTAGAAGAATTTAAAGGCCAGTTTCCACCTGATGTAGCTTATAGAATTTGTTTGCTAGATGTTACAAAATTGCTGGAGATACAAAAGGATGCTGGATGGATGGATGGATGTTTATAATAAGCTTTTTGGTGGTCTATGTAACTATCTTTCGTAATTCAATGAGAAGTAGCTGTGTGAATAAAAGATTTTTGCATAACATTACTCCAGAGGCTGATGTGAAGAGTTTCAATTGGTGTGAATACCTTATAAGATGTCTCAAAAGAGAAATGCGAGAGTGGAATGGTTCAGAGTCCTTCTGTGGACCTCTGCAATTTCTTGCGGTATGATTTTTTTATTTTTATACTCTAGTATTCAAAACTCATTGAGTTTCATACTCTACATAAAACAGTGAGTTTTAATTTGAAGTCACTTTGTTCAAAGAAACTATGTTTTAATTCAGACTCATAAAACCCATGTTTTAAAGTGAGTTTTATTTGGTTCCAATAAAACTCACTGACATTTAATAAAACTCATTGAGTTTTATTAAATAGTGAGTTTTATGTAGTTACTTTTGAATAAAACTCACTGATTTTTTTAACCTGAGTTTTAAAAATAAAGCAAGTGAAGATTTGAAAATCAGTGAGTTTTAAACTCACTGAGTTTTATACTCTACATAAAACAACGAGTTTTATGTAGTTACTTTTGAATAAAACTCACTGATTTTTTTAACCCGAGTTTTAAAAATAAAGCAAGTGACGATTTGAAAATCGGTGAGTTTTAAACTCACTGAGTTTTATACTCTACATAAAATAGTGAGTTTTATGTACTTACTTTTGAATAAAACTCACTGAGTTTTTTAACCTGAGTTTTAAAAATAAAGCATGTTTTGAAAATCAGTGAGTTTTTTAACCTGAGTTTTAAATTCACCAAGTTTTATAAAAGCAGAGTATTCAAAACTCGGTTAGTTTTATATATAGTGAGTTTTAAAAAAAACAATTAATTATTGAACTAATTATTATTAAAATGTGTTTTATACAGATGCTTCTAGCATATGATGAGTCAAAAAGAAAGAAAGAAAACATTGGTATTCTGGGGGTTAAATATATAGAGAATTCAACTTTAAAAACACTACAGAAAAATTTGGAAAAGGATTTGCCTTCAAAAAAGATTAAAAAGACTAAACTAGAGGGTGATGGGAAAATGAAGAAGAGAACAAATTCTTCAAGAGGTTTAAAAGAAAAGGAAAGCCAAGATACCATCGAATCAAAGACAACAAATGTTGGAAATGAAGGTGAAGGTGATATAGAACTTGAAGTTGAAAAGAATACAAGAAAAAAATTAGAATTAGATGAAGTAAAAAGGAAGAAATCTAAGAAGGAAACTACTGTCAAGATTCTAAAGGAAACTACTGTCAAGAGTCCAGAGGAAACTACTGACAAGAAAATGGTTGATTTTGATACATCTCAATAAGAAATTACACCAAGTATGGTTCTGGAGCTTGATAATATGAATAATCAAGGAATCTCACATGATATCACTCCTAGTTTAATGTCAGAGATGGAAAAAGAAGCGATTTCAAAACTCAAAAACAAAGTTAGAGATGAAGATGTTGTTCAATCATTTGGTTTTTCAAAGATTTTTAGTCCCGAGAAAATGGACAAAGCTAATGAAGAATCAAAGTCAGGTGAGTTTAATGTAGTATATAAGAGTCAAAGAATAATAACTCATTGAAAACTCACTGCCATTTTTGACTTTTAAAACTCATTTGTTATCACTAAACAGTAGTGAGTTTTTATAACCAGTAGTGAGTTTTTTATGACTAAACTGTAGTGAGTTAAAAATAAAAATATAGTTAAAAGAGTTTAACAACATCTTGTAGTGAGTTTTAATTTTAACATTTTCATTTCAGTGGTTTTTTTTAACTTGTAGTGAGTTTTATATTTTTTTGACGCTATCTTTATTTTATTATTTAATTTTAAAATTGCAGATGATGCTAACAATAGTTTTGATCAAAGATTAAAGAATGTGTCAATCCCTGAACAAATCTCAGCTGTACCTCGTGAGTTTTATATTTAATAATAATAATTATTATTATTATTATCATTATTATTATTATTATTATTATTATTATTTATATAATATACAATCAAAATTCATGATGAATAGTATACTTTTAGGTTTTCAAACTTTGGTCACGTGAATTTGGTTTTTTGACGTTTTCTACCCCTAAACTTTTACGATTTGTTTTTTTTTTCAAATTTCATGATGAGTAGTATACTTTTAGGTTTTCAAACTTTGGCCACGTGAATTTGGTTTTTTGACGTTTTCTACCCCTAAACTTCTACGATTTGTTTTTTTTTCTTTCTAACGAAATAGTAAACTTTTAGTTTTCATACTTTTGGCCACATTGTTTCATACTCTTACGTTTTGTACCGTTTAACTTTTAGAGTTTTTGTTATTTTATTTCATGATGAATAGTATACTTTTAGTTTTTCAAACTTTGGCCACGTGACTTTGGTGTTTTGACGCTTTCTACCCCTAAACTTTTACGATTTGTTTTTTTCTTTCTAACAAAATAGTAAACTTTTAGTTTTCATAGTTTGATCACATTGTTTCATACTCTTATGTTTTGTACCGTTTAACTTTTAGAGTTTTTGTTATTTTAAGTTTTGTTGTCTTCTATTTTGGCCACGAAACTTTTAACTTTTCTACTTTCATTTTTAGTATATTTTTATAGTTTTAAACTTTCACTACAAGATTAGACTTTTACGTTTCATACCCCTTAACTTTTTTACCCTCTAACTTTTAAACTTTTTTTTTTGTTTTAAGTTTTGTTATCTTTTACTTTGGCCACGAAACTTTTAACTTTTATACTTTCGTTTTTAGTATACTTTTATAGTTTTATACTTTCACCACAAGACTTTTAGACTTTTACGTTTTATACCACTTAACTTAGTATATTTTTATAGTTTTATACTTTCACCACAAGACTTTTAGACTTTTATGTTTTATACTCTTTAACTTTTTAATCCTCTACCTTTTAAAGTTTTTTTTTTGTTTTAAGTTTTTTTTTATCTTCTAATTTGGGCACGAAACTTTTAACTTTTCTATTTTCGTTTTTAATATACTTCTATAGTTTTATACTTTGTCCACGAGACTTTTAATTTACTTTCGTTCAGTATACAAATTCAAACCCCGCAGCAACGTGCGGGGTGGGTAAACATCTCGTTATTATTATTATTGATTTGCACCATACCTGTGGTTGCGTTATATGAAAAAATAATGCTTAATAGAGTTATAAAAGTCATTTTAACTTAGGTATGTGTTAATAGTTAAATTTTATTTTGCATTTGAGTTTTTAACTCTTTGTTAAAACTCTACTTTATAAACTCTGTTTTATATAAAACTCATTGAGTTTTAAACTCCGACTTTAAAACTCACTGATTTTTTAAAACTCACTATATATAATGCTTAAAACTCACTAGGTTTAAACTCATTGAGAATTTTTTTGTGAGTTTATAACTCTATTTGGTTAAAGCTAAATAATTGAATTTTCATAAATCAATGAGTTTAAAACTCAGTGAGTTTATCAGTGAGTTTTACATATTTAGTAAGTTTTATACTGACTTAGTTTAAAAAAATTAGATTCAGATGATATAACACCTAGTTTGTTGGTGGCATTTGATGATTTCGACAAAGAACTTAATTCAAAGAAAGACTCAAAACTCGTTGCAAATGAACCTGTTCAATTTTTTGGGTTTTTCATGATTTCTAGTCCTGACAAAGTGGAAAAAGCTCATGCAGAAACCAAGCCAGGTGAGTTTAAAAATATTAAATTAAACTATTTATTTTTTTTGAAAATTTTGAACTTAGTTTTAAACTCACTCACTGATGAGATCAGTAACGAGCTTCAGTGAGTTTTATAGTGACTCGTTGAAAAGAGAGTCACTTTTGTGTGTTTATATATGCATTAAATTCTTATATATTCAGTGAGTTTTATACTGACTTAGTTAAAAAAAATTAGATTCGGATGATATAACACCTAGTTTGTTGGTGGCGTTTGATGATTTTGACAAAGAACTTAATTCAAAGAAATACTCAAAACTCGTTGCAAATGAACATATTCAATCTTTTGGGTTTTCCATGATTTCTAGTCCTGACAAAGTAGAAAAAGCTCATGCAGACCCAAGCCAGGTGAGTTTGAAAATATTAAATTAAACTATTTAATATTTTAAAAAATTTTAAACTTAGTTTTAAAAAGAAATTGAATAACTCTATTTGGTTAAAACTAAATAATTGAATTTTCATAAATCACTGTGAGTTTTAAACTCACTGAGTTTATCAGTAAGTTTTACATATTCACTGAGTTTAATACTGACTGAGTTATAAAATTACCACTTGAGTTTTACATATTCACTGAGTTTTATACTTACTCAATAACTGATTTTTCATAAACTCACTGAGTTTTAACCTGTAAAAAATTCACTGAAAAAAGTTATGGGTTTTATTTAAATTTAATTACACTTCAATTTTAAACTCTAAATTGAAACTCAATGTTTTAATATGCATTAAGTTTTATATTGTAGTGAGTTTTATACTTGCAATTAGATTTATAATTAAAATTTATTCTTAAATTCCAGATGATGAAGGAAAGGAAGTTGATGTGTCAAAATTGATAAAGATAACACCATTTTTGAATACTATGCTGCGAAGACTTTTGATGAAAGATTAAAGAATGCCGAATTGCATGAGAATCAACAAAGGCCGAAGCAGAAAGTTGTTTTGAGTGATCTTTTAAGGTCACCATATGTTAAAAGACCTATTGAAATGAAAGTTAAAAGAACAATTTTTGAAAAAGAAATGTCAGACTTTAATTTTAGTGCATGCTATTGTAAACAGGTTAGTCGACAAAGATATCAAGTAATTAGAAGTTAGTTAATTAATTGAATCATTTTTTAAACTAAATTTTCGTTGAATGTGCAGTGATGTTGTTTTCACAACAGAAGCAAATGAAATTGTGCCACGGGATTCAATTGAGTCATTATGTCCTGGAGTTGAGATTCACTTAAATGTTATTACTGCATGGACAAGGATACTAAACTATCAGGAAAAATTCAAAATGAAAGAATCCCCACGGAGACTCTTTTGTTCACCGGTGATGTTGGTATGTATTAATTTCATCTAATTTTATCCATTTACAAACTGCTAAAACTCATATATAGAGTTATAAAACTCTAAATTTAATCAGAAAGTTTTATTTTATAATCAATTAAAACTCACTAACGTTAATTGCATTTTTATTTCTTATTTTTAAGTCACTACTGTTTAGTTAAAACTTAATGTTAATTACCCTCTGTTGAGTTTTATGTTTATTGAGTTTTAACTCAGAAACAGAATAAAACTCATTATTGAATATATTGTTGGTGTTTTGTAATTATTGTTTAGTATTTCACAAAGTAGTAACATATTTATTTATATTGTAATAGTTCCCCACTTTATATAATGATGGTGTGAAAAAAAGAAGATCGCTGTGCACATTTTGAATCAAATTTCGAGTCAATTTTATCCGCTGAAAAATTGGAATCAATTGAAGGAATTGATCTTGTCTTCATACCAATTGTCTTTGCATGGCACTATTATTTGATGTGTTTCAACTTGAAAACAAAAAGAATTGAGTTAATTAACAACAATGGTGAAAAAAAAGAGGAAATATGGAACTGTTCCTCAAAAAATGGTATGTCATACTTCCTTCAAATCTCATTCCTGTTGGTTATATAAACTTAGAAAGCCAGTTATATAAACTCTATTTTCAATGAGTCAGTATAAAACTCAGTGAATATATAAAACTCACTGATAAACTCGAGAGTGAGTAATTTATATATGCATTAAGTTTTATAATTTGTAATGCTAAAACAGTTACGTAAAGTAGTGAACTCAAAGTTAAAATCATGTATAAAAAATTGTTTTTGTTCATAGTGAGTTTTTTTACCATAAAACTCAATATAGTCATAAAAAACTCACTGTTAAACTCAGCAGCGACTGATTTATATATGCATTGAGTCTTATAAAATTCAGTGAGTTTTATACTTAAATTCTAACTATGTTGTGTGTTTATAACTCTATTTAAGTGAGTTTTATTTTTACTTTTTGGAAGAAGAAAGCATTTGTGGACTATTTGATTGGAATTGGTTACAAACATCACGAGAAAATGAAGGCGACAAATATTATACGTTTGGAACTGCCTTGGAGAACATTGAATAACAGCATTGATTGTGGTGTTTTTGTGATGAGACATGATGTGTTGCAAACACATCTTAATTCCGGAGTCTTTTCTTTGTATAATTGAGTCGATTTGAGTCGGTTTCTATTTGTTTTAGTTTGTTTTAGTTAAGTTTGAGTCTTTGGGTCTTGTTTTATATTTTTATGTAAGTTTTGCAGTTTTGATGAATTCCCGAGGCCAAGAAAGAAGTTAACAAGAAAAGAAGGACAAGTGCTGAACAAGATGTCCCAGGCGTATCGCCTGGGACTGGATTGCCTATACGCGATACGCGCGGAGTGGCTGGTCAACAAAAGTCAAAGTCGGTTTTGACCGACTAAATTGTCGTGTTATGATCGGTAGGCGTATCGCCTAGCAACAAGGCACCTCCAAGTGATACGCTTGGAGGTCTAAAACCCGCAAAAGAAGGTTTCTCGATATAAAATCAATGTTAGGGTTTAGTTTCGGGGACTACGACTTCCAGACGATCAGATAGAGGCTGAGGGGCGATTTTCGAAGACAGAGAAGGAGGAATCGAAGGGAGATCGAGCCGGAATCATAATCTGCAATCAATTCAATCATCCGGTTTAGTGTTTTCTTCCGATTTTTACATTTAATTAGTTCAAGAACCATGTCTAGAGTTAAAGTTCCAGACTTTATATCTGTTTTGACTGTGATTATGGTGGTTGGCTAAACTTGTATCACCACCTAGACCGCTATGATGAACTTTTAATGTTTTATGATCGTACTTGGTTTTTGACAATTTGATTGATGTTTGCTTTCTATTAAATCCCATATATTGCTATGATTGATGCTTGTATGTGTTGAAACCAGATTACTAGTTGATTGTTAATGCATGATTTACCCGCGAATGTCTTTCGGTTTAGGTAGATTAGCTAAAGTAGTTAACTTTAGGGTTAATTGCTAAAGTGTAGTTTAGGGATACCTCGGACTATTGCATTTTTGGTTGATTGGTAATTTGATTTTAATGTGCTGCTAAACTGGAGACTTAAAAGGTACAGGTTTAACGGGTAATCGGGTTAGTTAAAGGTCTAGGGTTACATTGTCTCAAAAGGAAATGTACTAGGGTTTTGATTAGCTTGTTATTCCGTGTCGGCCATAGTAGTTGTTGGTAGCTCCGGTTATTCTAGGTGTGCTTTAGGTATATCCGAGAGTGGCTAGGGTAATTGAGATGGGACGGACTTAAAAGGTGAACCATTTGTTCGAGCGTTAGAAAACAAGTACTAGGAAGGACTTAAAAGGTGAACTAGGATCCATCAGAATTGTCAAAGTCAGGTACGGCCATAGGTGTTAATTGGGATTCAAGGTCTAGGTGGTGTCTTCTCTCATTTGATAGTTTCCTCAAAGTTACTTGCGTTTGTCTGTTTGATCGTAGTTAGTTAATTTCAGTTAATTAAATCTCAAATAAAAACACAAATTACTCAAATTTCCATTTCTTAGATCTAGGTTAAGTCTTTGGCTATAGAGTGTCCTTAGGGTTCGATATTCCCGGTCTTGCCTTAGCTATTCTACTATCCGATAGGTACACTTGCCTTAGGGTTCGGTCTAGTTTAGGTATTTTCGGTAAAATTAGGTGTGTCTAGGTCTAGGTTTAGGTCTAGGTTTTTATTACATTTTGAGGTACGTCCCGAACACATCAAGTTTTTGGCGCCGTTTCCGGGGACACTTGGCAATTGGCAAGATTAAAAAGATAAGGCTCCAGACCGATTCCCAGCTGGTAGCAAGTCAAATCAGAGGGGAGTATGAAGCTCGAGAACCAGCTATGCAAAAATATCTGCAGATGATTAAAGATCTAGCAGCACAGTTGATCAGCCTCGAAGTAGTGCTGGTTCTCAGGGCCGACAATTCTCAGGCGGATGCCTTGTCAAAACTAGCCAGCTCTACACTCCAGGATCTGAACAGAACAGTGATGGTGGAAGTAATGGAACAGCGCAGCATAGATAAGGCAGAGCGCATCAACTGCGTTACAGCACAAAAGGAATGGTACGATGACATCCAAGAGTACAAGTTAACAGGGAAGCTGCCCGACGACCAGACAATCGCGAAGGCAGTAAAAAGAGACTCACACTGGTACATCATCTATCAGGGGCAATTGTACAAGAGGTCTGACTCATACCCTCTATTGCGCTGCACCTCCGAAAGCGAGAAACTCCCAGCAATGGAAGAAGCTCATGAGGGGATCTGCGGAAATCACATCGGAGGAAAAGCACTAAGTCATGAGGTGATGAGAAGAGGAAACTATTGGCCTACAATGGTGAAAGACTGCCTCAGATACGTGAAGAAGTGTGATAAGTGTCAAAAATTCGCCCCAGTAATGAATAAGCCAGCGAATGATCTATGTCCAATCCTTAACCCTATATTTCTTTTTGCTCAGCGGGGAATGGATATTTTAGGCCCCTTCACCACAGCATCAGGTGGGCGGAAATATTTGATCGTAGCTGTTGATTACTTTACCAAGTGGATTGAGGCCGAACCCACCAAGTTTATCAAAGCCAGGCAAGTCAGATCCTTCATTTGGAAGAACATCATTACAAGATTCGGTATTTCACAGTGCATTGTGTTTGACCATGGCACTCAATTCGACCATCAAAGACTACTGTGCTGAATTCAAGATCAAGTTCGCGAGCGCTGCGGTATGCCACCCTCAAAGCAATGGCCAAGCTGAGGCGGTGGTCCCCATAGAAGTCGGTTTGCCTAGCTTTCGAGTTCAGCATTACGACCCTGAAGTCAACGAACAACTCATGAGGGAAGCACTAGATCAACTGCCAGAGATGAGGCTCCAAGCAGCTCTTAAGCTAGCAGCACAGAAGAACAGGATGAGCAGGATTTACAACAGGAGAGTCAGGCACAGACCTTTGACAGAGGGAGACCTGGTGCTGAGAAGAACAGCAGCGGTAGGAAAGGGAAATGTACATGGAAGATTCACAGCCAACTGGGAAGGCCCCTACCAGATCTGCGAGCAGGTGGCACCAGGGTCATACAAGCTCATGACTGTAGAAGGAGAACCACTGAAAAACAGCTTTAATGCAGATGTCCTGAAAAAGTACTTCGTTTCAATATTGTCATTAGCAAGATGCTTTGTAAGAAAGGCCAGTAGAGCCCAAGTATGAAATAAAAGAACTCTTAAAGTTCTTATTATGAATTATTCGCACTAACATTTGCTCTTATCCGTGCACAATTAGATGACGTTAATAGTCCTTTAACAAAAAGGGCCCAAAACGCGTCAATAAGCGCAGAAAGAAAAAAGCAGAGGGAGGAGCATAGAGCCCAGCCAAAGCCCTCTGCAGCAACGCAAAGGCTTGAGTCCTAACTCAACCTAATCTACGACTAGCAAGACACTGGCAAGGTTGAAGTATAAAGCTTAGCCCAAGCCCACAACAGTCGAGGTAAAGACTGAGACCCGAGCTCAGTCAAGCCATATAACACGGTAAAGCTAGGCAAAGATCTAGCTAAAGCCAAACAGTCGCAAGGCGGGACATACAGCGCTGAAACACGAGGGCAGCGGAAGTGTTTGTTAAAGGACTTACACACACGGAAGGCAAGTCTAAGGACACAAGGCTATAACCTTGAAAACCAATGAAACAGGTACAGCCAGTTACAGCAAAATGCGGCAGGTAATACTAAAATACCAAAAGTTATCGACAAGGCTGCAACAGCGGACTACACCAACACCTCATACAGGAGACTAACTACGGTTACAGGCCTATCTAGAGGCCAGACATCCAGCAGGGAAATGCTGCGCAGCGACTGAACTCATTAGGACTAAGGAAGTAATGAACTAACATACTAATGAATGCAGCTCTTCCGATACCACGGACATGTTGCTACCTGCCGGATCTGCTTGACTTTAGTGAGAGCTCTCTATAAAAGAGCTCGGACGATTAAGACCAACTTCGACTGAAAGAGTATACTTGATTGTAGTTCCTGACGTTAAGAATCTCCTCTTATGCTTCGCCAGCACCCAATAAGGACCACAAAGTGCATTATTAATGACCACTGGAGAAGATCCCTTGCCTCTGCTCCTTGATAGAGCCGCTCAAGGAGTTGCTTCTTTGCCAATCGAAGAGGAAGAGATTGCCATACTGTTCAGGATAGATTGTCTATGTCTCTTTTCTCTGAAGGCTGTTCCTATTCATATTATATTAAAATTGTTAGATAGCTTCTATCTTTCAGTTTATATCTTTGGTTCTCGAGGAAAAAAAGTTTCAATCCAGATGTAATGGATTGTATTTCACCCTCGCGATAAGAACTATATGGGTAAATTGCTTGACGATCTATCCAAAAGGAGCCGTGTTCATGCGGTTTTCCTCTCTCGCATAGAGCCAACCTTACTCTATGTGCTGTCCTGGGTGGGCTACCATCCTTTTCCATTCTACTACTTTACATGTTAGTTCGTCTCTGTCTTCGTCTTTGTGTCTGCCGATTCAATTGATGCTGCTCGTCCGGCTCGACGTGGGTCCCTGTTCTTATTCCTAGTTCCACCTTCTTTACATAGTTTTCGTCTCTTGAATACCAACTTTCAGCAGGGGTGTCTTGACCTGTGGAACAAGCATTTGTAAACATCTCCGGGTCCTTGAGAAAAGACTGTGGCTGGGTCCATACCTACTTATCTGAAGCTGCAAGAAATTGACCAGGCTACAATCCCAGTTGGGTCATCAGGAAAATCCTAAGTGCCAGGAAGTATTTCCAGGACTGATCTTAACTGGGCATAACTGCTGGAATCAAGAAGGCTTACTCTTGCTCCCTCTTTATCCAAATTTGAGAAAATGTTCATGACTGGTTCCTAGGCTCATGTGAATTGCATTGAATGGCAGGCTGACAACTGTAGACAGTTAAAAAAAAATGGGCAGGTTGCACAGGGAGCAAGATGAATCATTTGGTTCTTTCTCCAAAAAAGGGCAGCATACTTGCTTGGAAGAGGCTAGAGTTCCTTTGCAACGGGAACCTGAGCTAGCCACGCTGCTATGTAATACTTTCTCGGAATCCTTTCTGTCAACGCCAGCTCTTCAGTGGTCAAGAGTCTCTTTTAGCTTGCTGTTCAGTGGAGCTAGCCTGCTCTTCAGTGGTCGCTGTCGCTTGATTCTCCCCAAAAGAATGGACTCAACTCAGGGTCCACATTCTCAATGAATGCCGAAACGACTGGCCTAACATCTATTTCGTCAGGGTTATAGTCTAATTTAGCATAAGCGCGGCCTTCCTTCTCAGAGGATTACACATTTTTTGTTCCTCTATGCTCATTTCCCACTATAGGAATATTTGGTAAAAAAGCCCCATCCGAAGAAGGGGAACTGGCAGCTTCGTTTAGGTCTGGCAGAAGGAGTTGGTATGGTGACGGTGACAATAACCTTTTCTCAGAAGATGTTTGTGGAATTTACGGTGACCCTTGATGTGACTAAGGCAGCTTTACAGTTGGTATGAGGAGGGGAATTCTATTGGGCTGAAGGCAGGTTACTTTGGGTTAGTGTTCAGTGACAATTCACGCTAACATTACATGAGATGCGGTTGGGAGCGAGGCAACAGTCTTTCTATGTTTTTTCCACTCTAACGAAGTTTCTCTGGGTGAGCTTAGATGACCCGAAGCAATGACCAACTCAATTCTCTCCACCCGGAGTTTCTTTTTCTTAAAAAGTCCTGTCTCGAACCGGAGGCACCCACTAGTAGTAGGGGGGGCGCCCATAATTGACCCGGGTAGGCGAGCTTCGCGGCGTTGGGCTATAGTTACCAGTTACTTAGCGGGTATTCCCCACCTGCTTATGCGGATCTCTCTCTCTACTACCAGGAAAGGGGTTAGAATCGCCATCGCTGGAGCACTACTGCCCTAATTTTTTTTCGATATAATGAGAAGCACCTTTATTGAACTATAACCCTTATCCCCCAACTGATCTACCCTGTAATGTGAGGAGTTCCGACCCCTTTATTACTGAGGGGCCCAATCCTTCGTCGTACGGAATGATTATGACTTGGAAACAAAGCGCCCAAGAGATGACGCTTCTTGGAGGACAGGTAGTTCACTAATTGATCTTCTTAGAGAGAAGGATATGCTTGAACAACCTATTCTCAAACAACTTATTCTAGCGCCTATTCGTTCAAAGAGCTGGCAATCACTTTCTTCCCACCCGGGATAAATTCATATATTCCCGGATAAAGGGAAAGAGAGAGCCGAGAGCCATTTCCCTCGAGCGGGAATCTTCTTCTTTATAATACGTACGAGACTACCAAAGCAAATTCAACTTCTTTCCCCGGAGCAGCAAGACCAAGAGAGAATACCGGTTTATTCATCTGCACCGGAAACTAAGCCCGGAAGTCACGGAGCTCTCTTCTCTTTCAATGGCAGCAGCTAGTTTAAGTTCAATGTCAGCCGGATTTCTAAGCACTAGTCTTTCCTTCTCACCAGCTAACTCATAGAAAGAAATAGAGTCAACCCATGCGCCTTTCGCGGGGTGAGCAAAAAGCCTTTCCCTGGTATAAACTCAAAAAAAGCATTTACCCGTCGCCTGCTTCATCTGCAGAGCTTCCTTTTGTTCACAGCAAAGAGAGCGGATTCGTTCAAGCAAGCAGGGGTACGGTATACGGTACGATGTAATTACTCTCTTTTGCTCCCTCACTCCTTAAAGGGATCAAACGACTTTGAGCTTTGGCATTAAATACGCGTGGGAAGGAATTCCATTCAACTAGTTCAATGACCCTAGAGGGAATGAACGCATTAAGCTTGAAAGCATGAAATTCAGTTGCTAGCTGGGCTGACTGTCTTCTCTCTATTTCGGTTTCTAGTCTTTGCTTCAGAAAGTCATTTAGAAATATCCGCTTTTAACAGAGAGGATTTCCTTACATTACATACGATATTTGAGTGGGGATTCACTAAGCGTAAGTTCTTAACCCGGTATGATGCGACGATGACTTCTTGCTTTGTTTCCGTCTCTCCTGCCTTTGTTAGTCTTTAATCGTCTCTAAAGCGAGTGAAGTCACCTGAGGGTTAGAATCCGATGTGATCTTAGAGCTATTGACCCTACCCAACTAACTCTCTCTAAGTAAGAGCTCGTCCTGACTTATTAGTCTTATCGAAGTCGATAGGGAAAAGAGAAAAGGTCAGTGCTTCTCCTGTGAGCGACTCCGAAGTGGGCTCCTTTCACTTGACTATTTCTCTTTTTTAGGAGGGAGAGACTGAATCCACCTAAAAGCTAAGGGAAGCCCGGAAGTATTCGAAGGCTGATAAAAAGAGACGTGTACTACGAGACCACCAAGATTGATAGGCATTCCGACCAAAAGGGGCAAGTTTATTATAGGATCCACCCTCCCAACAATTCCTTGCTGTGGAAAAGCTGTTCAAGTTGAAAAGCATAAAGGTTGAAGGTTCTCCGATTAGAAGGGTACGGGACTCCTTTTCCTACGATAGGAATTTAATGAGAGACTACGAAAGTGAGGCAAACCCACATAAGGAAAGAAATCAATCTAATCACTCCATTTCAAGCCTTAGAGAATCCGACTAAAAAGCCTAAATTAGCGAATTCACCTTCACCTCCCTCTGAGTCCGGGATGAAAGGCCTAGTTTTCGGTGAGCTAGTGGGATTCAAGTATGAATTTTATTTTTCCTCGATCCGGACTTATTACCGTGATCAATTCACTACCAGTGCCCATGTGGCCGAGGTTGTCCCGAAGCGGATCACCCCGATGCCTGTAATGAAAGGACAGACTTTCATCAGCTGCAAACTGGAAGCGGTTTTTCGTTAGTGCATTAAGGTTGCAAGAACCTACTCCTAACTAAACAAAGACTCCTCCGATCGGTACTAGTCCAGGAGGTCAATACTAGCGAGAGTCCCACAGCTACGCTAGTTCGTTAGGTATAACGTGTTTCGGTAAGCTTTAAAGGCCAAACTAACCCAGTCGCTTTTTTGCAGCCCTGTGGAGTCAAGGCGAATCGAATGGTCAGGAAGCAAGCAATTCGGACAGAATTAAGAGGGCTTGAAAGAATAAGATACGGTAGAGCGTGAACCAAGGTTCATAGGCGGATCAAAGTCGAAAGGCAAAGCTGTTGGTTAGACGTAGACGAAGCCAAAGTATAGTTAGACGAAGCCGTAGGAACTCTTGCAACGCAATCCCAGCTACAGGAAGCTAACTCCCTAAGACGAATGAGTCACTTTCTGATCCTTACTCCCTCTTAGCCTCATAGCTACATTAGGTTTCGTAGGGTTAGCAGAAAATACCTGAGGTAGGATTACTCAACGATCCTTGTTACCTTAACTCCCTTCTCCCGGGATGAAGCCTTTGTTTGAAGGAAAAGTATAGGGACCCCAAAAACTCTTTAGCTTTAGATGTTATATGAACCCCTAACAAGGAACCGTAGGCATAGAGCTATCGGGTCATAACTCTTCTCACTCTGGCCTTAGGGTTCTTCTTTCAACAATATAAAATACTTTCTTCATTTACAAACACTTATGTGATAATAGATAATATTATAATAAGAATATTCAACACAAAGATTCCGTTTGACTTGACCGTAGGACATCACGTTCCTCAATGCAATGGAAAACTAGGAGCACGGAAGCGATGAAAGCATGCCCACTTTCGCCGGCTAACACAATGGATCAATACAGGGGAAACTGGCCGAGAAGCCTAAGCTAGCTATCAGCTGCCCTAGCGAACGAAGTCTAGTCTTCTTATCGAGAGAGTGGTCAAGCCCTGCAATGAGATCATGCGCCCTAACCTAAGCCTGGGCTACTGTTGTGTGTTCCGATCCAGCTTGTGACCATCGCAGTGACCGCAGTATGCTTAATCGACTGTCTCTCTACCTTCTTGATCGTTGGTTCAGCATGGCAAGCGCAACCTCTCGCCTAGATCGAGATCCTTGGATAGAAGATCTCAATGCGACCTCTTCGTTATCATATCAAAGCAGCTTTCCACTCTTTTCCCGGGTGGAGCTTCTTTAAACGCAGCAGGCCCCGCGAGTAGTCGAACAAATGAGAGGTTGTCGACGAAGGTGAAAAACAACAGCTTGCCGACACACGTGCCCGCTGAGAAGCCTTGACTTCTATTCGGGGCTATGGAGCGCGAACTTTCACTCATGAGCAGTGGGATATGGAAAATGGGGAGTGTTTTAGCCAGGTATGAATGAATAGATTGATTGTCGGTCGAATGGTCTCGGTTCTAGAATGATCAATAGCCTTCTCACCATACTTCGAAGTATGAGGCAGAAGTACTAAAACAAGCACAATATGCACCACTTCCTAACTCTATGCATTATTCATTCCATTGGTCTGGATTACTCGGGTTTTCGAAACTATAAAAAATTGGATTGTAAGTATGCTTTTCGTAAGGCGTCTTTCAACGCTTTATTTCTCATCTCATCTAGAAAGGGAGGGTCTACACCATACCCTAACGAATCCGATTGCCCGGTCACCGGCCTTCTTGATCCTCTTTGTCTTCTTGCACTGTTGGGAGATGCAGCCTCCATAAGTATTGAGCTTGCTCTCGAGAGACATGGACCAAAAAGTGCTCTTGACCCAGTGTCATGAGAGAGGGTAGCCATAGGGAAACCTGTGGCTGGATGGAATCCTTTAGAAATAGGTAGAAGAAATTATGATGGATGATTTGGAAGTTGTGTTCTAGCTAAGTAAATGGTGAGTGATGACAGCCGGCTCCATCCTTATCTGGAAAGCGTAGTTGCTCACAGGTCTAGCTCTATGGCACCGACAACCTTCAGCGCTGGTGAAACATACGCCCTATATCCATTTAGGGGGGTAGGATACGGCATGCTTTCTCAGGGCGATAGAGAGACATATCCATGCAAACAACTATTTTCCTCCCGATAAAAAGAAGAGGAGTTGGAATTTACTGTTGTAAAATGTGAAAGGGTCCTATAATTGGTTAGGTAATTCTGATCAACTCGAAACCTCTTTCGTTCTTGGTTTTTCTGTGTTCGTTTAAGAGGCAGCTTTCGTCGGTCTGATTCTTGAGCAAGACCAAGGGGTCACCAAACTTTGTGAATCACAAGGCAACTTATAGGCTGGGTTATGTTCCGACTGAAGAAGACAAGGCAGCCGAGGTAGATGGGCGAAAGAGAGAAGAGGGTGAATGTAATTCAGCTCGACTGAAAGGAGAGGAATGATGTGACTCGACTGAAAGGAGAGGAATGATGTGACTCGACTGAAAGGAGAGGAATGAATACGGCTAGCCGAAAGAATAAATAGATCGATCCGGGACTTGCATCAATGAATGCACCAACCACGGGTACAATGGGCATACCTTTCATCTACCCTGCGCAGGAGGTCGCCTTAGCTGGTGCCAAAGGTTTTGCATCATCCTTGGCTTGGGTTGTCCCAATTCCTTTATCTGATTATGAAACAAGCTCTTCTGCGACTGCCTTAGCTCTTAGCTGCGGGGTCAACTAAAGAAATGATTTCAGCCCCAGGACCAACTTCTCAATGAAAGAGCTCTTTTCGGCATAAGAAAGAACCATAAAGCAGAGCCTCGAAAAGGGGCTTTTTGGGGCGTGGGAAACTCACCTGTGAAGCTGGTGAGGCGTCCTAAAACCGACCGACGAGTCTGCAATAGATTGGATTGGGAGGAAACCTAGGTAAAAAAAGGTTACTGGGAAACTAAGCTAATAGAATAGGGTTATTCGGCATTGATCGAAAAATAAAGAGAAAACGAACTCAGCGTGGGATTATAAATCATATATATAGATTGTGTGGTAGAGTGGGGCTTTGCCTCCTTCGAGACGCATCGCTCTGTATGCTACTAGGCGTACTAGCTTGCTTAAGCCCAGCATAAGGCTTTCTTTACTGCGCCTTCCTTGCTTGACAGTTTTCTTTCTTTGTAGAAGAAAGAAAATATAGATAGATCTTTGAAGGGGTCGTACGATCGATTGCTTTTTCACTGCCGGGCAGGCATAACTAGTAACTTTACTCTTTCTAAATCCCACCCCCGACCCCTTAGATGAGGCAAAGGCCGGAGCTGCTACAATAGCAAAAGCGGGAGCTGGAGGAAATAAGACTGATAGATGGACGTGAGAAAGCTCTTTTATCATTTTGGTCTGGTATATGGGCGGGAGGAGAATAAGAGTCTCGTCTCATCTTTCAGCTGGCTCTCCTGTAAGAACTCTTAAAGGAATTGGTAGACAAAGCATAATGCTTCTTACAAGCGAAAGAAAGATTAGCTCGATCCCAGGAGATTCCATCTGTCGAGGAGCACTTCTCGGGCTAGCATCTTAGCTAGCTAGGAATCTATTAGAAGCATAAGCTGTCCGTTGTTCAATCTAAAATAGTTAAATAATAATAAGAAATAGGGTGGAGTAGTGGGAGAGAAGCCAGAATGAGCATTCGATCTGATCTTACCTGCATATAAAGGATAGCTGGGAAGACGAAGCGAGAGAGTGAAAGACCATCGGATGGATCTCTCTGGGGACTGATTTGATAGGAAGTCTATCTTTTCGGGAAGCAGGCGCTATGAAAGGAGATGGGATGTTATAGAGAATATAGGAAGCTTATGTGCAGGTAAGTGAAATACCTGGTTGTCGAGTCATTCAGCGAATGTATGATTCCTAGTTCGATCCAAAGGGTATAAATTCCTTACTCTATCAAGTAAGCAGCTTCGCCCCTTAGTCTCACTATGTTCAACTAAGCCACTTCGTACCTTAGAAAGGACTGGGAGCTCTAGCTCATTTCTATTTCCAGGGGACTATATCGAGAAAGAGAAAGGAGTAGCGCAAGCTAGACGAGCAGAGAGAAGGCCTGTAGAGGGAGTTTGAGTCCTGATACTACGCTAATTCTTTGAATTCTATTAGTTTACTCAAGAATTGCTCAATGAATCTGTTGATTTGAAATCAAAGGATGGTCTACGATCAGCAGAAGAGTCGAAGAGAGGGTTTCTATTTCTATATCCCCACAGGACTCTGTTTAGACGCTCTCTTTTCATCCCTATAGGGATTGATTGAAAACTATCCTTAGATTAGCGCTTGTGCTATTCCTTTAGTCCACACCTCTGCTCTGGGGACTACTTTCAAAGAAAAGGGCTATTCTAAAGAAGGAAAGAAAGCCACGAGAGCCGCTTGTCCAGCCAGTTAGCAGCTAAGGAGCTACTCTAGAGTTCCTTCCAGTCGGGAAAGAGTTAGCTTAAGCTTAAGACCGGTCAAGTCAAGTAAAGGGTAGGGCAGATGTAGTCGATACAGGTTTACGCGAGACGGATTTAGTCGATGTCGATACGGATTGAGCGCTGCTTTCCCGCTTGTAGACACTGCTGTAGTCTTTGGTGATTCGTCACTACGAAAGAAACTGGCTTTTGCCTCTTCCATACTGGGCTGGGGTATTTTCTCGCTTTATGGCTTCTCTTCTAATTTAAGTCCAGTAGGTCCTTGTAAGGCGAGTGGAAGGAAGTGACTCGACCGATAGGTTGAGGAAGTCGGGCAGGTCTGGAGGTAGTGCCTCCTAAGAGATATGATAACTGCACCATTCAAGATCAATGCTTGCATCCGGAGATAGATGGGCGAAAGATGGACGAAAGCCCTTGTGGAACTGATTCTTATCTGGTTGTTCAAAGCCTGCCTACTTTTGATGACATGAGATTAAAGACCCCCCTTAAATAAAGTAAAGGCAGCTGATCCCGATTTCCTTGATCCTTCATCTGGCTGGGCTGTCGATAGAGTAAGCTGGATGTGCTAGTCGATCTTGTAACCCACGAAAGCTCAAGAAAGAGAATGTCCTCTCGAGGCCGGTCTTTCAACCGCCTCCTTGAAAAAGAACCTGACATTCCTCTAGTGAATCTGTCGCGGGGTAGGGAGGTCCCTCTCTAGTTCAGAACCTTTCTTCCAAAGCCTCCCCCGATTCTACTTTTGGCAGGCCATGGTGCGGATAAAATGTGGGTTTTCTCCTGCTTATTCATTAGGGCGAGTGGATGTCAAGGGAGGGGATCATAGTCTTTCAACTCATCTGGAATATCACGGAGCAGCTTCGTGTCCCTGTTCCGGTCCCCGATGCAGCCCCGTCATCAGTAGCTAAAACCAAGGCCCCCATAAGGCCCCGGAAGTTGTATCTTATTGAGTGGACTTATCAGCATCACGCTGAAAAAAAAGTGTCCAACTCTGCGCGTGACTCGCATTGGCAACTTTATCCCACCCTACATCAGCCGGTGTGTGTGAGCTTCGTTCCTTATAGCTATAGCTCTACACCGCCGCCGGCCACTTTCGTTCCTCTACCGTATCCATTGATGGGATTTCTTCTCGACTGGCGTATTGCGCACTCGGGCCAATCTACTACACGCTAATAATGGTCTTTTGGATTGAATATCCTACAAAAAAAATGGAAAGTGGTTGGCCGTTCGATCGAGTCCATCCCTTGAAGTCGTACCCTCCCAGGATGCATGAGTCTTCCGCCGATTGACAGAAATGCCGATTAAGCAATTCCTCTCATCCCGATAAAGGGAGTCACCCGTGATTCGATAGTTCCATTTTCCGCTGATGCAGGCCGATTGGGATCCCAGCAGTCAAACCACTGTCTTCGTTCCTCACCCTCCTTCCAATAAAATCTATTCCCGGAGGCAGGGGAAACAAAGGAGGGATTGATCGACCAACTTAAACAGATCCATAACCTGGTTCCATCTGTCCTGAATGAGGGAATTAAGGCGGGTATAGTCGAACTGGTTGATTCTAAGGTGGGTGATAAGCAGCTGTATCCGTATCAAGCCTACCATCTCTTCTCACGAAAGTCTTTCCATCCCGTCTCCGTTTTGAAATATCTGTGGCCCTGCTTCAAAGTCCATCTACACACTCCAGCTGCCTCCTTTTGAGCTAGTCAAGCAGGCGTTGAACACGGACTGAGACTCTCCCGCCCCTTCGACAGCAATTCCTGCACTTGACGTCGGATCTCCTCATTCCCAAATGGGGATAAGCGAGAAGCCGCTTTGCAGGGTAGACTCACTCCTACCTGCAACTAAATCTGCTTCTATATCCTCCTCTTATCTTAGGGGGTAATCAAGCCGGAAGAGTGTTGCAGAAAGATCTGCACTTCCCTTTTACAACATAGGAGGGAGGCGCCTCCTTCCTAAAAATAAAATGGCTTCGAGCATCCGGCTTCACCACTGCTGCCTGCTCTCTCCTTCTTCGGCACTTCCCAGTCCAAAACAGACCTCTTGATCCATCTGAATCACAGCCTTGCTGATCCAATGGCCAAGAAATAGCACTTTAGTCTGAGTACCCTTTCACGTACAGCCTCTTTTCCTGCTACACCCGGAACACTGTACTCAGGGTTCCAAACCTCCAGTGAGTGACTATAAACGATTATGTCATCGAGGTTTTCCTGGTCAAGGTAAGGCTTTGAGTTATCCATTTAAGTGCGGAACAAGACCTGAATTAGGATGATATTCATAGAGCGGTTACTCTTTGTGTACGTTATGGAGTCTCCACTCCATGTTGAAAGCTCTTTCAAATAGCATGAGCGTTGAAAGTCTTCAATTAGACTAGAGCGTTAGATTCTTTTTATTTTCTTTCTTTTTTCTTTTTTCTTTTTTACTTCTTTCAAAGGGGAATGAATGGAATGAAGAAAAGAAGAGAGGAGGAAAGTGGTTCACTGGAGTTTGTCTCTTGAAAATGGTTATTATCTTGAAGGTCTTTTTCTCTATTTTATTTCATGGTATTAAAGCCAACAAACAAGAGAATTAGGGTGTTAAAAAAAGAACCCCAAACCTGCTTGTTTAGAGAAGAAAACTGTTCCTGTCTGCTTTTTCTTTTTTGATTCATTTTATGACCGATAGAAATGGAAACTTTTTTATTAGATGCCCTATACCCACCCTCTTTGGTAGATCCTAACACGAATTATGTACACTACACAATGAGGATCACAATCATTGATACAGTTTGGATACCAAGCTATCTTATCAATATATTTACAAAAAAGTCTTCGATGTAGTGATGAAATTGTGATACATAATAATCCTATTTTTCATTACTAAAGAATCCTATAAAATCTTTCTATTTATCCTTTGAATTACTCATATATATATCCTATGAATTTCATTTCGCACCGGAAACTATTCTAGGAGAAGTTCGAATCCGTTCCGTTCGGATATTGATCGGTCTTGGTTTGACATGGTTTACGCGTTACTGGTTCCCGGAAGAGTTAATATCTCCATTAGCTAAACCCTTTCTTATTCTTACCTTGCCTTTGGACTCGTATTTTGTTCGTACACAATCAACGGAGGCCTCCCCGACATATCTTGCAACGTCTTCAATAGCATGCTCTTACTTCGTCTTTCCCTTAATAAGTCATCAAATTTGGTGCTTTTTGATCCCCAGTTGCTATGGGGAACAAAGGACGAAATACAATCGATTCCTCCATTTAAGTGGTTCTCGCTTCTCCTTGTTCCTGTTCCTAACTCCTCCCCGGGTAGTTCCCAATGTTTGGCACTTTCCATACTTGATGGGTGCAACATCAACAAATTCGCTCATGATCAAGTTACAACCTAAGATCTATGACCATATTATGTTAACTGTTCGTATTTCGTTCATTCCATCGGTATGCTCCCAGGTACCTGTAATTGTGATCCGTTTGCCAGAACCAAGGGGTCTTTCTGTGGAAACCTCCACGAACAATCGTCGTTTTTTGATGGTTTTTCCGCTTCTCACAGCTGCTCTTTCCACACCTCCGGATATCTGGTGCCAAATCGTCGCCCCTTTCCTTATTTTTTCGATAATAGAGTTGGCTATCTCTGTGGCATCGATTGTACAAGTTCGTGAAGAGGGCTGGACGAGTGGAATGAGGGAGAGCGGCTCGATCGACAAAAAAGAATAGTAGCCCCCTAGAACCTGGCAAAGTCATTATCATTATCAATGAATTCCCGAGCAATTCTCAACCAACATATGCGATTCATTCCCGTAAAGATTCTAACACACAGAAGACTCCTTACCTTAGGAGCGGGATGTGTGATACATCCGGCGAGCGCTGGTGAAGAACACAAGGAAAGCAGGAGCTCGGGTATTGAGATATTCCATCAAGAGAAAGGAGGCAGACTGGTAATAAGGCCGACCACATAGGGGGAGGGAACCGAAAAGCTAAGCTTTGCGGAGCGGACCAATCTTCCGTACCGCCCCCCCTGACTCTCTCCCTATAAAAAAAGCCTGCGGGAAGCGCGAAGAGCTAAGCCACTAATGTCGTGGCGAAGGTTATACCTCGGAAAGTCCGCGAAGTTAAGGTTTTGTATGTATTATATCCTTTCGATCGAGCGACAACTTCTAAGGAAGGTCTTCATTCCCCTTTGAAAGAAGTAAAAAAAGTTAGGGAAATGGAGAGAGATAAAGTTGCAGAAGTGCTTCTAGATCTCATGGAATAAGGCAGAATTTAGAACAAAACTTTCCATCTCTTGCTTTCATAGAAAACAATTTTTTCAAAATACCGATTACATTACCGCAGGCCAAAATGCAATTTTGAAAAGCAAGCCAGAGAAAAGCATCGTTGAGATAATACCTTTCATCCTAATCTCATCTACTGAAAAAGGGGCCCTCTTGATCACCTGAAGATATTTTTAGGCGGAATTGGCATAATTATTACCGTGAGGATTGAGCTGCCAAAATAGATTATCCTCCCTATAAAAAAAGTCTTCTGAAGCCAAATGCTCTTGGATGGGTAGTTGAATAGAGGGATAAATCCTTTTTTCTCCTTCATCTTGAATGTAGTCTATCACTTTGAGATCATGAGAACCCTGTGAATTGATATAAATTATGGCATGCATCTCTGAGTAGAGTGGCATGGCCAAACATCATCCCAGAAACGAATCAGCTTACCATTGCCCAACCAAAGTATAGCCCAAGTTCTGCCTGAAAGTCTTTCTGTATCAAATAAGACCTTTCTTTCAGCAGTTTTTCTTTCTAAAATCAAAGGTTGAGGTTATTCTGGGCCGGGCTTGGATGGCATCGAGGTTGGCTCTTCCAGTTGTTTTTGCTGTACTGTCTGTTCCAATTGGCGGCCGAGCGCTAACAAACATATGGTAGACCAGACAGCTGTTCTGGTTATGTTCTTCCTATTAGAGGAGGTGAAGCTATATTAGATTACGTAGGTGACGAGAATAGAATACTATATTGGGCTATTCTAGTTCGATGCAAGAAGATAAATGGGGCCGAGGCCCTTATTATTTATATTATACAGCAGGCTTGGGTTTTCTTGCTACAGACGAGAGAGACAGAGATCTCAAAGAGCAGACCATTATTCACCGATAGACGCAGTCTATTCTCGCCGATCGGTATCAGGTGCCCCCCTCTTCTCCTCAAAGGTTCTCATTCGACGATTCCCTTTCTTCTAGCAGCTGAGTGAGGATCCGGTGTCTTAGTTGAAGTTGTTCCGGTGTAGCTAGCTGCTCTTCCTTTTGGTTTGGTCCGACGGGAACTGCTTGTTTTGTTCCAGGAGTTCCGCTTCGTGCCTTTCCTGTCTGGTCGGTCGGGTGGGTGAGTAAACTTACTCTCCTTATCGCTCCGTGGGGATATAGAGTGGGCCAATGATGAATTGAATCTTCCCTCTTCGTAGTATTCCATGCTGCAGCCAATTATCCAACCCTGGAATTAGCACCGGATCATTTGGAGACGACTGCACCGGACGTACAAAATAGGGTCAGAGGAGGACCCCACGGTTACTGTAGAGCCAGTAGTGGGGGTCTTTCCTCAGATTTTATTAAATACGAAAAGTCTGGTGCCCCGCTCGCCATTCATTGAGAGCAAGCTCTAACTATCAGTTCTCACTCAATCCAAGAGCTAAAACGAAGCATTCATTTCATCTTCTTCCTGTAGCGCATCCGGCTTTCCATCATATCGCTTTACATGGGTAAACTACGAAGAAAGCACTTGGTCCTTGTTGACCCCTCAATAGAATGGAATTGAAGACCTGGACTTGGCACTGAATTACTCCTCCCCTCTGCTGATTAAGTTAAGATCCTCAAAAGAACGCTCTAACTTAGGTCGTCGTTAGGAAATTTTGAGTCTTTTTGGTTTTTCCGTGTCTAGAGTCTTAGGATTTCCGTTTCGAGTCTAGACTTTTAGGTTTTATTTTGTAATTTTTTCTTTGAGTCAGTTTCCCCATTTTATGCCACACACCCGTTCACGAGGTCCTCCTGAGTTGTCACCACTTTCTGATCCTGACGCGGATATTCGTGAACGGTTTCGCCTTCTACGCACCGAGCTAGAGGCATTCATCATTTCCACCGCTCAATCCAAACCATCTTCTTCCACACAAACCACACGCGACACCAAACCCATTCCATTCCCCGATCTTTCATCCATGGCGGCACGTCGCACCGTCCACGAGCAGGCTAGCGCCGGAGTCACCGAGGCCCGGTTTGCTATTGCACAGCCTGCTATTGCCAACACCGCGAATTGGCAAGTTCCGTCCCACGTCATCAACGCTTTGACGCATTCGATCCAGTTTCATGGACGTGAGGACGAAGATGCACCGACGCATATCTCCCGTTTCATTCGTATCTGCAACACGTTCGGACTCACCGGAGTCGCGAACGAAATCATCTACTTGCGTCTGTTCCCATTCTCCCTTACGTCTCGAGCCGCCGAGTGGCTTGAGACGCTTCCGCCGAATTCGATCGCCACCTGGGACGATCTCACCGCGAAATTCCTGAAGAAGTATCATCCTCCAGCCAAGGCTTCGCGTACTCGGGAGGAAATCCACTCTTTCAAGATGGACCCCGATGAGCCTTATTCTGTTGCTTACGAAAGATTCAATACCCTTCTGAGTAGGTGTCCGCAACACGGGTTGACGGACTGGGCGATCATAGAAAAGTTCTATAATGGACTTTCTTATTCTGTTCAGAAGGATTTCAATATTTCGGCTGGAGAGCATATGATGGAGAAGCTCACTGTGGATGAATGCAAATCATTATTTGAGAGCTTCGCACTTGCTGAACAGCAGGCACCCGGAGGTCGGAGAGCCACCTTGGCCCCGACTAGATCACTCGCACCATCTACATCTACCCAGGGTGTCAATCACATTGGCTCAGAAACTATGTCACCTAGGGAGTTAGAAAACATTTACAAAACCTTAGAAGAAATCAAACTCCACATCAAAGCCAAATGTGAACTGTGCAGAGGCGCTCACGACACCCGAGACTGCCCGCTTGCTCCCGCTGAGCAAGTGGATTATATTGGAAACCGAAACCAGTTCGGTAATTCTTTCCAGTCTGGGTGGAGGAGTGGCCAAAATTCAGGATGGCGAGAGGGAGGAAATCCACCTGGTTTTCAACCAAGATATAATCAGATATGGTGGAGGAACTGAGGGGCCAACCATGAAGGAGCTTACAGAGCTGGTCATGAACCAAACGCAGATTTTGCAGCAGATGAACGCGAGAGATGAGGCCACACAAAAGAAGCTGGCGGAGCATGATACGTTACTGAGAAATCAACAAGCTTCGTTTCTGGATTTGCAGAGGTCAGTCGGTGACATAGCGAAGCAGCTGAAGGAGCTCAATTCCCGTGGGGGTCAGTTTTCCGGTAGT
Organism: Deinandra increscens subsp. villosa; assembly: GCA_039602395.1. Classification (NCBI taxonomy): domain Eukaryota; kingdom Viridiplantae; phylum Streptophyta; class Magnoliopsida; order Asterales; family Asteraceae; genus Deinandra; species Deinandra increscens. The sequence goes on along the minus strand of JBCNJP010000007.1, from coordinate 87,148,395 downwards.
ACTTATAAGAACCCCAATGCCAATGTGAATGCCATCACCACTAGGAGCGGGAGAGTTGTCCAGAGTCCATCACCGGCGGTAGTTGAGGAGGAGCCGGTCGATGAGGAGATTGAGTTGGAGACGCCGGACGGGAGGGTGCACGAGAGCGTTACGCCAGCAAGTACCGCACCAAACGTCGAGGCTGATGTAGTTAGCGAGAAGCCGCTGAAGTGGGAAGCGGTGAAGGAGAAGAAGAAAGTGAGGTTCGCGCCGAAACCAATCACTGCTAATGACCTTAAACATGTGCCGTATCCTGAGAGGTTGGTCCAGCAGAAGAATGCGCGTGAGTATGGGCAGTTTTTAGAGCTTCTTAAGCAGCTTAGGGTTACTTTACCTTTCACTGATGTTATTAAACAGATGCCTAAGTATGCTAAATTCCTGAAAGATATGTTAACTAATAAGAAGAAGCTTGAAAGCTTTTCAGATGTTACTCTTGATGCTAATTGCTCTGCTGTAGTTCAGAATAGGTTGCCTGAGAAATTGACTGATCCTGGTACCTTCACCATTCCGTGCTCTTTTGGTGATTCATCTGTTACTTGTGCTTTAGCTGATTTAGGTGCTAGTATCAATGTGATGCCTTATTCTGTTTTCATGCATCTAGGCTTAGGAGAGTTAGAGCCGACTAGGATGATGATTTCTCTGGCGGATAGGTCGGTAGTTAGACCCAAAGGAATAGTGGAAAATGTTCTTGTTCAAATTGATAAATTTTTGTTCCCTATAGACTTTGTGGTAGTTGACTGTGCATATGATGCTAGCTGCCCTCTGATTTTAGGTAGGCCTTTCCTTAGGACTGCTCGGGCGTTAGTTGATGTTTTCGCGGGCACGATTACTTTGAGGGTAGATGATGAATCGGTTGAGTTCAAGGTTGGTAAGTCGAGTGACAGGAACAGCGAGTCCGTATGCTTTCTAGGATCTTTTATATCTTTGGTGGATAGTTGTGTTAGTTATGTCACTGGTGAGGACTTGGTAGTTGGAAATAGGTTGGAGGGTGAGGTTGTAGTTGAGGATAAGTGTGGGGAGAATTCCGGGGGGTTAGATGGGTTGATTGATAGAAATGCGGATGTTGACCCGTTAGTAGAACCCAGTGAGGATTTAGTTGTTGGAGAGTGTTTGGTAGTTGAGGATAGTTTGAGGAGAGCCACTCTTGGTGACATTGACGAATTTGATGATAGGATTGTGCTTAGTCCAAGTGTGGGGAGGATAGATGTGATTGTTGCTACCCATGACCCGGAAATGAGTTTTCTAGGAAAATGTCGATTTTTTCCGGGTAGGTATAAGCATTGGAAGGTTAAATACTTGTTGAATTTGCTAAAGTTCCTTGCTTTATGTGCTAGGAAGTTGGTTAGTGTTTGGATGGGTAGAAACCGGGTGAAAGCCGGTATTTTTGTGACTAGAGATGTGAAATCGAAGCCTCCGGATGGTTTGGGAGGTTATGTTTCTGACTTGTGCTGATTGATTAGTACCCGGTTTGTATATTTGTGTATTTGTGTTTTATTTTCTGCAATTTTTAGTTTGTGCCTTTTGCGTCTTTTGGTTTTTGTGTTTTTGGTGTTCGCAGGGAATTCTGGAGATTTAAGATTAGGAAAAGGGGAGTGTGCAGGCCAAAATGCAGGTTCTGTACTGAGAATTTCGACTAAGGGACCTGGAGAGGAGGAAAAGAGATAGAAAATTTTTGGGGTCAAATTCCAAAAATTCTCTGGAAATCACGTTCCAAGCGTATCGCCTGGAGGATGGTAGGTTATAGGCGATACGCTAGGAAGTCTCAAGCGGACCGGAGGATAGCAGTTCTAGGCGTATCGCCTGGGAGATGCATGGCTGTAGGCGATACGCCTAGAGGAGGTAAGCCAGAAAATTTTCAAATCTTTCACTTTTATTTATTTCTGCTTACCGAGTTTGTGGTGGTTCGTTGGTGGCCGATGTGCTGAGTCTCCGGAGTTTCAGGTGAACACGTTTCAACTTGTTTTATTTTATTTATTTTATTCCTTCTTTCTTTTTGTTCCATTCCACATTGAGGGCAATGTGTGATTCAAGTGTGGGGATGGGATACTTTCGTATTGAGTCAGTCTTTTATTTTTGGTGTGTTATTGAGTCATAAAAAAATTTGAAAATAAAAAAAAAATTGAAAAAAATTGTTCAAAAATGTCCGAGATTCTGGCTGCATTAAACGGAAAATGATAGGTAAAACTGGGAATTGATTTTCTAATTTGTGCTTAAGTGATAAATTAATAAATAATTTGGGAAATGTGGTAAAGTATGGTTGAATGGAAAGCATTACTAAAATATGATGTGTTGGTAGGCCCAGCTGACCTAGGAGTAGCTTAAATTGCCTATGTGTTTATTTTTTGTATAAATATGCTAATCAGTTGCTAGTGGGTTCCCATTTTAGGAGTGATAGGAATACTGAACCTGATGATTAAGAAGAAAAAGACCGCTTTAGGCTAGATACTCCTATGTCCTTAGAATATCAAATGAGCATGTAGTTAATAATCTGGTAAATGAATTAGAGTGAAGGGGCAAAATACTCATGTACGAACTAAGGATAGTATCCCGTGGTAAGTACCTCTGATGATGTTCCTGGTCTCGCGGGCAAAATACTCATGTATGATTTCGGGGGTAAGACCTTGTGAAAGAATACCTCTGGTGATGTCCGTCGGTAATTTTAGGTAAAAGTAACCAACTATAAAAAAAAAATAAAAAAAAAATTGAGAAAAGAAAAAAAAATGAAAGAAAATTTTAGTTTAGTGAATAAATGCTTAAAAAAGTTGCATATCAATTCATAGTTATTCTTTGGACATCCTAGTATCTGGTTTAAGGGGGGTGGAGGAAATATATAAATTTAAATCAATTATACCCTTTGCTTTGACTGAATATGATTCGGTAATAGGTTGAACTTGATCTTTCTTTAGTGGGATCCATTGTGACTGAACTTATATCTGGTAATTTTATAAACACATGGGGGCGAAAGAAAAGGTTGGTGGTTGGGTTTAATCGGATAGAAATATCGACAATTGTAGTTAGGGTGTTATTACATTATGGAATGTGGAATTGTATGGTGGTTATTGCATTTTGAAATGTTGAATGTTTAGTAGTCAATTTCCTGGTTATGATTCCATTGCAGTATTTTTCGAGGACGAAAAAAGAGTCAGTGTGGGGATGTTTGATGTGTTGCAAACACATCTTAATTCCGGAGTCTTTTCTTTGTATAATTGAGTCGATTTGAGTCGGTTTCTATTTGTTTTAGTTTGTTTTAGTTAAGTTTGAGTCTTTGGGTCTTGTTTTATATTTTTATGTAAGTTTTGCAGCTTTGATGAATTCCCGAGGCCAAGAAAGAAGTTAACAAGAAAAGAAGGACAAGTGCTGAACAAGATGTCCCAGGCGTATCGCCTGGGACTGGATTGCCTATACGCGATACGCGCGGAGTGGCTGGTCAACAAAAGTCAAAGTTGGTTTTGACCGACTAAATTGTCGTGTTATGATCTGTAGGCGTATCGCCTAGCAACAAGGCACCTCCAAGCGATACGCTTGGAGGTCTAAAACCCGCAAAAGAAGGTTTCTCGATATAAAATCAATGTTAGGGTTTAGTTTCGGGGACTACGACTTCCAGACGATCAGATAGAGGCTGAGGGGCGATTTTCGAAGACAGAGAAGGAGGAATCGAAGGGAGATCGAGCCGGAATCATAATCTGCAATCAATTCAATCATCCGGTTTAGTGTTTTCTTCCGATTTTTACATTTAATTAGTTCAAGAACCATGTCTAGAGTTAAAGTTCCAGACTTTATATCTGTTTTGACTGTGATTATGGTGGTTGGCTAAACTTGTATCACCACCTAGACCGCTATGATGAACTTTTAATGTTTTATGATCGTACTTCGTTTTTGACAATTTGATTGATGTTTGCTTTCTATTAAATCCCATATATTGCTATGATTGATGCTTGTGTGTGTTGAAACCAGATTACTAGTTGATTGTTAATGCATGATTTACCCGCGAATGTCTTTCGGTTTAGGTAGATTAGCTAAAGTAGTTAACTTTAGGGTTAATTGCTAAAGTGTAGTTTAGGGATACCTCGGACTATTGCATTTTCGGTTGATTGGTAATTTGATTTTAATGTGCTGCTAAACTGGAGACTTAAAAGGTACAGGTTTAACGGGTAATCGGGTTAGTTAAAGGTCTAGGGTTACATTGTCTCAAAAGGAAATGTACTAGGGTTTTGATTAGCTTGTTATTCCGTGTCGGCCATAGTAGTTGTTGGTAGCTCCGGTTATTCTAGGTGTGCTTTAGGTATATCCGAGAGTGGCTAGGGTAATTGAGATGGGACGGACTTAAAAGGTGAACCATTTGTTCGAGCGTTAGAAAACAAGTACTAGGAAGGACTTAAAAGGTGAACTAGGATCCATCAGAATTGTCAAAGTCAGGTACGGCCATAGGTGTTAATTGGGATTCAAGGTCTAGGTGGTGTCTTCTCTCATTTGATAGTTTCCTCAAAGTTACTTGCGTTTGTCTGTTTGATCGTAGTTAGTTAATTTCAGTTAATTAAATCTCAAATAAAAACACAAATTACTCAAATTTCCATTTCTTAGATCTAGGTTAAGTCTTTGGCTATAGAGTGTCCTTAGGGTTCGATATTCCCGGTCTTGCCTTAGCTATTCTACTATCCGATAGGTACACTTGCCTTAGGGTTCGGTCTAGTTTAGGTATTTTCGGTAAAATTAGGTGTGTCTAGGTCTAGGTTTAGGTCTAGGTTTTTATTACATTTTGAGGTACGTCCCGAACACATCAAGACACATGGAAACTTATTTCGGCGATTCAAGAATTGGAATTCAGGTTTGTTAAAAGTAAAAGATCAAGCACATGATTTAGATGATCTTCGACTGAAATATGTTGTAAAGATTCTTACACATCATATAAATTTGCAAAGTCATTCCAATGTTCAAGAAATGAAACAATACATGAAATTGGAAGAAGATGTTAGAATGCTTTTGAAAGAATCCAAAAAAGAATGAAAGAACATTTGGATCCTAAGAAGAAAGATGAAGATTCTGAGGAGAAGAATGAGGATCCTAAGAAGAAGACTAAGGATCCTAAAAAGAAGAATGAAGATACCAAGAAGAAGAATGAGGATACTAAAAAGAAGAATGAAGATCCAAAGAAGAAGAATGATGTTCCAAAGAAAAATGAATATCCTAAGAAGAAAAGTGCAAATCCGAAGAAGAAGAATGACGATGCCAAGAAGAAACAAGAAGATTGAAGAAGAACAAGAAAAACAAGTGGTGGTTATGTGAATTTCGAATTTTGATATTTTGGTTTTGTTTGTTTTTGTTGGAAAATTTTAGTGACTTTAAAATTTCTGTGGTTTTTTTTAAGTACAAATGAACAAGTGATGGTTATGTGAAATTCGACTTTTGATATCATGAATGGAGCTTGTATAATTAGTACAGTTATAAAACTCACTTCATAGTTAAAATAACTCAGTGAGTTATAAAACTTAGTGAGTTATAAAACATTGAGTTTTAAATAACATCTTCAAATTGAAGATGATACATCACCTCGTTTTGACAATTAATTAAGGCCAAAGAAGACAACTATTAGGAACATGTTAAGCGGACCATTGTTGAGCACATTAATTTGGGGAGTCCGCTGGTTGATTTTGCTATGGAATCTGAGTTAAGCTTTTTCATGATGTAAAACTCAGTGTATTTTAATTGAGTTTATAAACTGTCGTAATCATTTCTTCAATTAAGATTGTCGTAAAGCTTTTTAGACCATATAATCATCTCATTTAAATCATCGACCCATCCAAAGATATTCCTTAGTTTATAAACTCAATTAAAATGCATGTAAAAAAACTCAGTTAATAAAACATGATGTATATATAAAAGACAAAAAAGTGTTGAATAAACTCACTGAGATTTAGAATTTTGGGACTGCAAAACTCAGTGAATATTAAAACTCACTATTTTTTAAGAAATAAGATCCTAAAAAGTTATACGATCATACAGTGAGTTTTAACAAGCAATATATCTAATTTCTTTTTAAAGTGAGTTTTAAAACTCACTAAAAACAGTTTAAACAACCCGTGAGTTTACAACAACTGTGATTGTTTTTTAAAAAAGAAGATCCTAAAAAGTTATACGATCACACTGTGAGTTTTAACAAGCAATATATCCAATTTCTTTTTAAAGTGAGTTTTAAAACTCACTAAAAACAATTTAAACAACCTGTAAGTTTACAACAAACTGTGATTAAAACTCACAATGATTATATATATTTACAAAAAGGAATGGTGGTCCAAGACACAAAATCCACTATTCCTTTGGCTACCAATGAGGGCATGACACGTGTCATGCCTAACCACTAATAACATGACACGTGTCATGTCCCAACCACTAATAACATGACACATGTCATGTCTCACCAACACATGTTTTCCACCCAATAATTAAATGACACGTGTCATGTTGTTTTTTTTTTAAATTTACGTTTTATAGCACTTAACTTTTTTACTTTCGTTTTTAGTATACTTTTAGAGTTTTCGACTTACGTCATCCTTTATAGTCATTAAAAGGTGACCCGTCGCAACGCGCGGTGGTCAACTTTCAGACCACTTTTAGAGTTTTTGACTTTGCTCACAGCGTTTTAAAAAATGGTTGTTAGGCCGCGTGTCATGTACATGTGGTATTTTTTTCAGACTTAAGCGCAAGTGGTCAACTTTTAAATCACTTTTAGAGTTTTCGAATTTGGCCACAGCGTTTTGGAAAATGGGTGGCCCGCCGCGAAGCGCGGGCGGGTCACCATCTTGTTGAATCTGAAAAATAACACATGTAAAGAAAAAAATAAAACTCACTGTCCAAAATTTAAAACTCATTGAGATTAAAAGATCATTTTGGGACTCCAAACTCACTGAGATTTAAAAATATCTATTAAATTCACTGCAACAAAAAAACAAAAGTATTGAATAAATGTCTAATAACTAATACAACTCACTGCAGAAATGAATTAAAAAACATGTTCATCTACATACTATTCTTCAGCTTGTTTATCTTCTTCCCAAAATTCTTTAGCTTGTTCATCTTCTTCTCAAAGCTCATCATCCGTGTCATCTTCTTCATTTTCTCCATCAAGCTCATTATCTTCAAACTCTAATTCATCTTTTCATCATCTTCTTCTTCAATTAAATCACCATTCACATCCCTTACTTCTTTGCAAGTTCTTCGATCATGTGTTTTTGTTGTTTTCCCACATCTTCCACACTTTGTCGCTCTTTTCCTACTAATTTCATTTGCTTTCTCAGCAGCCCCTTTTATTGTTTTTCCACTACCGAATCCTTTTCTTCTTAATTCTCGAGTATTTGAAACTTTTTTGAACTTAGGAACTTTTACACCGAGACGTTTTTCAAATATAGATTTTTTATCCATTGGTGCCTCATTACTTGTTTTTTTCTCAACATTCGATTTTAAATCTCTAAGAGTTTGTACAAAAGTTCTCAAATCATCTTCATTGTTGATCAACTTCTTTACACAAAAGTCGACAATAGTAATTGCTTCATTTGCAAGACTTTCAGCTTCAGCACTTGTTTTTGAATAGTTATATACCTTTTGCCTTAAATCAGCAGAAATTGAGATTTGGAGTCCATCGTCTTTTAATATAATTATTCGGTATTTATTGAATATCATTCTGTTTAAGAATGTAAAAGACGTGTCTGCATAATACTCCCATTCTTAAAAAATGCTCATGAGTACAAACAAATTCCACATCTTTTTTGTTAAACAATACCTGAAATATAACAAGTAAATAATTATTTGAAACTCCAAATTTAAATGATTTTCTAAACTGTTGAATTCTAAACAATGAGTTAAAACACATTGTTATATTCAATTAAAAATTTATATTAAAAATCGCTGCAACGTTTCATTAAAACACATTGTTTAATAAAACTCACTGAAATTTAAAAAACTGAATTATAAAACTCATAACAGAATAAAACTCATTGAAAAATTATTGTAAAATATAATGGTTAAAATTCACTGCATACTGAAACAGTCACTGTTGCAAGTATAAAACTCACTGAATTATTAAAATCATTGCAATTATAAAACTCAATGCATATTAAATCAGTCACTGTTAAGTTTATCGGTGAGTTTTAACCAAGTTAAAATATTAAAACTTAATACAGAAAATAATAAAAACAATACAGTATAAAACTCACTGCAAGATGAAACTAAAAAGTATTACCTTGAACTCTTTTTTTTTCTTTATGTTATGTAAAGTTCAATTCCTTCAATTTCTTTATCTACCACTTGATTTTCAATATTGTTCTCCCTCACTTTGTAGATTAAAAATCTTCCTCATTTTCTATAGAGTCATGTGAACAACTAAACACAGACTCATATATTTCATGTTGAACCAAGAAAAATATTTCCTAGTATAGACTTCTGATGCATGATGCTCAATATTCCAAGGGGTTTTGAATTTAGGGTTTGTTTCCATTGTTTTGTTATCCAAAATTTCTTGATTATACCTTTGTTTTTTCATTGCTGTATCAAATGAGACCATAAACTGGATTGAAATATGTCCTTTGTGCTGAAATCTTGAAAAAATGAATTTTCACTCTCTGATCTTGAAGTTGTCCTCATTAATCCACACATTTCTGTGTTTTTGAAGTATGCAGGAATACATATATTTCTAAATTCAAACATATCGTTAAACCATGTGCTTTGTTGCAGGTTATACTCATTTATCATTTCTCCCCATTTTCTTTCAAATTGAGCGGGACCCAAATATATATTCCAAACTAGCTTGTGAAAACCTTTCCTAAAATTAGTTCCATTTTAATATATTTGAAGGAACCTGCACAGAAAAATTGTAAAAATTGAGTTTTTACCTTTATAAAACTCATTACAACTATATTAACCAAGATTTAAAAACATTGAATTTAAAAACTATGTTAGTAATACCTTGGCTAGCAATTTGTTAGTAATATGCCACATGCAAAGCCTATGTTTTGCATCATTGAAGACATCATCTACAACTCTTTTCATTGCTGGGTCTTGATCACTTACCACAATGTTTGATTGTTTCTTAAATGTCTCAACAAACATTTTTAGAAGCCAAGTGTAAGACGGTATATCTTCTTTCGATAGCAAACCAGCACCGAAAGTCACACAATTCTGATGATTGTCAATTCCAGTAAATGGAACAAAAGCCATACCATACCTACAACATAATCAGTGATCTTTAACTAATTGTCAATTCTAGTAAATTAAACAATTTTACTTTTAAAACACACTTGTTATGTATAAAACTCATTGCAATTATAAAACTCATTGCAAGTATAAAAGCTCAACGCATATTAAATCATTGTTGTGTTAAAACTCACTAGTGATCTAAAACTTACTAAGGAGTTAAAACTCCCTGTTGAGTTTAAAACTCATTGCTAGTTCATAATCAGTGAGTTTTAACCAAGTTCAAATTTTTAATGAGTTTTATAAAAATCACCATTGAGTTTTAAAAAACTAACTCTTGAGTTTAAGTAAAACATAATCATGTATAAAATAACATAATCATGTATAAAACTCAATGCTGGATGCAAAATAAAACTATAGAAAAATAATAAACAAACTATAAGTATTAAGTAAAACTCACTTGTTTGTATTGTATGTAGCATCAAACAACACAATGCATGTCACCAAATTCTTCGTAGTTCAGTTTTGTTTGAAATAACAGAGTTATAAAACTAATTGACTAAAAACAGAGTTTATAATCAATGCTTAAATAACAAACTTAAAACTCACTGAGTAAAAAATAAATTGAGTTTTAAAAAATACAAAACTTTGGTCAGTGAGTTATAAAACTCACTGACTAAAAACAGAGTTTATAATCAATGCTTAAAAATAACAAAACTTAAAACTCACTGATTTAAAAAAAATGAGTTTTAAAAAACAAAAACCTTGGTCAATGAGTTTTAAAACTCACTGGAAGATTCAATAAAAAAACTTAAAATTCTCTAAATTCAATAAAAACTATCTTGTTGAAATTAAAAATCATACCAATTAAACATTTGAAAGTTAAGTAAAATTTAAACTAAAGAGTTTTTAGGTCACATTGAAACTCACTGACCTTCTTCTTCTACTTCTTTACCCTTTCCCTCTTGTTGAATTTCAATATTGTTTTCCTCCATAATATCTTACTACAGAATAACTGCATGTATATAGCCTGCATTAAATTATACACATGTTATATAACTCACCGACTTTAGATAACAATTTGTTTTTTTTTTATGGTTAAAAACTCAACTGTGAGCTTCATTGAGTTTTATATGACTTGTATTAAGTTTTTATGACTACTCAGTTTATAATCAATGCTTAAATAATAAACTTAAAACTCAAATTATACACATTTTATATAGGAACTTCTCCAACCATAAAAATTATATATGTTGACTACAATTACAAGATACAAAAAGTTGTAAGTTCCCCTAGTGTTAATGCATAACCTAGAACACCAAACCAAAATGTGAACGTTATTACAAATGTGATGTGTTTTTTGAAACTATTATAATGGAGAAAAGGATTAAACCTATACATGAATAGAGGCAACAAACATTCATTGCTCACAAATATGGGTGTGATTTCGTAACAAGGTTAATACTAAATGACAACATAATTTCTTAGATCTTGTGAACAACATAATTTTCTAATGCTAATTCTAAAACAGTTGGGTAAAGTAGTGAACTCAACTTAAAACACAATGAATATTTAAAACTCACTGTTTTTTAAGAAATAATATCCTAAAAAGTTATACAAACTTGATTTGGCCAAATTACACTCACAGAAGGACATAACTATAAAAATCGATGCACTATAAACTCATTGTAGTTAAAACTCACTGTTTAATGTATTTTCAATACTAACTGTGTTTTAAGATTTAGTGCACTGTTTAGTTGAAACCCCAAATCCCTTGCACTCACATTACACTTATAATAAACCCGGTTGATCCATCATTTGTAAAACAAGAGCAGCGGCCAAAAGCAAACAACGCCACCACCACTGAACCGCTGTAACCGCCGGTTCATCACCAACCGACGCAACCGACATCGGAACTGACATTACTTTAGTTTAGTATGTGTATATATATATATATATATATATATATATATATATATATATAGGGAGAGGATCATTTGAGAACTAATTGGTTGAGAGAACTTTTAAGAACCATTTTAAGCCACTAGTTATATTTACATATACCCCCTCCCATGAATTGTAGTGGTCCCCAACTGAAATTAGTGGTGGAGATTTAGTTCTCAAAACAAAAAGTTCTCATTTGAACCTAACCATATATATATATATATATATATATATATATATATATATATATAGGGTGAGGTTCATTGTAGACACCCCCATAAGTGTAGACAGGTAGACACCCTATTTCACATGTGAAATTACTTTATTTCACATGTGAAATTTTCTGAACAATGAGAAAAAGAAAATAAAAGAAAAAATAAATTAATCATAACCATTAGATTAAGAGATCTAATGGTGAAAAAAGGTGTCTACCTGTCTACACTTATGAAGGTGTCTACAATGAACTTTTCACTATATATATATATATATATATATATATGGTTAGGTTCAAATGAGAACTTTTTGTTTTAAGAACTTTTAAGAACTAAATCTCAACCACAAATTTCAGGGGGGGACCACTACAATTCATGGGAGGGGGGATACGTGTAAATAAACTTGTGGCTCAAATTAGTTTCTTTTTAGTTCTCAAATCAACTTGGTTCTCAAATGATCCTCTCCCTATATATATATATATGTATATATATATATATATATATATGTATCTGTATTCAAGAACCGGTTATGAAAATTGTATTTTCATATTTCGGTGTAAACAATTCGTGTGAACAAATTTAATTCCAGATTTGTGTGAATCGAATCTCTGTTCTACAAAGTGACCCAGGGTTAAACCCTCTCTCAATGCCAAACAAAGAGCTCAATACTTAACCTAATTTCTTCCCTACCTATCAAATGAGCTATAAACCTTATTTATAGAATAGAACTTACACTTTCACCCCTCCTAGTATATTCATATGACTCTTAATACTAGAACATGATTCCTATCAACATGTTTAAAGGTTTTTGTTTTGTCCATTTTTCCAAAGTATTTTTTTTCACAATGTACAGAGGCATATGTTTCTACGTGTGAGGTAACATTTGTTTAGGTGACTAAATTATTGAAAATTATATTTAACAATGTATAGGGTATGTTTCTATCTGTAAACAAATATTGGTTCAAGTGTAATTCTTTCACTCAACTCTGTAACATGAAAATTATAGATAATATAGGTTACTGATCTGTGTAAATTTGAATTTGTATAAACAATTGGAGGACATGTTGCATAGATATCAAATGTATCTTCTGAAGGGTTTCGTTTCATTGAAGATTTCAAGGTTAGATGAGTTGCAGCCTCTCTTCGTCAGTTTTCAAGAGCTCTTATCCCTCAACAAAAATGTATGATTGCCCACTCTTCAAAAATGTATTGAATAATCTAGCTTCCTGATCATATGCAGGTTTCTTTGAATTATGTTTTACAACTTCTGCGGGTCTACAACTATAGCTTCTAATCATGTCTCCTTTCTTAACTGTTGATTAAGGTCATGATCTTGAAGCATCTTTTTTGATTGAATTGGTAGTTCTTTAGGCCTTTATGGAGCAAGATATGGCCATCTAAGTGCATAAAGATTTAATTTGTATTATTTTCTATAGAGTAAATTACACAAAATTAGGTCCTTTATGTTTTACTCTAATTTCGAATTAGGTCCTTTAAGTAAAGTTGTTACACCCGACATCCTTTATGTTTTCAACCTATTTCATAGAAGGTCCTTTACCACTAACGGTGTTAAAAAGTACCGTTAAGACAGGGGCCCTTTAGTCATTTCACAAAATCTTTTAATAAAACATTTAAAAAGTATAATATTAAAAAACCTAAGAAGGCATTGAACGTTCCTCACGTTTCTTCCTTGATTTGGCTTTCAACCTGATTCGGCTTTTCTCAAAATCGGTTTCAATCTGGTCGGTTTTTTATTGCGAGTCGATAGCTTCCAACGATTTTAAGTTCTTAATTGAGTTTAGATCGATTTGTAAAATCACATTCCATCTCTTCTTCGTGATACCGTGTTCATTCTCGGATCTTCAATTTGTTACAAAACCACGTAAATATGGATCTAGTTTGATTTGGATTTTGATTTCGAACAAGATTATGCATTTAATTTTGAGATTCATTCAATTTTGATGGATTTATGATCCTAGAAGGAGAAGAACGTTAAAATCAAAATTACCCATTTATTTAGAACAATCAGATGCACCCCCTTCTCCACCGCCATTCATGAGCTTCGAAGAACGACGGTGAAGATGATGACTACTGTAACTTCTCAAAACATAATCGAATTCTAATTTGAAACTAGCAAGCTACTCGTGAATGAATTCCGATCATCATAAGATCAAAATCAATAAACACAACACAGTTTTATGAATTGTTTCAATTACTATTAGGTAAAAGAGAAAATCATCTGCATGACAACAAAATCTTGACAAGTATATGAGATATGTATCACGTGGCATCGACTCGTGTAACCCCTGTATATATCATACTACTAGTTAGTGCCCCGGGTAAATACCCGGGGATGTGATATAAAAAAAATTAAACGAAGTAAAAGACTAAAGCTTTTTTTTCTAACTATTAAATGATTGATCGAATTTGAGTTCAAATTCATCAATGGTGGGTTTAGAAAGTTGCGACTTTGTTTTTTGATTCGTTCACAATCGAATTTTTACTGAGAAATGAAAAAGATATGATGAATCAAAGTTATGGTATTGTTAGGTTTTCTTTCACGACCCAAAGCAATTTACGGATCAAATTTTTACTGAGAAATGAAGAAGATATGATGAATCAAAGTTATGGTATTGTAAAACAAATATGGATAATTTTTGTATGGAAGAAATTTAATTTTTTATTTTTAATTATAAGGTCTTTCCTTTTTTGTAAATACTATTTAATTTTTTAATTCAAAAATCTATAAAAATGACACATAAGTTAATCCTAGGGTGACATACATTAAATTGTGCCACCTAGACATATAAAATTTGTGTTTATTATATAGTACAGATTCCTTTTTTTTTTTTTTTTTGCAATTAAAGTCATTGATAGCTAGCCATCCTATATCATCCGAGCGCAAAACCAAAAAATCTCACCAAAATCAGTCGATATCTTCTTCTTCATTGTAGGTGGGTGCATCTGATTGTTTTTAATAAAGAGGATAATTTCGAATTTAAGGTTTTATTAAAGAATATTGTAAACTGACAAAACTGCCCCTGACTTAAGGATGATTTTTAACTCCGTTAGTCACAAAGGACCTTCTATAAAACAAGTATAAAACATAAAGGATGTCTAGTGTAGCTAATATAGTTAAAGGACTTAATCCGAAATTTGGATAAAACATAAAGGACCTTTTGTGTAATTTACTATTTTCTATTCATCTTGTGTTGTATTGGCTGTTTGGTATGCGTTTGGTGTTCTCTAAATTCTAGGAAATTTTGGTTGTAAGGGTAGGGGGTATGGTTGCCTAAACAAAGTTTGAAACATAAAAATTGACCAATCAAATGGTGCCAACAGGAGAGAGAAAAGTATGTAGAATTTGATGTTTGGGTGGTGGGTATGGTTGTAGATTGGTGTTTAGGCAAAATTAGGTAGTTTGTGAAGTGGGGACCACCATCAATACACACAAAGACAAAGTTCTCGGCAACCATATGCCGAAAACACCAAACTTAGATGTCGAAATGTGTTTGCCGATGGGAGGGAGTATGGTCGCCTTGCGTTCGTCGAAGGGTTGCCGAGGGGTATGCCGAGACATACCCCCCACCCTAAGTTGGTAAATCAAGATTGTGATTTATAATGTCTCAAATCACGCTATTTTGTTTACTTATAGGGATGTTCGAATGTAAGTTTTTACGGTTGAAACTAACTTGTGTCATTGACCAATTAATTTTTCCAATTGTTTTTAGTAAAAGGATTCAAAATGCAACACCTTAGTAAATCAAAGCGAACACATGCAAGTTGCAACAACTCCTTCGGCCAAGAGTAAACAAACCTAACCAAACCTTGATCAATGAACATAAGGGAATTCATCTAAATGTATGTTAACAGAATCCAAAAGTAGATTCCTTACCTCGTGATAGCAAGATTTCGACCCAATTCAGAAAGATGAGGAGGATATATGATTAGAATTTCAATCCTTCACGTGTTCTTGCACGACAAGAAGCAAATCGAGTTCACCTCCCACACTTGATCGAAAGGGGCGAATGCAAATTTAGTTTCGTCTTTTCTTCTTGTTCATGAAATTGTGAACTCAAGAGCCAGCCAGGAGGAAGGAAATCGAAACCCTTGGCATGAATCGTAACCACTTTGGTCATAATTAACTTGCAAGTAATTCTCATCATTTTTTAAGGTTTCAAGTCCCTTGGCCTACCACAAGTTCCATCTTTTGCTGTTGTTGTTTCAATGTCTGTTGCTATAGTTGGACAAGGCTATGATGATTTGTACTTGTCTGTGACGGTAGCCATTACGGCGTGGCGTAAACTATTTTTTTACCGCAGCCGTGGGTTTGGCCTCAAGCTTCTATATGATCTGAGCCTATAAGGCTGTGATGATCTGCTTAATATCTTAGCCGACTACTACCAATGGCATGATTTATCTACATCGTTGTTTAAAGTCCCTTTCAATTATATTCTAACTTTATCCGATTTGTTACAGCCAACCAAACCGTTCTTCTACAAGGTCACGTGGAAACCTCTCCTACAGTTCCAGTTTCATCGTTCTTGGCTCGGCTACAGGTGCTATAGACCTTCCTAAAGGTAGCTCCCCTTATAAAAACCTCTAACCTTTTTTCTTTATTTTGTAACTACATAAGTATTTTATATGCTTTTTTTTTAATAATATTGAATGTCAGCTTCCTGATGCAAAATCTTAGTAAATTATCGAATTAATAGGTTAAATTCATGAAGTGCTGCTACATATTTAATGTTGAATTCTTAACAACTTATCAAATGCCAACAACTAAAGAGGCTAATGGGTTAGAATAAAGAATTTTTTCTACATATTTGTTTGGAATTGTCTTGAAAGTTGAGAGGTTTGTTACACTCTAAGATGCAACTGCGACTTCATATTCAAAAGCCTACATATTGAATACCTCTTTTTCTTTTATAAACCTGTATCGTCTAGAATTGCAATCCAATTACATCAACTGTCAAAGTGTTATATAGTATATTTTCTATGTTTTAATTTTTTTTCTCTAAAGTCTATTAGGAAAATGTTGGGAAAATTTCGTTTGTTTGAAAGTGTGAGGTATTTAATTTTTATAAGCTTATGCAATCTATAGGTTTCGATTTGAGTTATTAATTAATTTTTTTAACATCGATGTTGTCTGCTCTACTGATATGCTTTTTTTTTCCACAGACCTGCAAAATACCATTTCAAGTTTCTAAAGAACTTTCAAATACTGCAACAAAACCACAACAACGTCAAGATGATGATTATGATTAGATACTATATGTGTTTGAAACTTTTTAAGTTTGTTTTATGAAAATGTTTAACACATTATATTTTTGCTAATGGTTATTTTAGTTTGTTTATTGAATTGTTCTTGATTTGGTTGAATTGTGATAATTGTTTTATTGGGTTTCAAAACCTGGAAAGATAAAATAAATTTTTTTTTTATATAAATAGTACCTATAGTGGCGAAATGTCCCCACCATAGCCTTTGGATCATTATTTTTCTAAAGCTATGGTGGGGACATTTCGTCACCATACGTATTGTTTTAGAAAATATATAAAGAAAATTAAATCTACGGTGGAGACAATTCGCCACCATAGGATCGGATTAAAAAACATATAAAGCTTATGGTGGGGACGTTTCGCCACCATAGGTAATATTTTAAAAAGTAATAAAGGCTACGGTGGGGACTTTTCGTCACCGAAGATCCATTTAAATTTTTTAAAAAACTTTTCTTTTAATCCTTAAAATCTAACCCGACGACGTTTGGATGGGGACTTATCGCCACTATAGACCTACCTATGGCGGGGAAACTTTAGGTGGCGACTTTGTGGAGCTATGGCGACGAGGTTCAGGTGGCCAGGGCTATGGTGGCGACATGTCCCCATTGAAAGCTAAGGTGGCGACTTGTCCCCACCGAAGATAGTAAAACTTTCGCCACCAAAAGGTCATTTTCTTATAATCCTATTATTAAAAAATTGTTACATATGATCACATAAGCGTACACGTAACTCTAGGGGATAACGGGATGTTATACTTGTAGTTTATCATCATTCATCAAGTACTTAATTAACAATATTGTAGACATTGGAAGTTTGCTTCTGTTTGCTTACGTACTATCTCTCTAGTAAAAATGCATAATTGTTAATTGGTTTAGAAATTTTAGCTTCGCATTATTAACGATCGGTATATATTGGTTACTAGGTTTGTATGCATGTGATACACGGGGTGATGTGAAATCAATTGAATACAAATATGACAGTATTTTTGATTTGTTATCTAAATTAGAAACATTTATATTACACGGATTACACGGGTTGAACAATAAAAACAATACAAAAAGATTAAATACATTTTTTAATTTAAATGATTATGTTCTAATAATGATAGCAAATCCTAAGCAGGTGACACTGCAAACAGAAAACAAAAAATAGGGAAAACAATACCCGGAAAGAATGTAAGCAGCAAGACATATAGGTCGAAAGGAACATCTACTAAAGTCAGTCCAAAAGACTTAAAACACTTCAGTCTCTATTAATATGTTAATCGAACTCAATCAGTACATAACATCAGCATAGAAAAACTGAAACATCCTTATAAGTACCTCACTTTGAGCATATATTCATTAACAACTATATAATAAATAGAACCTATGCTGCAAACACTAATATACCAGCCTGCACCCATATTTTGTTACAACTAAAAATACTTAAAGCCAACGTCACAGCTCAATAAGCTCTCCATTGACAATGATTCAAGTCGAGTAGAGCCAAACTGGCCTGACCCTGTTTGTAAACGGGCGGAGGTTGAGCCATGGGTGGTTCACTCATTATTTTAAAGGAAAATTGGATTTTAATAATCCAAGTTATTACCAATTGGCCAATATTAATCCCAATTTCAAAATTGGCCTACATTAATCTCAATTATTAAGGTGTTGGATTTCATTGGGCCCCCGTTAAGTTTTCCTTAACTCCGTTAGTTTTTTGCTGAGGTGGCAGCCACGTGGCTTTTATTAATCAGTGCCACATCAGCAAAAAACTAACGGAGTTAAGGAAAACTTAACGGGGGTCCAATGAAATCCAACACTTTAATAATTGGGATTAATGTAGGCCAATTTTGAAATTGGGATTAATATTGGCCAATTGATAATAACTTGGATTATTAAAATCCAATTTTCCTATTTTAAATTAAAATTTTAACATCTTATCACGCAAGTAAAAAATATTCAATCATCTAAGCTCAATACTTCAGCTTTATTTGTTCAAACTCGTATTTGGAGACGTTCTTTTTAAGTTGTAACAGATTAACAATCTAAGTCAAATCTGAGTTCCTTGTTGGTCTGTTTCTGCTCTGTTCGAGTGATTTTATGGGTATTTTTTTTTTCATTTCCTGCAACAGTTTTAAGACTTGCATATTGTTTTAGCCTTTTTTTTTAAAGGTGCAAACACGATGAAAGTCAAACTGCAAGGAAGACGGGCAACAAGTTACGACGCCAATCCTTTCTGCTTATAAAATGCATTCCATTACTTGCTTTTGTTTTTAATGAACTCCACAACATATGTATAGTTGGTTTTTTTTCCTGAGATTTAAATGAAATCTGTAAAGGTTTTAATTCCAAATATTTGAGTAAACATCATTACTTATAATAATTTGAACCACACATAAATCCCCCAAAGCTGAGCAACCGAGAAATTCAAGCCTCCCAATACTCAAAGTCAGTCCCTATGTAAATTCAGATTTGACCCCCACTCTAGGAGCGTTGACCCAATTAAAAACAGATGAGTAAGCCTATGTTTTTTAAGAATTCATAAGTTTAGTGAATCTGACATTTTTTTCACAATTATATGTGCATGAATGAAAGCTTTGTTGGATAATGGTTGTCCAGACCCGACAACAACAAGAACCCGACTCGGTTTTGACCCGTAAAGAGTTACACTGAGGACAACGAGATTAAAGTCCGCTTAAATTGTTTAACCGGTAATTCACGGAATTGTATAATTATACTTGTGATAATAAACGGAGAAAAATGTTTTCGATTAAACGTTTACGGTGAAGATAATAAATCAAATAAATTGTTATTTGAATGTACGAGTTCTCGGGTTTACGACTTTATATTAATAAACCGGTTTTATTAATTCGTAAACATTGGTGGTTCGTTTCAGAGAAAGAGATAGACGAGGGGGCTAGACGAAACTTAGTTGCCTATAAATAAGCAACTAGGGATTAGGGTTAAAGTGCTCCTAATCCCTGCGCCACTTTTGCCGTCGCACCATCCTCTCCCTCTCGACGATCTCTCTCTCGCCGGCTCCCTTCCACGGCGAAGCTTTTGCCGCCGGAGATTTGTTCGTCGCTCCTTCCGACGACCATCGAAGATCACCACCATCGTTACTCGTCTTCGTCCGAGACCGCCGCCGCCGCCGCCTCGGACCGCCGCCGCCGCCGTGAAGACCACCGTCACCGCCTCCGCGCCATTTAGCCGCCGCCGTCGCCCTTCTTCTTAGGGCCGACGCCATCAAACCCTAGATCGCCGTCGCGATCTAGCGTATCTCCCTTTCGCGTGACACCATAACCACTCACCTTGTCGTCGTCGTTACGATATCGCGAGTGCGAGCTTTGTCGCCATAATCGTTCGTCCGTCTAGGCTAAACCCTAGACGTCGTCATAGTCTTTATTCGTTGGTGCTCGATTGTCGCCACCATAAACCGAATCGTTGTAGTTTTCAACGAATCGGTTAAAGACGGTTTTGGCGATTTGCTAAACGATTTGATCCGAACGTCGGGTCGGCTATTCCGTGAAAACCTAGCGTCGTCACGTTGTTCCTCGGTGTCTCTAGCGTTTGTTAGATAACCGCGAAGGTATATCTAAACTCCATTTTAGTTTAGATGTTTTATTTCGATTAAATGTAATCGTTATTATTTTCGCGCTAAAATGTTTACCGCGAAATGGTGTTTGCGTGATTAATTATTTTTGGTGATCGTGATCCTGTTGACACGTTTTCGACACCTACGGTTTACGCGTCTTAATTAGTAAAATTATTTTATTCCGCTGCGTAAACGGATTACCGGTTTAATCCGTTTTAACTCTAAATTTACTAAACCCGGTCGGTAATGTTTTAATTAAACGGTCAAGTTTTTTTTTTTACGTCACCAGGCACCCGTATACCACTGTCCGAATCCCAACAAGCTTAAGAATCAACAATAAATATTTCTATTGAGAACAACTGTTTATAGAAAATTTTGGATAAAGGTAATGTGATTTGCTAGTGTTATCAGCAACTTAGATGAGCCTAGTGCAAAGATGGCAGTTTTGGGCCAAAGGGTATTCTAACTAAGAATATAACACGGGAACCTGAATCTTTAATACTTTTCAGAGGCCATATCTGCAATGAAAGTTCATGTATTTGGTAATGAGCCATGCCATGAACACTATAGATTGTTTTGATCAAGTTCTTGATGTTTACTTTCATTCTAAAGCAGTAGATTATGTAGGAATATATCGATCTTTTATAAAATTCAATCCCAATGAACATGTATATGACTGAATTTTTTATCGAATTTCAATCCTGCTATGCGCTGCTATAGTTTTAGGCATGGATATTATCTGTTTTAGAAACCAAAACCTTAGAATTCGTGGATATGATCTGCTTTAAGCATGAACATAAAAAAGGTATATCGTTTAATACTTTGTAGTGGAAAGATGTTTTTTTTAATTTATTTATTTTTTCTTAACGGCATTCAATTAAAACAAAAATAAACATAACCAGCGGGAAGCTGGCAATACAAAAGAGTCTCAAAACAGGAAGTCAAGAAAAACAAACGAAGGCCCCGTTTGTTTTAAAATAAGAGATTTATGTCTGAATCTGAATACCACTTCTGAATGTTAAGAGGTGGTTCAAATGTCTGAAATCTGAATCATTATAGCTTTTTGTTTTTTGTAAAACATCTGAATATTTATAAACACATGTTTTACCATTTTAATTAGGAAAATTGGATTTAAATAATTCCAAGTTTTGAGGGTTGGCCGGTAATAATCCCACTTTCAATAATAACCCACAGTGGTCCCAAGTTTCACCATATTTACTGATAGTGGTCCTGCCGTTAAAAAAATTAACAGCGTTAAGTTTTTGATGACGTGGCAAATGACATGGATATTTATTTATTTTTCTTTTTTTATCCCCTTGCCACATCATCATCTCCTTCCTCAAATAATTTTCCACCCACCACCACCACCAAGCCACCGCCACCGTTGACCAAAGAAGGCCGACGTGCCTGATCCTCCGGCGAGCACTCCGGCGAAATCAGATGTAGAATGAAAGATTTGAACCCACCGGAGCCACATACAGCCAATAAAAACCCAACACCACGTGTATAAGATTAATAAAACCCAACACCACGTTAATCAAATGAATCTGGTTCATTTCGGCAGCATCGACGACGACATCTTTCGGCAGCGCTACGTTTCTCAATCCAATAAAAAACACCTCATCGCAAACACCTCATCTCCCCATCCTGAATTATCAGTCTCCGATCACCTTTCGGTAGCGCCGACAGCGGCACCACGCTCACCTTGCGTCCATCTTCCGAAACCCCGAGCGATGAAACCTCCATGGCTTTGCACGCAATTACGTTTCTCCGAATTGACATAGTTATTATAGGCTTTTGTAGATGGCAAATGTGATGATTAGTAGCAGAAACTGGTGGTTTGCGGCGGTGGTGCGGGATGTAGGGGGCGGACGGGAGGTGAGCTTGGTAGCCACCGGAGTGGCCATGGTTGGGGTTTTGGACAGAATTAAATGGATGATTATGTATCTGCCTACATATTATCCATGAAAGAAAAGTTGGGGTTTTTAATCCCCTCGCCGGAGGACCTGGCTCGCCGGCCTTCTTTGGTCAACGGTGGCGGAGGGTTGCAAGTGGTGGTGGTGGGATGGGAAATTATTTGAGGAAGGAGATGATGATGTGGCAAGGGGATAAAAAAAGGAAAAATAAATAAATATCCATGTCACTTGCCACGTCATCAAAAACTTAACGGTGTTAAGTTTTTTAACGATAGGAGCACTATCAGTAAATATGGTGAAACTTGGGACCACTGTGGGTTATTATTGAAAGTGGAATTATTACCGGCCAACCCTCAAAACTTGGGATTATTTAAATCCAATTTTCCTTTTAATTATTAAACCTATTTAGTTAATTAAAAAACAACAGTTTTTCTTGTTCATTCATAAGTTTTAGCCAACTCTTGTCACCCATGCCTGATAGAGAATCAGAAATAACATTTTCAAGCTTCAAACTCCATGTAAACCTCCCTAACCAAATGCAAACTTCTGATTCACATAACACATTAGCATTTAACTTTGCTTCCTATATTAACACATGTATAAGAAATGCATCTACAATAGGGAACTAGCTAGACAATAATACATCTTTGGTTCTCAATACAACAATACTTTTTTTTGAACGGCACTTCATTAAACAAAACAAGAGAACCAACGGGAAGCTGGAAATTACAACGAAAAGAAAAATACAACCGAGACCTACTAGGCTAAAGCAACATAAAAAGTTCCTAAAGAAACCCATGCTTGGATTCTAGGACCAAGAGCAGGGAATTAACACGGACAAATGAAAATAAAACCAATGTCATCCTCAATGAATGCCACCTCCTTTTTCAAAAACTTGCGTAGCCCACTTTAAAACTCACCAAAATAAAACAGCACTTTGAAGCTCTTCCATCAGCATGTACACTCAATTAAGTCAAATATGAAACATTACCACACCTCCCCACTTAAAACCAGAAGCTCAAGTAGCCCATACCATTTGAAAACTGCAACCCAGCTTTTAACCCTTAAAGGCTTGAGCGCTCGAAAATGCCAAAATCACTCCCCTAATCCAATAGGAGAAACCAATTGCTTTACCATTTGTCACCACCCTTGAGCCTTGACCCCACCAAAAATCATGAAAAATCTCATTTACCATCAAGTGAATTCAGAGAATACTCTTGCAATTAGAATTCATGCCATTCTCTTTCATTTTACCATACCCAGCGCCTCACCCAAAATCCATCAGGCCGTCACCAGGATGCAGCCTGATAACAGAAAACACAGGAAAAAAGAGCAACAGAAGTATCAAATAACACACACATGTATGGGTTTACGGGTGTGTGTGATTAAAGTTATAGTGTCATGCTTAATTACATTTCATTGTATACATAATATGGATCATTGCATATGTTTTTATATAAAGTCAAACTTTCATGATTTCTGAAGTAAACATCAAAACATCTCAGTTTTCTGTCCAATAATCAAAATCAAACAAATTCACACATATTTAGTATAGGATAAAAAACACGCACTATTGGTTTTGGCAACAGAAGCAGATTTATTGGCCTTAGCAGGCTTTTCTCTCTTCGCACCAGCCATATTTTCGGATATACAATCAATGGCCAGAATTTGAAATTCATATAACAAATAGAATTTCATTAAAAACTTCATCTTGCCCAAAACTAATTTATAGTTCATAACGCAGATTCGTGATGCTTCAATCACACATTCGTATATAAAAAAGTTGTTATGCTTTGTGATCGATAGGACGAATCGACTAAAAAACACAGATTTGTAATACTAACCTGATACGGAGTATAAGCAGGCCCGTATCCAACCTCCTCATCGGCCCACTATCCATTTATTTATTTTAACCTAGTTTTTTTTTCTTGTTTAGCAAGTTTATATTTTCCTATTTAAACCTTTGATGTGGTTCATTATTGGAGATTAAGTTCTGATAAATAAAAGATCCTGGAGTTTTATCCAAGAACCATAGTCGACTGGTTTTAGGTTGACTGACTCGGTATCATTTGGCATCAGAGCCATGGCCGAATATCGGAGGTATCTTCATGATCATCAGCGTAGATTCGCCGCCGGAGGCAACGAAGATCATCATCGAGATCCCAGAGACGTGGAGAACCGTGATCAACCTCGTAGATTCGCTACCAGAGGCAACGAGGAACATCACTCTTATCCACGATACGATGAAGACGGACTTGAGCCAGACGTATAAGAATGTTTGTTGATCCAAACGCTTCTGGGTTGGGTTACTCTTCTGACAATCGCTTCTCCGCTGACGCGACCTGTGCCGTCCGCACCACCCGTGCAACCCATGCCATGTTTGCACCCCACGCCAATACCCGCCGCTACTACCGCTACCGTCGCTCGCACTCCACCACCACCGTCGTATAATTTTGCGTCGAATGGTAAAGAATCAGTACACATAGACATGGAAGGTTTGAATAATTTTTGTGAAGATAAATTTTGTGGTACTGTTTATATTTTTTGTGAAGCAACTAGAGCACCGATATTTTTTAATGACTCCCTTTTTGTTGGCCATGATTTTTGGAGTTCCGTTCATACGAAGTTGGAATTCATATGGGACATCAAAATTAATTGGCAGTACGATTCCGATGATATAAGGGATAGAGATAATTTGGTCACTTTGTTTTCCAATTTTGAAAACATTAATATCCTATGGTTCGATATTCTTGGAATCTCCATAATATTTAGGTTCATATTTGATTTTCTTAAGGAGCCAAATAATTGTAGCGGTTGGATGAGGATAAGTATATTTTCTATTTCAATTCTCAAATCACATTGCATACAAGGAATAAATATATTTCAATTGACATCGGATGAAAAGTGGGAATGCAATATGTCATCTTCTGTATACTTTGGCATGAGGGTAGAATTTCAGTTAGGATTTGCTCTAACTTTGCATAGGGATCAAGTTATCTATGGTATTGATGTGTTGGCTAAATGTGGTGTCCGTTTCAAAATTAGTATTCATCTCTTCGACGTTCTTAAGGCTTGAGGACGGATCTTATTCGAAGAGAGGGAGAGGGAGGAGGTGGGAGGACCCGGTAATCCAATAGATCCGGGACCCGCCCGTCAGAGTGGTGTTTGGTTAAAGGCGGCTGAGATGACAAATGAAGATAAAGAGTCGGTCATAACCCGTCAGAGTGGTGTTTTGCAAGTTTATATTTTCCTATTTAAACCTTTGATGTGGTTCATTATTGGAGATTAAGTTTTGATAAATAAAAGATCCTGGAGTTTTATACAAGAACCATAGTCGCTTGGTTTTAGGTTGACTGATTCGGTATCATAACCTGTCTGCCAGAATACGTTGAGAGAACGACGTAAAGTAGGCGACGGAGCGGCTGCTCGGCGAAGGATGAAAGGAAACGACGAGAGTCTGGCAGTGTATTAAAGAAGATCGTCGATTGGGTGACGGGGATTGGGGGGGGGGGGGGGAGAGAGCCGCTGCGTAGGTTGGAGATGGGACGAGCATCGTTTTTTTTAGGGTTAAGAATTAGGTATGAGCGAATTTTTGTGTGGTTAAGATGCAATTCTAGGTCTTTCTAGTTTAAAGGTTATTCGTATATAATTTCTTAATAACAAGTAAAAAACAAACAACTCGAAGTGTTAAAAGGTCTTACCAATTCAGACCTAAGAGGTAATTCAGATCTTAATGCAAAAAACAAACGAGGCCGAAGATAAAACCTACCACTGATAAAATAAAAGTTTTAAAATTTGTGTTTGAGCCCCTGGAATGCAAACATAATTCATGTTCCATGAAATTACTTAAGATGAATCTATACAAATATTCAAAAACGTTCTAAGCTATGCTTAATTGTATATGTGATCCACATAGAGACAAAGGACGATACCTGGTTTCTCCTTATATTTAGTGATGTCAGACATTCTTCTAAAAATTGTCCAATTGCAAACTCTTAATTAAAGGTGTAATAAACAATAACATATATAATCAGGAAATCATAGGTCATATCACGAATATGGAAACTATTAGATAGCCACCGTATTATTTGTATATATGGATAGAGATCATAGAAATCAATTACTTTAATTGTATATTATTTTCCTAGAATAGAATGATTGTATATTCCTAGAATAGCTTGTTTGTATTCTCATATATAGTGGTTATTGGGTGGAATGAAATCAATGATTCAATTATATGTCTTTTATGGTATCATAACTAGACCCTCGATCCTCTAAAATTCTTCATCCTCTCTCATTTATTTCACGGCAGTTTCCCACCGTTCCCCACCTTTTTTCGTCGACCGCCCTCTTTCTATTAGCATGGACTCCAAAATTCACCCAGTCGTCACCGTCACCAACATCCGGTCCTTTATTCGGATCACCCTTGAGACTGGAATCGACAAATACAACTCTTGGTCGGAACATTTTCGGATACACTGTCGTGCGTACGAAGTCTCCGATCACCTTCTCCATGACTCTCAGCCACCCCAACCAGTCACACCCGTCACCACTGACAAAGACATGATGTCAAAACCCCTCCATCCAACTCCATGACACCCGAACAATGGTCTCGCATTGACGCGATTGTCCTTCAATGGATATACGGGATAATTTCCCCTGAACTCCTAGAGACCGTTCTAAAGAAAGATTCCACCGCTCACTCCGCGTGGAAGTCTCTGGCTAATGTCTTCAATGACAACAAAAATTTTCGCGCGGTGGATCTTCAACCAAAATTTGCAACTGCCAAACTAGATAACCACCCCAACATATCAGAATATTATCGCCATCTTAAAACCATTGCAGATCAACTAGCCAATGATGATTCACCAGTTACTAATCACCAACTCGTTCTCCAACTTATTAGTGGCTTGAACGAGAATTTTGGCGGGGGTTGCCAAGCTATACAACAGTCGGATCCGTTTCCTAATTTTTACGAAGCCCGATTGAAGCTAATCCTTAAAGAATCTGACAAGGCCAACCAGACACCACCGGAAAATGCCTCAGACACCGCCTTGCAAGCTTCTGCCACTCTTGATGGTAACAACAATGGGAATGGCTCTCGCCAACCCCCTTCTTTTCGCCCTCCATCTAATACACGTCAACTGCCTTCCAACAAAGGTAAGAACCGCAACATGGGTCGAAGTCGGTCACGTGGCAGGGTTCGCAACAACGGCGCCCCCAGTTTTTCTACTTTCACTCCATGGCAGATGTCATACCGTGCCACACAACCGACTTGGGTTCCATCCTCTTGGGCACCGCCACCATGGGGCTACACTCCGTGGATGGTTCCACCCTTTCCCTACCCCTCCGGGCAGTGACCAAGACCCACTCCCCATCCAGGACCAGGCATACTCGGCAGCAAACCCCAGTCACATCAGGCCACCGAATATGTTCCAACCAATGTCGAGCAGGCTTTCACCACCCTTAATTTGCACCCGCCAGATCAACAATGGTACCTCTGTCGATACATGAAAATGACAAGATGCTGGATCAGACAGAAGAAATTAGAAGAAAAAGAAAAAGTTCAAATCTACTTAGCCGAACCCACCCGAACCTGGACGAACTGGCACCCAAACTGCCAGTTCGGACAGTGTCCAGTTCGGGTGATCGGATCTTCTATATATAGTAGATTTGTGTTAGAATTTTGTAACTGAGCCTCTTAAGTGTGTGTTTCCTAAGGTGTATTCAACATAAGAGCTCTGAGTCTTTTGTAACTCCTGTTTGGTTGATCTATAAAATATTGAGTTCGTATTTACATCGTTTGTCTTGTTTCGTTTACTAAAATGACTTGAGTTGTGCACGATCCAACTTCCCGCTCACTTTCAAGCCGTATCAGAGCATTAGGTTGGTTACTCAACTCAATACCGAGTCATTTTTGCTTAAAAACGAAATATTTTCGGTGTTTTCTTCTACATTTTCACATTTTCAGTCATAAAAACTTGCGTTTTTCATAATCCGTTCACTCCTGAGTATTTATGACATCAAAATGTTCATTTTCGTGTGTTAGTGGTTCGTCTGATTGTTTCGTAGTGCAAAACGTCAAATTTTTCGTTCAGTTCGTCTGAGTTTGTGAGTATGAGAGATAACCGACATCCGAAGTGCAGCTTCGGGTGCTTTCCTCATTCCTCATCATTCAAATCAAAGAAGGCTTGAATTTGAGCTGGAGTGAGTTCACAAACAAACTCTCCATCTTCTAAGATTATGCCAATCTCGTGAACACTTTTAGCCGCTTGATTTGACAGAACTGATGTAATCGGCACTGCATTCATGGAATCAGACTCCCCTTGGGCTGCAAAAGTACCAGCACCCGAACTAGAAGTTCCAGTTGGGCCTGTACCACCTCCACCAGTAACACCGTCAGGGTCGTCATTATCAGGTTCATCATTCAAGTACCTCAATACATCATCTTTACACCGAATCTCCCCCTGAGCAGTAAATTTCTCAAGCAAGAATTTAATCTACTCATTCATCTTTGCTATCTGGGCATCTTGATTTAAACTGGCCGTTTTCAATCTTGTAATCTCTTGAGCTTTGGCCGCTTCCCCACTTTTCAATTGTAAATAATCTCTATGCAATTCAACTAACTGTTTTGACTGAATTTCCTTTCTTGCCTTTAACTCTCCAATCAAGTTTAATTTTCTTACGTACCCGGGCATCCGTCTATAAAGCCCGAGTCGGATCGCATGAACCTAAAGAAGTTGGTCAAGGATGAGCACTTGCAGATCCATGTAAGTCATAAACCCACATACCTAGTTCATAAATAAACCAAAGTCCATGCAAGCATGCTAGGAGAATGCACGTATTTGTTATTCCTTTAATTTAGTCTTGTTAGTTATGATGTGCTAAAATATTGAAGACCATGGGGATGCTCATATTTCCCGTAACTTAATTCCTAGTAGTTAGGAATAGATTTGAATCCTTCTTGTTTGTTTCCTTTTAAAAGGCTCTGCCTTATTTATGAAATGCATCGGGAAAAACTATGTTAACATTCCTCTCTATATGCTCTCTAGTTTCTCTCTAATCCTTCTTGTCTATTGTATCTCCTCTAGAACCACATCAGTGGTATCAGAGCAGCCCTGATCCAATGGAAACTCGTACCAAATCTCTTGAACAATTTCAAATGGAAACGCAAGAAACTCTACAGAAATTCAATACTATGATAGAGAAAATAATGAAGGAGGTTCAGTCCCTCAAGGAGAAAAGTTCGACCAGTGCTCAGGGCCCCCATAAGGAAGCGATGGTCGTAACTGGCGGAGAGGTGAAGCCTTATTTAAAGCTTCATTTTCCACGGTTTAGTGGTGATGATCCTACGGGGTGAATTTATCAAGCCGATCAATACTTCAATTTTCAATCAGTCGCACTCGAGGACCAGGTTAATTTGGCTTCCTTCGACTTAGATGAGATTGCACTCCAGTGGCATTGCTGATACACGAAGACGAGAGGTCCAATGACGTGGTTGGAGTTCACTGCTGCGTTGTTGACTTGGTTCGGACCGACAGACTATGAAGACCCCTCCGAGTCCCTTCATCGTTTGACACAACTCACGACAGTCGTCGCGTACGTCGAAGCTTTTGAACGGTTATCTCACTTTGTGGATGGGTTGCCAGCCACATTCCTTGTCGTGTGTTTTGTCGGTGGTCTGAAGGAGGAGATCCGTCTAGAGGTCAAGATTAAAAATCCTCGAAACTTGGCGAAAGCAATCGGCCTTGCTCGGTTGGTCGAAGAGAAATTGAATCTGCATCAATTGTTGTCATCTCCACAAGGGGTCCACACTTCTAGCATTTCTTCTAAACCTACGCCCAATGATTGATTATTAGGCTCAGGACCAACCCCATCACTAGCCCTTCCAGCCCCAAACCTAATCCGGCGTATAACCAATGTCATCGCGCGGGAACGTCGTGAAAAAGGGCTATGTTATTATCATGATGAGCGTTATACACCGGGTCATAAGTGTAGTAAGCCTCAACTATTTATGATTAGTGATTTTCGTGAGGTTAGCGATGTGGGGCTCGGAGCCGAACCTCCCAACATGGCGGAAGATACTATTCAAGGGGAAATTTCATTCTTGGCAATCTCGGGACTATCCTTCCCCAAACTTTAAGATTGTTGAGAAATGTTAAAATTAAAGGTGTCGTGGTGTTGGTGGACGGAGGAAGTACCCATAATTTCATATCTCAAGAGTTGGTCGATAAGTTAGGACTTATTGTTGATGCTAACGTGAAGTTCGTAGTGGTGGTTGCTAATAGTGACACACTTGTTTGTGTCGGCAAAGTTCGGGACCTCCCGATTACGTTTTCGAGTTACACCGTCACTACTGATTTTTTGGATTTACCCGTTGTGGGCTACCCGATCGTCCTAAGGATTCATTGGCTAAAGACCATAGGCCCGGTTAAGTTTGACTTTAAGGACCTTACTATTGGGTTCCATCTTTCCGTTTCGTCACACAAGCTCTACGGATTAAAACGCACCGACTTGGTAGAACGACAACACAATCGGGTCACGGAAGTGCAGACCAAGGAGCCCCATCCCGTGTTTCGCCTTAAGGACAAGGCGAGTTTAAGGGGAGTGGATTGTTACGTACCCGGGCATCCGTCTATGAAGCCCGAGTCGGATCACATGAACCTAAAGAAGCTGGTCGAGGATGAGTGTAACTATGTGTAACGATCTTACTACTGCGTGTATCAATCAATGTAGTGAACGAGAATGTAAATAAGATAAATCTTATTGAATCACTTGAAGATTACAAAGAAGTCTCTCTAGTTTCTCTCTCTAGAACACACACAGAAAGGTGTAGAAATGACAGAAGTTCTAAGCTATCATTCTAACACACGGTATTTATAGTATCAACATTTAGCCTAGCGTACCAACTGGCAGACCATTGGTACGGGCGTACCAATGGCACAGCGGACCAGCAGGGTACGGACCACTCTTATCTTCAGTATTGCTGCATCCGATCTTCAACTTGAAATTTCTTGTCAGCAATAGAGCTTAAATGGCTGGATCACTCTTGAATAATCTTTGAACTTCAAGATCCACTTGTGAAAGATACATCAAACTCCCCTTTCACCATGCTTGAGTCTTGTCAGCACATAACCTGCAATTTCGGAAGACAGAAACGCGGTTTCTTTTTCTTTTGAAAAAATTTAATCTTAGCTCAAAACTTCTCTTCGAGAATCCAAGATATAGATTTGAAATTTGATTTCGTATCACATGTCGATCGGTCGAAAACAAATAAGAAACAAAATCTTTTTGGCTTTCTGAAACTTTATATCAAAACACACCGAAAATCTTTTTGATTTTTCTAAGATTATGTTAAAACACACCTAAAATCTTTTTGGAATTTTTAGATATGGAACATAACTACAATACAGAATCAGACTCTATTTTTGTCTTTTACGAGAAACATCACAACTTGAGATCATACTGAACATAACATGTTGAACTACACTTCAATTTCAAATACTTCAGCACACAAGTCATGTCAATTGCTGGTATAATTTGTCCATCTTAAACTCAGGCACAATCATACTCATAACATCTGGATATGTTAAGGTATTGATTAGATTTGCTTTGACCAGTGTACCCCACACTATCAGATATACTCAGATATGCATTTGCTTATCACACTTTGTGATTTCATTTATGATTTAACACATAATGATTGTATTCATAATATGGTCAACTATGTTCCATGCAAAAAGAATAAGAACGTTAAATCATATACCTTAAGGTCGATCTTTCGATACGCAGATAAGGCCTCGGATTTAACAAAATAAGAAAATATAACAAGTTGAAAGTGTATAATTCAACAACAATTATTTCGGTCTTGTGGACACGCAGAGAAAGTTCAATGAATTATACGAAACACCAAGCAGAAGGTCAAACGAACAACGATCAGGTCGATCTTTCGATACACAGAGAAAGTTCGATCGTTTGACAAAATAAAGAAAATCAAACAAGTTTAAATCTTTACAAAATGAACACATGTATACATAGTGACTTTTCATTTTCTTTTTCACATATCTTTTTACTATCTTGAGATACGCTTCAAGATGTTGTCCAATTGGTCAAGCATTAGTACTTAATGAATTTCACATATGAATACTTTCTGATTTTAAGCCAAGACTACCAAGCACATCGAGCAATGATCTTATGGCTTTTTCATCTAGTTTATCCATGAGTTAGACACGTAAGAGAATTTACCATCATTTCCTAGTTATGTCGGATACAATTTCTCAAGTTTTCAATGTTTTTGTATTTTTCTGATTTTCTCTTTTTCTCCCCCTTAAAATGAAAACTCTATTTTTGGATTTTCATTTTAACAAAACACAAAAGACACAATTTTGGGTATTTTCAATTTTCTCCCTCTAAACTACAAACAAAATTCATTAAAGAAAGAAAATTGACCTTTCGACATGGATACCTTTCCGATTTAGCTTTCAGAAAAATTTCAACTTTGAAATTTGATATGATTTGTAATTTAAGTTGAATCAGCAAAATACTCCTCCATCAGCAACTTTTCAATCACCAATAGGTCTTCTAGAAGTACCTGCACACTGGTCAAACACATTAGTTCATAAATGACCCGAAGCAAATCACTTCTGGTCGACCAGAGTCTTGATTTCCTTTCGAAACCACTTTAGGTTTCCAGTTTTGTTGTTTTGATAAAGTAACATTCGATGAACCAGTCACAGTTGATTGTGACGAACAACGTACATATGGAACATTTTGAAATTTAGGAATAAATATTCCTTGACTTTTTAAAAAGATGTAGGTTGATATGCATCAAATACTCTGCCATATTCATCAATGAATCGTTGTTTGGCAGTTTTACCAACACATGGAACCTTTCCTCTTCTTGATGTAGAAGCAGCAGAAACCGGACAGTCTTGTTCCATATGCCCTTTTTGTCGGCAATTATAACACAAGCGATTGTTTACATTTCGCCTTTTGGGAATCTGCAAAGCTTCACAAACATTAATATCTCCAAAATGATCATAAAAGGAATCAAATACCTGATATCGATGATCATGAACCCATTTGGATTTCGGGCTCTTTGGAGTAGAATTTGAACCTCTAGAAGAAAAATTAGCAGTTTGTTTCTTCTTGGTCTTTGGAGCACCATCAGATTTGATAAAGACCTCAGCTATTTTCTGAGAATCCACACAGTGAAGTGGAAACTCCTTATCAGAGAATATTTAATCTTAACCTTTGAGTTTGTAAAACCTCTCCGGTTGAACTTTGTTAGCTTTGAAGACATCTTTTCGAACCTGCTTCAAATGAACTTTCTTCAAGTTTTGTTGTGGTTGAACGTTAGAAGCAACAACTTTAACCTGTTTCTGTTGAAACCCCAAACCTTTATGTTTGCCAGAAACCTTTTCTCCCGAACCAGATGGTTTATGCCCGTGCTTTGCAAGACGAGGGAACTCTGCTTTGATCTTATTGATATCTTTTGGAGCATCAACAATTGTTTCATCAATGTCAGTTGTTGAACTTGCATATTTCTCTTTTCCATAAAATGAAACACCAGACACAACCTTTTGAGCTTTAGAATATTCAGCACTTGTGCCTTTCTTCTCTTTCTTTTCTTCAACAATTTTGGAAACAACAAACTCAGAATAATCACCAGTCTCGACCTTGTCTTTCAAATCATGAACTCCTTCTTTGAGACTACCCGGTGGTGACACTGTTTTGTTGAACATCTTCTCAAAATTCTCATCCTTAGCCAGGAAACTTGTAAAAGATGGTGAATTAGTAACATTGTTCAAAAGACGTTTTGAATCAATGACTCCAGTCTTTAATTCAGAAATTCTTTGATGAGCTTCAGCCAACTCTTTTTCAGTAGCTATCAACCTCTTACCACCTTGTGAGTTTCATATTTTTGCAATCTCATATTATCAAGCTCCGCAAACAACTCCTTCTTTAACTTATCTTCATTTCTATTTTGAATATCCAAATTTGCATTTTGCACTTTGTTTACGCTTACTAACTCCTTTTCTCATCAAGTAACTTTTCCATATCAATCTAATAGGACTGAATCTTAGCAGCTTGTTCATTAGAAATTTTAGTAAGAGTATCAATTTTGGATTTGGATTTGTTAAAAATATTTTGAAAATCATTTGCTGTATCCTCAGAATCATCCTTCCATTTCTTCACTTCTTGAACTAATGCATCATTTTCATTAGATAATTTAGTAATTTTCTGTTCAAACTCCTTTTCAAGACCTTGAAATTTCAACTCTTATTCAACTATCTCTGCCTGAAAATCTCCAAACTTCTCCTTTTGAGATACCAACTCTTGAATAATACTTTCCAACTTTTTCTTCTCATCACCCAAATCTTCAATCTTCCTCTCATAATCAGCAACCAATACCTCATTTTCCTTTACTAAACCTTGAATCTTCTTGTCTTTTTAAGAATAAAACTCACAAACAGATTCATAGCCACTATTTCCAGAACCACTTATTTCAGATTCAAAATCACTTACTTCTACTTCGTCATCACTATGTACAATTTAAGCAATCAACACAAATTCGACAAAAAATGCAGACTCATCAGGAAAATTGGCAGACCAATCATAACCTTCATTCGATGTTTGTGCTTTTGACTCAGAAGTAATAGCAGTTTGTCACACCCCCAAAAATCCCACGCGCGATAACGCGCCGTAGGGAGCGTGACAAACCAGGATTCGCCGTCCATTAGTTACACCAAAGGACCAATAATAAATAAAAACGTTTCATATTTCATTAAAATATATAATTAGAGTTTTACAAATGCGGAAGCGTAAATACAATAAAAGTACTTATGTAAAATCTTTGTCACCCAAGGTGTCGTGGCTTGTTCAAAGACATTAAAAGTGTTTCAAGACTCATGCATGCGTACTCGTGATACTCGAACATCTGGAACCTGAGAAATAACATGCTAAAAAGTGTCAACACAAAGGTTGGTGAGTTCACAGGTTTATCAGTTTACAAACAGTTCCAGTTTAATGTAAATCGACTGTTCAACAACAGTCCCAGTTCAGTGTAAAACAACTGTTCGTCGATAGTTCAAGTTTAAGTTCAAGGTTGACTGTTCAACAACAGTTCTAGTTCAGTTTAAAAATCCAGATAATATATCAATAGCTAGCTAGGCTATTTTCAAGAAATCAGTGCACGTTTGACTAGATAAACTAGCTATCCAGTTACTGAAGCTCGACAAGTTCAATTGTGCCTCGTTAAGACTAAGAAGTATATAACACCCGTTCGATATCCAATCGAGTCAGCGCGAATGACCCGGGTGGGGCTTGTCAGGCCCAGTAGATCTACTAAATAAGTTCCCGCTGATGTCACATTGACAGTAACTCTAAAAGTGAGGTCTTTATCATAAGTGTGCCACTATCATTCAGGTGATATAATTATCTAACAGTTCAAGTGTTTGCATGTTAATCTCCCCCAACAGGATTAAAATAAGTAAAAAGGGGCCGTGAAACTCACCTCAGGTTGCACAGCAAAAATCTCTAGATAATCAATTAAGCAAGTAGCAAGAACGGGTCTTGCGAAGCAATCAATCACCTAACGAGCATACAAGTATAAGTGTGTGTTCAAGATAAAAAACTAAGTCTAATGTAAACGATAAAAACGATTTATCGTGGAATCCAAAACAAGTCGAGGATGGCACGTGTGCCAAATTCGAGCGATTATCGAAATAACACGAGAAATACAATATATATCAATATTATATATTTTCTAAGTTCAAAGATTTCAAAAATAAATATATATAATATATATTTTTTTAAACTAAACGTACAAGTGACGTTAATAACGAATTCGCGAGAACAATATATATGTATATGTTACATGTTCTCATAAAATATCCGATTGTTTCTATAAAATCCAACGATATAAGTTTATATCTTAATCTACTCAAAAAATATATATATATTACTTTTTTTTATGTAAAACCCAAAATTTTGTATCAATATATATGTATAGATATTAGAATTATATTTTTAATTTACAATAACAAGTTAAACACAATTCACAACTCGAAATATGGTTTACGGGATTTAATGGTCCTAAATATATTTTTACGGGTTCAAGAGACGACAAGGGACAACGTTGGTACAAAGTCTAGTGGTCAAATGCTCAAAAGAACACAAAAAGAGATAAAACAGAAAACATGGAGGTCACTGGGTTCGAACCCGTGACCTCTATGTCTCAACACAGCGCTTCACCCACTAGGCCAGCAGCATGTTTTGATTTGAAACCAACCAGGAACTGATTTATCTAACAGATGGCTAGAATCGAGTTTTAGAAGGAACAAGAATTAGAAGAAAAATAAATAAAAACGATGGGGCCGGGACTCGAACCCGCGTCCCTCGCGTACAAAACCGGTAATCGAACCATTGGGCCAGATTGGCGTCTAATATCCATCCCGGCCTTTATTTTACTTAATATGTATGCGGCGCTTGTCATCTTCTTCCTCTAGAACTCCGGTGGCCGGAGTTTTATTCCGGTCACCGGAAAGTCACAAAATCACGAATTAAAACTCAGAAAATGTGCGATTAACAGTAAGGAATGTTTACCGTGTGTCGGAGATGCGATTTTGATATGTTTGGATGCCGAAACGAAACCCGAACGATTCACGAACTCAAACTCCGGGGTCACTGCGATGTTCCGAGACTGCTGTTGCTGTGCTCGCAATCACCCAGAAGTGATGAGTGAGGTTCAATGATGGTGTTGCAGGGCTGAAACGGTGGTGGTTCTTGGTGTTTTTTTTTTTTTTTTGTGTCGCCGGAAAACAAGAACGAGAGGGGAGAGCGATGGAACGACATAGTGTTGTAAGTGTGTGTGTATTACTGTGAATTGATGCAATGATATTAATATCATTGAAGTCCATTGATGGCCAGAAAGAAAAACCCGATCGTGCGTGATAAGAATCGGTCGAAACCGATGCCGACATTGAATGTCGTCAATGAGTGTTTAATTAACTTTCGACGATTGGCAAAAATGACCCCTAAAGACTTTACAATATAGGATGGCGAGCTTTGTTAATTGCAGAAACAACCCCACATGGTTTGTAAAAGAAAAGAAAGTTTAAGAATGGCAGAAAAGGCCCTCCAAGTTATAACAAGATTAACAATGCTAACATAGATAACGAAACTAACTTTAGACGACGACCAAACGAACATGGATCGCAACAAGATTAACCCTTGACGTTTATAAAGTTGTAAACCCTAGATAACCTCACAAAATGAATAATACTAACTCCAAGTTAATTATTTTTGTTTCACATAAAATCATAGATTAACCCTAATAAAATCATAAAACAATACGTCTAATTTATGACACGTCGTCACATAAAATCATAGATAAATCGTGTGAACTTATATATAAATATATCACATGAAATCATAAATGGTGAAACCATAGAATATCAATCGTTTGAACTTAGTACATGCTCGTATAGTGATGATCAAACAAAACCCTAATTTGCTAGAGTCAACATAATCAAACACATAAATTTTCACACAACATTTAATACGGTTTACGTTCAGTTAATGTCAGAAAATGACCTGAAAAGACGGATTGTCACATAGTTAAAGCAATTTGAGGATTAGAAGTTTGTCCCTAATCATATTGTTTATCGACTTCAGAAACCAAAGATGTTGTAGACTTTGATGAAGAAGCATTGCACTTTGAACATTCACGAGCAAAATGACCAAAAGTAGAACATTTGAAACATTTTACCTTTGATTTATCTACTCCAACCTTGCCATCCGAATTTAAACTTTGGAATCTGTTTTTCTTTCTGAATCTTTTAACTCTTTGGGCTAACATCGCAAGTTGCCAATTAATATCCATCTGTTCAAGATTATCCGGATCGATCTGATCAAAATCTTCTTCAATCAGATTAGATGTTGTCAGACCACCATTCAGCAATCCATAATATGAAGATAATAAAGCAGAAATTAATGCCAAATGTTCATCAGGTGTTTATGCAGAAAATGAAGTTTGACTTGAATGATTTGGAACAGTGAAATTACACCCTCTTGATGAATTTTCAGAATTTCCTGATCCATGACTAGTAACAAATGCCGTTTGAGGAGGATTTGATGAATGAAAACCAAATGATTTAGACTTTGCATTGATACTTGCAGAAATTTTCCCATGATATAATTCAGGATTTTGTAATTGAGCACTGGACTTATTTGAAGTCATCATTTTCATCTCTCTAGCATGAAGCTTTCCGGTTAGATCATGAAATGATAATTCTGAATACTCGTTGTCATGAGTCAGTAACAACACATAATTCTCCCATTTTGATGGTAAGGCTTCCATCAATTTCTCTTTCAATTCCTCCCCAGTCTTCTCAATATTAACCACCTTCATTTCACTAATCAGATTAGACAATCTAGATACAGGAGCAGAAATGTCTTTCTTATCATAGTGTTGAAAATTTTCAAATTCTTTATTCAGCACTTTTCTTCGACTCTTCTTGTATTGATCATTGCCTTCACATCGGGCAGATAATGCATCCCATAATTGTTTACTTTTCTTGCAAGTGCTGAATTGATGTAACAATTCAGTAGGCAAAGCCATTGTAGCAAGTTCATAGCTTTTTCTTTTAGCAGCATCAAAATTTTGAATTTCCTTAAAATCCCCTTCATCAGTTGGATGCATATAAAGCTTCCGTATCGAAATGCATAAATCGATATCATTTGTGCTGATGTAAGCAGAAAACCACTGTTTCCAATTTTGATAATCTTCCAACCTTAACAACTTGGGAACTTTCTGACTTGTTTAAATTTCATTGTCAAAATTGAGCATGGTTTACATAGAAGCAAATGCATGAAAATCAGACATTTTTCACTGAAAATGATACTCTAAAAACTCCAAACTCAAAAACGAGGGTTTTAAAAGCGGATTTTGAGTACCACAATGGAGGGTACTAGCTTTTAGGTGAGTAAACTTCAAGATCTCTTCGAGACGGTCATTTTGGCTGGTATTGGGTTCCATAACTCTTAACGGTTCTCAAGTTACGTCAGTTTTAGTGAACACAACTTTTTTGTCCGCGGACCAAGTAGCGGACTAAAATAACCAGCTTACCAATGACCTCCAGCGGACCAACAACATACCAGACCTTCAACATACCAACAACCTGACCAGAATAATCAGCGTACCAGTGAACTCAGCGTACCACCTTGGTACAACGTAACCATCAGCATACCAATTAGTAACCATCGCGTACCACGGTTGAAGATTGCCTTTCGTACCAGGTAGCGTACCAACCAGCGTACCAATTACTGGATACAGATTGTCTTGCGTACCAAACATCGTACCAATGTGTTTATCCGGCGTACCATGACATCTTCGACTGATTTTTCGGAATTTGACTGTTTTGAGCTAAAATTTGTAACAGTAAGTTGCGAAAACACACTAGGAACGTTTAGAAATCAAGTTTAACACCAGAAACACTTGGAATTGTGAAAATTTGATGAAAAACAAGGAGAAACCCACTTTCTCTTACTAGAAATCCGAATTTGATAAAAAACACAGCAGTAGAGCAACCTGGATTACTCTGATACCACTTGTAAGTACGTGTAACGATCTTACTACTGCGTGTATAAATCAATGTAGTGAACGAGAATGTAAATAAGAGAAATCTTATTGAATCACTTGAAGATTACAAAGAAGTCTTTCTGGCTTCTCTCTCTAGAACACACACAGAAAGGTGTAGAAATGATAGAAGTTCTAAGCTATCATTCTAGCACACGGTATTTATAGTATCAACATTTAGCCTAGTGTACCAACTGGCGGACCATTGGTATGGGCATACCAATGGTACGGCGGACCAACATGGTACGAACTATGGTATGTTGACACTAAGACTCATACAAAAACACGCTCACTTAGATACAATACACGAGACACTCTATAGCATAGAAAATATGCTCTAACAATGAGCACTTGCAGACCCATGCAAGTCATAAACCCACATACCTAGTTCATAAATAAACCAAAGTCCATGCAAGCATGCTAGGAGAATGCAACGTATTTGTTATTCCTTTAATTTAGTCTTGTTAGTTGTGATGTGCTAAAATAATGGAAATCATGGGGATGCTCATATTTCCCGTAACTTAATTCCTAGTAGTTAGGAATAGATTTGAATCCTTCTTGTTTGTTTCCTTTTAAAAGGCTCTGCCTTATTTATGAAATACATTAGGAAAAACTATCTTAACATTCCTCTATATTTTCTCTCTAGTTTCTCTCTAATCCTTCTTATCCATTGTATCTCCTTTAGAACCACATCAGATTTCTCCTCATATTTTCTCTTTAACACCTCAATCACTCTTGACTTTTCATCATCCTTAGCCTTTAAGTCATCAAGTTGTGATTGAAATCTAGAAGTGCACTGTTGAGGATCTCCAATTGAGAAAATGATATCAAACTTTGAGATACATTGATATTGACATCTGGTGTGGAAGTGGTTGATGTTGTTGCAGTAGAGAATGTTGGAGTTGAAGTTGTTCCCATGGGCTGATTCACAAACTGAGCACCAACACTTGCTGAAGGTGTTGTGCTAGTAGACGTAGTCTACCCCAAATACCTTCTCAGAATGTTAGACTGAGTCAGTGCAGTAAGAACGGTTGCTGCTGCAGCAGTTGATGAAACTGTAGCTGCTAAGGCTGAAGTCGATACAGGAACATACATTTCAGGACCACCAGATGAAGACTCATTGGTACGTCGTTTTTATAAGAACTCTGAACGTTTCAATATCTTTTGACGCTTTCCACTAGAGGCAACCGAGTTCTTCCTTTTAGATGGTATCAACTGTGATGAAGAAGTAGCCGACTGCTTACCCTTGCTGTGTCCGGCATCATCATCAAGGTTATAGTCATCATCGGTATCCGATGGAGCTTTTTCTTCATAGACTCGACCAAGATATCGATCGTTGCTCATGTTCAGACTTGCACGGTAAGCAAGATGTTCCTTGCTACCCTTCTTCACTTTAACTTGTTGAGATCTAATACGAATAAATACCATAGGATTGTTAGGATCAGATTCATCTTCGGAATTTACTGCCATACCACTCAGCTCATCATCATCTGTGTCATCTTCATTAATCAAGGTGTTAACAGTAGGTGTCTCAGACACATTGACAGTCTCTTGGACTTCTGGTGCTAAGACTCCTGGTTCTATGATAACAGGCTCAGATATTGCAGGTTTAGTAACAACAGGAGGTGTTAGTGCTTGTTGATGTTTCGGTCTTTTCACCTTTGATTGTTGCGGTTGTTGGTTTCTTTCTTTGATTTAAGAATAATCAAGTTCAACTGAATAACTTCGTTCGTCATGGTGAGGTGCACCATTGGCTGGTGCTATATAGTTAGCATTCACCAGGTGACCTATCAACTTTTTCATTTTTGAATGTTCATTGGCCTTCTTCTTCTGATAAGTGGTTAATGTACCAACACTTGTTTCACTCATGTACTTCAAATTCATCTTTTGAGCTTCAGTATTAACCAGATTCGGGTACAAATCATTCAGAATCATTTGACTGAACCTCGGGTACAACAATGCTCTTTTGTTCCTGTTTGTCAGATTGTCTCTCATGTAAGGAAAGATCAATGCAGCACAATTGTATGGACGATTCATAATAAGAGCATTCATCAGAGATAACATCATCGGGCCTATCTCATCATGTCCAGCAATTTTGTTCCCCAAGCAATGTAGAAATACATGAATTTAACACTTGTACGGGACACGGAATTTTGACTTGTATATCCAATCACTGTGTGGATCTTCAGCATACCAGATTCTTTCAATAACGCCACGTTGTCTGGTTTATCAAACTCTAACGGGAGTGTTGTATCATCTCCAGTAAACTTCAAAACTCGTCTGACATTGGCTTCAGTAAATTCCACTATCTGATTTTGCACCGTGCCAGAAATTCTAATAGTACCCTCAGTTATCATACGAGCAGTCGTCCAAAATTCAGTTGGAATGTCAAGATACGGATCACATTCTTATGTAATTGCATAATGGATCAGTGATCTTCTCAGAAAATCGAATATTTTCGATATGCCAAATTTGGAAAGCTTTAAACGGCTGACGCCAAGATTATTAGCACATATGTTGTGCTTATCGCCTACTTTTAACTCGATCGCCATTTCTAAAAACACATAAAATGAAAAGTTCATTAAATTCAATGTGATTATAAAAAAACGTTCACCAAATTCGTCAAATATTATCCATACGCATAAACTATTAGTTTTTTGTTCAAAAATGAACATTACACGAACTGGATCCGAACTGGAAAATCTAAACGAACTAGTGCGAACTGGAGCGAACTGGATCAAGTCAAACGAACTGGATCCGAACTAAAATTAAGTCAAATATCCAAAGTTGACTAAGTCAATGTCCGAACTGACTTGGCCAACCAATCGAACTGACACGAACTGGGATCCGAACTTCCAGTTCGGCTGAAGA
Source organism: Deinandra increscens subsp. villosa (assembly GCA_039602395.1). Classification (NCBI taxonomy): domain Eukaryota; kingdom Viridiplantae; phylum Streptophyta; class Magnoliopsida; order Asterales; family Asteraceae; genus Deinandra; species Deinandra increscens. The sequence continues at coordinate 87,105,730 of JBCNJP010000007.1, read as the reverse complement.
ACATCAACGACAGTTCTGTGCAGAAACCATAGGGTTTCTTTGATCCAACATCCAATCCAGACGATTTTAAGCTAAACCCATACACACCTAGACTCGATTTGTGATAACGAACAAGAAGATACAAGTTTTATCAACAAAAACTCACTCTAAGTGTGTTAATTTTTAGATCTAGAAACCTGGAACCAACCGACAACATTTTTGACAAAAATCGACCTTTTTCATGAACAAAAATGCCAATACAAAACACCCTTGTACTCGGAATCTTAGTATCTACTTGATTATGGTCATCAAAATCGCTAAAACACGATAAATTGAAATTTGATTTCGAGAGCTAAGGTTCGACTAAGGTTCGGGACTATGTGAGAAGTAAAAGTGAATCCGAACTGGCGATTCGGCCTTTTATAGGCAGCCCAGTTCGGTTGTCCGAACTGGCACTTCGGTCAAATGAAGGCATCCGAACTTAAAGTTCATCTCTGTTTGGAACCTCATCGAACTCATCCGAACTGCACCTTCGTATCATCCGAACCTCCACTTCGGTTCATCCGAACTCACAGTTTGGTTCTTTAAAAAGTTTCAATTTAAACCCTGATTTTTGTTAAATTTTCAAATTTTATCAATTTATCTCAAACTTTTGATCAGTTAATGATGAGCTTCATGATTTCAAGACCGCTTGGTTTTCCCGGTATAATTTTGATTTTTGATTATCGCGGTTGATCGAAAATAAATCCAGAAACAAAAACTTTTTGATTTTTATAACATTTTCAAACACACCGAAAATCTTTTTGAATTTTCACAAGATTATGCTAAAACACACCTAAAATCTTTTTGGATTGTTCAGCTAAACAAACAATTAACCAAACAGAATTCAAAAGCGAATAAGTTAAATTTTTGCGAGAAAGATCCAGACGCGAGATCATATCAGACATAACATATGAGACACACTTCAGTTTCAGAATTAATCAGCATGAAAGCCAAGTCGGCAGAGAATACAGCTTTTCAGTTTATTTCAGTTTAGGCAGATTAATTTTTATAGCTTTTTGATATGTTATCGGTATGATTAATCAAGCATTGATAATGTGAAAGCCCACACAATCCGGAATACTGGCAAAATGAATTAAGCTATTTTTGTATTTTTATACAAAATCTGATTTTCAACAGAGATTTATTGTTCATGATGTTTCATGCAAAATAACGTAGAACCCTAAACAAACAACAATCAGGTCGGCCTTGTGAGCACGTAGAAAAAGTCCGATTGTTTAGGAAAACAAAAAATAGAAAATAACGCAGAAATTGTATAATCTAACAACAATCAAGTCGGTACTTCCGTACATGCAAAGAAAGTCCGATGAATTATACGAAATACCAAATAAATAAAGCAGAACCTCAAGTGAACACTAATCAGGTCGATCTTTCGATACACAGAGAAAGGCCGATCACTTGAGAAAATAAAGAAAATTAAACAAGTTTAGACTTTTGTAAAATAAGAACATGCGTACGCTAGAACATCTCTTATTCTGTTTTTATTTATTTTTATTTTATTGCCAAAATTACACAGTACCCTTCATTATGTAACATCACAAATATCAAACAGGTATTTATATTTATATCATACTAGCATATCAGATTTGCCTTAACGCATTCAACAAAACAAGCACCTACAGCCTTTATTCCTACTTTATCCATGGTCGATAACGTATGCTGATGTAATATCATTTCTCACTGGGTCGGGTCAATTTCTCATTTTTGATTTTTCAATTTTTTAATTTTTGCATTTTTCAAATTTTTTATGTTTTTCTAATTTTTCTCCCCCAAAACAATACAAAACACTATTTTTGGATTTTTTTAATGAAGAAAAGTAAAGAAAAACTAAAATATAGCAAAAAATAAAAATTAATCAACCGACAACTACTCAAATTGATATTTTTGTATGTCGTTGATATGCAAAAGATATTGAAAGCGAGTTTTGTCAAACGCTTTTGTAAAAAGATCCGCTCTTTGAAAATCGGTATGGATCTTTTGCAGATCAATGAGGTGTTTCTCAAAATAATTACGAATAAAGTGATATCTATGTCAATAAATTTTTGTTTTTGAGTGGTGAACGAGATTTTTGGTAATGCAGATAGCGACATAATTATCTATGTGTATGGGAGTAGTAAGAAATTGCAAACCGTAGTCTCTCATTTGTTGTTGTATCCACAAAACCTAAGAACAGCAACTAGCAGCCGCAATGTACTCAGCTTCAACAGTGGATGTTGCTACGGATGTTTTCTTCTTACACTGCCACGACACCAACCTAATCTCCTAGAAATTGACAACCGGCTATTGTGGATTTGAATTAATCTTGCAGCCTCCATAATTTGAGTCTGAGTAGGCAGATAATTCAAACTTATCGCCATGAGGGTACCAGATCCCGAGATCCGTGTTACCCTTCAGATAAGCCAAAATTCCTTTGATCGCATACAAATGTGATTGCTTCGGAGTTACCTGTACCTAGCACACAAACACACAGCAAACATTATGTCAGGTCTACTAGCTGTCAAATATATCAATGAACCAATCATTGCACGATAAAGAGTCGCATGGACTTCTTCACCATCCTCATCAGGACAAAGACCATGAGACAGCTTTATCGGAGTTCCCCGAACACGAACGTCGCTAATCTTGAATCTGTTGAGCACATCATTCACGTATTTTGTCTGATGGATGAAGATCCCTTTGTCAGACTGTTGAACTTGTAGCCCAAGAAAAAACGACATTTCGCCATGGAACTCATTTCAAATTTCGTTTGCATCAACTTCTCGAAATCTTTCGAAAGTTGTTCGTTCGGGCTTCCAAAAATTATGTCATCAACATATATTTCTACCAACAGCAAGTCTCCTCCCATTTTCTTGCAAAACAAGGTGCAGTCTACCAAGCCGCACTTGAACCTGTTTTCCAGTAAATAAGAGGACAAGGTCTCATACCAAGCTTGAGGAGCCTGATGCAGACCATATAGTGCTTTGTCTAACTTATAAACCTTTTTCGGATAATCAGGATTGTATAATCCTAGAGGTTGTTTAACATAGACTTCCTCTTTCACCTTCCCGTACAAGAACGCACTCTTGACATCCATCTGGAAGACCTTAAAACCATGATGTGCTGCGAATGCTAAGAAATTTGAATGGCTTCGATTTGTGCGACTGGCGCGTACACTTCGTTAAAGTCTATTCCTTCCTATTGAGAAACCCCCTGGACGACCAAACACGCCTTGTTCCGAACAATGACCCCGCGACCGTCTCTTTTACACTTAAATACCCAACGGGTACCGCATGGCTCTTTACTATTTGGGGGTAAGTAAACCAAGTGCCACACACCGAGCTTTTGGAATTGTTGTAGTTCTTCCTGCATAGCTTTAACCCACGAACCATATCTTAATGCTTGCTTAACATCTGTAGGCTCGATCTGGGACAAGAAGCATGAGTGGAACACCTCATCTTGAATTCCCGATTCCCTGATTATCAGCAATGCACTATTTTCCACTTGTCTTCTGGTACGCACTCCATCATCCAAATCACCAATAATATTTTCTTGTGGATGATAAGTATTGATTCGGAGTGTCTGATTAGTCGGAACAATGATATTTTCAGCCAAATTTGGTACATGATATTCCTCCACCACAACATTGTCATTGGAACTGGATTCAGTTTGTGGTACAGTTTAAACAACATTAACCTCAACCACACTAGTAGTTCTTGTAGTAGGCACAACTAGTGGGATAGGAATATCAAACGGATCTGAATTGGCTTCATGAAACACGTGTTCATCATCAGAAGACATATCATCAGCTTCAACTGAAAAATCAATTTTGGTTACGGCGAAGTAATCATCAGCAACAGGCACATTCGGAGCAGATGGAGACGAAATATTCATAACTGGAACATCATCTTGTAGATTAATGTAAACATTTGTAAGATGATCATCATTTCATCACTTCTTGACTCGATTGAATCAAATATACCATTATAGTCGAACATCCAATTTGGACCGACACCTTTGGGTGGTAAAGTATATGATTGAAAATCAACATGTAAGTATTCTTCC